>JANRFK010003679.1:16749836-16766695 GCA_030068395.1 Apalone spinifera
TAACGCTAAGCCTCATTTGCATAGCTTTCGCGCAAAAGCGCGCCAATGTAGACGCAGCCACAGTGTCCTTAAAACTTTGACAGCTAGCTCTCCTCTTCCCCAGTCCCACTGTCATTTTGATGCAAATCTAATTCTGAGTTAGCAAAAAAGCTAATACTGACTTTCCTTAGAGTGCACATTATCTTGGAATAAACCCCACTGAAAACAAATATAGGAAAGGGTTCCTTTGGGAAAGCTGAGTTCTGCTGAAGTAAAATTTATTTCCCTAGGAGGGTGGTGAAGCACTGGAATGGGTTACCTAGGGAGGTGGTGGAATCTCCAATCCTAGAGGTTGTTAAATCTCGGCTTGACAAAGCCCTGCTGGGCTGATTGAGTTGGGATTGATGCTGCCTTGTGCAGGGGGCTGGACTCGATGTCTCTTCCAGCCCTAGGATTCTGTGATTCTATGAAAATAGAGAATAGACTTGTGGCATCAACATTATGGTCTGTGACCATGATGGTCCAAAATAAGAGGCATGTATTATGTAATATAAAATAACAAATGGCACTCAGTGGCAACTGGCAGCTCTAGATTTTTCTTACTGTAGCTTTGTGTACTGTACTCAAGTGTTACAGATTCTAAACTTAGTTAACTAATTAAAGAAACCTTAAGATTAGCTAAGCTAACTTTTTTTTTTTCAATAAACAGAATAGCAAACATCTTGGGAATTTACTTATTAAATCACACATATCAAAAGGCATAGAGACAGTCTTGAACAATGATGCATTGAAAAGTTGATCTATATTGTTCTTCAGACACACCCACATCTTTGTCTACAACATATTCTGCCTACTTTTAAGCAGTTTTCCTTATGATGTTTAATTTTTGCAGTTAGGTTCTGCATTGTCTTCCCGCAGTGCTTACACCTGACACATTTTCCTTTTTCACACAGGAAACAAATTTCTTCAAAATATTCCCAGATAGGATGTCTTTTACACCCAGAAGCCATGACAGGTTTTTTTGGGCAAAAGCGTAGGGTCATAAAGAAAGCTCTGTGTGTGTGTGTGTGTGAGTGTGTGTGTGTGCCTCCTGAACAGTGTGTCCTCTAAACTGAGCAGCCACACAACTTCACAGGTGATTAATCAACCCCACCCAGTCAGAGGTTCAGGGCTCCCTGCATGGAGATGACTCACTAGGCGGGGCTGATAATCACTTGTGAAGCTGTGCTCCTGGGCAGCTTAGAGAGCACACTGGTGCTGAGTAATACCTTCTCTTTTTCTTTCCAGTCCACCCCACTGTTCCTATCTGTGCTGCCCCCATTGTTTTCCTATACATTGTCTCTCAGTCTTTAGCCAATATCTTAGAGCTAATTCTGCCATGCTTGGACCAAGTCCACCACCACATACGCACAGTCCATTCTCCCCTGCCACTCCTCAGATAGTGAAGTGACCATTTACACCTAGATCTGGTCCTGGTTGTTACCTTTGAAAAACACAAAACCCCAAGGCTGCGTCTACATTGGCACTGTTTTGCGCCAAAGCTATGCAAATGAGGCTTAGCATTAGAACATCGCCGAGCCTCATTTGCATAGCTAATGATCTGCCATTTTTGTGGACCAGGCTTTGGGCAAGACGGGGCTGTCTACACTGGCCCGTCTTGCACAAGAAAAACCCTTTTGCGCAAAGCCGTTATGCCCGAAAATGATCGTCATAAGGGCTTTGCGCAAAAGGGTTTTTCTTGCGCAAGACGGGCCAGTGTAGACAGCCCCATCTTGCGCAAGAGCCTGGTCCACAAAAATGGCGGCTCATTAGCTATGCAAATGAGGCTCGGATATTCTAACGCTAAGCCTCATTTGCATAGCTTTGGTGCAAAACAGCGCCAATGTAGACGCAGCCCAAGTGTATTTGCCCTTGGGCAAATAACAGAACATTAAAGCTACCTTTTTCTGCTTGTTTTTACAACAAATTTGGGGTGAAATATGTGGTGATCAAATGTCACTGGATGGATTTTTAATAGAATGACAGCATGCTTTCCTCTTGTAACTCAACTCCAATCTGTTTCCAGCGTACATTTTAGTGACTTCAAAGTCCCTAGCATTTGACAGTTGCCAGGTGGCTGGTTCTTGGTGGACAATCTTTCCTATCACCACTTGGGAAGAAGGCATGTCTGATGTCAGCTTCAGCTGAGAGTCCAATATGAATGGCAAATGAGACACAAGTATTTTCTCATTCCTGGAAATCATTTTACTTTGTCATTGATGAGGAACATTGATGGAAAAGCATAGGGGGATTTAGCACAACCATCACCCTTATTGTAGCTGTGCAAAAAATGAACTGTGGTTTCTAAGGTTGTTAAAATAACCAAAAAAAGTTTTTTTTTAATGTTGAGTGTTCCTGAGCAGGTCCTTTTTTGTTAACTACCTGCCAAGCCCACAATTCTATTATTATTTAATAAGCCTTTAGTAAAAAAGAGAGGTTCCCCCCCATTACAGAAAGGATGTGGACACATTGGAGAGAGTCCAGCAGAGGGCAACAAAAATGATTAGAGGTCTGGAGCACATGACATACAAGGAGAGGCTGAGGGATTTCATAGAAGCCTTAAACTTCCTGAAGGGGGGTTCCAAAGAAGATGGAGAGAGGCTGTTCTCAGTGGTGACAGATGGCAGAACAAGGAGCAATGGTCTCAAGTTACAGTTCCCTCCATGTGTTGCCTCTGAAGGCATGGCAGAAGGTACCAGGAGAGGCAGGCCTGTCCCAGGGGTCCAACTAGGCATGGAGGGCAGAGACTAGGGTTGCAAGGTGTCTGGTTTTGAACCGGACAATCCGGTTTTTGAGCTTTCTGTCTGGGAAACAAATTGAGAAAACCCCAGACATATTAATGCCCGGTATTTTCTAATTAAGTTTTTATTATTATCATGAGTATCAGTACGTAGTTGTGTACTGCCTGGCTGGTAGACACACTCATGCTGCATGAGTGTGTCTAAAGCCAGGCAGTACGCAACTACTCAGTAGAGAGGAGGGAGGTGGGGGCGGGGCTGGGGCAGGATGGAATCCCCGGGGCTAGACTCACCCATGTGCCCTGCTGGGACTATGCGTGGGATGGGCAGCACCTCAGGATCTGTGTGTGCCCGGGCCAGCCTCGCTCCCTGCTGGCCAGTTCCACCCCCAGCTCCTACCATTCCCCCTTCCCCCCCCCCAATCTGAGATCAAGTGTGTCCGATATTTTTTTAAACCATCTGGTAACCTTAGCAGAGACAGCTGGGTTTGGTGAGAAGGGTCAGTCAGCCCCGCCCCCTCCCATGTGAGAGAGGTGTAGGAGAGTGTGTGTGAGAGAGACCTGTTGGCCGCTGTTGGCAGACAGGATACTGGACTAGAGGGACTGTTGGTCTGACCCAGTCTGACTGTTCTTATGTTCTATTTGCACTTTATAGTTCTGATTAATTGCTATTGAACTTGCTTGAATACAAGTAATTTTACCTGGTGTCCTGTATTCAGGAAAGGGATATATGGTCACTCTACAGAGAGTGCCTACTTAGAATTCTGCTCACATTTCTCTGCCACATTTTGCAGCCATCACATTATCTGCAGAATCAGACACAGCTACAAATAATATCAGAATGGAGCAGTCCAACTACTGACCTAGGAGACTTGCACTGTCTGCTGAACTGATTAAAAAACAAGTAAACGCACAAGCAGAACACCTCCCAACAAGTATATACACTTGGCAGGTTTACATCCCCTTCTGCTGGGAATTGTCAGCACAAATCAAGCAGGAACAGAGGAGTGTGAGGGAGGGGGAAGAATGGAGTGTGGCAACATTCACTTTTCTTGCGTCCCTTGGAAACCACATATGAGCCAATGTTTTGTTATGTTCCGAAAGTGTAAGTAGGAATGGATTTTGCTACATAGTGGTGGCATAGAAAGAGGCTTTACCCATATTAATTCACATAAAAGCAGTTGCTACTGCTTTTGTGATTAAGATTGGCTCTGTAGTTATTAATGCTGTCTGATTTGCTGAGTTTCATTTTATTGATTTTACTTTGATTGGGGTGACTCTGATTGTAGCCTTGGAAAACAAAGTTGTCCTTGAATAACACTGTTTAAGTATCACATCCCCCTGAACATTCATTAAGCCACACTTTTTAATTAAACCTAAGTGTATGGATAAGTGTCAGAGGTACTGCAACAGAACAACAAAAATGAATGGACCTGACAAACCCAATATTCTTTTCCTCTTAAAAATGGATAACTCATTAGGGAAGGAGCGCTCTCTCGCTCTGTCTCTCTCGCTCACACACACACACTACCTGTAATTGGATGTTGCTGGGTGGAGAGGCCAGTTTACTGGGTCCATGGACTAAGATATAGGAGATCTGTTTTCTATTAGAATCATAAAATCATAGGGTTGGAAGAGACCTCAGGAGGTCATCGAGTCCCACTCCTGCAGGACCACTCCTAACTAGATCATTCCAGCTGGGACTTAAAAACTTCTAGATATGGAGATTCCAGCACTTCCCTAGGTAACCCATTCCAGTGCTTCACCACTCTCCTAGTAAAATAGTTTTTCCTAATATCCAACCTAGACCTCCCCCACTGCAACTTGAGTCCATTGCTCCTTGTTCTGTCATCTGTCACCACTGAGAACATCCTCTTTGGCTACTATCAAATCCCCCCTCACTCTTCTCCTCTGCAGACTAAATAGTCCAGATCTCTCAGCCTCTCCTCAAAGATCGTGTGCTCCAGGCCCCTAATCATTTTTGCTGACATCCACTGGACTTTCTCCAATGTGTCCACATCTTTCTGTAATAGGGGCCTCAGAACTGGCCACAGTAATTCAGATGTGGCCTCACCAGTGCCTAATAAAGGGGAGTAATCAATTCCATAGATCGTCTCATAAAGTTCCTCCTAATGCACCCCAATTTGCCATTAGACTTTTTGGCACAAGGGCACACTATTAACTCATATCCACCTGCTCATCCATTATAATCCCCAGATTCTTTTCTGCCGAACTGCTGCTTAGCCAGTCAGTCCCCAGTCTGTAACAATGCTTGGGATTATTCTGTTCCAAATGCAGGACTCTGCACTTGTCCTTGTTGATTCTCATCAGATTTCTTTTGGCCCAATCTTCCAGTGTGTCTAGGTCACTCTGGAACCTTATCCCTACCCTCCAACGTATCTACCTCTCCCCCATTTTAGTGTCATCTGTGAACTTGCTGAGTATGTAATTCATCCCCTCATGCAGGTCATTAATAAAGATGTTGAATAAAACCCTTAAGGCACTCCGTTTGATACAAACCTCCAACCAGACATCGAGCCATTGATCACTACCCGTTGTGATTAAGATTGGATCTGTGGTTACCTGCTGATCTACCATCTTCCTTATCTACCTTACAGTCCATTTATCCAATCCATACTTTTTAAACTTGTTGACAAGTGTCCTGTAGGAGACCGTATCAAAAGCTTTCTAAAGTCAAGAAATATCATGTCCACTGCCTTCCCCATATCCACAGAGCCAGTTACCTCATCATAGAAGGCAATCAGGTTGGTCAGGCACGACTTGCCCTTTGTGAATCCATGTTGACTATTCCTGATCACTTTCCTCTCTTCCAAGTGCTTCAAAATGTATTCCTCGAAGATCCCCGCCATGATTTTTCCGCGGACTGAAGTGAGGCTGACGGGTCTGTAGTTCCCTGGATTGCTCTTCTTCCCTTTTTTAAAGATAGGCATCACATTTGCCTTTTTCCAATTATCTGGAATTTCCCCCAGTTGCCACAAGTCTTCAGATATAATCTTCAATAGCTCTACAATCACATCAGCCAAGTGCCTCAGCACCCTCAGATGCATGAGATCGGACCCCATAGATTTTTGTATGTCCAGCTTTTCTAAATAGTTCTTAACCTGTTCTTTCTCCACCGAGGGCTGCCCACCTTCTCAGTGCAGCAGACTGTCTTGCCTCTGTTATTTATCTGCTGTGTGACCTTGGACAAGTTGGTCCATTTCTTTATGTCTATGTTTCTCCTCTTATCCAGTGTCTGTCTTTTCTGTTTCCATGGTGCCTCTCTCAAAATGTACTCCATGTGTATGCACAACACCAAGCGTAATGGAACCCTGATCTCAGTCAGGGTCCTGGAGCTACCGTAGAACAAATAATATGTTTTCCTGTCTCCTATAAACCTTTTTCTCTAATAAATTTTCCCGGTTGCTACTATTACAAACACATCGACATGGCATATGGAGGGGCAGAGGTATGCTGAAGCATTCGCAGCAAAAGGGGGGAAATGCTGGCCCAAATGAAGTCCATGGCAAAACTTGTACTGACTTCAGTGAGGCCAGGATTTTCATCCAAGGAACCATAGTCTCTAGCTATAGTCACACATATTGCAAGTCCTGTGCAATTACAATAGGAAGTAGTGTACTGACCTCGACAAAGGGCCAGATTTCCAATTAGGCAAAGTAGAACGGTATCCAGGAGCACTGACATTTTGGGGTACCTTACGTCTGTAAAACTGAATGTCCCATGAAAGCCAGCTAGAGGCAGGGAGTGCTGAAGATGCTGTACCTAAGGGCATGTTTGGTATATCTCTGGCCCTGCCTCCATATTTACTTGAGCTCCTAACTCTGAATCCAGGTTTTATCCAAATCTCCTTTGTCCAGAATAAGCCCTGTGTCACCAGGCCCACTGACAGGTGGACAAAAGGGGGAATTGCCCCAGGGCTCAAATCTTAGGGTTGCCAGATTGTTTCAACAAAAATACCGGACACACTTGACATTACATCACAATCTACATTACATCTTATTTAGAAAATACCGGACATTTATATTTTCTCATTTATATTTTCTCAATTTGTTTCCTGAACAGAAAGCTCAAATACTGGCCTGTCCAGTTCGAAACTGGACACCTGGCAACCCTAGGCCCAATGATTCAAAAGGGCCTGGGATGCTGGCTGCTGCTACTGCAACAACAGCCAGAGCCCTGGGCCCTTTAAATTGCTGACAGAGCACCTTGGCTATTTGCTATGGGTAGCTCTGAGGACTGTCCAAGAGGGCGCAGTGTGGCATGCTCTGGTCAACACAAAGGGCTGGCTGCTCCCAACTCCACCCCTTCCACCCAAAGCCCCACCCCTTCCAGGAGTGCAGAGCTTCCCCCTTCCCCCCCTTGTCCAGGAGCCCGGCAAGTCTGTTGGCTCCCGTTTGTGTGAATTCCACATGTGAATAAAGAAAGTGGAAGAGAAATAGCTGGGCTTTTTGGGGGTGTATCTAGACTACACCTCTCTGTTGAAAGAGAGATGTAGATTAGGCACATCGAAATTGCTAATGAAGCAGGGATTTAAATATCCCGCACCTCATTAGCATAAACATGGCCACCACTTTTTTTGAAATGGAGTTTTTTTGAAAAAAAAAAAAAAAAAAACAACCCAGCAGTCTAGACGTGGATCTTTTGAAAATAAAGCCTTTTTCAACAGATCCTGTAAACCTCATTTATTGAGGAATACAGGATCTGTCAAAAAAGGCTTTATTTTCAACAGATCTGCATTTAGACTGCCATTTTTTTAAAAAAACCCTCAGTTTCGAAAAAAGCGGCAGCCATGTTTATGCTAATGAGGCACAGGATATTTGATCCCTGCTTCATTAGCAATTTCGATGTGCTTGATTTGCATCCCTCTGTTGACAGAGGAATGCAGTCTAGATGTAGCCTGGGAGAGAGAGACAAGGGGAGAGAGATTAAATAGTTTAATTGTATCTTGTGAATGCTAAAAAATACATGAAAATTAACCCACAGACAGTTGCTAGAGTGTTCTCTTGGTGTTGGCTTTCCCGCCATGGCTCTTATTTTTTCATCTCTCTTGTCCCAGCACGTGCTCTGTGGGCTCTAAGAATTTTTTTTAGCTTCTCTCTTTTTTTAGCATTTCTCTTTTTTAACGTATCATGTTCTACACTACTCCATTACTCACCTCCATGCTACTTCTCCTACTCTACTCTCATCTATGGGGTTTCTTTTCACTACCTTTGCTCATGGTTCTGCTATGTTATTCCCATCTGAGGTCAAGCAGACAAAGAAAGATAAGAATAATAATAGCACAAAGGGTATGTCCACACTTGCACCATAGTTCGAACTAGGGATGCAAATGCAGGAATTCGAAATAGTCAATGAAGCGGGGATTTAAATATCCAGCGCTTCATTAGCATGATCTCACCGGCACGTTACTCCGAATGTCAGCTGATTCAAACCAGGAAATGCGTGCCAGGACACATTAGTTTGAACCAAACCCCTTGGTTTGAACTAACGTTACTCCTAATTTTTTGAGGAGTAATGTTAGTTCGAACCAAGGGGTTTGGTTTGAACTAATGCGTCCCAGCGCACACTTCCTGGTTTGAATCAGCTGGCATTCGGAGTAACGCGCCAGCAAGATCATGCTAATGAAGCACGGGATATTTAAATCGCCGCTTCATTGACTATTTCGAATGCCTGCATTTGCATCCCTAGTTCAAACTAGGGTGCAAGTGTAGACATACCCTTAGAGAACTTACTTCCATCTATTCAGGAATTTATTATCTGGTGGAAAAGTATATTTTTAATATGTTTGCTTGACATATTTTTTATTTAGGAATAATATTATTGTTACAGCAAAACAGCTCTAGTGTATCAGTTTTCTAATAAATTGTAGTAATTCTTAAGAATGTGAAATATTTTGGTAAAATACTTTGCTATTGCTTAGTTTATTATTTTATGATCCTGTAGGCCACCTGTGCTTTTGTCAGTAAAACCCATTGCATGGTAAAATATTGTGTTCTGAGCCATTTGGACTCCTAAAATAGGACATATAGATTAGAAATACAACAGTCACGATAAAAAATTATCTCCCCCCTGCCCAAATCTGCACAAAGAACTCCAGAAATAATCAGGATATTTGTGTTTTGTTCTTTGTTACTTATTACTGTTCATTCAGGTGATCAAATTCAAATTTAGCACTTCTGATGCTTTAATTTACCAACACTGCTACTGGTGAAGAATGCAATATAAGTAATGAGACAGCCTAATCAGAACTTGCTGAGGTTTATTAACGCCTTATCAGAGCTTTGTAAGGCTCAGCTCTTACCCACTCTTCATTTGCATTATCTCACTTCATGAAATTTGAAAACAGTCTTAGCTGAGGCGTACTCCGTGGTTCATTAGTTTTTTCAGAGCTTCGGCCGTTAGAGGGACATCAGTGGGATAAATCAGCACATGCAATATTAAAAAAGTGTGATTGATATATTTATATTTGAGATTCAGAAGTTAATTATCCAGCCACCCTCAGGATTAGTTTGAGCACAATGTAATGGCTGTCGGGCAGTGTTGGACAACTTGCAGTCCACTGGGGCTCCACCTCCAGCCCATGGACCCCCCAATCTGCCCATCTTCCCCACGCCTCTCATGCACTGGGGCATGGGAGCCCCATACTGCCTATGCCTCCACTTCCATCCAGCACTTTTGGAGTGCCACAAATCTACTGTTTCCTGGTCCGGCCCTGTTCCTCCCCTTCCTTTCCAGAGCTGGAATGCCACAACTCAGCTGTTCATTGCTGCTCAGGTTTTGGAAAGGAGGGAGCAGAGCAGGGATTGGTCACAAATTGGCTTTCCAAAAGTGCTGGGAGGGAGAGGAAGGAGTAGGAAGTGTGGGGTGCAGGTGCCTCAGTGTGTGAGAGACACATGAGGGAGGAGGCCAGATGGGGTCGGTCCATAGGGCTGTTGTGGCCCACTGAGATGAAGGTGGGCCATTCATGTGGCCACTCACTGATCTTGGCTGCCCATTGCTGCTGTAGAGGCAATATGGATTTAGAGAGCTCTTCCATGGCAATGGCAATTATCCATGAACACTGCAAACGGGAGGTGTGCTTTCAGCAAGTAGCAGCACACCTGAGAGAGCTTTGAGCTAGCTTGATTTAAAAAACCAAACGAACAAGTGCAGCTGTGGCAACGTGGTCACTGGCACAGGCTCAAGTCCAAGCTCACCTGGATTTGGGACATGGATTTTGGCAGCTAGCCTACATCCTTGCTTGTACTGCAGTGGTTTCATGGCTGTCATAGCAACTCAATCACAGTTTCTCAGGTTTACCTGCAGATGCTTCCGTGTCACATCCTGAGTGGTAGGAGGGTATATCCTTAAAGTAGGGCTTTCAAACTTTGGCTTGTGGCTTATCAGGGTAAGCTGCTGGCCAGCTTGGCTGCTCACAATGCTATGTCTAATCAAATAATCTTTACTCCAAGAAAAAGCAACAGGCTCTACCTGAAGTCCCTCTTAGAGCTAATCATTAAGTCCACCCTTTTACACATTCCCAAATCATTTTCCCTTATATCAGTAGTTCTGAAACTGTGGTCCACAGATCACTAGTGATCCGCGACTGTCTTGCAGGTGGGCCATGGGCTTGGGGTTCAGCCCTTGCTGGTGCTCCATCCCCCAACCCTGTGAGTTTGGATCCCACTGCGGCAGGGAGAGGGGAAATCTAGCTTGTGGGAGGAGGAAATTCCTCTTTGTACTGACACTTCCCTTCCCCTCTGGCAGGTGAAATGGCAGTGCAGGAAACCGCTCACCTGGAGGCTTTCCCCACTGCTTCCATTGACCAGAATCCCAGCCAGGCCCCCTCCCACTCCTGCACAGTTTGTCATTGTGGGTTGTTGGCTGGTGGCCGACAGAAAGGTTTACATTGAGCAGGGTGGGCTGTGGGCCAAAAAGTTTGAGAACCACTGCCTTAGGTGAATCTCACAGACTTATTGGATGCTTACTTGCTGCCACCATTGTGTACAGAAAAGGCAGCCGTTGGTCCCATATCATGCCCCTCTGCCCATGCCAGTCCAGGATGGCTTCAATACTCAGACCCAGCTGCAAACCATCCAACAGTCGAGAAACTTGCTTATGTACCCAGTAAAGCAATATAGTGCTCGCAAATCCACATTGCCGTCTGCCTGGCCCATCTGTCAAGCATGTGTTAGCAGTGATGTGATGATGAGTATCCTCCATAAGACCAGTACTTTGAGACCACCCCACAAGAAATCTCTGCATAAAAATCTGCTAGCAGACCTGAGTAACCATTCATTGCCTATTGATAAGCACAAGGGCAATAGGCAATGGAATGGCTGACTGCAGCAGGTTTTGGGTTGCTTAATGGCACCGTATTTTAGAGCATCCATTCCTCTGCAATGGCCCATATTGGTGACAGGGCCCTTCTGCTCCTGAAATTGCACAAAATCATCAAAACTTCTCTCATATCTCCGCAGTGTTCTCAGAGCTGCTGATCTCTGCACTGCCATAGCAACCATCATACACCGAGGTTCCATGTTGCAATGCATCTGCTATGCCATTATCAACCCTGAGCATGTGTTAGGAAGAGAGACATATGCTGAAGCTTATGCACTGTAGTACAAATGCTTTCACCACTCTCATAATTCTGTGTGATCCAAATGACTGGAGATTGATAACGTCCACCAGCGCCATGTAGCCGCACCAGAAATGCATACTTTTATTAACACACACTTTTCCTTAAGTGACCGCTGCAACCAAAATGGGGAAACAAAGAGGAGTCCTTTGGCATCTTCAAGACTGACAGATTGATTTGGGCATAAGCTTTTGTGGGCAAAGACCCGATTTGTCAGATGCATCAGACAGGAAATTATATAGCACTTTTTTTTCATGTCATTGATGAAGTTCCACTTCATAAAAATGAGGGAAATAAGAAATGGTGTCACTTGCACTATCCCTGTTTTGTAAGCAGGAAGAGGGTCATTTTGATGCACCACATGCCTCTGTAAAATACCACCAAAACTTGTACCTCCTGAAGCATCTGAGTGGATCTTTAAAACAGCCTCTAGTTCCTTCCTGCACAATGGCACTTGTTAAAATGGCTCAGAAATTATTCCCATACCCACAAATCCTCCTTCAACTAACTAGTAGCTCATAAAAAACTGTAAAGTCTGGCTAATGGCTCTGGTGGCCACTGCAGGCTGGGTTCAGGATGCCCATCTCTAGGCTATCACCTGACAAGCAACATTAAGATGTCCAATGCAAGAATAATGGAGTATAATTTTCTTGGCTTCTCTATCTCTCCTAATAGCCCCTGAAGCTGATCCTGAGTTACCAGTTACCAGGGGCTGCTAGTAGCCCCTGAGGCTGATCCTGAGTTACTAGTGTGACTGTCTCAATCCCCAGATAGGCCAGTGTGCAGTAAAGCTGCGCTAGTTTTTCCTCTAGAGGGGGTAGCCCCAACTTTTTAGTCAGGGTCTGAAAAATGCCCATCAGTCTAACATGCTCATCAGAATTCATCCGATCTGCAAATGAAAAGTCATGTAAGTAAGGCACTGCTTCCCATAAAGCAGCTTCCCCCATAAGTGCTCGGTGTAGCATTGTATTTTACCAAAATAACATTCTTTCAAAAAGAAAACCCAAAGATTAAAGTCAGAAAATAAATTGGCTGTGATCTAACAGCAGCCTTGACACCATAGATAGGCATCAGCAGCTGTGGCCCACTAGTCTTACCCATGTGCACAGAACACAAGACCTAGTCTAGTCTATCATTTGCTGTCAACTGCCATGGGTAAGACTGGTGGGAAATTAAGCCATATCACTCAGAACTTCATTAGGGACCAAGAGTAGGGGGACACCCGCACAATGACTGAATGCCCTGCTACTCTATTAATTTATTCTTGCGTAACCTTTTCTTTGCAATATGACCTATTTTTAGACATGACATGACTTCTTTCCTCCCCAAAGGGGATCCAAAACCCCACAGTAACCCCATCCCATAAATACCTTGTTAAGGTAATCCAAAGAAGCATCCTGACACCCCCACTTACGTGGAGATGATGCTCTTGTGAAGCCCAATTTTCTCTTTCTCTTCCCTGTGCCTTGGCCCCCATGCTCTCCTCTTGTTCATGTGGGTCTGCAGGTAGCTTCTGACTTACAACCTCCATTCTGTTTCCCTACTTCAGCCTTCCCCGGTTGCTGGGGCGATTGCTTTAAAGGACAGTTTGTAAGGGTGCCCACATTTTGCAGATGCTACAAAAACAAATCTTTAATTAGATACCCAGACATGTCATTTCTAGCAGGCTTGCTGCAGAATGGCTAGGCCACTGCCAGTGCAGAAAACAGGCTCGGTGGGGTCATCTACTCTAAGCACAGTATATGATGCAGCAGCTTCACCAGATCCTGGTTTTAGTTACCTCAATCAAAACTGTCGTAGCTAAACCAAGCCATGCCCACCCAAATGTGTTACATGCCAGCCGGATTACATCCATGTGGTTGAATGATACCTGGCTTCTGCAGTAAGTCCTGCATAGATTAGGAAGACGGCTTTTCAATTTTCTCATGGTCTGGCAAGTGTTGGCTACTTGGGCATCTCATTGCCTGTTTGATCTGCCTCAGCTTACTCTTTGTCAGCACCTTCCTGTGCACTGCGACAATAGATCTACATATTCACCTTTCCACATCTACTCTTTAACAGTACTAGGAAGATGAACTCACAGTACTGGGCGAGCCATCTGATATAAACATTCTAGTGACATTCATTGGCATACACTCTGTACCCTGTTACCCCTCAGCTGGCCCAGGGCAGCAATTTTATCCTACCAATTCATATTTATCATCAGTGGGTGAGCTCATAAATCACTCCCATTAAAGGTTCCTTCCCCCTGAAGAACAGTCGGACAGGCCTGACTGTCTCCCAAACTTGAGCCCTTGCTGAGCTTCCATTATTACCATTTCTGGACTCAGCCACTCTCCACTCCAGGGGAGCTCCTAGAAGCTTCAATAACTGAAGATCATCTTGTAACATCTGCAGAATGCCGTTAGTTTCTGTAGAAGATCTCCTTAAAGGCACCCATTGCAGAATTGGATGGAAGGGACTTACTCTCACACCCTGCCCAACAAAAATGAATGTTGGGAACCCTATGGCCATTTAGGCCTTGACTCTTTTGGTAGCGATATGGCTCTGCTCTACCCCAGGACCAATACCAGTTAATTGGGTCTCAGAAGGGCACAGCCTTTTCAAGCCTATTCCTTGAGCATGGCTGGTAATCCTTCCGAGCCATTAGGTAGGAACAGATCCCCTAAGTCAATTGTCTCCAACCTTTTAAAGCACAAGATTACTTTTTGAGTTTAAGTGAAATCCAGAATCAACCTCAAACCCCAATACACTTGCCCCCTTTCTCTGATGCCCCCACCCAATCAGTCCATCCCCTCTGACACCCGTATCCTCCAGGCTGAGGCAGAAGGTTTGGGTGCAGGGAGTAGAGATCTGGTCTTGAAATGAGAGATTTGGAGTGTGGTCAGGGCTCCAGGCTGAGCCTGGAGCAGAGAGTTGGGGTGCAGGAAGGGATCCAGGGCAGGAGTTCAGGAGTGGACTGGGCACCGCTTACCTCAGGCAGCTCCTGGGCAGTGGCGCAGTCACCCCCACCCTGGCCCAGTGCCAATCCTGAAACTGGCCAGCATGTCCAACAGTGGTTGTGGGGGGAGGCACAGGGCCTCATCATCCCTCTCATCAGTGCCCCATGCACACAGGAGGCTCCAGGGGGCAGCTCCAAGGCAGAGGGCAGGAGCAACACAGCAGTGGGGACAGGGGCAGCTGCTGTGCTGACACTTGATAGCCTCCCAGTCAAACTAGTCAAGATCAGCTATCAAAGGCTCCAGGTTCCACCAGGAGATCCCAGACGAGCCAATCTTCCACCATCCCCCTTTTTACAGCCAGCCTATTTTCCTGCTCTCAATTCCTCTCCATGCAGTGTCCTGTGCTCTGTGCTAAACCAGATCTGTGCTTCCCTTTTCTTTTCCCAAACTGTCCTGTTTCCTCCCTGCATAGAAGAATTTCCAGTTCCCCTGCAGAAAGCCAAGTGCATGTGCAAGAGGAGGTAGTAGTTTTCCCCAAATGCAAATAGTGACTTCACAGTGGAGAAAACATTTATCACCCTTTCCCCAAACACTGTCATTCTTTAAATGGATGGTGTTTTGGCATTTGAGCACATCCTTCTTTTCACTCCTTCCCGATTTCTTTCTCATCTTGATCTTTTTTTATATATATGTAGAAGTGCTAAACACTGCCTGGAATACTTTCTAGAAAGTGAGTTTGGACTTTCATAATCTTCTTGGATTTAAGTTATGAAATCACACACACAAAAAAAAGCCAGAATATTTTTCTCTTTTTCTAAGGAGTATGGCAGTAGGTTTTTCATGGATTTCTTGAAACTTTCCAATTTTTTTTACCAGTGAGCACCTGAGATCAAACAAGATAGAACGAAATCCAACACTTATGTTTAGAAAAGTTGTGAGGTTCCCTATATAGATGTTTCTGATGCAAATTACTTTTTCAACCATTTCTCTAAAATTGCTACCCTGATATTGCAATTTTTCTGTTCCAAGGCAATTAAAAAAATAAATTTTTATCTCAGAGAGGAAGCTGTGTTAGTCCGTAATTTTAAAAAAACAACAAGCAGTCCTGTGACACTTTAGAGACTAAGAAATATATCATGAGCTTTCTTGGGTAAAGTCCAACTCATCTGTTGAAGTGGAGCTTACCCACAAAAGCTAATGATACAGTATATTTGTTAGTCTCTAAGGTGACACAGCACTACTCATTATTTGTATCTGTTTTGCTAAAATAAGATTTTGATTCTAAACTGATTTTCTTTTTAGTGAGCCTGGCTCCTGTAGTTCGTTAAGAAAGTGAACCTGGAATCTGTTTAATACAAACTAAAGCATGGACAAGAGGGTATTTTGACCAGGATGATCTGATCTAGCCCTTAAAGCACTACTCAGGGGGTGCAAAGAAGCAGGAAACTAGCAGCCGATAGCCAGTAAAGAGTTCCCTTGACATAGGGGGATTATTTGATAGTGCCAGCTCTGGTCTATTTTTCTGCTTCCTCATTTTGGTGAAAGGGCATGCTGGAGAGAGATGGTGATATACCTATTAAATATAGACTACTAAGGACCCTATGCCAGTGATAGAATATAGAGCTGCTTTTCAGACATAACATTCTCACCCATCTGCCAGGATCTCTAAGTGGCATTAGGGTCCAGACTGGGTCCAAGGACCAGGGAGCAGGAATTGATTCCTCAAGTTCTTAATAATGCAGAGGAGAATGTGACTTGGTAAGTTAATGATGGTCAGCATTCCATTGCCTACATACACTTCTCGCTATTGTTTTTAAAAAATCAAATACTTTGTATTTTGTGCAATAGTTAGCCACAAATTATGCACAAAATGTTCTTTTTTCTAGCTTTATTAGGCACGTGTTAAAAGAAGTATCTTCATTTGTTTTATTTCAAATATAGTTAAAACTTTTTGCCCTAAGGCTTTAAATAAAATTGTTGGCTGGCAAACAGAAGAATATGAATTGATAATGGAGGAAAACTTATTAATGGTGAGATCTATTAGACTGTAAAATAAATAGTGAGGCCCATTAGACTAAAACAAAATGGAAATCCCATCATTTGGGACATAGAATCATAGAATCATAGAACTGAAAGAGACCTCAGGAGGTCATCAAGTCTAGCCCCCTGCTCTAGGCAGAACCAATCCCAACTAGATCAACCTAGCCAGGGCTTTGTCAAGCCGAGACTTGACACAATACTCCAGATACGGCCTCACCAGAGCCGAATAAAGGGGAATAATGACATCACTGGATCTGCTGGCAATGCTCCTCTTAATGCAACCTAATATACCATTAGCCTTCTTGGTTACAAGGGCACACTGTTGACTCATATCCAGCTTCTCATCCACTGTAACCCCCAGGTCCTTTTCTGCAGAACTACTACTTAACTGGTTGGTCCCCAGCCTGTAACAATACTTGGGATTCTTGCATCCCAAGTGCACGACTCTGCACTTGTCCTTGTTGAACCTCATCAGATTTCTTGT
>JANRFK010003679.1:16791363-16804125 GCA_030068395.1 Apalone spinifera
TCAAAGATAATGGCCAAAGGCTCCTAAATGACATTTGCCAACTCCCTCAGTACCTTCGGATGCATTAAGTGCGGACCCATGGATTTGTGTATGTTTAGTTTTTCTAAATAGTTCCTAACCTGTTCTTTACCCACCACAGGCTGTCCATCTTCATCCTATCTTGCATCACTTAGCGTAGAAGTCCAGGAGACGACCTTGTCCGTGAATACAGAGGCAAAGAAAGCATTGAGTACTTCAGCTTTCCCCACATCATCTGTCACGAGGTTATCTCCTTCATCCAGTAGAACACCCTCTTTGATCACCTTCTTCTTGTTAACTTGCCTGTAGAAACCTTTCTTGTTATCCTTCACATCCTTAGCCAGTCGCAATTCCATTTACGCTTTCGCCTTCCTGATAACCCCCCGGCATTCTTGAGCTATACATTTAAACCCCTCCAAGTTTCCACTTTTTGTAAGCTTCCTTTTTGTGCTTAGGTTCACCAAGGATTTCCCCCGTAAGCCAATCCGGTTTCCTACCATGTTTGCCTCTCTTGCTACGCATTGGGATGGTTTCTTTCTGTGCCTTCAATAAGGTTTCTTTAAAATACTGCCAGCTGTCCTGGACTCCTTTCCCTTTCATGTTAGCATCCCAGGGTATTCTGCCCATCAGATCTCTGAGGGAGTCAAAATCTGCTTTTTTGAAGTCCAAGGTGTGTATTTTACTACTCTCTTTTCTTCCTTTGGCCCAAGGTCACAGGGGAATTCTGTATCAGTCACAGCAGAGATGCCTCCTCATTTTAAGCCTATAACAGTGGATGATAATAGATCCGTGATGTACAACACGCTAGAGGCTGTTTGGCAGATTGAGTGTGGCTATTTCGCTTGAACAATGTGGCTACTTGACCAGTTGAGTGTGGCTAGTTCAGTATAGCCAGAGCCACTATAGTGGCTACTGCTTCAGAAGTGGTTTGACACCAGAATAATAAACTAGATGTTCAGAATTGTCTCTTCTGGCCTTGGAATCTGTGAATCAGTGCAGGCTGAAGGCAGAATATAACACCCAAATGTAACTGTAAAGAAACTGGCTTATGAATGAACAGGAGTATATCCTCTCCAGCTATTAATGTTTTGCCAAGTTTAGTGGTAAGATTCTCTTTTTTAACACTGGACACTTGATAGTTTGGACAACCTGCTGCTTCGGAGGGATAAGTATTTGTTGATTTCTTCTCAAGAAAATGTTAGCTGTGTATAATTTAAAGTCCAAGGGAATGATTTTGTGATTCAAATATTTCCATGTTCAATACTTAGACTCCAAAGATATATAAGTTCAAATTCTGAGACATGCAAACTTCTTAGGTAGGTGGGTGCCGTGGAATTTGTTACATAAAATATTTTCAGTCAAATGTTACAGAAGGAGGGCAAGTCATATCTGACCAATATGATTAGCTTCTGTGATGAGGTTCTGTGATGAGGCTCTGTTGACATGGGGAAGTCAGTGGATGTGATATATCTTCACTTTAGCAAAGCTTTTGATACAGTCTCCCACAATGTTCTTGTCAGCAAGGTAAGGAAGTATGGATTAGATAAATGGACTGTAAGGTGGATAGAAGCTGGCTAGATTGTTGGGCCCAACAGGTAGTGATCAATGGCTCAATGTCTGGTTGATGGTCAGTTTCAAGTGGAGTGCCCCAAGGATCTGTTCTAGGGCCAGTTTTGTTCAACATCTTTATTAATGACCTGGATGAGGGGATGGATTGCACCCTCAGCAAATTTGCGATTGACACTAAGCTAGGGGTAGAGGTAGATATATTGGAGGGCAGGGATAGGGTGCAGAGTGACTTAGAAAAATTGGAGGATTGGGCCAAAAGAAATCTGATGATGTTCAACAAGGACAAGTGCAGATTCCTGCTCTTGGGATAGAAGAATCCCAAACATTGTTACAGGCTAGGGACCGAATGGCTAAGCAGCAGTTCTGAAGAAAAAGACCTGTGGATTACAGTGGATGAGAAACTGGATATGAGTCAACAGTGTGCCCTGTATCCAAGAAGGCTAATGATATTATTGGGGTGCATTAGTAATAGCCCTGCCAGCAGATCTAGGGAAGTGGTTATTTCCCTTTATTTGGCACTGCTGATGACAAATCTGGAGTATTGCATCCAGTTCTCGGCCCCCTGTTATAGAAAGGATGTGAACGCATTGGAGAAAGCCCAATGGATGGTAACAAAAATGATTAGGGGGCTAGAGCACTTGACCTACGAGGAGAGGCTGAGGGTTTTGGGCTTATTTAGTCCACAGAAGAGAAGAGTGAGGGGGGATTTAATAGCAGTCTTTAATTTCCTTAAGGGAGGTTTCAAAGAGGCTGGATAGAGACTGTTCACAGTAGTGATGGACGGGAGAACAAGAAGCAATGGTCTCAAGTTGTGGTGGGAGAGGTCCAGGTTGGATATTAGGAAAAACTATTTCCCTAGGAGGGTGGTGAAGCACTGGAATGGGTTACCTAGGGAAGTAATGGAGTCTTGACAAAGCCCTGGCTGGGTTGATTTAATTGGGATTGGTCCTTCCTTTGGCAGGGGACTGGACTTGATGGCCTTCTGAGGTCTCTTCCAGCTGTATGGTTCTATGATTCTATGATTCTAAATGGTTCTTGCCTTAGAAGGGTGATGAAGCACTGGAATGGGTTACCTAGGTAAGGGGTGGTATCTTCATCCCTAGAGCGTTTTAAGTCCCGGCTTGACAAGGCCCTGGCTGGGATGATTTAGTTGTGGTGGGTCGTGCTTTGGGCAGGGGGTTGGACTCGATGACCTCCTGAGGTCCCTTCCAGCCATAGGATTATCTGATTCTATGATTCTAGTTCTGTCCACTCTGTACTGAAATGTCTCGTTGCACTTTTCAGCACCAGCAGCCTTTCCTCTCTCATTGTACTATGTACTAGCTTTAGTGAGTTCTTCTCTTCCGAAAAGAACTTCCCCTTCCTTTCTATGTGTAGCATAAATAGCACTTCCCCAGACATTCACACTCCTCTTCGTCTGCCCCTCACGTGTCAACCTAAAGGTAAACACTGCCTGGCTGTCTGCCAGTACCTCCTGTGAGTAGGCATATGTCATTGGTGGATAGGAAAGGAAACACAGGTTCAACCTCTATAGTCTGGACTTTTGTAGTTAGGGTTTTTATTTTAGCATTTAGCTGCCTTTGAGTTAGAAAGCTTGGTCCAATTGTGTTTATTTTGTAATATTTTGTAATGCTTTTCATTTCATTTGTACCTCCTTTCTCTTCTGAATGCATGAGGGTGGTCAGGCAAGTGGTCAGATGTGTGATGAAGGAATGTCATGTGTTAAGTAGGATCTGCCAGGTTTAGAGCCTAGATTTTTTACAGTGTTGTTCTTGGAGATAATGTCTTTTGACTCCCATTGACTACAATAGGCACAACATTCAAAGTGCAGGGTCTGTGATGATGAAATGGAGAGGGCTTGCTTCTTTGCTATCGGTTCCCCTTTTTTAAAAAAAATGAGGATTTACTATCGTATAAGATATGACCAGCTGTAATATAAGTTAGATTGTCCTCTGGAAAAAAATGCTAAAGTAGACACGGTTTGTGGTGAGTAATTTTTATGATCTAGTTTCACGAAGCTGCTAAGTAGCTTGTAAAATTGTCTTTCTGTGCAGGATGGCTGTGGCTTATGTTCCTTCGGAAGCTCAGAGTCCACTGATGGTAAATGCACATGGTTAATAATAGCTTATAAAGATGTCAAGACTGGGGTAAAAAAAGGACCCAGCTGTATTTGACAGAATTATTCTAAGTGACACTTATGGGCTTATATAACCCCCTTAGATATTTTCTTCTATTTCAATAACCTGGCTTTGCTGACTAGACACTGATGTCAAAACATTAGAGAAGGAAAACTGATTAAATTGGAGAAGTTAAGGCCAAATTGAAATGGTTCTTTCTGGAAGGCTTTAAGATGTATTGATGGGACTGGAATTTTTCTTTACGGTAGAATGAACATGTGGTGACAAGGCTTCAGAGATATCATATAATATTATGCTACATTTTTCTGGAAAATAAGTCTCTGTAAAACTTGCAAAGAAAAACTTGCCTATGTATTATACCTGAAAAGCAAAAAGGTGGAGATTTTTGTATTTATTCTCCTAGCAGAACGAGGGCCTGGTAGCATATTAAAAATGCAGAAGATTCTTCTCCTGCAGACAAATAAAGCTAGCTGTGAGGAAACTCTGGATGGTAACCTCTCTGAGAGGTTATACATCTAAATGGAAAAACAGAATGCCTAGAAAATCCAGATACTTGGCCTGAAATGGATCTGCAGAGGGCTTTAAAAAGGAGTGAGTCAGCGACCAGGGAGCTTGCAAACAGATGATTGCAAACAGGGAGTTCAGAGAGGGAGTTCTCCAGGTAAAGGAGAAGTGACTACAGAACTCTTGAGGGAAGTGGCTATCTGTAGTGTGTGTTGTGTTTGGGGCTTTCTTGCTGCGTGCTGAGTTTGTGTTTGTGAGTGTGGTGGGGTTTTTTTCTCCTCTCTTCTCCCCCTCCCCCTCTCCCCCCACGGAGTGTGTGCTGAGACTGGCAGCTGGAAACTGTTGGCTTCTAATTAAAGTTTGAAATCTAGAAGCCTCTGCTTATTGGCTGAGCCTTGGTAGGGGGAGGGACTATCAGGCAGTCCAGGGTTTTATAAAGGAGTGAGTCAGCGACCAGGGAGCTTGAGAAAAGGGAATTAGAGAGGGAGTTGGGAAGGAGACGAGATACTCTTGCCTTTCCTTTAAACCCTTTTTTAGGACAGTAGGTGATAGGTCTGCTGTTGTTACCTGCACAGCATGTACCATGTTTGTCTTCCTCCCGGAAGAAAGAAGGGATTTCATCTGCACTAAGTACAAGCTGGTCGCCATTACGGAGGAAAAAATTAGAGAACTGGAGGCCCAAGTGTCAACCCTACGTTCGATCAGAGAGGATGAAGACTTCCTCAATACAAGGCAGCATTTAATCCTGCAAGGAAGACAGGCGGAAGAGCCAGAGAGGGCAGTACAGGACAAGGAAGAGAACTGGCAGCATGTAACTTCTAGAAGGAAAAAAAGGCCAGCACAGGAATCCCCCATTCCTGCAGAGGTAAGTAATCACTTTCAGGCTCTCTTTATAGGCTCTGTGATGGTGAATGCTTTGGAAGGGACCTCACAAGGAAGAAATCGGAAGGGAACCACTTCTACTGGAAGGCATGGGATGCATAGACCTAGGGATGAGGGTTCCACGACCACCACCCCCAAAAGAAGAAGGTGGGTGGTGGTAGTCGGGGACTCCCTCCTAAGAGGGACTGAGCCATCCATCTGCTGTCTGGACCTGGACTCTCAAGAGGTGTGCTGCTTATTGGGAGCTTGAATTCAGGATGTAACTGAGAGTCTTACAAAACTGGTCAAACCTTCAGATCACTACTTGCTTCTCCATGTGGGTACTAATGATACGGCAAAGAATGACCTTGAGCAGGTTACTGCAGGTTATGTACTGTTGGGAAGAAGGATCGAAGAATTCGGAGCACAAGTGGTGTTCTTGTCCATCCTCCCTGTTGAAGGAAAAGGACTGGGTAGGGATCGTCGAATTGAGGAAGTAAATGCGTGTTTGCACAGGTGGTGTCGCAGAGAGGGCTTTGGTTTCTTCAACCATGGGACACTGTTCCGGTCACAAGGATTGTTAGGAAGAGATGGGATCCACCTAACAAAAAGAGGAAGGAGCATCTTCATGGGCAGGCTTGCAAACCTAGTGAGGAAGGCTTTAAACTAGGTTCATTGGGGGATGGTGGCCAAAACCCAGAAGGGAGTGGGGAAGTCAGATACCAGGGAAGAAATGCAAAGAGGAACGAGCAACAAAGGAGGACCCCTGATTCAAATGCAGAGGGTAGGGCGATCATATGGTTATCTAAGATGTTTGTACACCAATGTGAGAAGCCTGGGTAACAAACAGAAAGAATTGGAGGCCCTGGTCCAGTCCAAGAGCTACGATTTGAGTGGAATAACAGAGACTTGGTGGGATGACTCACGTGACTGGAGTGCTGCCATGGAAGGATATAAACTGTTCAGGAAGAAGAGGCAGGGGAGAAAAGGAGGAGGAGTTGCATTGTATGTAAGAGAGCAGTATGATTACTCAGAACTCCAGTATATAGAGGGAGAAAGCCTGTTGAGAGTCTATGGGTCAAGTTTAGATGTGTAAGCAACAGCAGTGATGTTGTGGTTGGTGTCTGCTACAGGCCGCCGAATCAGGTGGATGAGGTAGATGAGGCTTTCTTCGGACAACTGAGAAAAGCTTCCAGATCACAGGCCCTGGTTCTCGTGGGGGACTTTAATCACCCTGACATCTGTTGGGAAACCAATACGGCAGTACACAGGCAATCCAGGAAGTTTTTGGAGAATGTTGGGGATAACTTCTTGGTACAAGTGCTGCAGGATCTGACCAGGGGCTGTGCGCAGCTTGACCTGCTGCTCACAAACAGGGAGGAACTAATAGGGGAAG
The DNA here is from genome assembly GCA_030068395.1 of Apalone spinifera. Taxonomy (NCBI): domain Eukaryota; kingdom Metazoa; phylum Chordata; order Testudines; family Trionychidae; genus Apalone; species Apalone spinifera. Next base: position 16,797,850 of record JANRFK010003679.1, read on the forward strand.
TAGAGATGGGTGACACCTGGGAAGCAGTGATCATGAGATGGTAGATTTCAGGATCCTGACCAAAAGAAGAAAAGAGAGTAGTAAAATACACACCTTGGACTTCAGAAAAGCATACTCCCTTTGAGGGAGTCGAAGGACTCCCCCAGAGACCTGATGGGCAGAATTCCCTGGGATGCTAAAATGAAGGGGAAAGGAGCCCAGGAGAGCTGGCAGTAATTTAAAGAAGCCTTATTGAGGGCACAGAAAGAAACCATTCCAATGCGTAGCAAAAAACGCAAATATGATAGGAGACTGGATTAGCTTACTGGGGAAATCCTTGGTGAACTTAAGCACAAAAAGGGAGCTTACAAAAAGTGGAAACTTGGACAGATGACTAGGGAGGGTATAAATGTATAGCTTGAGAATGCAGGGGCCAGACATGATTCTCCAGGGTTAGCCCGGGTGGACCACCAGTGCTTTATTTACCTGTGCATCCACAGGTATGACCACTCGCAGCTCTCATTGGCTGTGGATTTACATGCAAGATGATCAGCTATAATTCATTTTCTCATTCTTAATGCTTTACTGTACTCAGATAAGGTAAGGTATGGCTCTAGAGACTTGTGCCCTGATAATTGTGCTACTTCATGCAATGGCTGATTTTCTTGAATTTCAATAAAATGCAATAGGAGAGAGCATGTTTTGCATAGAGATAATCAGCTTAATATACAAAATCATTTCTCTTATGCCTTGCTTTGGTCATAAGAATCGCCATACAGGATCAGAGCAAAGTTCCATCTTGCCCAGTATTCCATCTTCTGACAGTGGCCAATGCAGGTGCTTCAGGGAGAATGAACAGAACAGGTAATCACCAAGTGATCCATATCGTGTTGTCCATTCACAGCTTCAGGCAAACAGAGGTTAGGGCCAGAATCCTCACTTATCATAATAATAGCCATTGATGGGGACCTATCTAGCTCTTTTTTGAATTGTGTTATCTTAGCCTTTACAACGTTTTCCGGCAAAGAGTTCCACATGTTGTTTGTGCACAGAAATATTTTCTTTTGTTTCTTTTTTAAACCTGCAGCCTATTAATTTCATTTGGTGGCCCCTAGTTCTTATGTTATGGGGAATAAATATTTTATTTCCCTTCTCCATACCAGTCATGATTGTCTAGACTTCTATCATATCCCCTTTAGTCATCTGTTTTCCAAGCTGAAAACTCCCAATCTCAATATTTCCTCATATGGAAGCATACCTCCAATCATTTTGTTACCCTTCTCTGAACCTTTTCTGAACTTCCACCAGGATAATTTCCATGAAATAGCATTTTATTCTTAAAAGCTCCCATACTTGAGCTTCTCAATTCCCTTTATTATGAGATCACAAATGGAGCTTTGTCCTGGGCATAAACAGCAAGAACAAATATAATCTTATGAACAAAAGATGTTAAAATTTTTATTAACAGTATGGAACTAATGCAGAAAAAGGTCAAAAATATAGAATAAGCTGAATTGTAATTTTTCTGCATATGAGAGAGAGACTCTCATTTATGGGAGAATTATACCTCTTCTTATTCTAGTTAATGTGCATTTTGGGTTTTTTTCCACTTTGTTTAGCTAATATACTGATCCACAAGATACCCTCTGGCATCATGTATTGGGGTAGTATCACAAGAAAGCATTAAATCTTGTCAACAATCTTTGTACAATCAATGTCACTTTTATGCAAAATTCATAATTTTGTAATCAATACTTAAGTTATACAGATGACATTAAGCTACCTTAAAGGCCTGCACAGTAGAATATCATTCACTCACCTTGTTTCTTTTAAGACATATCTATGCCACAAAGTAGGGGAATGATTCCCAGCTTGTGTGTGCACACTCATTCTAGCCTTCAGCTGAATTTTGTTCTAAAAGTAGTAGTGTAGACATGATAGTATGGATGATGGCATGGGATTGCTGTGCCAAACACAAAGTAGACTGCACCCCAAGTGTATGTACTCAGGATGGTTAGCCCATGTCGATGCTGCCCATGCAACCTGGCTATGTCTAGATTGCAAAGAAAAGCTGGAAAAAGATAAGCAAATTGCAAACCGCAATTTGCATATCTTTTTCCAGTTTTCTTTCTGTGGAGGCTTTTCTGAAATTTGGTGTGTCTACACGAGGCCAAATTTCAGAAAAACCTCCTCTTTTGATACATGCCTTCTTCCTCATAAAATGAGGATTACAGGGATGGTGAAAGAATGTGTCTGCTTTTTTGGAAATTTTTCCAAAAAAGCGGACGCATTCCTTAGATGCAGCATAGCTTTTCTGGGATACCTCTGGTGTCCCAGAAAAGCTCTGCAGTCTAGACATAGCCCATGGCTATAGTATTATTTTTAGATAACAGCCTCTTCGAGTATGTAAGTGTGAACTGGGAATCCCACTGCAAGCTCATATTGTAGATGTAACCTAATAAGACTCTAAACCTGCCAATTGTCAAGTTATTCCGAAGGAGAATAGCAACAGAAATGAGAGAATATGCTAAGTAATTCTTTGGAAATCTCAGGTGCCTGATACAGGGTTTGGAGACATAGGCTCAGTGTTCAACTTGTCTAACTATGATTCATGTCATAATTGTGACATGAATCATATAGAATCAGATTTTGTCTTGTGATTCTGAACATACAGAATCAAATTTTGTCAAACATCCTTTCTTCTTCACTATTAGCTACCACTTTGAGGATGCACTGATTTCATTGTACCAAAAGCTATATCAGTGCTAAGATTCACACTACACATGACATACTTTCATTTCCACCTGACCACCCTGAAGGCTGTGTACTGTGGATTTTTCAGTGGAGAAGGGGAGATTAGGAATAACATGGCATGTTAATAGATGATCCAACACTGGAATGTGGGGAAAGATTTCAATATTCCAGTACAGGAGTGGCGCAGCTGTGGAACAAGAGAACTGGTAGTATGTAAGCTCGATGTGCCATCAGTTGACTCCAGAAGAGTGTTTTAAGAAGATGGTATGTGAACCCACAGAGTCTGGGCATTGATACTCTAGTGGTACTGGCAGCTCATCAGTTATTGACATACTGTCAAGACTTTTTGGCTAGTGAAATAGTGATGAAAGAGACATAATGGCCTTGACTACTGAGACGAATGCTTCCAGCTTCCCATGTCAATAAGCAAGACTGCCAGAAGATAAATGATGATGACAATAAACTAGAATGAATGTCATCCTGCACCTGTGCACTTTTGTCAGAAATGTTTCAATTTATGAAAGATAATATCACATTCCCTTTCCATAGCTTCCCTTCTGTAAACTCTCATTTATTAAGCACTCATGGTAATTTAACAGATCTAAACATAATCTGAGTTCAGAGACATTTTTGGCTTTCGTGAATTGGCTATTGTTGCAATCTTATTAACACTTAGCTGTAGTCTTAAACTATACCCTGTATCTCCCAGACACTGAACACTTGTTTGTAAAAACTTCAGGTTGCCTTGCTGAACTCAGCAGTACTGACTCTGAACTGCTCTGAGGCTACATCTAGACTGCACTCCAAAATAAAAAAATGATACGCAATTTGCGTAGTGAAAATTGTATAACTTTTTTTTATTTAATTTCAGAAGAGGCTAATTCAAAATTTGGCACATCTACACGGCACCAAATTTTGAAAGAAAGTGCTCTTTCGAGACATTCCTTATTCTTCATAGAACGAGGCTTACAGGGATGGTGAAAAAGCATGTCCATTATTTTGAACAAAATTTCAAAATGGTGGACGCATTCCTTGGATGCGGCATTGCTATTTCAGGATATTTCTGGTATCCCAAAATAGCAATGCAATCTAGATACACCTCAGGGCATGTCTAAACTACATCCCTCTTCTGAAAGAGGGATGTAAATTAGACAGATCAAAATTGAAAACAAAGCCAGGATTTGAATTTCCCATGCTTCATTTGCATAATGGCAGCCGCACATTCTTTCGAAATTGGGTATTTCAAAAGTGAAACCACTGCCTAGACGCAGTTCTTTTGAAAAAAAACCCACACTTTTCCGAAAGATCCTGTACTCCTTAGGATGTACTCCTCAGCAGTACAGGATCTTTCAAAAAAGGGGTTTTTTTGGGTAAGGAATAAAGGCACACAGAAAACCCAGATTTTACAAGCTGTTTCAGTATTGCTGCACTCAGTGTCACAATGCCTAATGACTTAAGAGCCAAAACCTAATTGTCTGCACTCAAGTTCCCTGAAGAAGTGGGTTTTGCCCATGAAGCTCATGGAACTATATATATTTGTTAGTCTCTAAGGTGCCACAGGGCTACTTGTTGTTTTTAAAGTTACAGACTAACACGACTACCCCTCTGAGACTGCCAAAATGATTTAGTCACATAATGCTTAGGTCCCTTCTGAAAATATGATGCTCCTAAGTCAGTTAAGAGTTGTGACAGTGAATGCAGCAATAGCTTTAAAAATCTGGGGGCCTAGGTGACTTGCAAAAGTTGTCGATAGTAGAGCAAGGTATCCCAGGCTACCACCACAACTGCCAGACCAACTTCCCATTCCAGTGCAATGAGACTTGAGGTCACCAAAGGCACAACTTCCACAGGAGTTGGCCCTAGACCAGGAGTGGCCGAATACTGGTCCACAGGCTGAATCCGGTTCAGCCCCTGGATTGGATACTATATTTACCCGTGCCTCTGCAGGTCTGGGTGACTGCAGCTCTCATCGGGAAACTGTCACCTGGTTGGGATCCAAATATGAGACATTTTACAAACATATAGTAAATGACAGCCCCATTTAATTTTAAGGACCTCACTGATCAATTTGAAGTTAGCTGTAGCTCTGCACAATATAGACACTTTTCTTATATTTAACAGGGATTTGCTCTAGGACAGGGATTTTTCTCTCCAGAATGCATCTCTAACTGCATTGTGTCATGTTTAAACTACATCTGCATCCCAATGTGTTTGCCCTGTTTTAAATTGTATGTTCACAGGTGCATCAATCAGCAAGTCAGATTTTTAATAGGTACTCTTTCTTCCCCTCACTCGTTGTAATGCAAATTGACCTGAAGTATTATTCTCATTCTAGCTGAAAGCCAGCTTTCTTTTCAATATTTTGAGCAAGAACTGTTTCTTATCTTTCACAGCTCCAAGCATCATCTGTCGGATCTTTTAAAAAAAATCTAGATACCTGTTAGGCAAGTGCTCGTTCCTGACATTCATAATGTTTTTGTGCATGGTCTAGACATGCATCACACTCCCTTAGAATGGAAGAATATTATATTATTGTGGAGGTTGATAGCAGAAGCACTTGGTTTTTATTTTAATGTATCAAGCATTTTACTCACACCAATTTGTATGATGTTTTTTGCCATGCCAGTACCAAAGAAGCATTCTTGATCATCTCCATTGCTAATGTTATTTCATAGGGGAAACTGGAAAAGTAACATCTTTCTCAGGCATCACTTTTTTCTGGACTTACAGTCTTCACAACCTGCAAAGGGATGTGTCCCAGGATGCCTCATTTAGAAATATTCCAAATATCATGCCATCTGTAGATAGTAGCTTTAGAGACAAAATTATGTACTGTCAGAAAGCTTCTTTCTTTCTTTCTTTCTTTCTTTCTTTCTTTCTTTCTTTCTTTCTTTCTTTCTTTCCACTGGTTTGGGTTTATTGATATTTGGGTAGGTTCATTATATTACTTATCTTCTTATTTACCCCACTATGAGCTGGGGAATTGGGAATAGAAATGATTGTTTATCAACGGTTATAACATTAGTTGATAGTCTGGTATTGTTGTCTTTCCTGGTAGGTAAACAAAATCATGTTCATTTTCCTCAACCCCTTTATCTCTATATGCTGATGAATATAGGGTTGCCTTAGTATATGTCTTTGTTGCAGCATTAATCTGAGTTATCTATACTCCTCCTGAGTTATGCTATCCCTAATGCTCCTAACAATCTAGCTGATTCAAGTTGAAAGCACTACCAAACTTGACTTATGAGCTTTTGTGGATGGAAATCTGATTAGGCGCAATGCTCAAATTAGAGCTCAAATTAACTCTTCATAAGCCCTTAGAAATAGCAGGAGAGAAACAGCAGAATATTTTGCTTTGTTGTTTTATTGCACTTCCCACACATTAACATTCATTATCTCATCACCAGATATGTGGTATATGCTTGTGGATTATTCATAAGGAAACTTCTTTGAGAACTTGCATGTCAGTTCCACATTAGGTGTGTGCATGTCTTAGAATCATAGAATACTAGGACTGGAAGGGACCTCGAGAGGTCATCA
>JANRFK010003679.1:16806067-16816622 GCA_030068395.1 Apalone spinifera
TAGATGGACCTTTGGTCTGACCCAGTACGGCCGTTCTTATGTTCTTATGTACCTGCATATCATATTTGGTGGTCCCAGCTATTACTGTTTAGGAGGAGTTCTTTAACAAACGGACTCACAGACAGACAGACAGATGCACATTTCTAAAATAGTTAGATAGACATATACGTAGGCTATTGAACAATATTTACTCTCTGCCTAAGATTTGTCTTTTACTCAATAAAGTTGCAAATCCATCAAGCTGGCAGCAGTACTTACACATGAGTTTCTCATTCTGATGTCATGTCTCTCCTTCAATATTGGGTATTTTTCTAAAAGATCTGTTTTAGGAGAAATTCTGGAGAAGTTTATATATCCTGTACTATGTCGTACCTTGGTGTTCTGTATCTCGGTACCTTCGGTGGTCTGAACTATAAATGTGAGAGTCGTCTGGTCAGAGTCATCCTGGCATGCTCTTGACAGGACCGCTACTCTGTCGGTGATCATAAACTTTCGGCTGCATGCGTAAAAATCGGTACTCCTTTATTAGAGTGTTAGACCCCATACACTTGGGTCAACACAGGAGATCTCTGAGACACCCCGGAAACAACAGATGCAGGCGAGGTTTGAAATCAATCGAACAGGTTTATTGTCAAATGTGAAACTCTAACAGTTGGTAACAGAGATCAGTAAAATGTTATACCACTGGGCATTATGGCCCGTGTTGACAAGGTGCCAACACCAGGCAGGCCTATTGCCATATATCAGATATTAACAGCAGTTAGTCAAAGTTAAGCTTCCGTGCTTTCTGTAAGTTTAGGCAATGACACCTGCCATTCAGGCGCCTAGTGTACCCTCCCCCCCCCAAGGTCGGCCGGGGAGCACCCTTTGCAGTGTCCTTTTATAGAAAGGTACAAACAATTTACATCATTTCTTTATGTACCAGGTTACCACCCTCTGTTGCCTAGTTACCACCCCTCACCTTACAGAAGGGGGGCTTGCTTACTATCCTTCATGCTGTCAATCTTGACCCGGTCCTGAACTTAGGTCGGTATGTATATTAGTTTTGGGGGAGTCTTTGTACCAAGACATTTCTTATTAAGATGTTCCGCTACTCCCCTTTGGCTTACAGTCTGTACCCAGTGCCTCCCTGTGTCCTTCCATGCTCTACCTAACTTACACAATTACATAGTTATCAGTAGGGCCTCTTTCTTGGCTCCTGTGTTACTGAACCAAAGTCTTGCTCACTAAATTCCAGGCCTGTTGCTGTTTTTCTATTACAGGCCTCTATTCAGGCCTGCTGACTCCAAGTTACCGACCCTCAACTTACTACATTCTATAGGAGGTCAGACTAGATGATTACACTAGTCCCTTGGGTATGTCTACACAGCAAAGTTATTTCGAAATAACAGCCATTATTTTGAAATAACTTTACCAGCATCTACACAGCCAAACCACTATTTCGAAATTAAATCGAAATAGCAGAGTGCTTATTTAGAAATTGGTAAACCTCATTCCACGAGGAATAGCGCCAATTTTGAAATTGCTATTTCAAAATAAGTGCTATGTAGACGCTTATTTTGAAATAGGGGGATTCCAGCCCTTCCCAAGGTGCCCTGGTGGCCCCTACAGCATCAACCAAGAACACTCCTCTCCTTCCGCCTCTCCCCGGAGCCCTAAAAGGGGTAAATTCTGGCCACAGTGCTAGTGCGAGCTCCAAGCCTGCCAGCCCAGAGCCAGCAGTCACTGCACCTGACCCAGTGGCCCCAGCATGAGCCAGGCAGCCAGTGCCAACCAGCCCTCCACCACTCCCCAGTACCAGTCTGCCAGCTCCCAGGAGCCTGCCAGAGGCTGGAAAAGGCAGGCGCCTGCCTGGTCCAGTGCAGAGATCAGGGACCTAATTCAGGTTTGGGGGAATGCCTCCAATGTCCATGATCTCCGCAGTAAATGGAGGAATGCAACTGTCTACAGGTGGATGGCTGCGGGTCTGGCCACCAAAGGCCACATGCAAACCCGGGAGCAGGTTCATCTGAAAATAAAGGAGCTGTGGCAGGCGTATGCAGGGCCACAGGGGGCAGCTCCCAACCAGGGGTAGACCCAGACCCCTGCCCCTATTTTGATGCCATGTACCACATCCTGGGGGACAGGACGGTCCGTGCCCCCCAGGTGGTCATCAATCCTGGGGCAGAGCTTGCTGCCTCCTGCTGCTCCAGCCCCTGCTGCCTCCCCAGCTACCACTCCTCCTCCCACTCCTTCTCCTCCCGCTTCTTCCTCCCCAGCCTCCCCACACCCCCAGGGACGCCGAGGTCCCCTCACCCGTGGTGTTGGGAGACAGTTGGGCCGGCAAGATCCCCAACCCGGAGCCCTGAGCTTCTCCCCCTTCCTCCCCTTGCCTCCCCCTGCCAGCTGCCCCCTTCCAGGTTTCCCCCTCCCCTCTCCCACCTTCTGAAGAATGCTGTCATTTATGGAAGGGGAGTCACAGGTTCTTTAAGATTCTATGGATTCTGATGGCCTCTCATTCTGCATTAATATGAGAAGCCTCTGAGTTATGAGAACACTGGAATTTTTAGATGCTCATTTGAACTGAGCTTAGCCATTGAACCTTTACAGATTTACCTTCTATTAAAAGAAGCCCTGTTCCTTCTCATTCCATCTCAGCTCCCACATGACAAGCATGCAAGGATGGATGGATGGATGGATACTTGTTCGTAAAGAAGATTTGTGCGTGGGAATATGTTTTTGTTTTTTCATCCATAGATGTGTCATTCTGAACAGAGACATGTGACCTAAATATATGTGTATTAGCCTCAAAAGCTTAGAGCCTCAGTATCTCCTCCCATAATAACTTTCAATAAAGCATCTCAAAACACTTTTCAGATATGAAATAAGTCCCCAAACAGAAGGGACTTAGACCTAATGTGTGGGTTTACAAATTAGGGCTATATCTAGACTGCAGGTTTCTTTCGGAAGAAGCTTTTCCTGAAGAGATCTTCCAAGAAAACTTCTTCCGGAAGAGAGCGTCCACACTGCCAAAGCACATCGAAAAAGCAATCTGCTTTTTTGAAAGTTAGCTTCCACACTGAATGGACACTATCTCGCATTTAAGCTGTGATTACTATGGACGGAGTGGCCACCAGGGCACCTGTGCTTTTTTCCTCTTTCCTCTTCTTTCGAAAGAACTCCCTCTTCCCCATCCACACACCCCTTTTGCTGAAAGAGCTCTTTTGGAAAAAGGCTTCTTCCTTGTAGAAAGAGGTTTGCCAATATAGGAAAAAACCCTCTGTTCTTTTGAGTTTTTTTCGAATGAATGCGATTGCAGAGTGGATGTAAGTGAAGTTTATCAGAAAAATGGTCGTTTTTCCGAAAAAACTCTAGTGTAGACATAGCCTTGAACTGGTTAAAAAATTTTCACAGAAATATATTGACAAATGTTGATTTCTCAAAAGTAAAGCTGCATATGAGAAAGGGTCATTTTTTATGAATTTCCCAAAATAAAAATACTGTTAAATTGGAACATTTTTGTGCTTTTGAAAAAAAAATTAGTTATAATACACAAAAAAATTAAATGTAAAAGGTCAGAATGCTCAAAATTATAAAACATTGGTATTATTATTTATTACTCATGACATTTTGAGATTTTAACTTTTTGCCCTATTATGGGGTGACTTGTTTTGAAATCTTGAACTCTTTCAGGACAGGAAAACCATTCCTACTCAGCTTTGGAACAATCATCATTTCAAGTTGTTGGTTAAGGGGAACCAGGGAGTGCTGGAACCCTGCCAAAGTGCCAAACAAGGCTTCACCTCCAATGATCAGCATATCATTCCTTTTCACTGGCATTGCACCTCCAAAAAAAGAGTTACCACCAAAAGAAAGTAAGATATTAGTCACTTCCCAGTAGTATTCACTTGGGAATTAGCTATTTCTCTAAGGTTTACAAGAACTGCTTAAATATTAATTATGTAATGCTTAATCATGCATTATTTTAAGGTCAAAATAAATTTATTTTGCCATTTCACAGTCTAGTGGTCTTATGACTAACACAGAGCTAATGAAGAGCAGAAAATAGAGTTTCCATTCTGAATGCATGATGCATGGATGGAAGGCCCTTGGAATATACTTTCTTAAAAACTTACTAAATAAATAATGTTAGCACACTCATTAATTTTACATTTTCTTCAGTGAAGTAATAAAGCATTAGGACATACCATTCACCCCGAGGAAGAATAATTTTAGTTGCATGGTGGTATAACTTTTTAAACTTTTTGTGAAAATTTGGGTAATCTGACATGAAACCTACACTAGAGATCTGAACTAGTAATAAAACTCCATGCCAAGTAACTAATGGTTATCTCAAAGTTTCCAGCACACTATTAAAAACAATGAGTAGTACTGTGGCACCTTAGGGCATGTCTATACTGGGGAGTTATTTCAAAATAACTCCCCTTATTTTGAAATAACAAGGTGAACGTCCACTCTACCAAGTCTGTAATTTCAAAATAAGAGGCTGGCTATTTCAAAATAATAACTTCCTGCTTTCCTTGGGGAATAAGCTAATATTTTGAAATAGTTATTTTGGGAGTTATTCTTTTCAAAATATGTTCTTTCAAAATAACTCCTTAGTGTAGATATTGCCTGATTAGCGATTAACAAAAATATGCAGAAGGATAAGCTTTCCTGGCTGAAACATACTTCATCTTATGAATGGGAGTGGAAGTAACAGAAACCAAGATATATATTGATAGAGACAGCGATAAAGACATAGATAGTGATTGAAGAAGCACCATTCCATTGTAGAACCTGTGTTAATGAGGCTAATTAAGTGGTCTGGATATGTCCCATTCATAGTGTTTGATGTGGAAATGCAGATGTTAAAGTCAAGGAGAAATTGGCATTGTAATGTACCAACCAAATAATGTCTTTATTTAAGCCCAGGGTAGCGGTGTCAAATCTGTAGATGAATATTGTGACATATGCCAACATTTGTATGGCTGACCTCAAATAACATTTCTTCAGCTCTGGTCCCCTAGCATTCTTCCTCTTCTTATGCTATATTAAATTCATCTGCAACATATGGACCCACAGGAAGGAAACCCTTGAAGAATTCCACAGGAGTTTCAACAGTTTCCACCTCACTATCAATCTCAGCCTGGACCAGTCCACACACACAAGAGATCCACTTTCTTGACACAACAGTACAACTGAATGATGGTCAAATAAATGCCACTCTATACCAGAAACCTACTGACCACTATTCATACCTACATACCTCTAGCTTCCATTCAGGACACACCACACAATCCATTGTCTCCAACTCGAAGGCTACATCTACACTGTAGCCTTTTGTCAGCGGAGACAATGCAAATGAAGTGCTCATTAGCATTTGTCGTGCTGTCATTTGTTTATTCTCTGCCCATGCTTTTTGTGGAAGAGATTTTTGCATAAAAACAAGAGGTGTAGACGGAGCTGTTTTACACACAAAAAACCCTTTTGCGCAAGATCCTGTATACCTCCTTTTTTAAGGCATAAGGAATCTTGCGCAAAAGGATTTTTTTGCGCAAAACAGTCCCATCTACACTGCTTGTTTTGTGCAAAAACCTCTTCCACAAAAAGCATGCGCAGAGAATATGCAAATGACAGTACGACAAATGCTAATGAGCGCTTCATTTGCATTGTCTCTGCCGACAAAAGGCTGCAGAGTTGAGGTAGCCTAAGATGTAACCGGATTTGCTCCAATCCCACAGAAAGAGACAAACACCTACAAGATCTTTATCAGGAATTCTTAAAACTTAAATACCCACCTGGGGAAGTGAGAAAACTGATTGACAGAGCCAAACGAGTACCCAGGAATCTGCTTCTTCAAGACAGGCCCAAGAAGGAAAATAACAGAACACCACTAATCATCACCTACAGCCTTGAGCGTAAACCCCTCCAGTGCATCACTGACAATGTATCCTGGAAAACGATCCCTCACTCTCACAAGCTTTGAGAGACAGGCCAGTGCTCGCCTACAGACAACCCTCTAACCTGAAGCAAATTCTTTCCAGCAGCCATACATCAAACCCCAGATACACTCACCCAGGAACCTACCCCTGCAACAAACCCTGTTGCCTACTCTAGCCACATATCCAGGGTGCGACAAATACACTTATCTACTCGCCCGTGGCGAGTAGATTTCAGCCAGTCGCCCCATTCACCGGCGGTCCGCGCATGTGCAGTGCGGGAATCGCGCATGCGAGGCTGGCGAGTGGTTTTCGCTGCAATCGTCGAGTCCTGCACATATCTATACAAATGACACCATCACAGAACCTAACCACATAAGCTGCAACATCAGGGGCTCATATAACTGCACATCAACCAATGTGATCTATGCCATCAAGTGCTAGCAATGCTTCTCTGCCATGTATATTGGTCAAACTGGATAGTATCCATAACAAAGGATAAATAGACACAAATTGGACATCAGAAATGGTAACACACACAAAGCTGTAGGGGGGATATTTTAACCTGCATGGTCACTGAATCATGGATTTAAAAGTAGCCATTCTTCTACAAAGGAATTTCACTAACCAATTAGAGAGAGAGTCTACAGAACTGGAATTCATCCACAGATTTGACACCATTACCCTGGGCTTGAACAAAGACATTAACTGGTTGGCACATTATCAAGCTAATTTCTCCTACCTTTAACACCTGCATTTCCACATCAAAAGCTATGTATGGGACACATCCAGCCTACTTAATTAGCTTCATTAGCATGGGTCCTACAATCCACAGGTACTTCTTCTCATTCATATATATATCCCGAAATAGCTGTGCAGTGTAGAAGTACCTTCCGAGACTAACACAAATATACAGAATCATGAGCTTTCATGGTTAAAACTCACTTCATCAGCTGAACTGGGGTGGAAATAACAAAAAAAAAAAAAGACAGACAGACAGATAGACAGACATATCTATGTATATGTCTATATATATATATATATCTGTCTATCTGTCTTTTTTTTTGTTATTTCCACCCCAGTTCAGCTGATGAAGTGAGTTTTAACCATGAAAGCTCATGATTCTGTATATTTATGTTAGTCTTGGAAGGTACTTCTACACTGCACAGCTATTTCGGGATACCAGAGGTATCCCGAAATACCTACCCCACGTCTACACAAGCTGCCCATTATTTTGAAATATTTCAGCATCTGGGGAACCCTCGTTCCATGAGGGTTAAGGGATATCTTGAAATAGCACATTATTTCGAAATTTGGTGCTATGTAGATATGCCAAATTTCAAAATAAGCTATTTCAAAATAGATTCAAAATAAGATATGCAATTTGAAAATAGTATTTTATTTTGAGTTTAGGGTGCTGTGCAGACACACTCTAAGGTGGCTCAGGACTACTCGTTTTTAAAGTTACAGACTAACATAGTTACACCTCTGAGATTTTTCATCACAATATTATTTAACTTAAAGTTATAGACCATCTCTAGTAGGCAGCTGACATTTGCTGGTCACTTTTGTGGCCAAGACAGACAGATTTTCCTTTACTGCTAAATTACTTGCCAGTATAAAAGAATCTGCCAACAGAAAAATCCTTAAAATCTAAGATTGAAGTTAGGGATCTTTGTCTCTTCTCGTTTTCTTCCAGTCTCCTTTCAACTTTCCTTCTCTTCCTTTTGAGAACCTTATCTGGGCCACCGTTCATTCCCATTGCTGAAGAATACTCTGAGGTGCACTCAGAACCTGTTAGATACTTCTAAATTGGCCACAGACATTGCTTTCAAGAGTCTCAGATGCTAATGGTGTACATGGACCTGAAATATGAGCCCTACATGCCCTGAGATTTTCATTGTTTGAGAATGAAACCAAAGATTCATGTATAGCTGAGAATTTACCTATTATAAGAGCAACACTATGTGAGTTATAGAAATGTACTGTTTTGAGAAGTGCTGGTCTGGGCTTTAAGAAACCATCCCAAAAGGGAGGTAATGCCCAAATCCTGGTGCTATTACATGCTACAAGGCACACCTTTGGCTTTACTTATATACTTTTGTAAGTCTCTTAAATCTCTTTGAGATCTTCACATCTAAAGTACTAACTAAGTACAAAGCCATATATGCTAATTGGCATTAGAAGATCCCTCTTTGTGTCACTGGCTAGCAAAATGCCTTTTTGTTCTTGGAAGTGTTCATCACTCTAAAGCAGTGTTTCTGAAAGTGTTCCCCAAAATCACTTCGAAAAACACATTAACTGGCTGCTCCAGTTTGTTTATTTACTGGCGCAGTGGCCACAGAGCTCCGTTTCACTTTTTGCAACCAAGGGGAGCTGCGAGAAGTGGCATGAGGTGGGCCACTACTTCCCACTGCTCTGCTTGGCTGCAAAGAGCAAAACTGAGTCAATGGGAGCTACGAGGCTCTGTGGCCACAGCACCAGTAAATAAACAAACTGAGGCAGCCAGTTAATGTGTTTCTCAAAGTGATTTCATGGAACACTTTCAGAAACACTGCTCTAAAGAATGCCTGTTAAGGCCTAAGTTTAAAAAAGGTTTAGTTTCTTTTCTTTTTATACTTGGTAAATTTATCATGATTGATTGGGAACAGGGCTGGCTTTAGGCCGATTTGACTGATTTCCCTGAATTGGGCCCTGTGCCTAAGAGGGCCCTGTGCTGGCTGCTCCCTTCCCACAGCTCTGTGGCGTGCCGGGTGCACTGCAGGAGAGGGTGTCGGCCCTGGAGGAGGAGCGTGGTGGCTTCCCTGGATTTAAAGGGGCTGTGACTCTTTTTTTGTGTGTGCGGTGTTTTTGTTTTTGTTTTTGTTTTTTTTTTGGCTCAACAAAAAATCCTGGCTGCCGGGGCCCCGTTGAAACTGTTCAAATTGGGCCCTGCACTTCCTAAAGCCAGCCCTGATTGGGAAGAAGGAAGCTTCATTCTTTCAGCATTTATGGGATAGTTTTAAAAAACACCTAATATTGTTGAGTAGGAGAGAAGATATTAAATGGAGTTCAAAAGTATTGCCTTGGCTCATATTTCATCAAAGACTTGTTCAGGCTAGAAGTTCTAAAGCACTAATAAGGAAGGAGAGAATTTCATCAAATTTTTCTCCAAAGGAAAGATTGTTTTTGTTTTATGTAGCATTGATGGGAGTTGATATTTTTCCTCTCATTCTTCAGGATAATTTGTGTTAATTATTATTTATATTTACAATTTTCAACCATTAAAATTTGTAAAAAATCTTAGAATTTGCTTCTTTTCTTTGAAGTTCTCATAATCTAAAGAGAGATTCAAAACTGACAATACATGTTAAATAAAACAAAATACATAAACAGCAAGGAGATGATGAAAAAGAAGAAATTAACATACTGCTCACTTTTGGCTTTACTCCTTAGCCTCTTTTTCTGCTTTTTACAAAATGTTCATTGTATGATCAGGAAAATAGTTGCCTATGTATATGATGCATGGCAAAAGAATTATTTATTTGAATTGCTAAGTAAAATCTGGACTCTATAGCCTAACAAACTAAATTTCTGGGGTAAAATCTAGATTTCATTAAATTGACTATTCAAATCTGAAATTATGATCTTGATCTGATACTACATGTGAAACTTTTAACTTCAGTGGACTTTCAGAAGAGGTAATGGAGCAGAATCAGGCCAAAGTCAGTGGTGAAATAAATAACAGTGTATGTGACAGATACTAGGAGCAAGATACTTAGCTCAGTTAGGGTATGCCTACACTTGCTCCCTATCTCGAGATAGGGATGCAAATGTAGTGTACCGAAATTGCTCATGAAGCACGGGATTTAAATATCCCACACTTAATTAGCATAATCGCGTTCGGCCGCCATTTTGAAATTGCGTTATTGCGAAATAAAAAGCTCCGTGTAGCAGCATTATTTTGAGAGACAATACTTCTCTCAAAATAACTGTTATTCCTCATACAATAAGATACTGGTGACAGAGGCATATAGTCTAGACATACCCAATGTGACCCTTAACAGAGGCCAGGGAATTACACCAAATCTTCCTCCAATCTGATATTAGTATTTTAGTAAGAGGTTCTTGGGAGCTGTCAATAGTCTCCTCCAGTACATCACTTGAATATATATATATATGTATTAAAGGCATATATATAGTATAGAATGCCTTTAATTATATCTTTTAAATTACATGACCAGTGTTCCCTCTAAGATTTTGCATCCATTGGCAAAGTGAGTTTTGTCTTGTGCACCAATATTGAGGTCATGTGTGCTTGTTCATATATGTGCCACCGTGGCACACAAGTTATTAACAAATTTCTTATATGTGGAAAGTCAGGGGCCTCATCCAGAATCAAATCATGGACAGCAGAATGGGTGAGGAATTTTGTGATGAAATATTGTTCATTGTTTACAGGAAAGGGTCAGTTTCAAGTAATTTTTCAACTTGTAACTATTATGAAAAAATTTTGAAATGATCAAAATGTTGTTTTGACATTTTCTAAATACAAAACTCAAATCTTCTGGTACAGAACAACTTTTCATTTCAATATTTATGGGTATGTCTACACTTGTACCCTAGTTCGAACTAGGGATGCAAATGCAGGCATT
>JANRFK010003679.1:16816722-16828828 GCA_030068395.1 Apalone spinifera
TGCCTGCATTTGCATCTCTAGTTCGAACTAGGGTGCAAGTGTAGACATACCCTATGTGAAATATAGTAAAACAGTTTAAAATAAAAAAAAGGATCAAAACAAAACATTTGGAAATCAGGAAAACAAAAGTTTCAATTGACTTAGCCTGGAGTGTTTTTTTTCTCCAGATTTTTGGCTTGAAAAATTTGAAATTTCTGTTTTCATCCTGATTTGGAACAGAAACATTTTCAGATACTTCAGATTTTCATGGGACACAAAACCTATTTCCTGCCTAACACCAGTGTATGGTATCAGTTTCATTATCTACCTTGCATTGTACATGATAAATCTAAAAGCACGACCTCTTAAAAAGACACCATTCCAAACCCTTCTAAACCTTCTATTTATAGCAATGAGATAGAAATTAAATGTAAATGTGTCTCACATTTCCCCCTTTGTCTTTGTGTGTCCAGTCTCTCCCTGCTCATCATAACAGAAACCTAAGGATTCAATGCTCCCGGAGTATTCCCTTTCTCCCATTCAGTTGCCCTAATAGCCATGTAAGCAAATTAAAGACTGGTAAGGTAAAATATGTAATACAGACTCATAAATTGCAGATTATCTCTTTATTGGCTTTAACTGCTTTTTAAACTGGAGATATAAATGCAAATTCATCCCAGGTGTAATATGACTGATACAGTATCTGTGAAGTTATGACCAGTGTTGAATTTGGCCTATAATATTCCCTTCTGCATACTGAACATTTTAGAGGTAGAGATATTGATTTTTAAAATGGGTGAAAGCTGCAAAAGATGTGCAGAATATTTATTTTGTTTTCATTAGAATTAACTAGCTTCACTATTAAAAAAAGAAGCCAAAAATTGAATGTAAACTATCCAGATGTCAAAAATCATGCCGGAAGATGAAAACTTTTCGGGAAGATTTCAATTATAGCAAAATTGATCTAATCAACACACCAAACTGCATGCATCCCTTGTTCCCCAGGGCCACTTTGAAGAGCTTGATTACGTTTAGCTCTTGGGCCGCCCCCCCAAGGAGGCCTCAGCCCTGGAGGCAGTGACCTGCCCTCCCCGCAACACGAGCATGGCCTTGGCACTGGCAGTAGCTGCCTGACCTCCCCCTCCCCCCCCCAATTGGTCCCAGCGGCAGCTGTCTGGAGCAGGGATTCTGGAACTCATTGGGGTCTGGGTTGAGGAGACCAACCTCCAGGATCTCCACACCAAAAGGCACAATGTCGATGTCTATGGCTGGATGGTAGCCAGCCTGACGAAGAAGTGGCACACGTGGACCCTCAACCAGGTCTGGATGAAAATTAAGGAGCTCAGGCAGGCCTACAATAAGGCAAGAGAGCAGAGCGAATGTTCCGGGTGGCCTCACGCATGTTCTAGTACTACAAACAGCTCTTAGACATCCTGGAAGGGAGACCAGTCACTT
This sequence comes from Apalone spinifera, assembly GCA_030068395.1. Lineage (NCBI taxonomy): Eukaryota > Metazoa > Chordata > Testudines > Trionychidae > Apalone > Apalone spinifera. Next base: position 16,818,157 of record JANRFK010003679.1, read on the forward strand.
CCTCTCTCCCCCATCATCATCTAATCCAGCCAGGACATGCCCAGCATCAGCCTCCACGAGGGCAGGATTTTGGAGGAAGAGGAGAAAGAAGGAGGGGACCAGCCAGGCAACCATGCTGCAAGCCAGGAACTAGTCCCCCCTCTCAGGATGTCACCCAGGCATTGGACGAACCCGGGGAAGGCACTTCAGGTGAGTGCTATAACTTTTCCTATACACACGCTGATGCAGGCGGTGGCAATGAGGGGCTGCATGCTCCTCTCTCGGCCTACTCAGTGTGGGTGTCATACAACAGCCTGTGGACGTGGGTCCACTTGGAGTGCTGGTCTGGAGCACTCAGCCCCATGATACTCTCACACAGGAACCCCTCACTCATTCTCACAAGGTTCCTGCATAGGCCTACCTTACTCTGGACTCCGTGGTGGGACACCTTCCCACAACAAGCCTTCTGGCTCAGGTCATGGAAACACACTGCAGTGCTGCATATAGCACAGGCTCATGCCTGCATTCCGCTCCTGGTCAAATGCAGTGAGGTGGGGGGACACCGATGCCTTGCATGGGAACCTTGCGTAGGAAGAGAAGGAGACCCCAGTATTACTCTCTCTGGCAAGTGGCCTCTGCTGTTCACACACACCTCCCCCAAATCCTCTACCCCTCCCCTCTCTGCAGGACATGGCCAGTGCTGGACCCAGTGTGTGTAGGACACGGAAGAAATCAGAGTGACCCTGTCCCCTACCCTGACCTGTAGGCTCTTAGCCTGAATGGCACTTTTCCAAGCTTGCTTGTCTCCAGGACATGAAAGTAGCGATGCTCCCCTGGCACATCCATACCCCTGCAGGAAAGTGCCTACTGTCTAGGCAACATATAGCCTTGCTTGAAGCACATCACCATCATCTGAACTGAGACCTTTGGTGTTAGTGCAGAGATCAGGGCTTGGCTTCATACACAATGTCTCTGGGGATGACTGCCTTGTAACTTTTCTTCACAGTTGGGCCAGTTGCAAGTGTGGCATATCTCACACCTCCCACACCATCCTCCCAACTCTGCAGGATCTGTTGGAGAGAGAGATCTGCTGGGTGAGGAGACTCCTGAACCTCCCCTTCAAGTGGCTGAATGCACACTCCACCACCATGTACTCCTGCTGAGCCTGGCATTGAAGTGCTCCTTCGTGGGGTCCAGGATGCCCATGTAGAGCTTTATCAGCCATGAGAGCAAGGGGTAGGCTGTGTCGCCCATATGGGCATGTCCACCTCCCCAACTTTGAGGAAAAAAGTGTTAACGTGCATCCTCTGGAACAGTCAGAAGATCCAGAATAAGCGTGTGTCATGCACCTTCTTCGACCACCTGACATTGATGTCTATGAACCGGCCCTTGTGATCCACCAAGGCTTGCAGCACCATTGAAAAGTACCCCTTCCTGTTTATATAGTTTGAAGCACAATGGTTGTGGACCAAGATGGGGATATGAGTGCTGTCTATGGCCTCTCTGCAGTTGGAGAAGGCCAATGTAGCAAAGCCATCAACGACAACATCAAGCCCTCTGCAACACCATGTTGTTGATGGCCTTGGCTACCTGCAGGAGATCAGCCCCGAACATGGATTTCCCCACTCTGAACTTGTTGCCAATGGAGCGGTAGCTGTCCAGCATGGTGAGCTTCCACAGGGTGATGGTGACATACTTCTGCAGGAGGATGGTGGGTTGCAGTTGGGTGTCCTGTCACCTGAGGGCAGGAGCAAGCTATTTGCAGAGCTCCAAGAAGGTGGCCTTCTGCAAGTTCTGGAGTCACTGCTGGTCATCCAATCGCTGCAGGATGATACAGTCCTACCAGTCGGAACTGGTATCCCTCCGCCAGCAGCGGCATTCTATGATGTCCAAGGGGTTTAGGAGCATTTTCAGCAGTAGTAGCACTAGGGCCTGGGTGAAAGGGTCCTCTGGTTAGGGCTGGTCATCGTCCTGCTGGAGCAGCATGTGGGCAGTGTGGATGAACTGTGCCATGAGTCTGCCAGTCATTTCAGCAGCTCTGGCTCCATGTAGTGAGTGCTATGGCATCCACAAGGTGAACCAGAGCACATGGCGTGGGTGTGGTGTCCCATGAGGGGGGAGGCAGTGGAAGAATGGGGTGTGAGACATGACTATAGTGAGGAGCCCCTGAAAGCAGGTGTCTCAGCTTGCCTGACCAAGCATCAATAGGCAGTGTCTGTCCTCCTACTGTCCTCCCCAGAATGCTTCTGGGGGCTCTAAATCTGAGACAGGTTTCAATCACTGTGGATGTGCTATTTTGGAATAATTCTGAGCTATTTCAATGCTCTCCCATAGTGTAGTCAACATGGATTCACCAAGGGCAAGTCATGTCTGACCATCTGATCAGCTTCTATGATGAGGTAATAATATTTTTCCTAATATCCAACCAAGACCTCCCCCACTGTAACCTGAGACCATTGCTCCTTGTTCTGGAGTCACCACTGAGAACAGCCTCTCTCCATGCTCTTTGGAACCTCCCTTCAGGAAGTTGAAGGCTGCTACCAAATCCCCCCTCACTCTTCACTTCTGCAGACTAAATAAGCCCAAATCCTTCTGCCTCTTCTCGTAGGTCAAGTGCTCCGGCCCCCTAATCATTTTGGTTGCCCTCTGCTGGACCCTCTCCAATGTGTCCACATCCTTAGTGAGGGGCCCAGAATTGGACACAGTATTCCTCATTAGTGCCAAATAAAGCGGAATGATCACTTCTCTAGATCTACTGGCAATGCTCCTCCTAATGCACCCTAATATGCCATTAGCCTTCTTGGCTACAAGGGCACACTGTTGACTCATATCCAGCATCTCATCCACTGTAATCCCCAGGTCCTTTTCTGCTGAACTGCTACTTAGCCAGTCAGCCATAGCAAGTAACAATGCTTGGGATTCTTCCTTCTCAAGTGCAGGACTCTACACTTGTCCTTGTTGAACCTCATCAGATTTCTTTTGGCCCAATCCTCTAATCTGTCTAGGTCACGCTGGACCCTATCCCTGCCCTCCACTGTATCTGCCTCTCCCCCTAGCTTAGTGTCATCTGTAAACTTGCTGAGGATGCAATCCATCCCCTCATCTAGGTCATTAATAAACATGTTGAACAAACTACCCTAGAACCAATCCTTGGGGTACTCTGCTAGAAACCGACCACCAACCTGACATCGAGCGGTCACTCACTACCCGTCGGGACCAACCATCTATTGTGTTGTGTTATTTTGGGAGTTATTATTTCGATTTGTGTTATTTTGAAATTATTTCCTAGTGTAGACGTGCCCAAGATGTCCTCTAAAATAATTCAGTAATCTGAAGAGCTAGTCCAGATTCCAACCTTACAGTAGTCACATTCCAAAATGATTCTGTTGCTATGGCCGTGTACAATTAGGGAACTGCCCTTTGGGTGGAGCTGTCCTCCAATAAGAAGATGCGGTTTATTTTCAGCACTTTTACAGGCTGCACACCATCTCTGTGACTTTCAGGTTTCATATTCAGCACCTAGAGCAAAGGGACCCTTTCTTGGTTGGGATCTCTTAATGGTAACATAATGCAAATAGCAGCATATTTACATATTCTCTGCATTCATTAGAAAACAGATTTTTGTACATATTTCAATTACCAAATATATACAAAACAATAATCTACATTCACTCAATATTTGTAGAATTAAAACTAAACAATCACTAAACTATCACTGTTGTGATAATTTTAAATAATTGTTGATTAAGCACTTTTTGAGAATAAAGAATTTTAAAATGTCTCCTTTGCATGTGTGAGAGACAGATTGTTCTTTGTGTTCCTCTGACAGGACAATAAAATCACAAAATTCAAAGCATAGGTGGTTGTTACTGATTCCTCTTTGTGGTCTCACTGTTACATTTTATTTGACATGTAAGCCTTTCATAAGTGATAATAAATTGGATAGACGGATCATTAGAAAAAGAACTAAGACTTAGCCACATGTAACTTGAGATGCCCTGTTGCCTAGTGGAGTTCTCATGTGCGAATTAGGAACCTTTTGGCTTGAATAGAGAGATGATGGAGATTTCCCAACCTGCCTAGGTAATTTGTATCTGTTTCAATGCTTAACTACTGTGACAGTTGGGAAGCTTTTCTTAATGTCCAACATAAACCTCCTGTGCTGCAATTTCAGCCCATTGCTACTTGTCTTATCCTCAATGGGTAAAGAGAACAGTTTTTATCCCTTCATTTTATAACAATCTTTTATGTACTTGAAAACTGTAATGTCCCCTTTCAGTCTTGTCTGGATTAAACAAACCCAGTTTTTCCATCTATCCTATAGTTCATGTTTTCTAGGCCTTAAATACTTTTGTTGCTCTTCTCTGGACTGTCTCCAGTCTATGCACATCTTTCCTGAAACGTGGCACCCAGAACGGGATACAGTACTCCAATTGAGGCCTTATCTGTGCAGAGTAAAACAGAATAATTACTTCTCTTTTCTTGCTTACAGCACTCCTACTAATGTTTTTTTTTAAAGTGTTACATTGTTGATTAATATTTAGCATGTGACCAATGTCTGCACCATAACCCTGAAAACTCTTTATTTTCATTTTGCTCCTTACATTGTAACTAATTCTGTAAAATTCCTAGATTGTGGTCACTCTTGTGCCATTAGTTCTGCTTCTCTTCCAATAAAACTGCCTCCAGCTTCCTTACTAGTTCTAGAAGTGAAACTACAGGATGAGAATCTTGGTTTTCTGCAGACTAGTGCATCTTGATTGTTAGGCTGATAAATTGGTGAGAAAAGGAAACCAAATGATTTTAGTGCTGATCTTCAAAAGATGTAAAGATCTGTTTGATTTTAGACTCACATTAGCTGGAGATTCTGGATCTAATTCTCTGGTGTAAGTGAGAGATTCAGGAAACTTGAGTTTTACTCCTGGCTCCACCACTGACGAGTCAAGTCACTTCACCTCTTCTTTTTCAGACATGAAGTCAACCTGGAGAGCTCCCTGACAGAAGATATTGTGGAGGCTAGGACTGCATCAGGGTTAAAAAAAGAGCTGTGTATAGTCATAGGGAATAGGTTCATCAATGGCTGTTAGCCAGGAGGGGCATGGATAGCGTCCCTCTCTTTGTCAGGGCTGAGAATGGGCGACAAAGGATGGATCTCTGGATGATGATCTGTTCATTCCCTCTGGACATAGGTCACTGTCGGCAGACAGGACACTGGGCTAGATGGACCTTTGCTCTGACCCAGTGTGACAGTTCTTCCGTTTGTATTTTGGCAAAGCTCCAGCCGCACCCCATGGGTCCTGCCTGGGCCGGATTAAGTGAGGGGCTAGCCGGGCAGCTGCCTGGGGCGCCAACCTATGGGGGGCGCCTGATTGCAGTGGTGAGGAGCGCCGCGCTCCTGGAGGCGGGGCCGCGCATGCGCTATGCACCCGCTGCCCGGGGCACAACTATGGCTCGGTCCGGCACTGGGTCCTGCATTTCTAGGAGGTTATTGTTTGCGTCAGAGGCTCACTGTTGGCTCTACACACTGCCTCTTATCTTTTCTAGAGTCCACGGCTTACTGAGCCATCCTCATCACTGGCAAAGTCAAAGGGTTAGGATAAAACCCCTCCGTAATCCTACTTTTCCAGGAGCAGAATTTTTAGTGGTGTATGGCGAGTTGTGGGGAACCTGGGTGCACCCACTACTCCAGGTTCTGGCCCAGGGACGGTAGGTAGTGGCAAATGGTGGGGATTTTTCTCTAGCCCCAATTCAGCAATCTTTTCCATGGGCCATTTCCGCAAAGCTCCACTAGCACCTTCTCCCTGGTACCTGAGCAAATCTTTCCTGCTTCAGCACAAACACGCTTTCCTTTTTCATCCTCAGTTTTTTAGCAGTGCATTCCCTCCTCTCAGACCTTCGGCCTTCTCCTTCCCTTCCATTACCTGAGGGGAAACCTTTTAAAGTAACCTAAAAGACCTTAATGGGCTGCATGTGCTTAATTAGCTTCAGGCATTTGCCTGCCTTGATTACGTGGCAGCAATTTCTGGCAGTTTATTCAGGAAACAGAAAAGCATTCACCCAGCTCTCAGTGTGTCTGCCCCCCTTCAAAGTATTGTAGCCAGCTGCCCTGGGTCTGTCACAGTATGTTAAATCTGCTTCTCTCCTAATGTGTATCCATCCTGTCAGTTTATATTGTAAACTCGTCTGGGTCTGCAAAGATATTTTGTGACTGTCACTTACTATGGGTCTGTACACCACTTCTCAGCTATCTTGGTTGTAGCCATTAGGTTCTACTATATTACAAACAATACATAGTAAGCACCTAGAAAGTGAGGATGTGCATAAATAAGACATTATATACATATTACAAAGAATACAGAGTAAGGAGTGAGACGGTGAGGATGTGCATAAAGAGGAAATTCTTTGGGAGTTTGCTTTTGACAGACAGGACTTACACTGTCAGATGAAAAATATCTTTTTAAAGTAAACTTCTGCTGCTTTTATCATTTTTGTAAATGTTGTTATCTAACAGAACTGTAATGAGGAAAAAAATCAGATTTGCAGCCACTATCTATAGCAGAATGTGGAAGAGATCTTGGTGAGGAAGTCTGAGAGAGTTGTGGTAAGAGACATAAATATTCAGGGTGGCAGTCACATTTATTTCACAAAAACACTTTCTAAGAAGCCGAGAAAAATACTTGAATCAAAATATTAGAAGAGATTAAATAGAACTGTATAGAAGACATCAAACTCTTAATAGTGCTTATAAAAATACCCTTGACACTCTTTTAGAAAAGATTTAATATTATGAATCATTAATAATATTTCTTGACTAGTCTTTAGAAAAATGCCCTTTTCTGTTTAAATGAAAGAATACTGTTAATTTTTTATGTTGAATTGCAATAGCACTTTAAAAATAACACAGTAGCATTTCAGGGCAGCAACTAGAAACATCAGCTAGCTGCATTGCATAGGAATTTAACTTTATCTTCAACTCCAAGAACACTGATCAAGTGACTTCCCATTATAAAGTGGTAGCTCCACCTCTTAGAGTGGTACCCATACAAGTCAGTATTTTAACCTCCTACTCTCTTTCCACCAGATTTTTGTTTATCCTTTTGTAAGTGTGCTATTAAGCAGTTGAAGACACTTGCAGTTGAATAACAGTAAAAACGGAGAAATAATTGTGGAACTAGAACGGCACACTTCAAAATGGTGGCTTTGGATTTGCAAAGTACTCTTTTTAAGTAACCTGGATAGTGCAGGACAAATACAAATGGCAAATTCCAGGGTTCAGTTAAATGGACACAAATTGTGATAAAGACAATGAGATCTGTCCAGTTATATATGGGCTGAAATTAGCCCACAGTGGTTACGTACGCACAAAACATGGAATTTTAATGCTTGTGGAGGATACCACACTGAGGGCAGTAGAGACTGATGGTTTCTTTGTCCATAACACAGGTAGAACAGAGCACCTACCCCTAGTCTCATTGTTGTGCCTATCGTAGGTGGTTTGGACTTTTCTTCTGTGACAGCTTATAAAGGTGATGACTGTGATGAGAAGACTCCCATGTGGTGCCCTGACAGATACTACTCTGCCCAATTGTGATAACTGTTCGGCTGCGTGCATGTGCTTGCCCTGTGTGCAGCCCAACTCTGCGCAGGTAGCCAGCATAGCAGACTCAGATCACAAAATTAGATAAACTGCAACACCAGGTCAGGTTTATTGGAGATGAAGCACTGTAATAGCTCCTGCTAGACTCCGCAAGGATGCTAAGAATGACTGCCCATGATAATGGACGCAGATCAGTCACTATTGGGACTTTCCACTGCCCCCTACACTGGACAAGGACAACCCCTTAAAATACAGTTTTATGCACAGATACAAACAAGCTATACATCACTCCTGACATATCAGAGTGCCACTCTCTGATGTAACCAGCTACCACCCATTACTTTGTACGATCAAAACATTGCTAGCCATCATGCTATCATGCTTGATCCTATTTGGAACTTGGGTCAGTATTTGTTTTCCCAATTTGTAGTTACCATGTAACTTAATTTCTTTACTGATTTGTTCTTCTTTTTTTCTTGCCTCCATGTTGCTTGTTACCATTTCTTTGTTAATTTTTACCTGTGTTGGTTAAACAGTTTAGTCGTGTTATGTACACTGTAAATGGTGCGCAGCAATAACATGTTGTTGGGGGTTTCTTGGTAGCTAATTGTAAGTTAATTGACAGTGATTTCTACATGATTGCAAACTTAATTGTCCATATATGGTATATTGAGTCATATTTGACAAGTGTCTTTTTTTTATAAAGCACAGTGCTTTATAAAAAAAAGGCACTTGTCAAATATGACTCAATATACCATATATGGACAATTAAGTTTTTCTTAAGGCTTGAAAATTCTTTCACTGTGTAATGTTATCTTCTGGTGAGTTTGTGGTATGATCTTCTGATGTCTCTGGTCTGTAAGATTCAACTTTAAACAATTTAAATTAATTAAAATAATAAAGTTTTTGATTGTGGTTTTACATTTCTCTTGTTTTTGGTAAACCAGATTTAATAGATTAACTTGTTATGTTTACAATGTATTAGGCACTAAGTCTTTTACAACAAAAGCTATACGTTTGCATTGTTGTGCTAATAATTAATTTCCACTTGAATCACATTATTAATATTTTAAGCTGCTACAATAGATGCTCACTATTTTCCATTAGATGGTGTATTGCTTTTCCTTGCTGGACACAGTAATATATTTTTACTAAACTTCCTAGAGATAATTTGCTTGTGATGACAATTTCACTTTTGTTAATTGTTTAGAAGCACAAACATTAGCAACTAATTCTTCCCTAACACAACATAACAAAGTGTATAAAATTAAACCAACTATACAATTAAGCTACAAATACATTTTAAATATAGGTCTCCTATGCAAATCCTTTGAGGGTATTAAACTTTTATGATGCTTTTGCTGTGTCTTGAAATCCAAAGTAGAAATTGGTTGAAATTATTTGCTTACCTTTATTCCTAAATTGTTATTTTTAATCATTCTTGCTTTTTCATTCTTAGACTATATTTTACTTTTATTTTACTTTTACCTTAATGCTGAGGTTTCCAATTACATTTTTCTTTAAATTAAAAAAGAAAAAAATGTGATAGTAAGTGAATTATTTTTGTTTTAAATTGCATTATTTTCACATTATAGTTACATATATTTATAACTGAGACCTTTTAGAACTTTTCATAAATATATTAATATTATGATTCAACCACAACCATGATATTAAAATAGTGTGGTATCACATTTTTTCTAAAAAGGGTATATAATTGACATTTGTTGCAACAAAATAATAATAGTGATATTACATACTCAATGTACAACACAGGATAAATTCATAATATACAGGGCAAATTTACAATTACAAACAAATGGTGCCAGAATTCTAATTATAACCATACAAAATAAGGCAAATAAAAATAAAAAATAGAAAAAATAAAAAGGTTAAACATTTTAAAAAGTAAGTTATTACCTGTTTATTTAAAACTTTTAATAAAAATTGATAAAATGTACATTGATATTTGGCTAATTGGCTGTATTAATTGAGTCATTAAGGCATTTTCCATTATTTTATATTAAATTTTATTTTAAAACTCATATTGAAATAAGAAAAGCCCATGTTTCAAATATTAGTAGTTAGGATTAGAAGCAGTCTGCATTTCTGTTGCTTAGCAACAATATCTTCAAGAAAGCTGGGAGTAATTCCAGCTGTTGCTTTCCTGAACGGTTAAAATAATTAATCTATTGGATTTTATCTACGTGGGGGTGGGGAACCTTTTTGGGTCACAGAAAAAATCAGTCGGGCTTCTCACATTCCCCTTGAAAACCAGAGTCTTTGAGACTGGATAGTGGGTTTTGTGGGATCCCTCAGGCTCTCAGGTGGGGCCAGAAATGAGGGGTTCAGAGTGTGGGAGAAAGCTGCCGGGAAGCAGGCTTGCAGTGTGGGGTCTGGCTGGTAGGTGGGTGCAGGAGTGGGTTGGGGGATCTGGCAGGATGCAGGTGGGAGCAGAGGGTGTGCAGGAGAAGAGTGGGGGTACAGGGTCTGGAGGGTGGGGGTGTGCAGGAGAGGACTGGGAATACAGAGTCTGGAGGGGAGAGGGTATTCAGGAGCAGGCTGGGGATTGGGGATGGCCCAGGGTTGTACCTCTCTAGGAAAGGGGAGAACTAGCCACAGAGAGGCGCAATGCCTGGCCAGACAGCAGAGGAAAGTCATGAGAAGACTGAAATGCTCCCTCAGATGGGGAGGAGCACCAGCAAGAGTCTATAGCGCACTCATGAGGCGGGGGAGGGCTGACAAGCAGTCTATAGCATAGTCCCTTAGGTGGGAAGTGCCAGCAAGCAGTGGCCTTGTGACCTAATGGGAGTGGCTGGCAGGGATAGGAGAACACAGACCCATCCAACCTCACGGCATGCCAGCCCAGGTGCCTAACAGTGGCAGGGTGTCCTGCCACCAGGTCAGTGAGTAATCCTCTCGTTACAAAATGATGGTCTCTCTAGCCACCAAGCCATCAATCTAAAACCATTGAGCTACTTCCTACCCATTCTCTGGGCCAGGCTCTGACAGGCTGTCTAGGTAATCCCACCAGATCTTGCTTGTTGGGTAGGGTTGCCAGATGGTTGAAACAAAAATACCGAATACCCCCCCCCC
>JANRFK010003679.1:16896008-16916571 GCA_030068395.1 Apalone spinifera
CCACCCCCGACCCCAGTCCTGAGCTTCTCTTCCCCTGTTCAGCTCACTCCCCCCTCTAAGGTTCTCTCCCTGGTCCCTCCCCAGTGAGTTCTACTCCAAATAAATTACCACACAGTTCTGTTTTTATGAACCAAACAATTTTTTATTGTCTCAGCAGGGGAGAGAGGAAGGGAGGGGTGCTGGAGGAAAGGCAGAGAGGAGCAAGGAACAGGCCCCTAGTGGGGAGGCCCTGCGGAGACAGTCACTGGGATCCTTGTGAGAATCTCTCCCTCAGGGCCTCCCAGATGTGCACTCCCACTTGATGGGCCTACCGGATGGCAGCTTTGAATGGCTGCTCAAAAGCCCTTCCCTCCTGGCTGGCTTCTGCCCCCTACCCTAGAGGGAAGACCTCCCCCTTCATCTCCACTACGTCGTGAAGCACACGTGGACACCACCTGGGGGATGTTCTGCTCCCCCACATCCAGGTGGGTCAGGAGGCATCTGAACTGTGCCTTGAGATGCGTGAAGGTGCACTCCGCCTGCATGTGGGCCCTGCCCAGGCAGCCATTGAAGCGGTCCTTCCTGGTGTCAAGGTGGCCAGTGTAGGGCTTCATTAGCCATGGCATGAGGGAGTAGGCGGCATCCCCCACGATGCACAGTGGCATGTCCACATCCACGACCCTGATGCTGAACTCAGGAAAGAAAATACCAGCCTCCGGCTTCTGGAAGAGGCTGGAGTTTTGAAACACGTGGGCATTGTGCACCTTCCCCGACCAGCCGATGAAGTTGTCTGAAAATTGGTCAAGGTGGTCGATTAAGATGCTAGGTAGTCAGGGGTTCAGATGGGAATGTGGGTGCCGTCAATAGCTCCCCCACAGTTGGGGAAGCCCATGGCAGCAAAGCTGATAATGATGGGGTCCACATCACCGAGGTAGATGACCCTGCGAAGCACGGTGGTATTAATGGCCCTTGCCACCTGCGGAAGGAGACAAACAAACAAACAAACAAACAAACAAACCAGAGAATCAAAGGGGTGCAAGAGCCCATGGGAGGTCCCTGAGCCCACCCACTGCATGTAGCCCACCTCCCGGCATGGCTGTGTGAGAGCAGGACTGGAGAACTGCCTGGGGATGGGGACAGGGGCTTCCCCTCTACTTCCCCCCCACACCCTTACTCTCCTTCCCCCCTTTCCAGGTCTTCCCCCCGTCCTGGGATTGCAGCTCGAGAGTGCCATACCTGCATGACGAGGGCCCCGATGGTCAACTTCCCCATGCCAAACTGGTTCCCAACGGATCGATAACTACTGGGTGTGGCAAGCTTCCAGATTGCGATGGCAACTTGCTTCTCTGGGGGATGGCAGGTCTTATCTGTGGGTCCTGTTGTGTGAGGGCAGGAGTGAGCCAGGCACACAGCTCTAGAAATGTCTCCTTCCTCATATGGAAGTTCTGGAGCCACTTCTGGTCATCCCACTACTCCATGATAAGCCAGCCCACTAGTAGGAACTGGTGTCCAGCCACCAGAAGTGGCACTTCACAGTGGGGTGCATTTGAAAGAGCTGCGCTTACAGACACATGCTGAGGGTCCTCTCAAGCAGCTTGGGGTCATATTCCTGCAGGGCCGGAGGGCAGCCTGAAAATACTGCTGCAGAAATTGCAGCACAACGGTCAGGGCTGTCGCATGCCCAGAGGCAGCTCCCCCTCCATAGTTGTGGTGTCCAAACACAGGGCAACAAAAGCATGCAGTGGAAATGCTTTGCTGTACCTTAGAGAGGCAGGCAAGCAGAAGAACCTGAGAAATGGCTGTATAGGGAGGTCCCTTTAAGCACATGTCTCACATAGCCTCAGACAGCAGCTCCACGAAGTCACTGCTGACCTAATGCCCTGCCTGAACTGGTTCTGGGTGGCCTTAAATGTGAGATAGCTTCCAATCAGTGTGGATGCTCTATTTTGAAATATCAAATCTCTATTTCAATGTGCTTTGTGTGTTTAGATATGTTATTTCGAGATAAGATAAGTGTGCAGTGAAGACATATCCTTACACAGATTTTCATCAGCGACCAAGGAGCTTGCGAACAGGACAGCAGAGATGGATGGTGATGGTTCTGCTGTTGTTACCTGCACGGAGTGTGCCATGTTTGTCTTCCTCCCAGAAGAAAGAACGGATTTAATCTGCACTAAGTGCAAGCTGGTCGCCATTTTGGAAGAAAAAATTAGAGGGCTGGAGGCCCAAGTGTCGACCCTACGCTCAATCAGAAAGGATGAAGACTTCCTCGATAGAAAGCAGCATTTAATCCTTCAAGCACGGCACGCAGAAGAGCCAGAGAGGGCAGTACATGAACAGGAAGAGAACTGGCAGCATGTAACTTCTAGAAGCTTTCAGGCTCTCTCTACAGGCTCTGCGGTTCTGAATGCTTTGGAAGGGATCTCACAAGGAAGAAACCGGAAGGGAACACCATCTACTGGAAGGCATGGGATGCATAGTCCTATGGATGGGGGTTCCACAGCCACCACTCCCAAACGGGTGGTGGTGGTCGGGGACTCTGTCCTAAGAGGGGCTGAGCCATCCATCTGCCGTCCGGACCTGGAATCTTGAGAGGTGTGCTGTTTAGCGGGTGCTCGCATTCAGGATGTGGCTGAGAGGCTTACCAAATTGATCACACCTTCGGATCGCTACCCCTTCCTGCTTCTCCACGTGGGAACTAATGATACGGCCAAGAATGACCTTGAGTGGGTTACTGCGGATTATATAGCGCTGGGAAGAAGGATCCAAGAATTCGGAGCGCAAGTGGTGTTCTCATCCATCCTCTCTGTTGAAGGGAAAGGACTGGGCAGGGATCGTCGAATTGAGGACTTAAATGCGTGGTTGCGCAGGTGGTGTCGCAGAAAGGGTTTAGGTTTCTTCGACCATGCGACTCTGTTCTGGGCACAAGGATTGTTAGGGAGAGATGGGATCCGCCTAACCAAGAGAGGAAAGAGCATCTTTGCGGGCAGGCTTGCAAACCTAGTGAGGAGAGCTTTAAACTAGGTTCGTCGGGGGACGGTGACCAAAACCCTGAGGGGAGTGGGAAAGTCAGATACCGGGAAGAAATGCAGAGAGGAACGAGCAAGAAAGGAGGACCCCTGTTTCGAATGGAGAAGATAGGGCGATCAACTGGTTACCTGGGTGTTTCTACACTAATGCGAGAAGCCTGGGGAACAAACAGGAAGAACTGGAGGCCCCGGCCCAGTCCGAGAAATATAATTAAATTGGGGTAACAGAGAATTGGTGGGATGACTCGCATGACTGGAGCGCTGTCATGAAGATGGACAGCCCATGGCGGGTGAAGAACAGGTTAGGAACTATTTAGAAAAGCTAAACATACACAAATCTGTGGGTCCGGACTTAATGCATCCAAGGACACTGAAGGAGTTGGCAAATGTCATTGAGGAGCTTTTGGCCATTATCTTTGAAAAGTCGTGGCGATTGGGAGAAATCCCGGATGAAAAATCCATCGTTAATTGGCTTGAGATTCCCCCAGGAGCTTTACTCGCCTATCACAGCTAGCAGCAAATCTTGGGGAGCAGGGGCGTGGCTGGAATGCACTACACTCCAGCAACTGCCCAGATGCCAAAGTGGCCCATTGTGGGATGTTGGAGGCAGTCATTGGAGCAGCCTTTAAGACCAAAGGACTCAGTCTAGCTCATCCAGACCAAAAGAGGCCATGGGCCTTTGTGACAATTTTTTTATTTGTTTTTGTTTTACTGTGTTTTTGTTTCGTATTTCATTAAAAGATTGACAACACTTGCTAGTAGCAAACATAGTGCAGACAGATGCCGCCACACAAGCATTTCCTGTCAACACTACTCAAATCTACATTATAATTCATGCTTATGCACAATGCAATGAAAACACCAGTGTTCTCCCGCCCACACACACACTCTGCTATTTCAGCATTATTTCTCCTCTTCTCTCCATCCATTAGCTCTACAATACACTTAATTTATCATTTCCAAACACCCTCTGCTAGATGGAGTCCTCCTCTGATCAGTGTGTGTTAGTCATTCCAGATTAATGAAAAATTTAGTAATATATGTGAAAATCCATTAGAGACTGAGATTTAAAATTTATCTTCAAGTATGTCCCTGTGGCTACTGTTCAACTTTTGTTACTGAAAAAGTTTTCTGTGCAAAACAAAATATCTATAAATGGTTGAAGTACAGTTCATATTAGACTGATATAAACCATAAGAAGGGAGACATTATTTTAGAGGGATAGCTCAGTGTAAAGTGAAGAAATGTATATAAAATATGTATCAGTAAAAATGGCCTGACCATGAGATCTATTAAATTGTGGAATCATCTCCCAAAGGAACTGCTGGTAGCACTCATCATTTATGAAAAATTGAATGACAAAATATCTAGATAATCAAGTGTAAACAAATCCTACACTTTCAGGAGGGTTGACTAGTTACTCTGATAGGGATTTGTTTTTAATGGTTCTGGGATAATTTTATATATTCTCACAGTGAATGCATAATAAATAGCCATTTGAAACTGACATTTGAGTCTTTAATGAAAGTTTGTTTTCTTACACTGCAAGCAGCTCTTGTTTTGTTGTAGAGTTTCTCATGAGTGTCAGGCTGCTGGCGGTGATTTTGTTCTCCAAGAGCAATGAAGCATTTATTTAAAACACATGCATGCACAGAAAAAGAAATAGGTAGGTCAGATTGTCAGCTTCCCAACCTTGACAGCGTCCCTCTAAGCAAATTATTGTACCTTAAATAAACCATCAGTTATCACCTCTCCTTTTTTCTAAGAGCACAGGTAGATGCCATCTTGCTTTAGAGTCACGCACATGTAACATCACATTTGGCACAACAAGAGCTTTGGGGATAGAAACACAACTTCAGAGCATACTGGTGTGCACAGAAACAACTGTATTACTCATTAGGCAGTGAATGTTGTTGTCATTGGCAGGGATCTCTGTATTCCAATTTGCCCTCCATCTCTGTCTGCTCCATCTTTGGAGCTGACTGCTGGGCCTCTCCCAGGGTGAATTTGGCAGCTGTAGGACTCTGAAGCCCAGCTTGGGAATGAATTTTTGAGGCAGTGGCATGTGGGTGTCAGCTTGTTTTCCAGATGGTCTCTTCATTGGCTTCTTGTCTGGCTGGTGTTTTGGCTTTGTTGGCAGCTCTGATGAACCTGACCATGCAACTAAAGCAGGGTCAATTTTCTGCTGTGCAACACTGTATTTCTGGAAGAAGGCAAGTCCCCTTTGATTAATGTTGGAAGGGAAGTAAAGGTTATCCCCCTATAGAAATTTAAAAATAAAGTCTGGTAGGAAATCTGGATGAACCTTAGGACTGGTCGGGGTGTGAACACCTCACCCCCTCCAATCACAGCAATTTACAGCACTGTATTGTGCCAGTGTGAACAAGGCTACAGCGCTGGGAGCTCTGTGTATTCCACCTGAAGTTAAGCTGAAGCTTCTGTTCATAAGAAACCTGTTTTAAAAGAGGCAAATCCCAAATGATTTACAGAATGCATATGTGTTGGTGGACTTACAAAAATTTCAGGTGCAATATGTACATTTAAAAATAGATACACTTTCATTCATCATTGAGGAGGTCCTTCTTTCAGAATGTCATGCTTTCCCGCCAACAGTTGATGGCATTATTGCTCTTAGATTCCATAGCTATGGGTATAGCATCGATAATATAGACTCCAAACATGCATTTCATTCCATCTTTTGGATTTTGTTAGGCATTTGTGGCATCCTCAATTCTTGTAGCTCTGAGCAAGAAAATAAAAGAGGAACTAAAATTAGATTTTTTTTCCTCCCTGAGGTAAGAAAAATGAAACACTTTTTTTGTTTTCCTCTAGAAATTTTGATTACATAAAAGAGAGTTTCTGCAGGCAGAAAAATGTCCTCCTCTTACCTCCCAAATGCACTAAGATGAATAATTAGTAGTGTTGCAGAGATCAGAAAGCCCAAAGGAAACAAGTCTATCACCTTGTTTTCAGTTCAGTGTTACTTTTCTTCCAATCCTGCATGCTACTCTAATGCTAATTTCTTAATTTCCCATTTCCTCATGCCTGAGACTGCCGGAGTAGAGCCATGGGGTATTACTGATTGTTCAAGTAGTTTCTTGAATTTCTTCTATGGTACATTTCTGTATCTGGTGGCTTTTGATACTTCACTGCAAATGGAAATTTGTGTGGACACTTAACAAGTGTAAACAAGCTTGGTCTGATGGCCAGTCTTCCTCTTTACAGCATCATCTTCCAAGAGTTTGCAGCAAACTTGTGATGTTGCAAATTCAATCTAACACATTTGATGGAGATGGTAAGAAATAATTTTGCTTCTACGATACAGGGGCCAAAGCTGCCATTGAAAGTGTTTAAATTAGCATTGTGAATGCCTTGCTTAGAAGCAGCAGCAAAAGTTTGTGGGATTCTTACTGCATGAAAACAAACGTAAATTATTATACAAACATATACAGAGAGGGGAGCCCAGATCTGGAATGCTCTTTAAGATCCCCTTTTACATTGGAAAGTACCTACTGTATTTAGATATGACTTCAAGTCGAAACGTTCATATGATTTGGAACAGAGATATGAAGGTTCTTAGTCTTCTGCATAAAAGAAGCATAAAAAACAGAATAATAATGAAAAAGGGCTTGGGCCACTGTACTGTAATTGGTGACTGTTTTGTTTGTGTTGCCGCCCCGTCCTTACCCAGGGCTTGGCTGTGGACTCTTTGTATATCGCCAACTCCAAACCAGGACCTTGGCTTCTGACTATTTGCTGAACAGGGCTGACCATTAGCCTGAGGCCCAAAGCAAAAGAGGCTTTATGGACATAGGCCATGTGGCCGCCCACTGACACGGAAGGGGACAAGCCCCTCCACGGGCCCCAACAGGCTACACGTGGTGGAGAACAGGGGCACTGTGAGGGCACGGCCCCTGAAGTAAGGAGTTTCTGAAGTGTTTTTTGTTTTGTTTTGGGAAAAAAACCAGACCCTATGGATCTAGATAAGCATCAGCAGTTGGCGGAGAAGCTAGCAGCCAACATCTTCATCAGCAACAATTCTTGCACCAGCTGTTGGCCCGGAACCAAGAGTTCCAGCGACGGTGTCTGCAGCAATTGATGGCTGAAAGGATTTGGCCCACTGGGCAGCTGCCTGGACCTCCCAGAGAATTTTTCTTGCTGAGGGCCTTGTTGGACTGCACGTCCATGCCCCCCGCCCACTGTTGAGATAGGTCAGCCCGTCACTAACCTTGAGATCATGACTGAGACCTGAATGGCTCTCAGACTGCCCTGCTACATGGAAACCAGAGGCAGGGAACTCCAGGAGCTCTCCATCCTGCCCCTGGGGAAAATCAGCAAACCTTCCACTATGCGGTCTAACACCAGCTACCTGCTCTGGGCTGAGGTCCTGTGGTGCCATCGTGGACCGCTGCAGTAGGACTGCCCCGAAGGGGACTGTAGGTATTACCGGATCTGCACTGCAGACACCTGGGCCCACAACTCAGTCCCACCAAAACTGATAATGCCAGTGACGGACCTCCCGGACTAGGTGTATGGACAAACCCTGGTGCGGAAGGAGGTTGTCCCCACCTCCATTGTGGCAGATGGGGAGTTACAACTGCAGTGTGTCCACAGGGATATGAAGGCATATGTCCATGCTAAAGTCCCCCTAATCATAAGGGGCATGACTGAGGAGATAGTTGTCGGGAGTGGCTGATACTTTAGCCTATCCCATTATTCTAGGCTGGGACTGGCCTGGATTTAATGAACTCCTTCCAGAGGCCAGCCTTGAAGTCCCACCAGCCCGGGTCATCTTAGAGGGAAACCCCATCGATGGTGGCTGAGATGAAACCCAGGAAGAGGAGCCATCAGATGAGAGAGAGGATGACTTCCTGGAAGGGGATGGGTGTGAGACACCAAGCAAGTCAGTTTCTCCCCAAGGAGGGGAACCAGGGAAAATAGAACTCATGGACTTTCCCCAGGACCAACAGGAATATGGGACCCTGAGGGTAGCATATGAACAGGTCACACGCATCAATGGTACCACAACCAAGCCGCAGAAAATTGCCCATTGGCCCCATTTTGAGCTGGTGGCAGATAGCCTGAGACCCATAGATGCAAGTGGTCTGGTCCCAGCTACTCGTCCTGCACTGCTACCGAAAAGCTCTTTTAAGACAGGCCCACTATATCCTGGCCACTGGCCCTCTGCGGCAAGAAAAAACTCTAGCATGAGTTTTATCCTGTTGGGGTTTTTTTTTGGCCTGGTGTATACCAGGAGGTGAAGGACTATTGTTGCTCATGTCCAGAGTGCCAGCTAGCCACTGATCCGTGCATTCCAAGAGCTCCACTGGTTCCTTTACCCACTGTCTGTACCAGTGTTTGAACGCATGGCCCTCGACCTGGTGGGACCACTCCCAAAGAGCAAGATGGCCTCTTTTTCAATAACTGAATATTTCTGATCCCGAGGAAAAAGTTTCCTGTTGATATAAAGAATGGGGTATTCTTCCTCATCTATCTCCTAGTGCTAACCCTGGGGCAGCCAATATTGGCTCTCCAGCTGCTGCCTGAGTGGGCGGAGGGAGGTGGGATTGAACCCACCCACATCCTGTGTTCCCCAGGCAAATCCCCAGGTCCTGGGAGTCCAGGCCAGTCCTTGGCCTCTGTAGTTAATTGATCACCACAAGGAGTAGAAGCAGTGTTGACTGGAGAAGCTCTCCCATCAACATGGCGTTGTTTACACCAGGGTTTAGGTTGGTACTACATTGCTAAAGGGCAGTGGGGCCGATAGCCTTGCTGGGACCCTGGGAAAGGTGGAAGGTGGCCCAGCTCCATGCTCCTGGAAGGGGTGAGGCCTGGGTAGAAGAGGCAGAGCTGGGAGCAACCAGCCCTCAGTGCTGCCCAGAGCACACCTTGCCATGTCCCCTCCAGGCAGACCCTCACAGCCAAGTGGAGCACATTGCATCAGTGCTCCAGCAGCCATTTAAGGGCCTGGGACTCTGGCCACTGCTACTGCCGCAAATCACTGAGCCCCGGGACAATTGTACCCTTTGCCGTCTCACAGGTGTAGATTTTTCACAATCCTAAGTGATGTATTAATCCTGTGTAAGTCTGTATTGCAGACCTGGCCTGAAGAATAATTACTAACTTAAAAGTAGCACTGTCAGGCTCCAAAGAGAGTTCTGGCCATAGAGATTGGGGTGTGCATGGGGTGTGAGCGCTATTAAATTACATATTTATGATTGTTATTGTTTAATGTTTGTTTGAGGTCCTGTTTTGCCAGCCACTGTATAAACATATAACCAAGAGATGGTGCCAAAAGGTCTTACAATTCAAGTTCATGATGAAATATAATAGGGCGATGTGGGAGGTGTGCGGGTGGGGAATGAAACACAAGGTAAAGTAGGGAAGTAGGGAAGAGATCACGTGAAAGATAACACCTGGTTGCAAAAATGAACATTTTGATTGAGAGGGCGGTAATTCAGAGTCTAATTCAGAGGAAGATGCATGTTTCTGTCAAATGGAAGGTATCTAGTAGGAAGGATCTTCAAATTCTCTGACATATAAAGTACATTATACCTAAGTTTGAATACTTCCAAAATAGTGAAATGCATAGAGAAGGAATGCAATGCACACAGTAGATCTATCTTTGAGCTCTTAACTAGAACTAGAAAAACAATTTTGGGAATGAGGTTGTGATTTTCCACAGTTGTAACAAAACGTGCAGGACTGTGAAAATACAATACATTTCCATGCTATGGCTATTCCAAAGAGACTTTCAAATGACTTGTCAAGTGCAAAAATGTAGGCGTAAAATGAACTTCAGTGGCGAACTGAGAGGATCTCTTGCACTTTGGCACATAAGAAATTGCACTTTTCCTGATATGTGTGAAATCTATTTATAAATGAGCAGGACTTTTTTGGGGGGAAGGTAGGGGAGAACAGCTCAAAACAGACAAGAGTGATCACCCCATTGACTCACTTGGTTACTTTATTTGTAAACTGTTTAGAAAATATCTACAGTACAAGGAAAGTCACAGCTCAACAGAAGCAGCAGATAACTGAACCAAAATAGGAGCATAGTCACTTGGTCCATTCTCATTGGGTGCATCTATAGTGCAGCATTTTTCTGGAAAAACAGCCTTTTTTTCTGGAAGAACATTACTTGCATCCACACTGTCATTGAGTTCTTTCAACAGAAAGTTGAAAGAACAGAGGGGGGTTTTCTGACAGTGGTATACATCATTCTATGAGGAAGAAGTCTTTTTCCAAAAAAGCTTTTTAGGAAAAAAAGTGTGTGTGGATACAGAAAAGGGAGTTTTTTCTAAAGAAGAGGCCACCAGGAAATAACACAGGTGCCCTGGTGGCTACTCTGTCCAGACTAATCACAACTTAAATGTGAGATAAATAAGTGTTCAATAAATGTGGACCCTATCTTTCAAAAACGCAGATCACTTTTTCATTGCACTTTTGCATTATGGATGCTCTCTTTTAAAATGAGTGACTATTTTTGTAAACTATTTCAAAGAGAATGATAATTGGACAGAAATAGAAAAATATAATGATGATCATGAAGGATGTGTAGCAACTGGGGAAGGGAAAAAACATTTTATTTACTGTGAGTGAAAAATGGAAGAGTTTTTTAACCACAAGAAGTATCTCTCACACGCTGTGTGTTTTTAACATTAAAATCCTTTCCCATGATTAATCAGCCTTACTCTTCACTCTATAAATGGGCATCCCTCTTTCTAGTATTTTTTCTTTTCTGTACATGCTCAATAGACGTCTTTTTTAAAATGTATGGTTATGGCCTTTTTGCTGGTGTTCAGCTGTTTGCCTGTTTAATTCACATATGATTTAGTCCTGGATTTTGTAGAAATATTAATTAATTATGAAAATGCCACATTATCTGCAGTGATATAAGTGAATTAACTATATGGCTCATTAGGTTTAACATTTATATAAAAATATGTAGTTCATGAGAATTAGAGAAGGCAATAACATCCATTGACATATTAGAAGCATATCGACTTTTTAAGGATTGTCTGCTTATATTTTAAAATCTTATTTTAAATTATTTTGTTTGCTGTTATTCTGTCTGTGTGAAAATTGGTCTATCAAATAGGAAGGTTTTGCAGCTTTTTTCAAGGTAATCTGATTCTGAATTTAATTATCTCCTCTGGGATCTCCTATATTAGGGAATTTAATACATTGATTATTTTGAAGATCATAGAATTGTAGGACTGGAAGGGACCTTGAGGGGACTTTTATTTCAGTGCTCCCAGCAGGACTAAGTATTATCTAGACCACCCCAACAGATTAAGCCCTGATGCTGGCCTCAGAAGTCAGACTAGACCACAGTCTTTGTGTGCTCATTGTTACATGCACTTTGTAACAGAGAAGTGCATGTACCTGGCATGCATTTCTCTGTTTCCATATTCACCTTCAGATACCATGAATTACGGAAATGAAATCTGAAGATCTTGTGGCCCAGGCTTTTTCCAGCAGAAAAAGGTTTCATTTCTTAGGGAGCTGCAGGGAAAAGACACTTTATCACTGATTTTTCCTAGTTATCCCAGCTCAGTGAAGAATCATACAAAATCCCCAAGGGTCTGCACGATTTTGACAAATTGCAGGAGTATACTTGCAGTGGAACAGATGGCACAATGTATATTTATTTTTTCAACCTGTATTACATCAGTCTTGCCTGGGCTGAGTTTGAGCCAGCTGCTGTACATCAAGGAGGCAAATGCTCTATGGCTTTTTGTCAGTATGACATCTTACTTGTAGTAGTGGTTGTATTGGTAGAGAATGATACACTCCATTGGTAATGGAACCTCTGTATCTCACTGTCTCTTGAAATATTCTCATATAAAAAGAAGGGATATTAAGGACCCTGTAAGGTTCCTTTTCAGGAAAGAGGCAGAGGAAGAGTTACCCATCACCACTCTCAGGGTTATGTGAGGGAGAAATTATTGGAGTCATAGTAATGCTGCTTTAGCTACTCCATTTGTGCCTGGCATGCTGATTAGCAGTACCTTGTGCTCTCCTGTGTAAGCATAGAGTTTGGAAGGGTAATTCCATTCACTCCTAGGTCTCTCTGCTAAGATGACTGGTGAGGTACCAGTGAGTGACCTCTTCTATTTATACAACTATAAAGACTGCTAGCTTCATGTATTTGAACTGGTGCACTTTAAGTGCAAGTCTCCATGTTCAGCTTTACTAGTCCGCCTTTGTTCTTATTTGTTAAATTTACTTTTTAGGCGATCTTCAAGAGTACAAACAGTTTTACTCTTTTCATTGTTTGCAGGTTTCTAACCTCTACCTATATGACAGTGTGCTCATGTTGGCCAATGCCTTCCATAGAAAGCTGGAGGACAGGAAATGGCACAGCATGGCAAGCTTGAACTGCATGAGGAAATCCACCAAACCTTGGAATGGAGGTCGATCCATGTTGGAGACTATTAAGAAGGTAAGAAAGTGAAGTTTGTAAGTTCAGTGTGCAATAAAACCCTTATAAGAACCAACATGCTGCAACTGATCTTTCAAGTGAACTTTTTAAAAATGACTTAACCTTGATTTTAAGTTATTATGAATGAAACGGCATGGTCATGAAGGTGTATTTCCTACAATTGGTGATGTCGTGGCAGTGTTTTGTGTAAGTCACATGGTGATGAATAGTCATGTAGCTTTATTCATTTTACCAAATAGACGAAACCTGAAATAGTTGTCAGACTAGATCATAAATAAGGTATATATTCCTTAGTAAACATGCTCACATGGTTGCCTTTGAGGAAACAAGAGGAAAAAATTGTGCAAAGTATAATCTCCAATTTTGATTGATTTATGTTACTGTAAATCTGAAGTAATGCCGAGTATAGTTCATATGCCCACTCTGACTCTGTTCCCTGGATACATACACTTTTCTGGCAAAATGTTCATTGAAACCAAAGTCTCAGCGAAACAGTATATGTTTGACATTTTATTTTGGTGAAAATATTCTAACCAACTCTAATGACAACACTGCTTCATTAACAGTTTAAAGTAAGATTAAATATTTTTTTAGTTACGCCACTGTGAAGCTGGTGTGAGCTTTGTTCACATGGGTTTTAATAACATTAAAATACATTGTAGTCAGACTGACTCAGTAGCACATGACTTCCTGCTTTTTTTTTCTGGGCCAGAAAATGGTGGCTTCATGTTTCTTACCAGAATCGAGGCAAATTGAATCATATTAACTGTGTTATCATTTCAGATTCAGGTAAGGTTCTGTCTGGCTTTCTTTATGCAAGTTAAAGATCCCAAGGCATTTTTCAAAATAAGCAATAGACATGTGTTGGCTCACATTCTCTTTTGCAGTAAGGTATTTTCTTTTGTCTAAAGCTATGTGTGAGCTATTGCAGAGCATATCAGGGCTGCCACATTAATTTAATTGTAAGCATTTGCAAGACATGTTAGGATACTTGGAGTGTGAAAGGTGCTTTATAAAAATTGTATTCTAATATATTTAACATTGTTTCCTTAGGGCCATATAACTGGGCTCACTGGTGTTATGGAATTTAGAGAAGACGGCTCCAACCCCTATGTCCAATTTGAAATACTGGGCACCAGCTATAGTGAAACATTTGGCAAAGATGTGAGAAGGGTAAAGATTCTTTTTTTTTCCCTGAAAAAGAGACAGATCCTGCTTATCTGGGGAAAAGTGATATGATTTAAAAAGAATTGAAGAAGTGCTTTTGCTCACAGTACAAAAGTCACTTAATACAGAAATAATGTTTTCTAATTTCTCATATACTTAAACCTTGAAAGAAAACACTTTTATACCATCAGAAGGGAGGACTGAAAATTGTTCTCCTATGTGCAGTATATCTTTATATACTCCATAAAGCGAGCATAATAGTGAAGACTTTCAGGTGAATTATAATATAATTGGCATAACTGAGACTTGTCCTAATCAGGAAACTAAATGGAATATTAAATTACCAGATCATATAAAGCCTTTTGACAGTACTGTCTCTGTAAGAAGCTGGAAAACTGGAGTAAATATAGTAATGTGAGAGGCTGAGGATATTATATTTGAAGACAGGGATGACATATCAAAACTGGCTAGTGGAGCAGACAGTTTGGAATGAGATGGAAGATAGGACTGGTAAAAATGATCATTAATATATGCTGTCATGAGATGAAAAATCTTAGTAGGAAATGTTCATGAAGATGGAGGACTGTAAATTAAGGTTAAAATATGAATAGGAATAGTTGATTTTCTTTGGTTTTGATTGGAATGGAAGCTGAAAATGGTGTATATAGTGGCTGCCATTAAAGTATTACTTTTAAATAATTCACGTTATTCTTATACTATGCAGAGTAGATCTGGACAATTATTTTTTTCAGTTTTGACATCAAACCAAACATCAGAAAAAATACTTGGTTCAGTTCCCAAAATAGTGCTTGGAATTTGTCAGCAAACAGGAAAAGCGTGTTGGATGTGAGTATGCCTCCTTTACAGCCTTCTGGCAAAAAACATGCTTGATCGGTGGAAGTGCAGGTCTGAATCTCCACTCTGCAGGAGGAATCTGAACTCAGATCTCCCTCTTCCTGATAAGCAGCTTAATCTCCATGCTATGGGTTACTTTGGGTGGCCATCTCTCAATGTCTACTGATGGAGTTCTTCCACATTTTCTACATATTTAAATATTCAGTAGGCCAAAGAGATGATATTATAGATGATTCTTATAACCAGATGATATTAAGGTACTTGCCTGGGAGGTAGGAGATGTGGATACAAATTCCTCTTCTGAATCAAGCACATAAAATATCACAAGGTGATAAAGGGTTTGCTGGCCTGGGAAAAGCTTTTCCCATCAGAATCAAGCAGGTCAAATTTGGAAATAATTTCATTCCACCTGAATCTGCACTTTTTGGTGAATAACCAATTTTGTCTGAAAAAGCAGAGATGATAGTGGCTCAACGTTTGCAAAATTTTGCAGTTTTTTCATTTGTCTGTTTGTTTTTACTAATCAAATTTCATCTTCTTGAATTTCTCTACTGGATAAAGGAGTAAAGGTACACATCTACAGTCAGATTTTGAAAAAAAGTTGATAATTCCTTGAAATAGAAAGGGTAAGGAGTTGACTGAAGTCTGTCTGGCTCAGCAATAACATTTGTGTTTATCCATCCAAATTTTCAGACACTGCTCTCTAATTTTCACAGACCTGTTTTTGAGATACCTTAAAAGAGTCTGATTTTCAAAAGAGTCTAAGGGATTTGCACAAGGAGCCAATGTCCTGAAATGGTCATTTAAACAATAACAGGTCCATTTACATATATAAGGATCCAGGGTTAGATGACAAAGTTTGTGTCATCCTTGCTTTGCCAAGTATCTCTGAAGAACTTAGATTAGAGTATGAAGCCTGTCTTTTTTCAAGAGCATAGAAAACAGTTACTTTTCAGACCACCTTACTGCATGTTCCACAATGTATATCTTACTGGAAATCCATAGGACAGAGGAGGGCAGTAATTTTTGCAGGGGGGTCACTTCAAAAATATTGGTGTGTGGTCGCAGGCCAGCTCCAAAAGGGTGGGGCCTTGGGCAGCAGGGGTGGGTCTGGGGCTATAGAGAGAGAGAAAGAGCAAGTGTGTGTGTCTGTGTGTATGAAAGAGAAACACTTTGTGTGTAAGAGACAAATTTTGTGACACAGTTTGAATGTGTGTGGCACAGAGACAAGAGAGCATCAGAGGGGTAGCCGAGTTGGTCTGAATCTGCAAAAGGGATGAGGAACCCTGTGGCACCTTATAGACTAACAGATTTATAGGAGCATAATCTTTCGTGGGCAAAGATCTACTTGCATCTGACGAAGAGGGTCTTTGCCCACGAAAGATTATGCTCCTATAAATCTGTTAGTCTATAAGGTGCCACAGGATTCCTCGTCACTTTTGCAGAGACAAAAGAGTTTGTGTGGCAGTGTGCGTGTGACAGTGATTGTGTGCAGCACAGAGGCAGTGTGCCACAGACTGGGTGTATGTGACAGTGACACAGCGAGTGTGTGTGCTGGCTGCTGCTGGGTAAGTTTCTAATGAAGCCATGCACTGTCTCTTCAAGGGAAATCTGTCCTGTTCTGTTGTTGTTTCCTACCCAGCTCTGCACTCCTGTGAGTCACATGCTTCAGACTACAGCAGCTCTGCTGACTGTATGTCTCCCTTACGACGGGTACAGGGGCAGGAGAACACCCTGACTTCAGCACTCCCCTCTCTCTTCCACCCCCCACTCTGCACAGCTAGCTTGGCTGCAGGTCAGAGCAAGGGGAGAGGAGAGGCAGCTGAACATACGTTGCCGGCTGCGAGTATGCATACACTGCTAATGAGCCGGGAGGGCCTGAGAAAAACGCTTGAGTCTGTCCATCCCTGCCATAGGAGAAAGCAAAGAAGATGATGTTTTTCAAAGCATAAGTATTGTAGAATCCACAGGAGTCTGATTTCCCGATTCTTTTTATTCTTATTCTTATTATTATATGAGATCTCTATTATCATAGAATCAAAGAATTATAGGGCTAGAAGAGACCTCAGGAGGTCATTGAATCCAGCCCCTGGCCAAAGCAGAACCAATCCCAATAAAATAATCCCAGCCAGGGCTTTGTCAAGCCAGGACTTGAAATCTCTAGGGATGAAGATTCCACCATGTTCCTAGGAACCCTTTCCAGTGCTTCACCATCCTCCTAGGGAAATAGTTTTTCCTAATATCCAACCTGGACTTCCCCCACTGCAACTTAAGACCATTGCTCCTTGTTCTGCCATCTGTCATCACTGAGAACAGCCTCTCCCCATCTTCTCTGGAACCTCGCTTCAGGAAGTTGAAGGCTGCTATCAAATCCTCCCTCACTCTTCTCTTCCACAGACTAAATAAGCCCCAATCCCTCAGCCTCTCCTCATAGGTCAGGTGCTCCAGACATCTTGGTTGTCCTCCACTGGACCCTCTCCAATGTACCCACATTCTTTTTATAGTGGGGGCCCCAGAATTGGACACAATACTCCAGATGTGGCCTCACAAATGCTGAATAAAGGGGAAAAATAACTTCTCTAGATCTGCTGGCAGTGCTCCTCCTAATGCACCTCAATATACCATTACCCTTCTTGGCTACAAGGGCACACGGTTGATTCATATCCAGCTTCTCATCCACTGTAATCCCCAAGTCCTTTTCTGCTGAACTGCTTCATTACTTGAGGTTTGGAACCATGGCAGCCCATTTTTTATGATCTTCTGCATCTTTTTGTAGATGAATATTCCTTTTGATCCACCCAGAATACCACATTGTCCATCCAATATCTTTTTCTACCTCAAGTTTTTCTGCTATCAAGTTTCCCTCTGAGTGCTCATAAACATGTATCGCCTACTAAAATAAAATCTTTCCTATCATAAGATCTCTTATACATGTCTGCTGAGTTCTAATTATCAGTATTCCTAATTATCCCCAATTATTAGTATCCCCAAAACTTTTTCATTGGCTACTCTTTCAGAATTCTTCTATAACATTGTTGACTGAAGGATTGTAGTTTCTTTATCATCAATTGCTGGAATGTCCTTGTTTCAAACACTAAATTTAACTAAGACCAGATGCAAGTTTTTTTTAAGAGTCATAATTTAGCCTTCAAATTCATGACCCTTTTCATTAGATTTTTATTCTTCCGGAATGTTTGTTTCACTCTTGCTATTCTGGTGCTGACTTCATTCTCCAGTCTTCCATCTCCTATTATGATGTTTCTTAAATAATAATTTCTCATTTACTCAATGGGCTATATCATTCATTGCAATCTCACGTTTTCCCAGGAATCTTGCATACATTGTTTTTGTCTTATCCACATTTAATGTTAGACCATGTTCTTTACTGTATTCATGTAAAATCTCTACTGACTTCATCTGACACTCTTTTGAATCGGCATAGTGAATATGATTCACCCATTTTGCTTTCATCTTAGTGTCTTCTTCTGTTTCTTCAATTAATTTCCTCAAACACTTGCCATACTATTGAATAAAGTTGGTGACATTATACAACTTTGTCTCACTCCTCTCTTGATTTCTACCAAATATTCACATTCATCTCCCACTTCTTTTCTATTGAAGCAAAAACATGTAACAGTTCAAAAGTATTTTCAATGGTTTACAAATTTGAGCTCTCCTTTTAAATTACTCATGTGAGGGGCTAATTCTGGTTAAGTCTCAACTATTTCCATTTCACTGGGGGGGTGTCACCCTGATGTCCCCTCTCCATATATCTCTTTCATCTCCTATAAAATGACACTTCCTCTCTGGTCCTGTCCCTCGCCAAGGCCTGGACCCCACAGAGACCCCTCATGTTAGGCATCCATGACTGAGGAGGGGTAATAGGACACATTCCTATTAGGACTGTTCCAGACTAGTGGGAAAGCCTCATGAAAAGTGAATGCAGCATGAGTCTGCATTATGACTGCCACTCTATTATTGGGCCCCTGTTATTCAAGGTCTTTTGTAGGTAGCTTCTAGTTAGGGATTCCCTGGAAATATGGCTGAAATGAAATTGTGGGGAAAAAACATGAGACCAATCAGCCCCGGATCCTTTTATTTCCCATTTTGCATGTGTGCAACTGATTGTTTACTTTGCATACTTTGTCCATATTGAATCTCATCCTATTTTCTTCAGACCATTTCTCCAGTTTGTTCCAGATCATTTTGATCTGATCGTCTGAAGGACTTCTAACCCCTCCCAGCTTGGTATCATCTGCAAACTTGATGAGTGTACAGTAAAACCTCAGAGTGATAGCCACCTTGGGAATGGAGGTTGTCTGTAACTTTGAACATAAAACATTATGGATGTTCTTTCAAAATTTTGCAACTGAAATTAACTCAATACAGCTTTCAGACAAATACTGTGCAGAAGAAAAATGCTGGTTTCCCTTTATTTTTGAATAGGTTGTGTTTAACACAGAACTGCACTATATTTGCTTTTGTTTGTCTATTTTTGTTCTGCTGCTGCCTGATTGTGTACTTCTGGTCCCAAATAAGGTTTATGATTGATTGGTGGTTCATAACTTTGTTGCCCAGTGTCCATTCCCCTGGATATTTTCATGGTGTGGCAGATACAAGCCTGTGTGACATATTTTTCATATCTCCATTTGCCTCTAGATTTGCAAGACTGAAGGGACAGGAAATGTTCTGTTTCTTTTTGCCAAAAGAATAACTAAAAACTCCACAGCTTAAAAATCTTCCAAGGAAGTGCATTTCCTGCAAGCCCGGTGTATAAAGGCACTAGTAACTTAGCCTTAGTACCATACTCAGTACAGGTTCTCCTGCCTTAGAAAAGGCCTGATCGATTACCAGCTATTTCCTGTACATCCTAAAGGAGGACTGAGCAGTGAGATATATTTCACTGGAAAAGAAGAGGCTGTGATGACCCTACGAATGCATTTTAAAATTTAAGGTTGAGATTTAAGGCTCCCGGTTCCTAATTGATTTCAATGGAATTTAAGTGCCTAATTCCTTTATGCTCGTTTGAAAACCCCAGCCTATAAGTGTTACCGGAAAGTAGGCTTTATATGAGTTCAGAGGGGAAAGCAAATGCAATTTTAGGTTCCAGGATCATCATTATTTAAAAGTAAGAAATGGCAAAATAAATAAATCAAAAAGGGGGTATTATAGCCACTGAAAGCAAGATGCATCCATGAATCTCTGCTGATGACTTTTTAAAGCTAGGGAATTTCAAGAGGGAGAAAAATGTGGAGGCAGAGAAATGGTGAAATGAGAGAAATTGGCAAGCAGATTTTAGGTAGCCTTTTTTCTTTAAAGTGCTTCACATGTTTTGATGTTTTCATTATAGCTGGCAACTGTACTTGTAGGAAAAATGTTTTCTCTACCCTCCTGCCTCCATTTTTTAAAGATACCTTTAAGGATGTCTGGTTTAAACTTAACACCAAGGATATCTGCTATTACACAACCTCATATGCTTCTTTCTTATCCTGAGCTAAGAGACCCTCATTTGCAAGACTATTTTTCTGTTCAAAAATAGATTTTCTTCTGTTTTTGCTTATTCAGCAGCAATATTTTAATTTTTAATGCTTCACCATTAAAACCACTATTCCTGTCGGTGATCCATTTGTGTCTAATGGATACAACACTGCCCTAAGACATGGGGCAGGTCTACACTTAAATGCTGCAGTGGCAGCAGTGCGGCTGCAACACTGCTGCCTTAGTGAAGATGCTACTCTGAGCTTCTCCCTTCATTGTAAGCACTGTCTGCACAAAGGGTTATGTCAGTATGACTGCATCACTTAGTTGTGTGGATGTGTCACATCCCTGAGCCCTGGACTTCTACCTAGGTAGGTTTATAGGGTAGATCTGGCCCTGCCACTTGCCTGCTGTGTGACTCCTGGGCAGGCCCGTCAGCTCATTGTGACTGATTTCTCCAAGCTGTAACATAGGTTTTATGATACTGCCCTGCTTTGTACAGTGCTTTGAGATCTCCTGATGAAGGAGCTAAGTGGTGTTATTGATCACTTTCGGTATGTCTAGATTACATGCCTCTGCCGACAGAGGCATGTAAAATAGGCTACCC
>JANRFK010003679.1:16933838-16944268 GCA_030068395.1 Apalone spinifera
TTTTTAGGGAACGTTTTTTGAATTACACGACCGTCCCCAGAATAACATGATTTCCCCAGTCGGCCCATTGCCGGCAGCTGCGCGGGGCTTCCCTCACCTCCCTGCAAAGCAGCGGAGGGTTCGCCGCTCGCCGCGCCATTCCCCGGCGACCCCCCCTCACCAGACGCAGTACGGGTCCCGGCAGACCCGTCACAGGGGCATACTCCCAACACAATCCCCCTCCTCTCTCCTCCCCTGTCCTTCCCCAGAGCCAAACACCTCCCCTCCCTGCTGTAACCCACTCCCCTTTCTCCTCCAACCTTATGTCCGGGACCCAACAGATACCACAGCTTGAAACACAACCCCCACCTTTTCCATTATTTTCAATGGGAAAATTGACCCCACATAACACGTTTTCACTTAACACGATCATTTTCTGAAACATATCTATAGTGTTAAATGAGGAATTACTGTAATAAGGGGAAAGCTCTCACGTAGATGTTTCACAGTAAATAAGCATAAAGATGCAACCTCAGGCTTTACACTTCCATATTTTATCCATATTAGATAAAATCCCCTTTCAAATCCACACTTATGCATTGCCTTTGAAGCATTTCCTGAAGCTATATGAGAGAGTCAGCATTGCCTTGCCATCCGCTGTTAGCTTGTACCTTGGGTTTTTGCTGAAGACCCCAGATGCAAGCTTCCTTTTTAAAAGGCTTTTCTCTCTTGCTCTTTTTTCCTGGCATGGTGACTCATCAATATGTAGATTGGGGGAAATTCCCTTCTAACTTGATAGCCTTGATGTCTCAGGGTCTCCCATTAACTATAATAGCCCATGGAGCTGGTTTTGCATAAACATCTGGCTTAACAGATGTCCCTGCCAGCTTAACTGCTTCACCACTCTGCTGTCAGGTATAGCTAAAGTTGCTCTGGAGCTTTTGGGAATAATTTTCTATATACACAAATTCATAAATATAGTCTATATACCTATCTTGTAATGACTATTAAATTTAGTGACTATTCAATTTAGTGCATTACAAACTTTAATAAAAGCATATGATGTATTTTACAGTATGCTGTGTAGAAACAGTTGAATCAACTGTTTATTTGGGGAGTATCAGCTCTTGGGGTTGTTTGGACCATGACAGTCATAGAGATCTATTATCCTTCAAGCCATCCCAACATCCCTAAATGGCCCTTTCAAGGATTCACAACTCTGGGTTTAGCAGGCCAGTGCTCAAACCACTGAGCTATCCTTCCCTCCCCCCACCCTACAATGCAAAGATATATCTAAACTGCAATACAAAGAGAGAAGCCCATGCCAAGATGAGGGTGGAAGTCTAACGTAAAACCAGAGAACTCAAGAACAAATGGTGGCCTGAGAAAGCACAAGAATTCCAACAATTTGTGGACATCCATAATACACGTA
Organism: Apalone spinifera; assembly: GCA_030068395.1. Lineage (NCBI taxonomy): Eukaryota > Metazoa > Chordata > Testudines > Trionychidae > Apalone > Apalone spinifera. Next base: position 16,935,250 of record JANRFK010003679.1, read on the forward strand.
GTTACTTTAGTACCATTAAGGCTATTTATGGGTCAGCTTGTCATGGCATGAATCTCCTTTGCTCTAAAAGGAACCACATTTTTGAAGGACATAAAAAAACCATTAATTTTCACTTGAAAGAACATTTTGAAGATCATCTTCACCATAACTCCATGGTTGCAGATGAAGTCCTTGAGCAAATGACCTCCTAGGGATGAGCTTAGAGACCCTCCCAATCTGCCTGAGGTGTACAATTCCTTCAAGCAGATGAAGAACAACCAGACTGTAGGCAAGGGCACCATTTTGGACAGGTAAGGGGGGCAGCAGCTGAGCGCTCCAGGACACAGCTAGTTTTCATCCTGTTCCCCGGATGCTGAGGGAGTGAGGGGAAAGTGCTTGCATTCCATGCATGCCTCTCATATGACCTTTATTGTTTGGCAGCTGCAATAAAAGTGTTGGGAGCAAAACCGACCACTGAACATGGCTTTGATTGATCTAACTGAAGCCTTTGACTCTGTGAATTGCCATGCCCTTTGGGCTGTACTTTTTAAGATTGGATCTCCTGATAAACACATCAATGTCCTAAAGTTACTTCATGACAACATGAAAATGACTGTTCTGAGCAGCACTGGCTCCCAGAGTGGACCTTTCAAAGTACAAACAGGAGTCCAATTGGGCTGTATCATCACCCCAACCATATTTGAGGTCTTTATTGTTCTCATTTTTACCTAATTGCTGGGAAGCTCCCAACTGGTGTTGAAATCATCTACAGAATGGATGGAAAGCTGTTTAGGTTTAGCAGGCTGAAAGCTAAGAGTAAGATTTCCACCATGTCTATCGTGGAACTTCAGCATGCTGATAACAATGCAGTTTTTGCCCATTCTGAGAAAGATCTTCAAACTATCTTGAATGTGTTTGCTGATGCTTACACATACCTTGGTCTCACCCTCAACATCCAGAAGACCAAAGTGCTTCATCAGCCCTCTCCAAATGAGGTATTGTACTCCCCATCTATTAAAATCAATGAAGAGTGTTGATCATTTTATCTGCCTTAGAAGTTATCTTTCATCCACGGCAGATATTGATGTAGAAATCCAACATTTTCTGAGCTATGCCAGTGCAGCCTTTGCTCATTTACAGCACAGGGTTTTTGAAGTTCACAATATTCAAACAGACACCAAGCTTCTTGTCTATCAAGCCGTCATTCCCCTAACACTATTGTATGTATCTAAAATCTGGACAACCTACAGACATCACTTGAAAGTTCTTGAGACGCATCACCAATGCTGCATCAGCAAGATCTTGAAGATCAAATGGGAAGACAAACACACTAGCACTAGTATTCTGAAAGAGGCAAAGACCACCAGTATCAAGGCAATCATCATCTGTCAGCAACTTCACTGGACTGGTCACGTTCAGATGCCAGACCATCGCCTCCCAAAGCAGGTCCTGTTTTCTCATCTGAAAGAAGGGTACTGTAACATGGGAGGACAACAGAAGCATTATAAGGACTTACTGAAGGTCAACTTAAAGAAGTGCAACATCGACATTGACATTTTGGAGACATTCACCCAGGATTGCTCAAAACAGAGAGAAGTACTACACAAAGGCCCCTTGCATTTTGAATTAGCCACTGACAAGCTGAGGAAAAGAAGAGGAATAGGAGGAAGGGGAGACTGGCTTCTAATCATGGTCAGCAGCCTCTTGCTGTACCTGGAAATATCTGTGCTCATTGTAACAGAACTTGTGGTTCAAGGATTGGCCTTATTAGCCTCCTGAGAGTCCGCAACTATCACAGAAAATGATCATACTCGGCAACAAGTAGTTTCCCACCATCATCATTGTTAAAATATCTGTTACATTTTCCCCCGGAGGTGGCTAAATTTTTGTGATGGTTGAAATGATGCCTGGATACATGTGTAAAGCAATTTGGGATCCTGTAAGACGAAAATCACTCATATACTTAGTTATATTTTATTATTATCTTTAATGACGTTCCAGTCTGCATATGAAAGAAGAGGCAAAAAAATTCAGAAACAATGTTGCAAATGTCATAAGTTTTTGCTTAGCATATTCTTTTTCCAATTATGATCCAGGGAATGTATTCTTCAATAGCAACACATTTTTCAGTGAATAGCACAGCAGACATTATATTTCAATTGATTGTTTAAAAAGCTTTTTGCCAATATGATAGAGTGACCCAGATGTGTTTGAAAGAGATACTAACTTTTAGCTGAAACTAGAACAGTAACAACGAGAAATATGTTCTTAGGATATACAATGAAAATTAGTAGGTTGCAGATTAAAAGCGTCAAAATTGCTAAATAATGGCTATTCTTTCACCATGCAAGTGTAGCCATCATGCTATTAGAAGCTACCTGGTTAAAATGAAAGGATATGTTCTCTAATCATTGTTCTCCTTTCACCCATTAGTTTAATAACGATGAAGCATACCTTAGAGTCTGTTTTACAACTGATAAATGCACAGAATTTCTATTAATGTTAATAGCAGTTATAGTCATACTTATTGTATATTCCAGAGCATATTATGATCCATATGCCACATCAAAATATGGTCTGATAAGTGGAGTTGGTACTCATGTGACAGGTACTGAGGAAAACATTCAGATAATGATATTGCTAATACAGTGGTCTGAGTTAAAAGCCAAAGAAAGAATAGTTTATTGCCATAGAGTGCAATTATATGAATTTGAAGATTTTTGAACCCTTTCTCTCTCTCACTCACTGTACATAGATAAAAAAATATTGTGATAGCTCAAAGAATGCCAGACGTTTATTCCATCTAAACCCACATCTTTTTTCTTTCTCCCTCCTGGTCTCATCCTCCCCTTCATTCCCTATCCATATGTCTTCTACTATTGTATCACTGTTACCTGCACCCTAACATGCTATGTCTGTGTAGTAGTGTTTGATTTTGACCATGTGCCCATGGAATCCAGACAGAATTCCAATGAATCCCTGCTTATCCAGGCAAGTATTTTGTCAGTTCACCAGCCTAGTACCTTGCCTGTGCATCTGGTATGCTGCTGCAGAGTCTGCATTTTAGTCTTTTGGCTACTTGCCAGCCTGGGTTCTCAGGAGTACAAGGGTCTCCAGCTCAGGGGACATCAGTGTTTCCAACATCTGTGGCTCCAGGGCAATTCACCTGGCAGGCTGCCCTGCAACTGGAACTCCATTTCTTTCTGGGGAGAATTTAGAAATTATGGGGTTTTGTCCTGAAACAGAACAAACCAACTTTTGAAATATAGGAATCCTGCATGAATCAATCACTTTTCTCCACCTAGTCCTAATGGCTATTGTTCGTTATCAGCATTGTGATTAAACAGCTCATTTGTTAAAAATAACCCAACCACTGGTGTAATTATTACTGCAATGTCTTTTTGACAGACAGGTCTAATATTAAAGTTTCTTTTTTCATTTGGGATGTAATAGGATGCTGGTGCTATGTCTGTGATAAAAGATTAGGAGGCATTATTGACTGTCCATCCACAAGAAAACTGATAGGAGGAAATGCCCACAGGGGAAGTTAGACACTTTTAAACCAAATGATTAACCTTGTCATATTTCTACTGGTATTGTGGATAACACTGTCAAATGCATTTGAAGCCTTTCTATATTAGCATGTTTTAATTAAGTGAGAAAGGGAGAGAGGAATGGGGGAAGGAAAGTGCATAAGCCTATTCTATTCTTGATATTGTGTATTTCCATCTGCCCTTGTGTTGTCCAAGCACCCAGTTTTACGAGCTCTCTTTGTAACTCTTTGCAGTCAGCTTTGGACTTAACTATTTTGAGTAATTTTGTACCATTTGTAAATTTTGCTGCCTCACTATTTATCCCTTTTTCAAAATGTTTTATAAGTTTAACAGCAATGGTCAAAATGCAGATCTTCTTTCCCCTATCTTTGAAATGGAGTACCCCCAAAGTTTTTCAGGATGCTCTAAGGATCCTTCAGTAACTTGAATAACAAAGCCTTTTGTGTTCTTCATCACCCTGCCTCTCCCAAAGGCAAAGGTGGGAGCAGCACACACACCTTTGCAATTAAGAACTGCTTCTGGAGCTAAGGCATGTGCTTTAAGCAGACCTCAAATATGAAACCCAGTGGTTCAAATCTTATGGGGTGCTGCTGACCCCTCTAGCCCCCCATAAATGGTGCCCTTGGTTGATGCTTGCCATGATCCCAAAGTAATCCTGCAGAGCAAAGCTATTGAAACGTTTGGAGAGGTATTTTTAAATGTTCTGCCTCAGATTCCATGGCAGTGCTGCTTTGTCCCCCTCCTGGAGACATGCCAGTACCATTCATCAGTCACTTGTGCAGGAACCAAAGCAGAGCATAGGTGGACTGGGTGAGGAGCAGAGCAAAAGCCACAAGCCTGAAGAAATTGTGCCTCGTTGCACACTGCCTCGGACTGCTTGCTACAGATAAGGCAACGCCCTCATAGGAAGAGTGAGGATTTAGTCTTGCGGTGCTCAATTAGTCACCAAGTGAGTGCGGCCATTGGGAGCAGTGCTTGGAAAGGAAACTCAGGTCCCACAGGGACAACCAGGCCTTTGCCAGGAGGCCACAGAATGCATGATCCGGGGCATGGAGGAACAGACTGAGATGCTAAAGTGCTTGGTCAAGCAACACAGTGAGCTAACATGGGTTGCTCCGCCCCCCACCCGTGACAGATTCAAAATTCTGTGTGCAGCAACATACCCCCCCACCACACCCTCACATTCCTTATTCCTTCTCTTGGAGTCCACATTTTCCCATGCACTCCACCCCGGTCAACACCTCCCTTGCCATGCAGGTGGGGGAGGCTTCACTGTGTTCAGTTCACTGCTTTTTAATGAATAAAGGAACTTTCAGAATGATTCAACACTTTTATTTACCATCTAACAATGGCACAGACCAATCACTCTGATCCCTGGTGCAGGCATTAAAGATATGGTCCTGATTATATGTTGCATTGAAAAAGGGGGTGCACCTGGAAGCAGCTGTTACAAGAGATTTATTTCAGTGCCCTTCCTTTCCAAAGTGCACCCTCAAAGCTTCCCTGATGTTGACAGCTGCCCTTTGAGCTCTTCTGACAACTCTCGTGTCCGACTGCTCAAGCTTTGCAGCCAAGGGCTATGCCTCAGTAGTCGACCTCTGAGCAAACAATTCCCGCTTACTTTCACACAAATTATGCAAAGTGCAGCAAGTCACAATAACCATGGGAATATCGTCCTCAGTGAGGTCTGGCCTGACATAGCATCACCTCCATTTCACCTCCCTCCCAAAGGTGCATTCAACCACCAATCAGTCTGGCATAGTCTTGGGATACTGCTGTCTGGCTGTGCCCACCAGTCTGTTGTTGCCCTCTTCCAGGGGTGTATCAGCAGCCCTCGTTCCTGGCACCTGCCTGAGTAGCCAACTTCAGCCAGGAGCAGGGCTAGGATTGTAAAAGCCAGGCCTGAGTGCTCAGTCTGGGCCCAGCCTCCAAAGGAACCAGAAGCCTGCTCAGTGCTCCCTGCCTGGGAGGCTGAGACCTGGCCTGGTCCTCCAATTATGTCTGGCCCAGAGGACTGGTCTGAACGTCTGCACCAGCCTGCACCAGAGGATGGGCTAGGGTTGTCAGACCTGCAAGGTCCTGAGGACTGGCCTGGGGCCCCCGCCGCACCATACCTGGAAGACCGACCGGACCCTCTAAACCAGTCTGCACCAGAGAGCCAGCTGGGACCCCTGTACCTGCAAGCAGCCAAGGACTGGCCTGGACCACCCGGACCCCAGCCGGACCTAGCGACCCCGAGAAACCTGCCAGATGTCAAGGTAGCACTGAGGGGGAGAAAGGAAGTGGCCCAGGGAACAGTGAGGACTGTTAGGGTGTGTCTAGACTACAGGGTTTTTTTGAAAAAAGTGGCCTTTTTTAGAAAAAACTTCCCCTGCATCTAGACTGCTGCCACATTTTTTTGAAAGTAAATCAAAAGAATGCAGCAGTTTTTTTGACCGTGGAAAACCTCATTTTATGAGGAATAACATCTTTTTTCGAAAGTGCTCTTTCGAAAAAAGGCACTATGTAACTGCTTTTTCAAAAGTACTGGCTGTAGTCTAGACACTCTTTTGAAAGAGGCTTGTAGTCTAGATGTACCCTTAGGTGCCTCAGGTCAGCACATTTCGGGCTGGAGCCCCAGCTGACCAAGCAGCCGACCGTGCTACTACTATTAGGGCCCTGGACCAGGACGCAGTGGAGTGGGTGGGCCTGCATCCCCCCTGCCACCCACCTACTGGGTGGCAGTCTCCCCATTTCCGCCACCACAGGCGAATTGCCTGCATCACTCCTGCAGAAGGAGACAAATTGTTGCTACAGGTTACCTGGCTATATTGCTAGAACTGTAATGTTTGTTTCCCTACCCTGACCTAGGACCAGGGCCTCCTGAACTTTATTGCCGCCCCTCCTGAAACAAGGCCTGGGCACCCTGCACTGCTAGAACTATATTGTTGGTTGCCCTGCCCTAACCTAGGGCCAGGGCTGTATCTGTGTGTATTTGCTTCCTCACCTGCACCAAGGCTTGGGCTACTGAACTCTTGAACGGACTGTGTTTGCCTGCTGCCCCGTCTGAAACCAGACCTGGGCTACTGAACTTGCAAGCAGTCTGTGTTTGTTTATTACCCTGCCCTGAACCAGGGCTTAGGCTTTTGGGCTCTGAACTGTTTATCTGTTGCCTGCCCTGAAGCAAGTCTGGGCTTGGAACTGTTTGCCTCTCGCCCTACCCTGAACCCATTCTGGGGTTATTGGACTATCGATTGGTCTCTTTTGTTGTTGTCACCTGAGACCTGGGCTTGGATTATTGACTTGGGGTGTTGTGTTAAGTGCCCACAGCAGCGGGGCAGAGTGGTCACCCACTGACCTAGAGGTGGAGGAGCCCCTCTGGGAGGCCTAACTGGATACAGTGGTCCCCAGCTGATTTTTTTGTGGGTCAGGGGCCCCCGACCTAAAAAGTTTCCCCACCCTTGCCATTAATAAAGACAAAGTTGAAACTTTTTTGTGTGGGACATATTTTACTTTATTTAAAATGAAGCCTGTCCAACAAGGCCCCAGTTGGGGCCTAGCCCTCATCTGCCTCAGAGACCTGTCCCTTGACCTTATCCTGCAGCAGGTCCCGTGATCCAGCCTCCATCTGGCTGCAGAAAAGGCTGGTGGTGGTCCTCCTCTTGCTGCAGTGTCGATAGACCGAGAGGCCACAATCCGGCTGCAACAGACAGAGGGGGGTTGGTGAATGTGCGAGAGCAGTGAATCCCCCTAGTAACTGGTATACTAATAAACAAACAAACAAAAAAAAAGAAATGGTGGTGGTCTAATTAAAACTTCCTATGTCCTATGCATGCACAATCACTTGACCCATGGTGTTTTTTTACTCAGTAAAGTGCATTAGGCTTCATTCTCACCAACCTCTGAACATGAAGAGTAACGAATGCCAAAGCAATGACAATGGTGTTGAACTGGTATGAGAAGAGACCCATTGATTTTTCTAATGTGCTTTCTTGTGAAGGACTTAATATGTGCAGTATCCTCCAAATAATTAACATTCCAGCCCATGCTTAACTGAGTAGCTCTGGTGACTTTGTGTATCTGGACTACTGACTTAAATGAGGGTTCAAGATGAGAGTCTGTCTAATGAATACCAACAGCACCACAGCTCTTTACAGAACATGAGATAGGAACAGATGAGTTCTCTGATTGCTGTCGAGTCTGATGTGTAAGTGGCAGTCTTGCTCACAGGTGGGGCGTACCTGCGACCTGCAATAATCTGCATCCAAGTGGCAGATTCTTTCCTCCTCTGGTATCAGTCATGACAAAACTTGATCCAATCCACCTGGCAATGCCTTACTCCATTTACGAGCTGACATCACCTACCAGAGTGGCATTCTACTTTCCTTTCAAATCATCCACAGAGATTCTGAAGGTTAATGAATCATCCTTACAAGCATCCCAAAATCTGTGCAGCTGTTTGTCTCTCATGCTAGATCCTTTGTGAGCTTCAGAGTATCCCACACTTTTCAGGATTCTGTAATGTGACATTTCCTTGAAATGTCCAAGCCACCTGAGTATTTACTAATCAATGTTCCCATGAATGATGTACCAGGTTATTTAACACTTCCTCATGTGTCACTCTATCTTATTTGAATAATTTTACATAAGCATCTGGTATGAAAGCTGTTTAGTCTTTTGGTCTGCTTCAAATTAGTCATCCATGTTTCTGCACATATAGAAGAGTGGATAAAACATGTCTCATAAATATGGATTTATACTTTAGTTGACAATTTATTACTGTTCTAGGCTCTGTTTTGTAAAAACTGAAGTTCCTGGCAGCTTTGCTGATTCTATGGTTGAGTTCAGCATCAAGAATTGCTTCATTGGTAACAGCAGAGCCCAGGTAGTAAAACTGGTTAACAAAACACAGACAAATACCATTTACGGTGATATCTGGAACTGGTTCTGAATAGTCTTGGGTGTGGGAATGAATACTAATTATTACTGGCATAGTAAAGCATCAATATCTAATAGAATGAATATCAGATAGAATGAATATCACAATGGTCATAAAGTCTATGTTGTTTATAAGAGATTTTTGGCCTTATTCTCTGCCACCTTGCATTGCCTCATTGTTTGCACTTGATAAAAGTGAGTGCTGAGCAGAAGCAAAGGCCAGAACGGAGAAGAGAATTTTGATTTGGTGGTAGCATTATATGTCCATTATGCACAAGCATAAATGATTGCACAAGGGAGAAGGCCCTGGAGAACAAGAGCCACAGTATTTTTCCAAATAATTTTGTACTCTTAAAGAATAATCTGACTTCTGTCTGAAGGTTTTGATTCTTATTTATATTTTTCTGGTCATTGGTAGAATTATCCAGTAGGCTTTCCAAATTTATGTATTGTTTAATATTTAAGGGCTAAGAGCTTGGTGAAAATACAGTTCAAGTAAATTCAATGGCACTATTCACAAGGGCTGTGTCTAGACTGGCCCCCTTTGCCGGAAAAGGCATGCAAAGGAG
>JANRFK010003679.1:16952570-16971508 GCA_030068395.1 Apalone spinifera
TCATTTGCATCCCTTTTCCGGAAAAGGGGGCCTGTGTAGACGTAGCCTCTGTGTAAAGGGTTTGGGAACAAATGGGGATAAGTTTTGTCAAACTGTTGGTATGTCTACACGGCAGCGTTATTGTGGAATAGCTGACATTATTTTGAAATAACAAAATGTGTGTCTACACAGCAAGCTGCTATTTCAAAATAATGTTGAGCTGAGGACTTCTTACTTGGACTCCTGTAACACTCATTTCATGAGGTATAAGGGAAGTCAAAAGAGGAATGTTCTTCTTCTGACTTCCTGCTGTATAGACAGCACCAAAAACTAAGTTAAGCTATTTCGACTTCAACTATACAATTGACATAGCTGCAGTTCTGTAGCTTAATTTGACTTTTGCCCTGCAGTGTAGACGTGCCCTGGATGTGTTAACCACTCTTCCTGCAAAGAGTACAACAGTTTTTCAGGAGTTTGCTAAAGTTCTGATCGATTGTAGCATCAACATAACAGTTCTGAGACTGCTTTTAACTATTTAACCTATATCCCCAGTACTTAGTCTAATACTGCAAACCGTTGAACAGCTTAAAGCTAGAGCTGGCCAGGCAAAAAAAAAAAAAAAAAAAAAAAAAAAAAATTGTCAAAAAAACAAAGACTGAAAAATTTGCCCCAGAAATGCTGAATTTGGAGAGGAGGGTTCAGTTTTCTGATTATTTTAAGGAAGGCTGGCTGAAAATTTTCCATTCACACCAATTGTATAGAAAACTTATTTTTTTACTTTTGTTTTTATTTCTGGAAAGCATTTGATCTGCAAAAAAATAAACCTTGTTTATATAAAAGGAAGAAGAAAGATGTGTCCTTCATCCTCTCCTACATGAAGGGAATTGAGTTTTTTAGACCAGGTATTCTCAACTAAGGGGTCTTTAACAGCTTTCAGTGGACCACCACCAGGCCAGCATTAGACTCACTGAGGCCCAGGATGGAATAAAGAAGCCCACCACATGGGGCTCAATCCCAGGGACCTGCGCCCCACCACCCAGAGCTGAAACTGAAGCCTGAACAATATAGCTTTGTGGGACTTTCTCTGATTGCTACCCACATTGCTTTTATATCCAGAAAACCAGTTATGGGAGTACAGATGGGTTGTGGAGTTTTTATAGCATGTTGGAGGGTGAGGAGGGGGAGAAAGAAAAACCTTGAGAACCCTGCTGTAGAAAATCTTTGAAACTTTAGTAGAATATACCTTTAAAAAGACTCCCTTTTTGAACTACAAACCTCTTTTCTGATATTTCGTCGGGTTCCTCTTCATTAAAAAGAGAAATCTAAAGATTTTAAATTTTATCCCATAATTAGTCTTTAGACTATTTCAGACAAACACAGTATAATATTTTTCAAAGATCATTCTACAATGCCTTACCTTAATTCCAAACTGTTTGTCTGTCATTTTGTTTGATACCATATTATGACTGGGCATATGAAACATATTTGTGGATGGTTTTGTTTAGTGGCACTGTTGATCTGCTTTTCATGTTATAAAGTAAATATATTGTATACGTTTGTTAATGTTTTCATAAGATATGAGTATCTAATCGCATTGTATTCTTTTCTTATTAGGGTATGCTGTGATTCTAATGTTGATAAAGCATTATATATTGTATAACATACAGTACATTGGAAGATCAGAATTAAGTTTGTGGATTGTAGTGGTTTTGATTAATACACTCAGGCTAGCAGTACTAGAGAAGTGAAATTGAATGTGTTAGAAAAGATATTAGCCTTGGTATGCAGTGGAATGTTTTGATGTTAGTAGTCATCTGCTTGGATGTTAGTACTATGTTCTCTGTGATTGTTGCCTTAACTTCTGATTTCCTAACCTTTAAAATTTGTGAGGAAGTACACTTGAGAAATCTGAATGATACCTGTAAGGAGCAAAGTATCTTTATGGAGAAAATGCCCACTCTCTCTCTCCAAAATAATTGTACACATGTGATTTTCTGGCAGTTTCCATAACATTGACCGCGTAGTGCAGAAAGCCAAGTTCACTAACCTCAATGTATATAAATCACATGGCAGCAAAATTATACATGCTAACAGCAAACTCCTGTTTCATGAAGCCCAAGCAATTTAGCACCAGTTTGGTCTTGACAAACTCCATCCTAAACAAACAAGCAGCAAAAAAACCCATGTTAAATAACCATGAAGACAAGCTCAGAAAGTATATCAAAGTCTGAAGGAATAATTTCTTTTTCTCTGTCTGTGAGCTTACTTTAAGACACAGAACTGTCTCCAGAGTAACTGTGAAGTTTAAAGCATGCAATTGAATTAAAAATTAACAATATCTTGCCAGTGCTAATGGCAAGTGATTCTTTATGTATATCACAAAAGCAGAAGGTTCCCTAGAGCAGAGATGAGCATATTCCATTTTATATGACAGCCCTGGCTGAACATGAGAAAGAGTATATTTTATCAGAAATCATGTTAACTCGTTTTGAGCTTAGATGCTGAATGTGAACACAATATTTTTCTGCCAGAAGAGCTATATCAATAAGGACAATTTCTTGGAATGCCACGAATAGCGTATAGATATGGGGTCACGTGCACTGTCTGTATCATGCAGTATCTTTCAGACAAGTGGTATTTACACCAGTTCCAAATCTCCCTCTGATCCCCATGGGGTTCTGCACCATTCAATATGTGTTAAATGAGGAACAGTGCCAGCCTTTCCTCTTCAAATATTTAAAAATCAATTCAGTCTATGCCCTCCTTTGTATCCACATGCTGTGTCCAGCATGGGATATGGCAAGGCAGATGTTCACTTCACTGTCCAGCATTCCTATGCTGGAGGGAACCACCTCTAGGAATTTACACAATGTCCATAAATGTCTTTATGCCCATTTGCTTTTTGGTCTATAATGATCAGGGGGATATTAGTTTGCCACAGCTAGTGCTGCCTCCCAGATAGCAAGAGAGGATGCGATGATGTAAACTTTGTTCCTTGGAACCAGCAAATAGGTCTGACTGCTAAACATGAATTCCATTTAATGACGATTTTCAAGGTCGTGACATTTATTTTTGCCTCATGTCAGAATGTGATCTGGATCTTTCAAATATTTTTGTGAAAAAGAGAGAGGCCTACTGCAGTACTGCCATTAACATGGTGGCTTGAGCACTCCTGCAAGATGTGGGAGACCTAGTTTGAAATTTGCCCTCTGGCTGATTTTCCAACATCCCATGTCAGCATTCTAGTCACTGGGCTGCCGAGTCCATCTTTCTTTCACTCTCCCTGTCTCTCCTATTGATGATGTACCAGTGTATCAATAAATATTCAAAGCACAGAGAGAGATTATAGCATGATTGCTAGGGTACTCACTTGGGTAGTGGGAGACACAGATTCAGCTTCACCGCATTCAGAGCAGGGACTTAAACCTGGCCTGTCATTCAATTAACCAACAATTCAGTCACAGACCAAGGTAAATGGACAGTCAGCTGATGACAATCACTTTCAATCATTGGTGCCTGCACTATGCCTGACGCTAGCAAAATAAGGTGAGTTGGGGGGAGAGGAGATAAGCAACCTGCAAGGAATAAGAATTGTGAGTTTCCTTTAATTCATTCCACCCATAAGCAAACTCTGAGGTCTGTAAGCCAATCCTGGGCTTTACACAATATCTAAAAAGCATACAAGAAAGCCTTGTGTTCCTGCACCACTCAACATTCTGACAGGAAACCTGCATAAGATGATGCTGAAAGGCAAAAAATGCTGCAAATTATTGCACATTTGATTTAGCTTTGAGGAGAGACAGTGTCATATATGAGAATCATGAGTAGTTTTGTGGCACTTTAGAGATATAATCATAGAATCATAGAGCTGGAAGAGACCTTAGAAGGCTCTCCAGTCCAGCCTCCTGCCCAAGGCAGGACCAAACCCCATTTAAATCAACCCAGCCAGGGCTTTGTCAAGCCGAGACTTAAACACCTTTAGGGATGGATACTTCACTACTTCCCTAGGTAACCCATTCCAGTGCTTCACCACCCTCCTAGTGAAATAGTTGTTCCTAATATCCAACTTGGACCTCCCCCACCACAACTTGAGACCATTGTTCCTTGTTCTGCCATCCATCACTACTGTGAACAGCCTTTCTCCATCCTCTTTGGAACATCCGTTCAGGAAGCTGAAGGCTGCTATCAAATCCCTCTCCCCTTCCGCCCCCCCCCCCTTCTCTTCTACAGACTAAACAGACCCAACTCCCTCAGCCTCTCCTCATAGGTCATATGCTCCAGCCCCTAATCATTTTGGTTGCCCTCTGCTGGACCCTCTCCAATGCATCCACATCCTTCCTGTAATTGGGGGCCCAGAACTGGACACAGTACTCCAGATGTGGCCTCACCAGAGCCGAGTAAAGAGGAATAATCACATCTCTGGATAGATTGGCAATGATCCTCTTAATGGAACCTAATATGCCATTAGCCTTCTTGGCTAAAAGGGCACACTGTTGACTCATGTCCAGCTCCTCATCCACTGTAATCCCCAGGTTCTTTTCTATAGAACTACTACTTAGCCAGTTGGTCTCCAGCCTGTAACAATGCGTGGTATTCTTCCATCCTAAGTGCAGGACTCTACACTTGTCCTTGTTGAACCTCATCAGATTTCTTGTGGCCCAATCCTCCAATTTGTCTAAGTCACTCTGGACTCTATCTCTGCCCTCCAATGTATCTATCTCTCCCCCTAGCTTAGTGTCATCTGCAAACTTTCTGAGGGTGCAATCCATCCCCTTATCCTGGTCATTAATAAAGATGTTGAAAAAAACAGTCCCAGAACTGAACCTTAGGGCACTCCACTAGAAACCGACCGCCATCCTGACATCGAGTTTTTGATCACTACCCGCTGGGCCCTACCTTCCAGCCACCTTTCTATCCATTTTACCATCCATTTATCCAATCCACATTCCCTTAACTTGCTGGCAAGGATATTGTGGAGACCGTATCAAAAGTCTTGCTAAAGTCAAGGTATATCACATTCACTGACTTCCCCATATCCACAGAGCCAGTTACCTCATCATAGAAGCTAATCAGATTGGTCAGGCACGACTTGCCCTTCATGAATCCATGCTGACCATTTATGATCACTTCCCCCTCCAACTGCCTCAAAATGGATTCCGTAAGGATCCCTTCCATGATTTTTCCAGGGACTGACCTGCCTATAGTTCCCTGGATCGTCCTTCTTCCCTTTCTTAAAGATGGGCACTACATTTGCCTTTTTCCAGTCATCCAGGATCTCTCCTGATCTCCACGACTTTTTAAAGATAATGGCCAAAGGCTCCTCAATGACATTTGCCAACTCCCTCAGTACCCTCGGATGCATTAAGTCCAGACCCATGGATTTATGTACATTTAGCTTTTCTAATAGTTCCTAACCTGTTCTTTCCCCATCAAAGGCTGTGAAGACAGAGGCAAAGAAAACATTAAGTACTTCAGCTTTCCCCACATCATCTGTCACTAGGTTACCGCCCTCATTCAGTAGGGGCCCCACACCCTCTCTGATCAGCACCTTCTTGCTGACGTGTGTAGAAACCTTTCTTGTTATCCTTCACAAGTTTTGTGAGTTGCAATTCCAATTGCGCTTTCGCCTTCCTGATAACTTCTCTGCATTCTTGAGCTATACATTCATACCCCTCTCTAGTTATCTGTCCAAGTTTCCACTTTTTGTAAGCTCCCTTTTTGTGCTTAAGTTCACCAAGGATTTCCCTGGTAAGCCAATCCGGTCTCCTACCATATTTGCTTCTCTTCCTACACATTGGAATAGTTTCTTCCTGTGCCTTCAATAAAGCTTCTTTAAAATACTGCCAGCTCTCCTGGGTTCCTTTTCCCTTCATGTTAGCATCCCAGCGGATTGTGCCCATACCACACTCACAAACACAAGCTCAGCACACAGCAAGAAAGCCCCAAACATAACACACACTACAAACAGTCACTTCCCTCAAGAGTCCTGACATCACTTCTCCTTTACCTGAAGAACTCCCTCTCTAAACTCCCTGTTTGCAATCACCTGTTCACAAGCTCCCTGGTCACTGACGCACTCCTTTATAAAGCCCTGGCTACGCCAATACTGCAAGCTTTTTTGGGAATAAGCTTTTCTGAAAGAAATCTTATGAAAAAGCTTATTTCAAAATAATGTGTCTACACACAAAAAGTGCAACAAAAAACCGATGTGCTATTTTGAAAGATAGCATCCACACTGATTGGATGATATCTCACATTTAAGGACACCTGGAACCAGTTCAGGCAGGGCATTAGGTCAGTAGTTGTTTCTGGGATCTGCTTCCTAAGGCTAGCTGAGATGTGAGCTTAAAAGGACACCCTTGGACAGTCGTTTCTCAGGTTCTTCTGCTTGCTTGCCTACCTTTCCAAGGACCATTCTTTTGCAGTGTGTGCTCTGGTTGCCAAGCTTTTGGACACCATAGCATACTCCTTGCCATGGAGCCGGAGCTGCCTCTGAGCATGTGATGGCCCCATGCTACCATGCTGCAGTTTCTGGAGCAGTTTGTGCAGGCTGCCTTCATGGCCCTGCAGGAGCTAAGCTCACCTTTGAGAACCTCTGCCCGTATGTTGGGGCAATGCCCTTGCAACTGCACCCCACGGTGGAGCGATGCTTCTGGAGGCTGGACGCCAATTTCAGCTGGTGGGACCGGCTGGTGATGGAGTGGCTCCAAAACTTCTGCATAACCAGAAGTGGCTCCAAAACTTCTGCATGAGGAAGGAGACATTCTTGGAGCTGTGTGCCTGGCTTGCCCCTGCCCTCTGATGACGTGACACCCAGATGTGACCTGCTATCCCCATGGAGAAGTGGGTCACCATTGTCATCTAGAAGCATTCCAAGCCTGACAGTTACGTATCTGTGGGCAACCAGTTCGACATGGGGAAGACAATTGTCGGGGCCCTCCTCATGCAGGTATGCTGATCTTGGGCTGCAGTCCCTGGAGGAGTGCTAGAAAGGGGGACTCTAGAGAAAGAGGGGATTGAGGGTGCAGTGAGTGGGGTTGGGGTTGTGGTGGGGAAGCCCCATCCCCCTCTGCAGTCCTGCCCTCACATAGCCCTGTGAGGGGATGCAGGCTTCATAAGGAGGGGTGACTCCTGGTGTGTTTGTGTGGGACTTGGGGACTTCTTAAGGTCTCTGCCACACCTTTTGATTCTCTGCTTTGTTTATTTGTTTGTCTCCTGTAGGTGGTGAGCGCCATTAACACAATCCTGCTACACAGGATCATCCACCTGGGTGACCTGGAACCCAGCAACGCCGGTTTTACCATTCTCGGCTTCCCCAACTGTGGGTGGGGGAGAGGGGACTATTGATGGAACCCACATCCCCATCAAGGCCCCCGACCACATGCAGCACAGTACACAAAAAGAAAGGGGTACTTTTCTATGTTTCTGCAGGCCCAGGTCAACCATCATGGTGAGTTTATAGACCTCTCCGTTGGCTGGTTGGGGAAGGAGAACAATGCCTGCATCTTCTGCAATTCTAGACTCTACCAGAAACTGGAGGCCGGCACTTTCTTCCCCAAGTGCAACAACAGGGTCTGGGACATTGAAATGCCACTGTTCATTGTGGGAGACGTGGCCTACCCCATCATGCCTCGGCTGATAAAGCAAAACACTGGCCACGTGGACCCAAGCAATGTCTGGTTCAATGGCTCCCTATCCAGGGCCCACATGCAGGCCAAATGCGCCTTTGGGCACTTGAAGGCATAATTCAGGTGCCTCCTGACCCGCCTGGGGACCCACAGGTGATATTTGCTTGTTAAGTGCTCCACAACCTTGTGGAGAGGAATGGGGATGCCTTCCTTCCGGGGTGGGGGGCAGAGGCTAGCCGGGAGGGATGGGTTTTTGAGCAGCCATGCATAACTGCCATCCACCAGGCCCATCAGTTGTGGGTGAGCATCCGGGAGGCCTTTGGGAGAGTTTCTCTCAAGGAACCCAGTAACTCTCTCCAAAGCTTCCCCACTAGGGACCTGTGCCTTGCCGCATCTGCCTTTGCTCCAATGACCTCTCCCTTCCCCCTCCTCCCCTTTTCCCTGCAGACACAATAAAAGACAAGTTTTGTTTTGAAAAAAAAAATTGGGGATTATTTATTTGGGATAGAAATAATTGGGGAGGAGGTGGGTTGAGAACCTTGTATGGGGGAGGAAAGGCTCAGATTCATAGATTCATAGAACACTAGAACTAGAAAGGACCTTGAGAGGTCATTGAGTCCAATCCTCTGCTCTCATGGCAGGACCCAGAGCTGGGGCTGAGAGTGGCAGGTGGCTTGGGTGCGTCTTTCCCCTCATGTGCGGGGACCTCAGAGGTGTGGGGTTCTGGGAGGATAGGGGAATAGGCAGGAGGGGGGCCTGGATTGGGGTCAGGCATGGGAAGGGGAGCAGGCACTGGAGCAGGTACTGGGACTTTTGCTGGGTAGGTGAGGAGCTTCCGGACTTTCATACACATGTTGTGTCCCTGCTGCAGCAGTTCTGTCCACATCTGGGCCCACCACTATGCATCATCCTGGATCTTCTGGGCCAGCATCGGCTGCATGTCCCAGAGGACAGAGAAGTGCTCCGTCATGAGGTCCTCCGACACCTGCGGCTACCCTGGGGTCAGGCAGCTGGCTCGGGTGGTGTCGATCACCGCACAGTCACGGTTGGTCCAGCTGGGGAGAATAAAGAGAGGTGGTCAGTCATCCCCAGAGACACTGTCCCTGAGTCCTTCCCTTCATCAGTGAGCTGAGAGCAACAGTTCTTGAGTCAGAAGAAGCTGATGTCCCAGGATCAAAGGCATGAGTGGCCTGGACAGTTGGCCCTGCTTTACAGGGGTGCAGAGGTCCCCAGGGGACTATGCTCCCTGCCCCCCCTCATGTCCCATGAACAAGCAGGCAAGGGAAATGGCTGGCCACATGAGGATCCAATGGCTTGGAGAGGGACCTCGAGGTGCCTGGGCTTCCATCAGGGCCGCACACACACCTGGGCCTGGCAATGCTGTTCCCAGGAGCAGGTGGTGCCTCAAGCATGCACACATGCCCGGGTGCGGCATTCCTCAGTCTGTGTGCATGCATGTGTGTGCCCTTGTCACCTGCCTCCTTCCAGCAGTTGCTCATGGTGGAAGGGTGTTCCCCCCTTCCCGGGAGGTCAGAAATGTGAGCTGCCTCCCCAGAACCTGTGAGCAGGAGCCCAGGAGTGCTCCGGTGCTGCTTCCTGGGGCTGCGTGGAGCAGACTGACACTGCAAGTATATCCACATGCACAGACTGAGAAGGCTGAGTGACGATCGCACCACAGCATCACAGCCCCTCAGTACCCTCCACCCCTGCCCTGTGTGTGTGAGAAACTAAGAGCACTCACCTGATGATCCCTCTCCAGCCTTAGAGGATGTCTGGGACACATCCAGGCTGTGGGGTACTGCTTCAGCATGACGGTGGTCACCGGTGCTGACCACGTTCTCCTCCTCCTCCTCCTGGGCTTGGACCCCTTGGCAGTTGACAACTGGTATCTCCAGCCCCAAGTCCACCACTAAGGGTGGGGAAGGGGTTGCATCACCCCCCAGAATGTGGTGCAGGTCATTAAAATAGGGGCAGGAGTGGGGTCTTGCCCCAGAGCATGAGCTGCGCTCTCTCACCCTGGTGTAGGCCTTCTGAAACTCCTTAACTTTACTCTGGACCTGCTCCAGAGTCCTGGTGTGGCCCTTTGTGGCCAGGCTCTCAGCCTTCCAGCCATATATGTCTGCACTCCTGCATCTGGAGCAGAGATGCTAGAGGTTCTCCTCGTCCCCCCTCACATCGAGGAGGGCCACGATCTCTGCCCCAGACCAGGATGGTGCATGCCTTTGGTGGGCCCTGGCAGGCTCCCTGCGATGGAGAGGAGACTTTTGGGGAGCTTGTGGCTGCCCAGATGTCAGGCACTGGCAGTTGTGCTGAGGCTGGAAGTTCTGAAGGCCTGCTTCCTGCCTCAAGTCCCATCCCCTGCTAAGAGCTGCTAGGGAACAGGAACCATAGAGTTATGATGAGTGTGGATGGAGTGGTCAGCAGGACATCTGGGGTATTTCCTGGAAGTCTCTTTTTTTTTGACAAAACTCCCTATTCCGCATCCACACAGCTTTTTCAGAAAAGGGCTTATTCTTTGTGGAATGAGGTTTACTGCTGTCAGAAAAAGCCATCCGTTATTTTGACTTTCTGTCAAAATAACACAATTACAGTGTGGATGCTAGTATTGTTTTTCTGGAATAACGACTGTAATCCCGGAAAAATGGAGCAGTGTAGACGCACCCTAACAAAAATATATATGCTATCATGAGCTATCATGAGCAAAATCTGCTTTGCCCATGAAAGCTCATTAGATAGATAGATAGATAGATAGATAGATAGATAGATAGATAGATAGATAGACCAATCTCAAGTTTAGATAAAATCACCAAATAATATCAAGCATGTTTTCTTTTATTTCTTCCAGTGAGTGCAATTTCTCCTTCCAAGCAGTGTTGGATAATTCTACATGTCATTTTGCATGTAGTAAACAAACAGTATTTTTCCACTTTCTTAATGCAAGCCTCTTATCAAATTGCATTTCGTTTCCATTTGAGAGTGGTGTTTTCCCTCTTTTTTCCTTGCTTAATGGTGCAGATTTTAATTCTGAACTGTACCATTAAAAAGAACTAGGGGGGCTGTGCCCCTGCTCGCTACACTCGCCAGCCCCCCTGTCTCTGGGAGTAGGCAGACTCAGTTCTCCCCGTGGCCACTGGCGATGGAAGGGCCAGGGCCACACCAGCCCCAGCCTCTGGCCCCCTCCCCCGCCACAGCCAGCTCCGGCTTCTCAGTCCTTCCCCGCCCCCAGCTGCAGGCCTTTCACCCTGCCCCCTGGCCACAACCAGCCTGGTCCTCCCATCAATCACAGATAGCTCCTCCCCTCAGCTGCAGCCAACCTGGGCCTCTCAGCCTCCAATCCCTGCCTTGCCACAGGCTGTGGTCTCTCAGCCCCCCTCGGGCTGCTGGAGGAGGAACAGGGAGGCACAGGCTGCAGTCTCTCACCTCCTCCCCTCAAGCTGCCAGAGGACAGCTGGGTCTGAGCTAGCTGCAGCAGCTAGGACTCTGCCCCAGCTGCTGGGAGGGAAGGGCAGGTCCAGCCAGGCTGGGCTGCAGTGCCCAGTCTGGGTGTGGATGGGGTTTGTTCCTGTGGACACAGAGTGATGTGATGACTAACCAGGCAAATACTATATTTTATCAAAGATGTCCCCTAAGACTGAATGGGGGACACTCTTAGGTTTACCTGAAAAAGTCCCAACATGGAGCAATTCTCTGAAACATTGAAACCAACCAACCAACCAACCAAACAGCCATGTTACTGTATTCACTAACAGGTCACCTCTGATATTCTTGCATTGGGAAGTCTATTTCTCGTGAGAAGGAATATCTGAGTTTTCTTTAAACATATAAACAGCTAGATAATTATCACCATAGCAACTGAAGGATGTCAGTGAGAGTTATTCAAAAAGGATTTAATGAATGTCTGATGTTTCTTTTCTCCTCAGATAATTTGCAATAAATCTGCACTGTATTGCTGTATCCATATCTGTCAAGTGCTCCCTTGTTGAAGTAGCATTACTCATTGTAGTCCC
Source organism: Apalone spinifera (assembly GCA_030068395.1). Lineage (NCBI taxonomy): Eukaryota > Metazoa > Chordata > Testudines > Trionychidae > Apalone > Apalone spinifera. Next base: position 16,964,185 of record JANRFK010003679.1, read on the forward strand.
AATGTTCCAAATAGATTTGGTGCGTCCTGAGTTTTATTGCTGAAATTTGTTTACATCAGAAATGGGGAATCATAAAAATGCTTAGTTATTTACACTAAAAGAATGAATCCTTCATTTCCTGCTTATATTGATTGAATGATCAATTGATTGATTGTCCTTCATTTTGGGCCTTCGTCATATATTGTGTCCTGCAGTTGGTCCTCAGCAGTTCAAAGAATATGGCTGTTATCTTAGCTTATTGGGAGGTCAAGGCACAAAGGCATGATATTGAAATCCATGAATGAGCTTTAGTGATCATGTCTGCTTTTATGCAGATCATGTCTGCCTTTAGTGATCATGTGGCTATTCACATAACACTTACTAACCTCTCTGAATCCTGTTCTCACATGATGAAATACCATGGAGATCAGTTTTAATTCAAATTGAGTTAATCTAAACCTGAGACTGAACTTCGAAGCCATAGCCAGGATTCTGCAAAGGGTGTTGCCAAGAGACTACAAATAAATGTAAAAAATAACTGTTAACTAAGATTAGCCAGTTTTTAGACTTTTATCCGGGTGGTAAGAGCAGTTAGCTGGTTTGTTCCAGGTTTGTTAGCTGGTTTGAACCAGGTTCAGTTCCCCTCACTGAGGAAGGATTTGAAGAGAGCCCTCCCACCTCTCTGGAGAATTTTCTAACTCCTGAATTGTGGGATGTGCTGATATGGTGACATTCCCTTGGTCTCTCATGTTGGAGCTGTTCCACTGTACATAAACAATGAATTAGTGGTTGGAGCAGAATGATTGGCCCCAGTCTCCCATCTCTCAGGAGGGAACCAGTGTTCTCTGTAATGCCTGGGAGACCACTCATTAGAGATTCAAATGCTGCCCTGCTGATTAGCAGAGTATCCACAGTGACAGCAGCCGGCAGGATGTGTTCCTACTGGTAGTGCATGTCTGCACATGCCTCGGTGCACATACCAAAATGTATTCCCCACATGGATGGCAAAAATTAGCAGAAGCCTTGGCAAGTACTTTAACTACTGGGCCACAGAGTCACTGTCACTCATGTACTTGCTTTCCCCCTGGCTTAGTGACTGTTCAGTGGAAGAGTAAATGCTTAAACGGGAAAAATGAGGGAGCCCTACACCAGACTATCCCATAGCCCAGCAATTATTACATGCATTGCAGAGAGGAGAAAGTCTGTACAAATTAGAGATGTTAAGGACTACTCGACTAGTCGACTATCCGATAACAAATGCTTATCAGATAATCGACAGGTAGTCGACTAGTCGCCCCCCCCTCCACTGCCTCTATCAGATGGAGGCAGCAAGGTGGGGAGGAAGAGAGGGTATTTCCAAGCAGCAGCATCGCACAGCTGATCCTGGGCTCAGTGTGGCGCTGCCCCATTGAAACGCCATGGCAGCGTCGCCCTATTGACTAATTGAATGCATCGACTAATTAGTAAAATAACGATAATTAACATCCTTAGTTCAAATCCTTTCTCCCATTCTGGCTGGGAGAGGGGAATTGAACCTGATTCTCCCACATCTCAAGCAAGTGCTCTAACTTTTGGTGGGTGGGCAAGAGCAGCAGCTTTTCCTCCAAATGCATTTTGATTGGCACCTCATCCAGCCTAAGCACACCTGGTGGACTGGGTGCCATGTGTGACTTAGGAGGCCTGAATGCCTATATTTCTTGCTATGTGAAACACTCTGGGGTTAGGCAGGAGACAGGAGTCTGGGTGTCTCGAGGGGGGCAGCGGTGTATTTGCCTTGAGACTGAAATGTAGGCATCTAAAGAACTTTTACTGTGAAAATTTGGGCACAAAGTGAGCTTTGGCACCTCCGGAGTTTTGTGGAAGTTTTGTGGATCATAGTGTAACTAAAATTTGTACTTAAGTATCTAATAAGTGCCAAAATCTAAGGTTTAGGTACCCAAGTATCTTTGTCAATCTAGACCATTGAGTCTCTGCTTTGTTATAATATGGTTGTTCATAAGTTCAGAGCTGCTGGAATTTTTTAAAAGGTTAAATAAGGCATTAAAGATGCCTTGGGGAAAAAACATAGCAAAAGAAAGACAAAGACTTTGAAAATAAAAATAAGGAAAAAAAAGGAATTAACATTCACATCATTCAAAGTTGCCAGCATGCCTTTAGGAAGAATAATAGAGTCAGCCAAAGTATGTTGTTATGGACACTACAAACGCTTTAATAGTGCTGGAATCATGAAATTATAACACTAACTGTAGATATAGCAATTTTGTACATTTAGTGCTAATTAGTATTGCTGATGGCAATTGGCTTGCAAAACTCATTATATGATTACAACAAAACCAAAGGGAGAAAATATATTTTGAAACCTATTTTTAAATTGTGTCTTTGTAAATTAAAACCATTAAATGCATATCATTATGCAGATGAAGATTCATGTGTTTTTAATAATATTGTCTATGTTTATTATGTTTGCTGTGGAGCTAATTACCCATTTAAGAAAAATCCTGACTTCCCTTATATTTTCCAGTTGGTAAAGAGCCCCAAAAACCTAAGTGTTCAGTACCACAGGCAGCAAGCCATGAAAGGGGAGTGTCAAAAATTACTTGAGGTTACAAATGCAGTCTTAATTGTTAACATAAGATTTCCAACTTCGTGCAGATATGGTCTGTCTTCTACTGCTTGCAGCATTAGAGAGAGAGATTGAAGAGTGTTGATCTTTTTTATTCCCATCAAGTACTTGTGTCTCATTAATTGGGAGTAAGGAGAGACTGTATCGGCAATGGATAAATTTCAGAAGACTATAAGTTGGATGAAATCATGGTCCATTTGAAATCAGTGAGAATTTTGCCATTGAGTTCTATGGTGATTTTGCCCCTTAAGCTTTCCTGAAGTTTATCTGTTATAAATATCTCAGACATTGCCATTGATAACCCACCAGCATCCCATTTTTCTCTTTCTCAAGCTGCCCATACTTTGGCCCATATTGGTATTCTGCTATTGGAGACTTGGAAATGTAAATGTGCAACTGCTCAAAATTATACCACAACACAAGTCTCCCATATGGTGGTCCACTAAACCACTTAACTTAAAAGTTCAGCTATGAATACAGAAAAAAAAACCCACCTTGCTGTGTAGCAGGATGAGAATTCAAAATAGATATTCCTGGGCTATGTCTACACTCGCGGCTTCTTGCACAAGGGTTCTTGTGCAAGAAGTCTTGCACAAGAAAACATCCACACTGCCTTGTGCACGCTGTGCTTTTGTGCAAGAGCTCCCATGGCAGTGTGGACGCTCTCTTGCGCAAGAAAGCTCCGACAGCCATTTTAGCCATAGGGCTTTCTTGCGCAAGAAATCCCTGCCGAGCGTCCACACTGCCCTCTTGCGCAAGAGCTCCCACACAAGAGGGCTTACACCTGTTAAAAAAGAGTGTAGCTCTTGCGCAAGAAGCCCTCTCTTACCATGCCGTACTGTAAATTTCCTTGCGCAAGAGCAGGCGGGCAGTGTGGACGCTCTGCAGATTCTTGCGCAAGAATGGCCACACTTGCGCAAGAAGCCGTGAGTGTAGAGATAGCCCTGGTATTTAAAAACAATGGCGACTGCAGATGTTTTGGCATAACCAGTTACAATTATTTGATTAATTGCACCAGTGTAGAATTTCTATGTGAAGCATTTGGAAGAGATACCAAATACTTAATATTTCATAGCTGCAGCTCCCTTCTCCCCTTCAGTGTAGGATTATAGTCTGTGACATCATGACTGAGAGATGCTCAGATGCTAGGGTCATGAGGGTGATATGAATATCTATAGAGAACAGAACTTGTATGTTTTGGTTAGTTTCAACTCCTCCAAATGGATTTCCTGGTTTTCACAAAGTAGCCTCCCCGATTCATTTCTCCACAGGTAAGAGTGATTCTGCTGTCAGAAGCTAGTTGCTTTCCTGCCCCCTCACTTTGGCAGCAATGTAAAAAATCTGTGTGTGAGAAATGGGTTCTTTTCATTATAATCTATAATCCAGTGATAATTAGCAGTGGCAGATGTATTAGATGTTATTTTGTCCACAAACATCTCTGGTGCACACCTGCCCTCAGGCTCCCAGTTTACCTGCATACAGAATTTGCAGAATTCATCCTGGCTCTAACCACCTGCAGTATGTAGACTGGACAACAATTTGTTTGTTTTAAATTCCTATGCAATTGTGAAAGGAGATAGGAGAGTTACTTTGGTTTCCAAATAGTTAAAGTACTGAGGAAGTGGGTCTGGCCTATGAAAGCTCATCACCCATTAAACCATCTTGTTAGACTTTAAAGTGCTACATAGTTTTTCCTTTTGTTTTAGCAAGATCAGACTAACACGGCTACCTCTCTACTACTTTCAAGAGGCAATCTTGCATTGTTTCTCAGTCAGTTTCTTATTATCCCCACTAATACATTTGCCATTTGGGTTAGTCCGATTTTTATGATTCTTCATTGTTTTTAAGCTTATGCATAGTGGATGGCCTGCCATTAATATCGGTAGTTGGTAATGCCATGGCATGGTTTGATTCCTAGTTCCTATGCACTTAATCTGGCTGTCTCTTTCAGGTATTTAGAAGTGAGTTTGGAGGGCAGAATATACATTTGATTATACCACAGGAACCCTGCCACCTAATTAAGCAGCAGTGTTGTTCTATATGATGTCCATTACTAAGCAGATGAGATGGATGTAAGGTGTGAGGAGGACAAAAAGGGGTAGTCTTCTATATTTACATTACAAAAACACTTAATTTATTTTGCATGTTGATTTCCAAACCTTTGATTTATTCTTTTAAGGAAATAGGGTACAAAACTCTTGTGACCATGCAATAGTTGCCAGCACTATACACAAAAGGCACTAGGGCATAATGTTCTTTTTCATACTGGTTTCCTCACTGTTATGATTGCTTTATTAAATACTGTATCTTACTCAGTAGTTATGTTGCCACGGCAGCCAATGTCCCCCACTAATTTCCTCTCACTATCATTAGCATGGTGCTGTCACTGTTCCTACAAAGAGTAGTATTAATTGAAGCAATTTATTCTATCACAGGTGGCTATGGCATATTTATACATTTATATCACTAAAATCAACAGGCTACATTTACCTTGTCACTTTTGCTTGGTTACTCTTTTTATTTAGTGTGTTTTTACTATAACATTTTGCTCAAGCTTCGGTCAAAGCTTTGGGCATTATTATTCATTATTCAAATAGTCTTCATTATTCATTATTCTTCATTATTTTTCATTATTCAAAGCAGATGCAGGATCATTTATAACTTCTGGTTTGAGGTTGCTTTTGTTTCTCTGTTGCAGTATCCAATCATCCTGCTTCAGCTGTCTGGTCATGGTGACGTTTCATTTTGCCTGCCGTGTAGCACAACAATGAATCTGCCAGCCCTCTGGAAGCAAGAAAGCATACAATTAATAATCAACATGTAGATCCATGAATGTATAACACATGTGGGATGACACATCCACAATACACAACTTGTGACTGGAGAGTGGCAATGAATAGATTACATTGTCCCTTGTGATACAGAGAATATATACAGTTACAGGATATATATACACAGCAATTCTAAACAGGCACTAGTTTACGTGTATTCTGTGTGTGTGATGTACCTATCACAAATCTTGTAAACAGCCTCAAAGATGACTGTACAGGGCTATCACAGTTTCCTCTGATAAAAGTATATTATGGATTATATCACTCATTTTATAACCTTGAGTTCTCAATATTATTCAGAACAATTGGCTTTCCAAGTCAGCAAAGCTTTTACTGTAACTTTTTAGTTTTGGTTAATTATTTCATATGACTACTTCTGCAGCTGAGTTTGTAACATTTTACTCCTCTACAATAATGCACCATAGGTATAGTGGGACTAGATTCTGTTTTGTGGAATACTAAAGCTAATCCGGAATAACTGTTGATTTCAGTGATTTTATACCAGTATAAAGGAGAATAGAATTTGGCCCAATGCATTTAAAGAAGCATTTAGAGTTTAAATACCTATTAGAACACCAGATCTTCCCCTGGACAATGGTGAGAATTGCACCTTAAAATACATTTTGTAATAAAATATATTATGATTTTAAATACAATGGGAGCACTATTCCATACTGACTATGATTATACTGTCAGAGATCTTTCTAAAGCTAGTCCACAAATTGTCTTTACTTAATTTCACCCCTTTATACTAGATTTTAGCTGTTTGCACCACCTTGAAACATTTCTTTCCATCCTTGGTATTGACATTTTACAAATATATTGCTTTGCACTATGATCCTTTCTGTTCCCACAATGAAACAGCAGTGTGCTGGATCAATACTCGAATGAAAGATTTCCAAGGAATATTTATATGACAGTGATTACATGGGTGGTACTTTTCTCTTTGTGGCTATATTGAACCAAATCTCTGGCATAGTTTGGGGGCTTGATGTTCCTAGAAGTGCTGTCTATTAAATGAGATGTGGACTCTAAGGCCGTGTCTACACTAGGAAACAATTTTGAAATTACTAAACTTGACTTAAGAACTCCCGATTTAACCAATTGAAACTAGTGTGTCCTCATTACAGGGAAGCATCAAAATTAGTCCGTGGCAGGCTTCATTAATGTGGACACTCTACTTTCAACTTAGAGCCCCAGGAAGCACTCTGGGGAGCTCTGGGAGGCCAATAAGTTTGAATTAGCAGTACCAGAGCATTCACACTACCATTATTTCAAAATTACTATTTCCAAATTAGTGTTACTGCTCATGAAAAGCAGAAATTCAGAGTTCAAATTCCACAGTTCATTATTTCGAAATAACAAGCTGGATAGTGTGGACACACCGCTTATAAATTCAACTTGGGGGGTTATTATGAAATAAGGTCCTAATGTAAACCAGAGCTAAATTCTAGCTCTTTTCTGTATTCTTTTAAAAAGAATAAGGATTTATATCTGTGTTTCCTGACCAAATTCTAACTTGAGTAATTACACTTTAACTATTTAAATGTCTCCTTGAGCTCCTCTTGAACATGGTGTCCTTCTTTACTTCCTGTTTTATCTGGTAAACATTTATGCACATACTTTACCAGCTGAACAATTCCAGAGATTTCAATGGTACTAGTTAAGTGTGTATCTTAAATTAAGAACATACACAAATATTTAAAGGATTGAGGCCTTAAACTAGGGTTGCCAGGTGTCCGGTATTCAACCAGATAGTCCAGTTTTTGGGCCCTTTGTCCGGTAAAAAAATTCAGAAAATACCGGAACATATGCAATGTCCAGTATTTTCTGGTTTTCCGGCTGGGTGCCTGACAGAAGCCTGGCAGGGGCGGGGGGGGGGGGGGGGGGG
>JANRFK010003679.1:16996240-17009104 GCA_030068395.1 Apalone spinifera
CCGTTCGTAAAGTGTCAAATTTAAGCATGAAAGAAAGTTCTGAAGTTTCCCTCTATAATCTGATGTTAAAGTCTCTCTGAAGTAAGATGCATATAGTAAGGTCGTTAAGATTATGTCCATGTAGGTTGAAATGAAAAGCAACTGATTTGTGGGCATTAATTTTTTGGTGAAGTGTCTGAGAAGTCTGTCTAATATACATAGCAGAAGGACACTGTTGGCATATGATGGCATAAATTATATTTCTGGATGAACAGGAACATGTGTTCTTGATCCTTTGGTATATATGGTCATGCCAATTCTCTTCCAGATCTGAGGAAGTGGGTCTGGCCCACAAAAGCTCATCACCTATTAAACCTATTTACAGATAGGATATTGTGAGACATCACTGCTCTCTTACATACAGTGCAACTCGTCCACGTTTTCTCCCCCACCAGTCCTTCCTGAACAGTTTATACTCTTCCATGACAGTGCTCTAATCATGTTAGTCATCCCACCAAGTCTCCATTATTGCAATTAAATCATAGTTTTTTGGCAGTGCCAGGGCTTCCAATTCTTCCTTTATAGTTCCCAGGCTTCTTGCATTCGTGTACAGACACCTTAGATAAGTAGCTGATTTCCCTGCCTTCTCCATTTGAATCAGGCGTTCTCCTTCTGTTGGACCTTTCTTCTTGTGTTTCTTCCCAGTATTCCATTTCCCCACTTACCTCAGGACTTAGGTCACCATCCCCCAATGAATCTAGTTTAATGCCCCCCCCCCTCACTAGGTTTGCAAGCCTGTCTGCAAAGATGCTCTTCCCTCTCTTTGTTAGGTGGGTCCCATCTCTTCCTAGGAACCTTTGTGCCCAGAACAGCACCCCATGGTCAAAGAAACCAAAGCCCTCCCTCTGACACCACCTGAGAAACCACGCATTTACTTCCAAAACTCAATGATCCCTACCTGGACCCTTCTCTTCAATAGGGAGGATGGATGTGAATACCACTTGCGCCTCTAACTCCTTGATTCTTCTTCCTAGCACTACATAATCTGCAGTGACCTACTCGAGGTCATTCTTGGCAGTATATTTAGTTCCTACATGGAGAAAGTGCTAGTGGTCGGAAGGTTTGATCGGTCTGAGTCACATCCTGAATTCTAGCTCTAGGTAAGCAGCACACTTCTTGAGATTCCTAGTCTGAATCTCAAATTCACAGATGGATGACTCTGTCTCTCTTAGGAGGGAGTCCCCAACCACTACCAGCCATCTCCTTCTCTTGGGAGTGGTGGTCATGCAATCCCCCTTCCTAGGATTGTGCATGCTATGCCTTCTGGTGGATGGGGTTTCCATCAGACCCCATCCCTCAGAGGTTACTGCCAAAGAATTCTCCACTATAGTGCCTGTGCAGAGAGCCTAAAAGCAGTTAATTACTTCTATCGGGATCGGGGATACTGAGTTGTCTGTCTTCTCTTGGAGGTAACATGAGCCAATTTTCTTCCCCGTTCTGTACTGACTTCTCTGGTTCTTCAGCATGCTGTGCCTGCAGTATCAGATGCTGACATCTATCCAGAAAGTCTTTATCTTCTCTGATGGAACACAGGGTTGATACTTGGGCCTCTAGTCCTTTATCCTTCTCTTCTAATATGGAGACCAACTTGCACTACATACAGATGAAATCACTTCTATCTTGTGGGAGGAAGACAAACATGGCACATGCTGTGCAAGTCACAACAGCTGATCTTTCACTATGCATACTGTCTCCCTTCTCAGAGACTCCTCAGATGTTTTTATTGAAAGAAAGAAAAACACCAACCTCTCCCATGCAAACTCCCCCGTTGGCTGCTGCCCTGTTTGCTGCTCACTCAGTTCACTCTAGCTGTCTTTTTTTAAAATGCTTCTGGCTTCAAGCAGGAGGCCCAGCTCAAAGCCTTGCCGCTGATCCAATCAGCCCCTCAAGGACCACCTGGAACAAAGCCCTCCTGATTCCCACTTTTCGAAGAGACAAACACACCATCAGATAGTCCCTGAAACTAGCACCAGTCAAACAAATGGTCATGGACAGACAGGTATTTGGATATTCACTCCACCAGCTCACAACAAAATGCCCCCTAAAGCCACACTTACCTGAGCTCCTCTCAGACATTTTTTACCATTGGTTGCTACCCTGTTCATGAATTGGAGTTTCTTTATTTGTGCTCTAATTTCCATGTACCTGTTTTGGGTGTGGGTTGCCTACTTTTCCAGGATGCTGGTAGAAAGTATGGGTTAGGTTTAGAGAGAAGTTCCTCTTCTGCCACATATTTCTTGTGTGATCTTGGACCAATCACTTATCTTTTTTATGCATCTGTTCTCTATCTGTGCAAGGGGCCTATTAGAATTTCTCTAGGACATAGTGGTATTCTGAAGATAAATAAATTAAAGATTGTGAGATGCTCAAAAACTAGAGTAAGGGGGTAATATAAGTACATAAGATAGACTTCTAAATTCCATTGAAAACAAAAGATATATTAAAGAAAATGAAGGGGAACTTTGTGTTAATTCCTTATACAGGAAAAATTAGTAAAGGGTAGTAGACATGGTCAATGCTTAAAATTTAGGGTAACATAGCTACATGGCTCAGGAGTGTGAACAAACACACCCCTGACTGCTATAGATATTCTAACTGAACCCCTAATGTTGATGCAGCTACGTTAATGGGAGAATGATTCTGTCAGTCTAGCTACCATCTCCTAGTGCATTTTTGGTCCTTCAGAAATGGAGAAAGCCCTTATGCTGCTGTCGTCTGCATCTAAGCTATGGGTTAGACTGATGCAATCCTTGTAGATATGGCCTTAGAAAAAAAGCTGGCATTTGGGGAATAAAGAGAGGCTTCATCTGAACAGTGGAACAGTTATGATGTTTTTTTGATTGCAAGAAAACTCATAGGAATCTGCCTTTGCTGGGACTTTGAACTTGATCATCTGGATCATCTTGAAAGCAGCCCTTCTCTTACTGATACCACAGAATTTGACTTTCATTATTACAATATTTTTTATATTGTTAATTTTGTTGCATGTATTTTTATAGTATTTGGACATGTCTATGCAGCACCTCAGGCATGTAGGCAGGAATGCTTTGGGGGACATTATTAAATAAAAAAATCATCATAATCATTTAAGGTCAATGAGGAAAAGCTTCATTATTTAAATAACAAGATTATGGCCAAGAGAGGCATGCTCATCCCCTCACAGCCCATCGCCAGCCCCCACATGCAGATAGGGAAAGTTATAGAACTCACTGGAAGTTTCTTCCCCGGTTTCGTTGGAAGCCTGGAAAACATCTTTGGCTCCAGGGTGAGGAGCAGGTCCTGGTTTGTGGGCATTGTCACCTGGCTGGCAGCCTCCTCCTCAACATTATCGTTGTCATTGTCCACCACCTCACCCTCCTAGTGGCTGATGCCAGGAAAGTCCTGGACAGACTCCATGATGACAACGGGGGATGTGATTGTCTCCACTCCCAGGGATGGCATCCAGCTGGTCGTAGTACTGGCAGCTGTGAGGTGCCACCCTGGAGCATCCGCTCGGCTCCCTGGCCTTTTAGTAGGACTGCTGGAGCTCTCTGATTTTCATCCAGTACTGGTCCAGTGTCTGGGTGTGGCTTTTCTTGCCTTGGATTGCAGTGACCTGGCCGTAGTCCTCAGCATTTCTCTTTCCGGTGCAGAGATCCTGGAGGTTGGTTTCCTCCCTCCAGACCTTGGTGAGGTCCAGGATCTTTGCACCAGTAAAGGCTGGAGCTCTCCTGCGTCCCTGGCCAGTGACAGCTGAGGGAGCAGCAGGAGGGCTGGCTCCACTAGGAGGCTCTGAGAGAGTATTGAGGTCGCTTATGGCTCCCTCACTGGGTACTGTCTTGCATGGGGCTTCCAAAGCTCACTATGTGTGACAAGCCCTACTCCTGCTGCTGGGAGTTTTAAGCTCCGCAGGAGAAGGGGAGCAGTGGAGATGCCAGGTGTAGCCAGAGCTGCAGCTGTGAGAGGCATCCACACTAACACTATTTTGAAATAACTATTTTGAATTAATGTTATTCCTGAGGAAAGCAGGAGTACAGATTTCGAAATGACTGGTGGTGTGGATGCTCTGCCTATAAATTTGACGTAAGAGAGGTTATTTTGAAATAACTCCCTAGTGTAGTCCAGGGCTAACATGGCTATCCCTCTGAGACCACTGAGACCATCAAAGGATGGTCTTCCAGAGCCTAAGTTTGATTAACTTCAGTAAAAAAGGAGAATGCACAGTAGTAGTATAACACTTTCCAGCTCATTTAAATATGGAGGAGTACTGTGCATATATTTGAAATTTCTGAGGAACATTTAGAATTCACTATAAAATATTCTGTTAATATCAGTAGTGTCTGCTGTGATAAAAACACTACTTTTCTTTATTTTTCCCTTGGTCATAACAGCTCTGCTTGGTTGTTCTCATCACTATGAAAAGTGTCATATTATTTGAAGTAACCATTGACTCTGTTATGAACAGTCTTAACAATTTTGTTTAACTGAATGTATGGGTTAGATTTTGGAGAAATGCTATTATTAGCCATGGTTTAATTTGTCTTAGTAACTGTGCAGTCACTTTACATGAAGACTTCTTAGGTGCATCTGCTGTCAAAACAGTATAGCCACACAACGAAATAAAAACATTTTATAGTGGCGAAAATTAAAACTGGAACCACTTCACTTTGTATTTTTGTGCATTAAATCTGTTAAGAGTAAACAAACGCTATGCTCAGAATTGTGGCTCCGCCCAACAAAGATGAAGTCATTGCCAACCTAGAAAATGTTTTTACACAGTTATCCTTCCTAGCTACATCTTCTGTAACACTGAAAACTCTTTTTGCTTTTTCAAGCTAACATTTCTATTGGTTTCCCTTGGGAACTCTTTCTTTTCTATCTCTGCTATATGATATAGCCTACTAGTACCTTCACGATCCTTACCAGGTTTCTCTCAGTATAAGAATGACTGGGTACTTAAAGAAGAACAGGAGATTTGGTATTGGAAACAGGATTTATCAATTGCTGTCATCAATTGTTTTTTCCTCCATTTTCTACCAGAACCTTTCAGAGTTCTTTTTAAATTGCACCATGGATCTGGAATAACCTTTTACTCACTGGTGCTTTAAAAAAAAAAGTAGAGGTGGAATTATTTGTGTTACTCCTGATGGTATCAAGTATAAAACAGACTGTGTTTAATGGATTGAATACTAAAGGATTTTTGAGGAACAGCAATTGGTGTTCTTAATTGTATTGGTAATTCACATGGTACTGAAGATGTTCATCACGTTATTTGAGGGAGGCATGGTGGGTTTTTTGTCTGCATCCTATCCTGCACTGGCATCTGTAATGAGTTATTACTGTCATATCACAAACTGTGTTCTAACAAGGAGGACGGTTTTTATTTACTATTATTGTTATCCTATATTACCATAATATCTAGGAAACCCAGTCATGGATCAGGACTCCACTGTGCTAGGGGCTATACAGAGAACAAAAACAATCATCCCTTCCCTGAAAAGCATAAAATCTGAAAAAAGCTATTGTTTTTCATTATGAACATACACTGCAGCAACTTCATAATGAAGTATCAGATGCTTATGATATCAGAAGAGAATAGTGAATGTGTTGTTTTCTGGATCTTTAGTTATTAAACACCATAAAGATTTTTGCTTTCAAAATGAGAGTAATCGAAGAAATCAGTACGGTGAACAGTTTTAAAAACAATTTGCACTAGTAACAGAAGTAGTTTGTTGTTTTCATTATAAATGTGAAAGCATGTGTTACTTGCCAGATGTGTTTGAGTCAGACAATATGATTTTCATGCCAACTTTATGATACGTTTGATTTAGATTGTGACTGAAATCTGCTGCTGGGACTGAGTAGTAGTTAAACACCAGCTGCAGTTTTTCCTTTAATTAAGTTGAATACCTTCTTTCAATTTACACATTAACCCTTTGGGATACTCAAATGGAAGGCATGATAGCACAGTGCAGTAGTTTACAACCTGTGATCTATAGATCCCTCAGGATCCACAAACTCTCTAAGGTTTCCCAAAGAGTATTTCACATGTATAGTAAATATCTCTGTCTGCATGTTTTTGAGTCTGGGTGTGAAAATGCACCATAAATCTTCCATCTTGTTCACAAACAAAGAATGTAAACCACTCTTTCAGCAAAGGTATGCATGCTAAAAATAATTTGGTTCAGAGCTAGCCGAGAAAGAGAATTTCCGTTTGTTGCAAAACTGTGGGCTCTTGCAATTTTTCCATTCCAAATGATGATGAAAAACAACAACAAAAAAACCCTCTTCAAAGAACCAAAATTCTCTAGTGTTTTGTTTTAGAAACACTGCAGTGTTCTGGCGGTAGGAATGTTTTGGTGTTTCCAAAATGAAGTGTGCTCTTTGAACTGCCAGGCTCCCCAGCTGAATGTCTGAGGAACCAGGTGACCCAGGAGTCTAGGGAACTGGCCAGCCTAGGATACCTGACTTCCTTGAAGTCCACCAGACAAAAAGACTGGCAGCTGGAGCTCAAGGGGTCCTAGTGCTCCTAAATCAGCATTTGCTGGTGGAATACTGTTATGTTCAGAAATCTTCAATCAGTTCTTCTTTTGTTGGGGGAATCACATTTCTAAAAGATCATGTATTGGGAGCTGTTTATCCAGTTGTATTTGAAGAGATATTACATTTCTTGTGCCATTTGGATATCCATAGTGCAGAATTTACTGTCACAATGAGCCAAAATTACTTCAATGCAACTTTTGGACTTTTATCAAGGCTTCTGCCAGTTATTTGCACCAGCTGGTCTTACTGAGCTACATACAATATTGATAGTTCTAACCTAAAGGAAATTTTCCTCGATCAAGATTTCTCACACAACATTTGAACAAGCTGTGTTTCATTTGAAATCTTCCCCCCTTCCCTGCACTTGCTAGTCTTTGGTACTAGCTGAGCAAAGTCTTTGGCTTCCTGTCCGGAAAGGTGAGACTCTTCAAAGGATGAATGTTAATGGATTGGGCCCAGATTTTCCAATGTTTTCCTCATGGACAGATTTCTGATCTTTGCCAAGCACCACTGATGTGTGGATGTAATAATCCAGTCATATATAGAAAATACAGAATTGGACTATTGATTGGGATGTGAACTAGGGTTACTGTGAGTTTCTATCTGGTATAGTCAACCCCATGTATACTGTAAGCTCTCTTTTAGTTTGTAATAGTTTTGGGCAGGAAAAGACATTTATTGTCTGTGTGTAAACAACTTACTGTAGAGGAGACCAACATGATTGTGGCCTTTAGGTATCATCATAATATACATGTTTAATAATAATAATTGTAATAAAGAGCTTCAATAGTGCCAGTTATGGTTAGGTCTCAAGGAGTGAGGCTGGGCTTAGGCAAGCTCTAATTCCTGTATTGAAAACCCAACTGAATCACTAAAGGCTGAATCACTGCACACTGAATCACTAAAGGCTCAATCGCACTCCCTTTTGATTGAATGGGAATGAGATCTAGCCCTGTCTAGACTGAGTAAGCATGAAAGGAAGGCTGTTTGAGGAGAGAGATTTCGGAGGATCTCCTCTTTGGCAAAAATATCATGATTAGTAATTCCAAGTGTGAGGGGAAAGTATATTTCATTTGACTTTACAGGACAGATTTCTGTGCCTGTCAGTTAAGTTTCACTCATATACAAAAACTGCCCAAAGCTAAGGAAAGTTTGTTGCCATAACGTGTTTGGCTAGTATTAATTAAAACTAATCAACCATTAATAAATAATATGATAGGCCATTTATTCATTTTAGGGTTTAGATAATCATTTGGTTTCATCTTTTTGGTTGCACAGTCAGTATCATTTTCTTCTTAATTTAGACCCTGATCCTTCAATAATCTGGCATTGATGGCTGTGAACCCATGTGCAACTCCTAGCAAAACTGAGGCTTTTAATGGTAATTTTTGTTGGTATTTGTCTTGTTTTCTGTATTTTTAATCTGTGCTAAGTCATGAAGAAAAGGGAGAAGGTTGTCTTAGAAACATTAAATAGTGGTGGGAATTTATGACAACTGTCATGATTTTTGGTATGTTATTTGTGCTGAGTCCATTACTTTTTCTCTGTTTATTTCTTAGCTCAGATCCCGCAGATACATGTGTTCTTAACTTTATATTCAGGAGTAGTTCCTTTGAACTAAGTGGGACTGCTCACATGAGTTGAGCATGTGTGTAATTGATTTAAGGAGCAGAGGATTAGATTCTAAACTCATTGGGGCAGGGAATATATTTTGCTCTTTGTGGTGCTTGGTGCAATTAGGCCCCAATTCTGATGGGAGCTTTTAGATGCCATATAGTGACAGTTATGACAAGTGGTGTTTTAGTGTTATAGCTTTCTGAGGGCTAATTTATATTTTAACCATAGGGAAAGTGGCTCTTTGCCATTGTGACAGGTTATATAAAAGAATAAATAAATTCCATTGCTAAGTCTTATTTTTATTTATCAAGACAAAGGCCTCTGCTAGTTTAAAACCCACTTAGAGCCTGCTCCTGTTTCACTGATGAGAACCCCATAAATACCAGTCAATGCCTATGTCATTTTTCATCTTTAAATGCTCGCACACATTCAGAGTTGTTGTCAATGGCTGCAGCCCCATTGACTTTAGTAAAGTATAATGGGCTTACACGTCATCTCTGTTTGGCCAAGTGTAAATACGTGCCTTAATTCTATTTCCATATCTAGGCCATGTATGAATTTCCTACCCACATATAGGTCTATTTCATAATAGCTTCCAAGCAAATGGCAAGGATGAGCAGCAAATCACTGCAGCAAGCAGAGGAGAAGTAATACCTCATGCAAAGCATGAGAACTCATTGGTCTGATAGAAGCAACATTCCCAAGAACATGGGATCAAGGGCTATGGGCAAAGGCAGCATCATTTCCTCATCACATTCCTTCTCCTAACCAGACAATTCTGCCTCTTAATGCCAAAGAACTGTGGCATTAAAGTGGAGATTGGACTCAAAATGCCTAAGAGGAACCTATCTATCAATGATGTAGCACTTATATCCTGAAAAATATGCTGCTGCTGTGGCTAAAGCTCATGTGCGTTAGACTGAATTAATTAATAGTATGACATGGAAATTGTTGAGGAATAGCCATGGAGTGTGTCAGTTAAGGTGCAGATAGTGAGGAACAGCAGAGGTCAGGGACATATTACAAGCTGAAGACAAAGAGCTGCAAAATATTGTTGTTCAGAAGGAACGAGATCCCTTGGTTCATAGAGCCAATGGGGATTATTCCTTGGACCAATGCAGCTGCCAAATGGGGCAATTTAATAAGGGGGCCCATATTTCAGGTAACCTACTCAGTATTTGCCTTTAGTCAGCTGTCAGGGAAAAGTGACTAGCCTGTTGCCCGCACTACTTCTCTGTCCACATTTCTTCATCCTCTGCTCCAAATAGAGGTCCACAGAAAGTTGGGGAAGGAGTCTTAAAGAGGAGAGCAAGTCTTAGTGAGGAGGACAAGGAAAGAAGAGAGCCAAGAGAAGATATTTCTTGGCATAGAGAGGGGATGGTTGTGGGGAGAGAGCTCTGTACCACTGGGATATCAACATTTCAAATACTGAGGTTCTGATATCACTGAGGTCCCTTGGTTCAGAAAGAGGTGTCTTCCTTATCCTCTGCTGTCCTGAATTAGCATCTCTGGTGCCATTGGTGGAGTGTCCATAGCTTCAAGGAGATTTGGCTCCTCTTCCAGACTGTGCCTCCGGGTAGGAGAGAAGAATGTCTTGGGGCTTGGCACCTCCTTAGGGGCCAAGTGAGAAACTCCTTAGGGGCCCCTGGCTTGGGCTGGAGGATGGGCTGCCTGAAAGGCTGAGGCCAGAGCTGAGCAGGGAGGACTTTGGGAGGCAGAAACTGCCCCGTTCAGGATGCCAAGCAGCTTTGCTAGTTCTTGAACAGTGTTGGGGCAGGGAGCCTGTGTGAAGGCGGAGTCTGTGGGATGCAGTGCCATGATGATGTTACTCTGTCATCCCATAGGAAAAGATTTTTATATAGCGATAGAACATAAACGAAAAATGTTCATGTTTTATTTAATTTATGTTATTTTTTGGAAAATGAAAGCTGGAGTGAGGGTTTAGGGTAAAGAGAAGTAGGCCTGGATGACTTAGGGCAGAGGGTTGGGATGTGTGTGGGGGACTTAAAGAAGGAGGTGGGAGGCTCAGGGGGAAGGATGTGGAGATGTAGAAGTCAAGGCAGGTGGGAGGTGCAGGACTCAGAAGAGGGGACTGAGGGCAGAGGGCTGAGAAAGGGGGCTTACCGTGGCCATGACAGAACTCCTTGGCCAGTGGTTCATAGAATCATAGAGCTGGAAGAGACCTCAGGAGGTCAAGTCCAGCCCCCTGCCCAAGGCAGGATCAATCCCAACTAAATCAACCCAGCAAGGGCTTTGTCAAGCAGAGACTTAAAAACCTCTACGCATGGAGATTCCACCACCTCTCTAAGTAACCACTTCCAGTACTTCACCACCCTCCTAGTGAAATAGTTTTTCCTAATATCCAACCTAGACTTCTCCCACTGTAACTTGAGACCATTGCTCCTTGTTCTGCCATCTGTCACTACTGTGAACAGCCATCCATCACTACTGTCTATATCCTTTCTATCATGGGGGGGCCCAGAATTGGACACAATACTCCAGATGTGGCCTCACCAAAGCCAAATAAAGGGGAATAATCACTTCTCTAGATCTACTGGAATTGCTCCTTCTAATGCACCCTAATATGCCATTAGCCCTCTTTGCTACAAGGACACACTGTTGACTCATATCCAGCTTCTCATCCACTGTAATCTCAAGGTCGTTTTCTGCAGAACTGCTATTTAGCCATTCGGTCCCCAGCCTGCAACAATCTTGGGATTCTTCTGTCTCAGTGCAGTACTCTACACTTGTCCTTGTTGAACCTCATCAGATTTCTTTTGGCCTAATCCTCTAATCTGTCCAGGTCACTCTGGACCCTATCCCTGCCCTCCAGTATATCTACTCTCCCCCCTAGCTTAGTGTCATCTGCGAACTTGCTGAGGGTGCAATCCATCCCCTCATCCAGGTCATTAATAAAGATGTTGAACAAAACCAGTCCTAGAACAGATCCTTGGGGCACTGCTAGAAACCAACCGCCAACCTGACATCACATCGTTGATCACTACTCGTTGGGCCCAGCAGTCTAGCCAACTTTCTATCCATCTTACAGTCCATGTATCCAATCCATATGCCCTTAACTTGCTGTCAAGAATATTGTGGGAGACCATATCAAAAGCTTTGCTAAAGTCAAGGTATATCATATCAACTGATTTTCCCATATCCACAGAGCCAGTTACCTCATCATAGAAGCTAATCAGATTGGTCATGCATGATTTGCCCTTCGTGAATCCATGTTGACTATTCCTGATCACTTTCCCCACTTCCAAGAGCTTCAAAATGGATTCCTATGGCCATTATCAATATCTCATTCCTCCTCTGTGCCCCTCCCTTTTGTGTGTCTTCTCTCTCTGCCCCCTCCCCTTCCATGTTAAGAAAAGTAGTCCCATTTCTGGCACTTTCCATTTTCAGGCACTACCAAACCCTGACCTTGATTTAATTTTTAGTAAGAGGAAGCTTCATGCCACATTTGTTGGTCCTAGCTCTTACAATATAGGAGGAGTTCTTGAACAAAAGGACTCACAGACAGACAGATATCTAATAAATATATAGAGAGAGATCAGGGTAGCTACTAGAGAAGGGTTTATTGCTGCCAGGTGAATGTTCACTGTGTACTTTCAATAAGGCCACTTAAAGTCTTGAAGTTAAGTATATG
The DNA here is from genome assembly GCA_030068395.1 of Apalone spinifera. Taxonomy (NCBI): domain Eukaryota; kingdom Metazoa; phylum Chordata; order Testudines; family Trionychidae; genus Apalone; species Apalone spinifera. The sequence continues at coordinate 17,008,071 of JANRFK010003679.1, forward strand.
CTTATACTTCTTGTTGAATCAGAGCCTGCTGCTCAGCACTTTGGAAGATCAAGCCCTGAATGAGGAATAATTAAATGTGACTGTGAATTGCACTAAACAGAACAGTGCAGAACACTATAATGTCATTGCAGAGGGGCTGGCAATCTAGGGATGGAAGTTTTAAGAGCTCATCTCACTAATCCTTAATCCCAAATAAAATTAGAGCTGGGTATAAACTACAGCTGTGGTTCTGAACCTCCAGAATTGGGAATGTTTGTATCTAAATGAGGATTATATCTTTCATTAAATATGTTCTCTATTAAAATGAGTGCCTGTTCAATCAATCTTCAGTTTTGGTATTATTGTTTAGAAGCAGACATTGAAAATTAATGTGCTTACAGATATTAGTAATACCCAGACAGAATACATAGTGAATTTGTGGGCAATCTGATATGAAGACTTTTCTTCATTAGTAGTTAACTTTTAAAACATATGGGTGGCAATATGTCCAAATATTTCATTTTGCGTATGTATGTTTTCAATGCATCATATTTAATACTGGTTATACAAGATTTAAAGGACTTCCTATTGTTATGTTTAAACAAAGCACATGAGATCTTTTATGGGGAAAAAGGCAGTACACCGCATTTATTGAGAATACAACAGTTGCATATGCTTTTCAATCACACACACACACACACAAAACATCATACACAGTTCTGCCAGATGATATAGTTACCAGTCCAGAGTCTGTGTCAATCTAGTGGCCAGCTAGATTGAGCACAGGGGGGAGCAGGACCTTGTCGGTCGATCGATCCAATACTCCTCTCAAGACAGTATGGCAGATGAACCCAAGTTCCATAGCAAAGGACCCTGCTCTATAATCCGTTTCTCTTGTTGAAATCCATGGATTCCGCTCTGTCAGCTTGTGACCAGAATGTTATCTTGTTGATATCAATCATTCCGAAAACATCTCTCAAAGGTTCATCCTGTAATCAATGGTCCTTTCGGGGTGCTTGCTCCGCTTTAAGGTCGTCAATCTGCCAATTATCCAA
>JANRFK010003679.1:17009204-17037419 GCA_030068395.1 Apalone spinifera
GGCCATTTGGGGCAAATCTGTCAGGGATGGTACTTGGTCCTGCTGTGAGGGCAGAGGACTGGACTCACTGACCTCTTAAGGTCCCTTCCAGTTCTATGAAATAGGTATATCTCCAATTTAACAGTTTGATCCATTTTGAAACATGAACACTCCTATATAGTTGAAGTTGGTTTTGGAATTCCCTTCTAACCCCCCTCTGCTTGCTGCTGATCATTTTCTCTATTTGTTTGTTTTTTTACTTGCAATTCCTGAATTGTCTTGTTTTTCTGGTTTCCCCCCAAGTATTCTGATCAAAAATTTAATTCTCACATTATTCAAAAACCTCAAATTTATCTAAAATCATAGGTTTCAGTGAACTCTAGCATTTGGACTGAGTTTGAAGAAAAGCTATTAAGAAGATTAAAAGTTATGAGTGTTTTAAACTGGGAATTTGGAACATACCTATGAAATATATTTTTTTGTTCTTTTTTGAGCCTTTGTTTCAGAAGAGTGGCTTAGAACATTGCACTTCATCTTTGTGGCACCCTTCGGCTGAAAGCTTAGCTGCACCATTGAACTAAAAGCTTAGGGTAGTGCCCTGATCTAAAAGCTTCCCTTATTCGGTTCTTTGGGGTAAAAGCATAGCTTAGCAATATCCTTGCTCAAACTGCATAAGTAGTAAATGTATTTAACCATCTCTAGAAAGTCTCAAGGTATGTAGATATTTTATGGTGTAAGTTAACGATATGTGTGAATTTCACTTAAGATATCTGGCAGACTGTGATATAAACAGACATCATATATTAAAGCACATTGATGAGGTGATAGAATTAAGGCTGAATGTATTTTTAAATCACTAAATTTTAATTGCTTCAGGGGATAGCCAAGTTAGTACAGGATAAACTTAAAAGACAACAAATGGTCTGATAGCACTTTATAGACTAACAAAACATGCAGACGGTATCATGAGCTTTCATGGGCATAGCTCACTTCTTTAGATGACCGGAGTTTTAGTTTAGGATGTGCAGACTCAAAATAAATAGGGAAGAAGTGAGGGGGGGGGGGAAGGAAAAAATTGGAAGGAGCAGAGGGTATGAAAATATGAAAGGGAAAATCAAATAGGCAGAACTGGCAATCTATAAGCACCTAAAGATTGGATAGTTAAAAGAAGCAGATAGGATCATAGGATAGCAATTAGTGAGGAAGATACTAATTCAAGAATCTACACAGACAAAAGAGCTGTTGGCACCTTCTTTGAATGTTAGGTTGATAATGTCCCAGCCATCCGTTATCTTGATTGAGGAGGCCATCAGTGTGAGAATTGAATTTGTGGATGAATTGTAATTCCAACACCTCTCTGTGTATTTGGCTTGTAGAAATGGTTTGTGACAAGACAGCTACTTGAAGATCTTTTAAAGAGTGGTTAGGTAGAATGAAGTGTTCCCGAACAGGTTTCTGTATGTTCCCTTTATGTATATCTGATTTGTGTCCATTGATTCTTTCCTGTAGGGACTGTCCAGTTTGTCCAAATGTATATACCAGGAGTGCATCGATGGCATAGATCAAATAACTGGAAGTGAAGTTAAAAGATCCTCTGATTTGGTAGCTTATGTTGTTGGCTCCAGTAATGAATTGGTTTGTATAGATATGTGGGCAGAGCTGTCACCACAGCTGATTTCAGGGCTGGGTTCCTTGATGCTTATGATGTGGTTGTGTAGCATAGTTACCAGAAAGAATTCGTTTCAGTTTGGGGGGGTTGTCTGTAAGTGAGAATATGCTTTTCCCCCAAGGCCTCTGAGAGAGAGAGAGGGGTCATTTTCCAAGATGGGTTGCAGATTGTGTATAATGCATTGGAGTGGTTTGAGTTGTGGACTATAGGAATTTTGCAATTCTGTTATTTTCTCTTTTGGGTCTGTCTTGAAGTAGTTCATATCTGAGTACTTTTTTGGCTCTGTCAATCTGTTTTTTTTTCACTTCTCCAAGTGGGTATTTCAGTTTTAGGAATGCTCTATATAGATCCTGTAAGTGTTTGTCTCTGTCTGTGGGATCAGAGCAAATCCAGTTATATCTTAGGGCTTGGCTGTATACAATAGATTGAGAAATGTGTCTGGGATGGAAGCTGGAGGCATGAAGGTAAGTGTAGCAGTCCATTATTTAATTGTACTGTAGTGTCCAGGAAGTGGATTTCTCGTGTGGACTGGTCCAAGCTGAGGTTGATGGTGGGGTGGAAGTTGTTGAAATCCTTGTGAAATTCTTCAAAAGTCTCTTTAACTATTTTCTTAACTTTAACTTTTTAATGAATACTTTTTTGGGGCATTGACTTTGCTGATGAACATTCAGTAACTATAAATGTATATATGCATTTCATCATTTCCAAACAATATTGTAAATTCAGTAAGTGATGTAGTCAGCTCTCCATAAAAGTATTGTAATGTAAAAATGCTCAGTTCAGAGCATTTGCAGCAGTGAATGCTAATAACAGTGCACTTCCAAATTAAGGTTCTGTCAGTGTTTCCATTATTGTTTTTGGTTATACCCTGAGGCTGCAGTCAAGATAAAATGCTATCTTGATTACTATGCTATGATTTTCCATTACTTTTAATATGACATCATACTAATAGCTATATAACTTGTTTACAGTAATGGAGTTCACACACTAGGATGCAGGTGTGCAACTTCCGCCAAGCCTTTTAATAAGTAAATGACAAATGGAAAAAAGCAAAGAAGAAATAGTCTTGCCTTTTATGCTAACTTTCCTTGGTATAAAAGCTATCTTAATATTTGTTAAAGAAACAAATCAAAACCAAACAGGTTCTAATTTCTCTCTTTTTGAAAGACTTCACCAAGATCTTTGGAGGATCTACATAACAGTGTTATGTGAAGTTGTAACTTGAGTTTTAGCTCTCCCACACTGAAGCTGAGGCCCAGTCCATAGTTTCTGTTTGTCTTGTTGATCACCAATTAACTCTAGTTATCTATGGCCAGGTCAATGCTAGATTTTCAGTAACTTCAACCACAAATGAGTGTTTTTGTAGTAAACTTACAATAATTGCCTGAGAGAAATAGGCTATATGGGCAAAACCATGTATTCACTTGTTTTATATAAGCTGAGTGAACACGACAAAGGTATGCCGATATAAAAATGTAATTTAAAAAAAATCAAAATCCTAACTGCACTGCTATATTGAAAAAATTTAGGGTAGACCTAGTATAACCAATCATAAATGCTAATGTAGAATTTTTAGAAGTGTTCATTTTGGGACACAGATGTTTGTTCCTGGTCATGATATGCTCCAGGATTTATTTTTAAAAATATATTAATTACTAACAAGCTGTATCTTTCTGTTAACTTAATGACAAACAATTGCACCATTGTACATTACATCACAAATTATATCCTAAGTATCTTGTGTAGAAAGTAAAAGTAAATGTTAATTATGTTTTACCCGTATTGCAGTTCTAAAGAATAGTAGCTTGAAATAATTAAGACATATTTTTGTTTTTATCAACAAAAATACATCTGCTTATAATAACTGGTGACAGCATTCTTGCCTAATATCTACATAAACAAATCTATTATCTACAAATTGAAAGTTTTGCTTTATCATCTACTATAGATTTGAGAGAGTTTGTCTGTGTGTCTGTCTTTCTGTTTGTATAAGAACTCCTGCAAATGGTAAGAACTAGGAGTACCAAAATTGATATACAGCTTCTTATTGTAACTTAAAGCAAAGTAAGGGTATGGCTGTGCCAGAACATTTGGATGTGCCTGGAATGGGATTGCTTCTCATAAAGACCCACAGAAAAGAGACAGAATCACCAGGCAAGTGAAAGGGACTGGCTGGGGATACCTAACCCCTAATCCAGGACTACCCCAGCCATGAACCTCCCATCCCTCAGACACTCTTTGGGCACCCTTTGTGGGGGTGGCTGAAGCTGTCCTTTGGTTTGTATGGGAACATTGCTAACTGTTCCTCTTTGCCAGGGAAGATGGGGAAGTGCACAATTTGCTGCATTCTGCACTCTGCCTGGGGAGCTGAGAAGACAGACAAACCTGGCCCTGCTCCATCCAGGGGACATGTACCCCTCCCTCAGCTGTGCCCGCTGGAGCTATAGTAATCATAAAAAAGTGCTGCTCACTTGGCCCCAAGGTGCTATGGTGAGAGAGGGTTAGGGTAGTTCATCCTCTTCAGGGCAGCCTGCATACTGAAATCCTCATCCGCAGCCCCACCCAGAGCAATGATTCAAAGGAGGCATGTACATTTTCATTTTATTTTCCAAAAAGCAAAAACTGAGTTAAGGACCCAAGCGATGCTGGATACATCTTGTAATTGCAAATAAACTATATTGTCTTTTGCTGGTTCACTGGCTTTATTTTTAATCACGCTTAGAGGCAGTCCCTTATTGGAATATGAGATCCAGTAACTTTAATGGTACAAAAGTTTCAGAGGGATAGCTGTGTTAGTCTGTAACTGAAAAAACGTGAAAAATAACGAATAGTCTTGCAGCACCTTAGAGATTAACAAAAAATGTAGATGGTATCATGAGCTTTCATTTAATGTTGATAAATTTAAAGTATTGCACATTGGAAAAAATAAGCCTAACCATATACACAAAATGATGGGGACTAATTTAGCTATAACTACTCAAGAGAGAGATCTTGGAGTCATTGTGGAGAGTTCTATGAAAACATCCACTCAATGTGCAGCAGCAGTCAAACAGAATGTTAGGAACAATTAAAAAACGGATAGAGAATAAGGCAGAGAATATCTTATTGCGTCTATATAAAACCATGGTATGCCCACATCTTGAATACTGCATACAGATGTGGTTGCCTCATCTCAAAAAAGATATAATGGCATTGGAAAAGGTTTAGGAAAGGGTAACAAAAATGATTAAGGGTTTTGAAGGGACCCATATTTAGAGAGATTAAAAAGACTGGGACTTTTCAGCTTAGAAAAGAGGAGACTAAGGGTATGTCCACACTAGCCCCCTAGTTTGAACTAGGGTGGCTAATGTAGGTATTCGAATTTGCAAATGAAGCCCAGGATTTAAATATCCCGGGCTTCATTTGAATGTTCCCAGGCAGGTGCCATTTTTAAATCCCCTTAGTTCGAACTGACTGCCCGCGGCTACATGCAGCAGTCAGACGTTAATCCGAACTAAGTCCTTAGTTCGGATTAACTGTTACTCCTTCTGTAATGAGGCAGACCAGGGAGGCTCTTAGTGCTCCTCAGAGTGGAAGCTCTCCCATAGGGCCTCCTGGATACTGACAGCCCCCCAATAGACCTCCCGGATGGCAGCCTGCAGAAAGTGCAGCTAGGCTCGCAGCAACGCATCCAAGAGAAGCACCAGAGTGCCCAGGGGCAGCTCTGACTCCATGTTGCCATGTGCTGTGGTGTCCTGAGTGAGGGCAACCAGAGCACACAGAGAAAAAATGCTTTGCTGTCTCATCAAGGTAGACAAGCAAGCAGGAAAACCTGAGAACTGGCTGTCCGGGGGAGTCCCTTTAAGCACAGACCTCAGATAGCCTCAGGCAGCAGCCCCATACAGTAAGTCCTGACCTGGTGCCCTGCTGGAACTGGTTCCGGCCAGCCTTAAATGCGATTCAGAGTCCACTCAGTGTGGACGCACTATTTCGAAATAGCAAAATGCTATTTCGAAATGCATTTTGTGTGTAGATGTGTTATTTCAAAATAAGATATTTTGAAATAATACTGTAGTGTAGACTTACCCTTAGTTATTTTTGAAGTTTTTTAATGATACAGTTGATTGAACCATCCTTCTTTTCTGTAGATTCTTGTTGCAAATGTTTTCTGGTGTTATGTGAATAAGACGTTTCTCATTGGAGTGGTGAGAATTAATTAGAATAATTAAGGAAACAGAGTTCAAGTAATGGCTGTTTAGAAAATAACATTTTAAAAAAAGGAAATAACATTTAAAAACAATGACAACTGGATTTAAAGAAAGAAATAAGCCTGAGAACTGATCAGAATCTGCAATTTGATTAGAGCAATATAAATTTGACCATAATTGGAAGGTTTATTTGCTGGTATTTGAACAAACAGGGATTCGTTTTTAAAAGTAAAAGGCTGTGAGAAAGTACTGGGGAAACTGTATTGTGCTACTATTAATTCATCATATGAAGCAATGGTGATGACAGCTTTCTTTTGCATCTTCTAAGTCTTAAAACCATCTGCAGTACCCTTTTTTTCTGCCACAAAGGGAATGTTTAGGGTGCAGGGTAGACATTTTATGCAAGGGACTCTTTATTTTATATAACAAACTTGGTCAATCCTCAGGGACTGGTAGAAATCCAGGATTCCAAATGCATTTTACTACATTGTAATGACACTATGGATTGGGGAGGATGATGTGATTTTTAAAAACTATTAATTCCATAAATAAAATGGTGAAAAGATTTTTTGCTTCTATTTGAATTGCATTGGGATCCCTAGTATGCTATAAATGTTTTGGTGCAAAGCTCCTTACCTGTTTTGCTTAGATCTGGATGAATACTGTGAACTTACCATTGGCTTCAATGGGCTATAATTTCATCTTTCACATTTTGCACAATGAAGTGACAACAGAGATTGTTTGCTACTATCCTCACCCTTCCTGTCATTTGCTGCAGTGCTAAATATGTGCCTCAAAAGCAAATCTTACGGTCCACAATTAATGTCTTGAGTTTAAAGCTGCAATCCATTTCCTACTTATAAATAAAGCAGATGGTTTAATTATAATGATATTGAAAACACATGTGCATGTAGCACTAATAGAAAACACCAGGAAATGGTAGGTATATTCACATGATTTTGTTTGAGCTAAGACTTCTTTAGAAAACTTGTAGGAGAAAGGGAGGGAGGAAGGGAGGGGAATGTTTCCACATATGTTTACCAGGGATTGAACTCAGGCTCAAGCCTAACTTCTCTTCCATTTACACACAAATCACACTAAACAAGGACTAGGTCCCAGGAGCCCATGAACTTGAAAGGGTCTGAGCCATAATCAAGTTGTGATCTGGCTTCAAGCTCTTATCACTTTTCAATATAGACACAACCCTACTAGAGTCCTGCTCTTGCAGTAAGCCAAAAGTACTCCACAGTATCACAGGCTGACTGTCTTTGTTCTTTGGAGGGTCAAGCTTGGTGGACAGTCAAGTGTTCTCAGACGTCATAATCAGTAAAGGACTAGACTGGCTGAATTTTGGGAGGGCCATAGAAAGCTAGGGATATGGGCAGTTGGACTTGAGCCCCCATAACACAATGTAGTTACTGAAGCCCCAGATAAGGAATCACAGTTCAGAGATTCCTAACTTGGAGTCATAAATGAGTATCAGTTCTCAAATCCTAGGTTAACAAACTTAGGATAAGATAACTGGAGTTAAAGTGCTAACCCTTTTTTTTCACTCCCATATAGAGCTACCCTAAATCTGTCCTAATCTCCCCTATTTCTCACTTAATCAGCATACTCAAGAATCTACAACCTCTTTTTCTCAGTGATGTTAGACTCTCTTTCTGGAACATTGTTTTTCTATATTTTGTTGATTGAAACAAGGTCAACAGGTCAGTTCCTTCACAAATATTAGCCTGCCTATATTTTGGATAGTTATTTCATTCATACCATCCAAGAAAAGATGATCTGATCCATAACATGAATCTCTCCCACTAGTGCCACATGCATCATGTATTCATTTAAGCCACACTGAAGCAAAGCACTTAAACATAAGATTAGCTTTAAGCATACATTAGTGTGTTGGTATGTTCAGAAAATTGAGGGCCAAATAATTAAAAAAATGTACCGTGCATATGCAAATGCTGATTTTCAGTGGATTATAGCTTTGCCAGATTTGGACAGATTTTCATGAAGAAAACAAAAGGCAGTTCCTGAGTTTAAGAAGATAGAATACCAAATACCAAGATCCTATTCCAAATAACAGAGGCATTGGCACTATTAAATAATGGCCAGATAAATGCTGTAACATTGGTAAAACTATCAATTTTCATTAACCTTGTTCCAAGGTTGGCCTAACTCTTGTCTGATTAAAGGGTCAAACAATATTTTTTCCTGAGTAGTGGAAGTATGTTAAAGTTATAAACAACTGAAAGGAAGGATCAGTAATGGAAAGTGTTAGACAAGTTTACTTAATATTGCCTAAGTTGCTCTGCCCACGATATAATATGTGTTTATGTTTACACACTTTAACATGTACAAGAGCATGTTTACACTAGGAAATTATTTTGAAATAATAACTCCCCAAATAACCATTTTGAAATAGAATGTCCACACTACAGGGAAGCCTTGAAATTAGTCTGAGGCAGGCTCCCCTAATGTGGGTGTGCTACCTCGACATAGAGCCCCAGGAAGCACTGGGGAGTAATGACTTTGAATGACTCTGGAGAGTAGTTATTTTGGAATAGCAACAGTGGAGTAGCCACACTACCACTATTTCGAAATAGCTAATTTGAAATAAGCATTATTCCTCGTGGAAAGCAGGTGTTGTTATTTAAAAATAACTAGCCCGTTATTTCAAAATAATGGGTTTGGTAGTGTGGATGCATCTCTTGTTATTTTGAAATAAGGGGAGTCATTAGTGTAGTGTAGACCAGGGCAAAGAGGCCAGCATTATTAGGCATATTTTAGACACACACACACACACACACAACCCCAGATGTATTGAGTACCCTTCTACTGTACATTTACTAGAAAGTTGCATAGAAAATATATATAAATTTGTGTATGAATAGAATATATTCCTAAAATTCACTCTATAATGCAACCAAATTCATATTGTGGAGTTGATGAAAGTCATAACTAGGTCAGCAGTAATGTATAATAGTTCAGAATAGTATTTGAAGAATAACTTATCCAACTGAAATTACAGAAGCAATTTAGACAGGCCAGAATATATACTTAGAGATAATTATGCTCAAAGATTAAACTAATATGCTTATTATTATTTTGTGTACATTATTCTCTTTACTCACTCTTGCCTAAATACAGAACAACTGAAATAAGACCAAGTTTGGGGTTCTTGTGTAACTCCAAACTCACCCCAGGCTCACATGTGCTGTTCAGTAACTCATACTTAAAGGGCTGTGTCTAGACTGGCCCCCTTTGCCGGAAAAGTCATGCAAAGGAGGCCAGTCGGAATTGCAAATGGAGCTGGGATTTGCATTTTCCCCGCTCCATTTGCATTAACATGGCTGCCGCTTTTTTCCGTCTTAGAGTTTTGACAGAAAAAAGCGCCAGTCTAGACAGGGCTCTTGCGGAAAAGAAAGCCTTTTCCGCAAGATCTCTTATTCCCTTTAGAAATGTGCATGTTCCGACTGGCCTCCTTTGCATGACTTTTCCGGCAAAGGGGGCCAGTCTAGACATAGCCAAAGCTGTTTAACAGCTTAAATTGATACAAGGCCCTAAAGCAATTTGAAAGCAATCTTAAATCATTTAAAATGCTTGAAGGTGCTTAAGAGCTTGAAGACTTTATAGGAGTAGATGATGGATGCCTTGTGCAGAGGGACCTGTTTGAAGGAAATTAGAATAAATTGGGGTATGGGTACATGTGTGTCCGTGGTAGAACAGGGCTACCTGTAGAAACCAAATGTCAAGGAGAGGCAGTCACAAGTGTTTAAACACTGCTGTGATGAAGACAGAAGAATCCAGACAGAATTACTGGCTCATATAATAAGCTGATGGAAACTGATATCACTCGTCATCTGCCCCAGAGAGTGAGGCTGCTAATACAATCATAGAACACAAGAACTGGAAGGGACCTTGAGCGGTCATTGAGTCCAGTCCTCTGCCCTCACGACAGCACCAAGCACTGTCTAGATACAAAGATGCTCTTCATAAGAAAGAAATGCACACCTGAAATGAAGAATAGTGAATAATGTTTAAAAACAAACTGGTATTAAAATCCAAGTAGTGGAACTACTCTTATGTCCTATGAAGACATTACCTCTGAGTCTAAGCACTAGAAACACACTGAATAAATATTAATAAAGAAGAGGAAATTTACCATTTCAAATACTCTGGATGAAAGCAGTGGATTGGCACTCTGTGATAGTTATTTATTCAGTATGTAGTGGCAGGCACTGCAGTAATTTAGGGACTCAACTATGTAATTCATTCTGATGCTCCCCATTCATCACTGATTTATTTATTTTTACATTACAATGTGAAAAATAAAAGATTAAACCCCCACTTTCATTAAAAGAAAATTATGACAGAATAACAACACTTAGGCCTCTTGAAGTAAAAGAACATCTTGCTGCAATTAGATGTAATTAATTAACAATAAATTAGATCTCTTAACTGAATTTTTTATTGCATTGCTTAGCCTGCCTGTCTAGCTGTACAATGTAGCATTATGTATATATGAACTTATTATTGTCAGTATGGTATTTAAACTATATAGCATCCTAGGCATCAATAATGGATTCCCCTCAATATAACTGATGGGAAAGCAGCAATACAAAATTTCCTATCAGGGGCCTTCCACATTGGATCTGACTTCAGCTTGATCTGCAATTGCATGGAATTGTTGATCTGTAAGGCACAGTACAAGGCCTATCTTTTTGCCATTGTTGCTTAAGAGATTGGAGGTTGGTGGGAGTGATTGTTAGAGGTGGAATGAATCTTGAATGAGGAAAAGCCCACTTATCGGGTTATGTTGAGGGGATACTTTTGCTGGAGGTTTGTTGTTTTAGTGTCACTGTTATTTGAAATAATGTCAAAGGCACCCAGAGTACCAGATAGGTGCATTGTTGTGTGGTGTTTTAAATTGGCATAAAATATATAAATAATTCTGGGACACAGAGGCCCATATGTGTTCACTAGCCTGTATCCACTACTCTGATGTTTGTCAGGCCTAACATATTCACAATAGCGCATAACACTTTGTGCCATTATATTTACTGCAAAGAGGCCATGTAATAGATCATTTGAAAACATATTCACTCATCATTAAGGTCAGTTGTGAAATATTTGTAACAGCTCCTCTGTAGGGAAAATTATGGTGAACTCTCATATTCTGTTCTGGAGACTGTCAATAGACAAAAGCGATAAAACAGGTTTCTGCTATATAATGGGGAACAAAATGGTGGTGGCTAATGCCTTGTCCAGAATAGAAAACTTTGACCTGCTGCCTCTGGATCAATCAGTAGCTAACCTCTCTGCAGTTTTGTAAGTGGGAAGATTTAACCATAAACACATCCCAGTGCTGAAGAGCAAAGTATCACGTATTGGCATCAGGTCATGAATTTGAGCTGGCCTGATGGATTCAGTGTAAAAATGTGTTATGTCATTGGAAAATAAATAACATGTTGATTTTTGTGTAATGCATGCATGTAGTGTGTATTAATTATGAATATATGCAAGAATGATTACTAAAATGTATTTCACCATGTTACGTCAGGCAAAGTCAGGAAACAGATCTTTCCTAGACAAAGGAAAGTATGTTTCCTGTCCAGCCTGATCATTAGACAAAGGCAATGAAGGTCCATTTAATATTACATAAACAAAGCTATTTAGCTAACAAGTGGAGGAGGAGACATCACTGTGCCTAAACTCAGCAGAAGATAAAAGCTTGGGCTAGGTTTTATAAGGAAGGGTTGAAGTCTGTGGAAACTGAATGCTTACGAAGATCCGTCACTTAGGAAGACAAAGGAATCCAGCATCTTGTTCTTTTGTGGAAGGTTCTAAGTGAAAATGAGCTGGAAAAAATGTTTGGTGAGAGACACCATCTTGACCAAACCCATACCTTGCAAAGTTAAGGTTTAGACCTTTAGATACATTTTCCCTGCTTTGATTTGTCTGTACTCTCTTTATTTCCATTTATTTTACTTGGTATCACTGAGCCTAAATCCTGTTTGTTAATATATTTGTTTTGTTTTTAATATAAACAAACTCAGTGCTGTGTTTGCAGAGAAGGTTGTACTTACCCCAATTAAGTTATTAAGCTGTAATATGCTTTTGTCTCTTTAAAGGAGAAGTGAACCCTATTATTTCTCTATCTAGGTGAGGCTGGACAATTTTCGGCACATGGTTTTAGGGAAGTTTAGGACTGGAAGTGTTTTGAAGTCACCTTGCTCGTATCCAATGCTGGTAGGAACCAGGCTAGGGCCATAGAAGCTCTGCTAGAGTCAGAACTGCTGAATCAGTGCAGTCACTTTGGGTGAGACATGTGTGCTTGTAGGCTGACTGTGACCATCCCAGGCTGTGCGCTGAAGCAGCAAAGATTTTTAAGGCACCCAGGAGAAGTGATGACACAACATTTTTTACTGGTTTGGATTGCACTCACTAGCCTCATGAAACTGGCAGAATTGAAAAAGAATTTACACAGCTTGTTCATTTAACCAAGGTTTAGTTTAAGCATTGGTAAAATAGGTTTCAGTGATTTGCAATTAAAAGGGCACAGTCAAAGAAAGATTCCTGTTTCGCTGTTTTCTGTTTCTTTTGGAAATAGAAGAAAAGAAAGAGGAGTAACAAGGCAGAAGAGGCAGGAGGAGCAAAGGGGCAGGTCCTGAGCTCTTTTTCAAGAAGAAGTTAGAAAAGCTGGGTGCATAGTGAGGTTTGTCAGCAGCTAACCAGCAGCTAATCGGAAGAAATAGGAGCTAGCAGCCAAACCAGGGGGCAAGAACAGGGCTCCCCTTTATCCTAGCGTATGTCTACATTGCACGCTTATTTTGGAATAAGCTATTTTGGAAGAAATACTCCGAAATATCTTATTTCGGAATAGCACATATACACAGCAAATGCCCATAGAAATAGCACTGAGCTATTTTGAAAGAGAGCAAAACTGATTGGACACTGAATTACATTTAAGGCCACCTAGAAGCACTTCAGTCAGGGCATCAGGACAGCACTCTATGCCTGGAGCTGCTGCCTGAAGCTATCTGAGGCTCGTTCTTAAAGGGATCCCCCTGTATAGCCATGTCTCAGGCTCTTCTCCTTTGCCTACCTCAGTGAGAGACAGTTAACCCATTCCTTTGCCTGCTGTGGTTGCCCTTGCAGACAGCTCAGCACTCTTGCCATAGAGCCAGAGCTGCCTCTGAGCACTCAACGGTTCTTATCTGTCGTGCTGCAGCTCCTGCAGCAGTTTCTGCAGGATGCCTTCCAAGCCCTGCAGGAACATAACCCCCAGCTCCTTGTGGAGAACCTCATTATCTCTCTACAGGTGCAGCTCATGTAGCTGGAGCTCACCATTCCTCACAGCTTCTGGTGTCTAGACACCAGTTCAGATTGGTGGGACCAGCTTGTTATGGAGCAGTAGGATGACCAGCAGTAACTCCAGAATTTCCGTATGTGGAAGGAGACCTTTATGGAGCTGTGTGAGTCGCTTGCCTCTGCCCTCAGCTGACGGAACACCCACATGTAACCCGTCATCTCCCCTTAGAAGTTGGGGAAGCTCGTCACACCGGACAGTTACCAATCCATTAGGAAGCAGTTCGGCGTGGGGAGATCAACCATGAGGGCTCTGGTCATGCAGGTATGTTGCTCTCGGCTATTGTCCCAAGAGGGTGGTGAAATGCTGGAAAGGGATACCCTAAGGAAAAGGGGGGAGTGTTGTTTGTGGTGGTGGAAGCCAACTTCCTGGGAGGTTTTTCAGTCCCGCCCTCACAAAGCCCTGTTGTGGGAGGGGTTAAGTAGGGTGTTGCTCCTGGTGTGTGAGGGAAGGGAAGGGAAGGGGAGGGCTCGGGGACCTCCCATGGGCACTGGCAAACCCTGTTTGTTTGTCTCCTACAGGTGGTGAGGGCCATCAATACCATCCTTTGCACAGGGTCATCCACCTGGGCGACATGAACCCTGTCATTACTGGCTTTGCTAACATGGGCTTCCCCAACTGCAGAGAGGTTGTTGATAGCACCTATATCCCCATCCGGGCCCCTGATCACTGAGCAGCTGTATACATCAACTGGAAGAGGTATTTTTCGATGGTCCTGCAGGCCATCACAGACCACCATGGTTGATCTATGTCAGGTGGTCAGAGAAAACACACAATGTCCATATCTTCCGCAACTCCAGCATCTTCCAGAAGTTGCACACTGTCACTTTTCCCTCAACTGCACCATCAGGGTCAGGGATGTGGACATGCCAATATGCATTATAGAGGACATGGCCTACCCTCTCTAGCCCTGGCAATGAAGCCAGACACCATGACCACACCAAGAAACACTTCAATGCCAGGCTTAGCAAGGCCCGCATGGTGGTGAAGGGTTCCTTCTGGAGGCTGAAGGTGTGGTTCCATTGCCTCCTTATCTGGCTGGATATCAGGGAGTGGAACATTCCCCAAGTGGTGGCCTCATGCTGTGTCCTTCACAATATATGTGAAAGGAAAGGGGAGATGTTCCTGCCAGGGTAGGGTGCAGAGGCTGACCGGATCAGTAGGGCCTTCAAGCAGCTACGCATGGCTGCCATCCAACAGACCTATTATGGGCTGTGCACATCTGAGAGTCCTAAGGAAGAGTTTCACACAAGTACCCCAATGACACTCTCCCCTGGGCCTCCCCACTGCCTCTTTCTGCCTTTCCTCCCTTCTCCTTCTCCTCCCCCCACCCCTGCAGAGACAATAAACCACACTTTTTGGTTTGGAAAAAATAAACTCTTTGTTTTTTTAATTGGGATAGAAGTAACTGGGGAGGGACTACGGAAAGAACTTCGGAGAGGGGAGAAGAGAGGGAGGAGAGTCTCAGGACAGAGGCTGGGAGTGTCACCTGGCTTGGGTGGTCCCACCTCTCAGAAGTGAGGACCTCAATGGCCACAGGGAGGCGGGCTCGGGGCAAAGCAGGAGGTGCAGGGGCTGGAGCGGTAGCAGGAACAAGAACAGGCACCATGCCAGCGATGAGTGCTTGTATTGCCATGCAGATGGTGCAACCCTGCTCCAGCATCTCCTGCCAGGTCTCTCTCAGCAGCTGGATGTCCTCCTCCAGTCTCTGGTCCAGGGTGTCCTGCAGGGATTGCAGTGCTTAGATTTGCTCCTGTTGGAATTCCTCCTGCATTCTCCTGCACTGGTGGGTCACTTGGGGTTGGAAGGCTGCCAAGGGTAATGTCTACTGCCCCTTCTCAGAGCTGATCCAGGTTTGGAGAACAGAGTCAGTCATCCCTGGAGACACTGTGCCTGAAGCCTTGCCCTCATCTGTGAGCCGAGACTGAAAGGTCTCGGGTCAGATGATGTTGATGTGCTTGAAGCAAGGCCATCTGTAGCCTAGGCAGTGGGCCCTTTCCTGCAGGGGCCCAGATGTCCAAGGGGAAGTGTCCTGGGGACAAGCAGGCATGGCAAGGTGGCAGCCAGACCATGATCCTGCAAGTGGGAGGGGGGCCATGGGCTGGCTAGGCTTCCCTCCATGTTGCACACACACACACAGGTCCTATGGTGCAGCCTCTGGGGCTGTGTGTTCTGGATTGGCACTCCATATTCACAGGCCACTGTGCAATTCCCATGCCAAGAAGGCTGAGCAAGGAGCGTGCCTCAGCCCTTCACTGCCCATCACCTCCACTCTGTGTGTGTAGGGAAAGTAATGGCACTCACCTGATGTGCCTTCCCTGACCTCAGACGATGCCTGGGAGACGTCAGGGCATGGGGTGTTGGCTCCAGAGTGAGCATGATGCCAGTGTTGTTCTCGTCCAGATCCTCCTCTTCCTCCTCCTCTGCATCTCTGTCCCCTGGGAGGGCAACAATGAACTTCTCCAGCCCTGAATCCACTACTATAGTGGGGAAGGGACTGACCTACCCCCTAGGATGTGGTACAGGTCTGTAGAATTGGGCAGGTGTGGGGCTCAGCCCCGGAGAGGGAGCTGCGCTTCCTGGCTTTGGCATACACCTGGCAGAGCTCCTTGTCCTTCATCTGCACCTGCTCCTGCGTGAGGATGTGGCCTATGGTATCCAGACTCTCTGCCATCGGCATTTCTGCATTTGGGCAGAGATCCTGGAGGTTTGCCTCCTTGCCCCAGACCTCAATGAGGGGCAGGATCTCCACACCAGACCAGGAAAGCGTGCACCTCTTTCATCCCCTGGCAGGGTCCTGGGAGCCTGCTGCCTGCTCGGCTGGACCCATGGCGGGCTTGGATGGAGTACAGGGGTGGTTCATGTCAAGAGTGACAACCATGCAGGTTGTTGCAGTGTGACAGAGGAATAGCGGGCCTGCTGTCTGCCACGAGCCCTTTCCTCTCTGGCTGAAGCTTTAAGGGCTGCAGGGGAAGGGGAACTACAGAGTTTTGATTGGTGTGGACAGAGCAGCCAGCAGGGTACCTGTGGGAAGGGCTAGAGGCCAATTATTTTGAAATAACTCCAGCTGCCCTGTCTACACATGCACTATTCCAGAATAGCTATTTCGAAAGAGGTTTTATTCTTCATAGAATGAGACTTATAGAATCTAACATAAGCTGCCTGTTATTTCGAAATTATTTCAAAATAACTGGCTTGCTGCGTAGATGCTCACAATGTTATTTTCAAATAACATCCATTATTCCGAAATAACGCTGCTGGGCAGATGTACACCTACAGAGTATGCAGCAGACCAGACAGATGGTTCTCCAGGTGATCCAGAAGCAGCAGCAGCAATGGCCTCAAGAGCTACAGTGGAAAAGGCTGCGACTGAAGGAGAGATGGCCAGGTGTTAGCGAGAAACAAGACCCAAGAGAAACACAGGCAGCACAAACAGAAGAGGAGGGAAAAGTCACACCTATGGGACCCAGGATAACGGACATAAGAGTTTGCCTAATCAAGGACTGGCAGAACCAAATATAGATATGATGGGACATCATCATACCACCAGTAGCCTGAGGTGCTATGGACTAAGTTTATTCTATGATCCTGACAGAAGGAAAGTTAGTCAAGGCTGGGAAGAAGGTGGATCAATGAAAGAAACTATCTTGAACAAATCTTGTACCTTGCTAGATTAATATTCAGACTTTTAAAAAAGTATTTTCACTTTTATTTGCTTGTAACTATCTCTGCTTCTGTTTGTTTTACTTGGCATCACTCAGCCGGTGTCCTATTGTTAAGAAATGTATTTTGTTTGTACTCTAAGCCAATGTAGAGCTGAAATTAAGGACAAGAGTGTATCTATCTCAGTTAAATTCTTATGCTGTAATGTGCTTTTTGTCTCTTAAAGGGGAAAAAAACCAAACCTTATTATTTCTCTGGAATATCCAGGAGGGGACTGAACATTGTAGAGCACCTTGTTCTGGGAAAATTCTACAGTAGGATCATGTTGGGCTCACCTTGCTGGTTGTAGCCAAGGCTTATGGAAGCCAGAATGGGACTGTAGACTGGCTGCTGATACAAGGCTATCTAGCACATACTCAGGGTGTTACCTGTATGCTTGTGGGTTGGCCGTGAGCAACCTGTACCATAATGTCCATAACAGTATTTTTAGCATGTTTGCTTAAATGGAGATAATGTGTCCTAGGCTGGGAGGCACACTTCCAGATGCCACGTAGATATATTCTTGAAGGCCCCTTTGCACTGTCAGAGTGATATAGAAGCTTCAGATGGATAGCCGAGTTAGTCTGTAACGGAAAAACTTTAAAAACAAGAAATAGTCTTGTAGCAGATGACACCAGATGACATCTGAAGAAATGGGTTGTGCCCATGAAAACTCATGATACCATCTACATGTTTTGTTAGTCTCTAAGGTGCAGCAAGACTATCCGTTGTTTTTTAAAAATTTTTACAGAGTGATATAGAGCAACTAGTGTGAATAAGAAGTAGATACATTGTGAGAGTGTGTGAAAATTGCTGGTGAGAGGAGAAAAGGGGAGGTTTACAGGAAAGAGATTTGGACCCAATATACATTTAAAGTTAGTACAGTTAACCTCTCTAATTCATCACAGTTGGGACCTGACAGGTGCCAAAACAGAGAATTTGCTGGACCACAGGAGGTCAGTATTGTCTAGCAGCATTACCAACACTTCCTCTTCTTAGGGATAAATTAGAGCTAAATAACAGCACAGAACACTGAAAGCCAGGACAATTGGCTGTAAACAAACTTTATGGAGCCTTTATGCAAACTTTATGGAAACTTGTCCAAACTCATGATAAGTGGCCATAAGGCTAACTATAGACATGCCAGACCAAAGAATGCCGGATTAGAGAGGTTCAACCTATATATTGATTGGGGGCCCAAATTTACAGTGGTATAAATCTATTCCACTATTTTCAGAGGAAGTGCATGCTATTTACACAGGTTTAAATGAGAGCTGATTTTGACTTGTACCTTTAAATGTTGTTTTCCACATGCTTTACAAAAATCTTGATTGTTCTATACTCTGCACAAACATACCAACATGATTTCAATAGGTTGATGACTATTGGAATGAACGCTATATCTTTCAATTAGACCGCTTCACTAAAGGTATGTCTACACGTGCTCCCTAGTTTGAGCTAGGGATGCAAATGTAGGCGACCAAAATTGCAAATGAAGCAGAGATTTAAATACCCCGCACTTCATTAGATTGATCTTGCCGGCGCGTTACTCCGCTCAACAGCTGATTCGAACCAGGAAGTGTGTGCCGGAATGCTTTAGTTCGAACCAAACCCCTTGGTTCGAACTAACGTTACTCCTCAAAAAATGACTCAGGTAAAAATAAATCTTGTATGATTTCAGTGCAGGTGAATTACACTGTGGGTTCCTTTTATGATAAAAAGAGTGACATGTAAATAAGACTGATTGATGGTAGGTGTTTTCTTTCTCTGAAAAGACAGCCATAGAAAGATATCATTTAAATAATAAAATATCTCTATTTTACCAGATAAAACTAATATTTCAACATCTCTTGAATTTCAGAACATTTCAAGATTTGTCCAAACAAATGGACATTTCTTATGGTACTGTCAGGGATTCAGCAGTGTATGAATACTTCAAAGCAAAAGGGACAAACCCTTTGGAACAAGATAACACATTTGCTGAACTGTGGAGGACAATCAGTAAAAATAATGGGGCAGATAACTGTGTATCAAACCCTTCAGAAGGTATCAGAAAGGTAAGAATGGATTAATAATTCAGTTTTACTTTAAATTTTGTGTTGTGATATTGTGTAGCTTGCATGAAGTTAATGAATGAAAATGATTGTCATGTGGTAAAGGCACAATTTAAAATGAAAAGATTCCAGTCCAAGTTGCTGGGTTTTTTAAGTAAAAGTTGCAAACTGGTTTGAGGACAAAACGGTTTTGTTGCATTATGCTTCTATTAAGAGACTATGCTTTTCCCCTGGGGCAGATGAGGATTTTGCGAGGTCCAGGGCAGCACAATTGCGCTGGGCCCTCCCCTTTGACATGGTGCATGCGCGGGGCTTCTTGAAGCGCGGGGCCCAGGGCGACCGCCCCACTCGCCCTGCCCTATATCCGCCCCCTGTATCCCATTAACTTTTAATGAGATTTAGGTTTTTAGGTAACTCAATCGCTTTTGAAAAAGTTATCTTGAATCTTATATTTTTCCGTGGGTGCTGAAATTTGGCTTTACCCATGGTCATTGTTGTCAGTGGATTAAATTCAGTCCTTATTACTTTGCTTACTTCAGCAAAATTATGTCCACTTTACATTGGGGAAGAAATATGAAGCGGATTTTGATCTGCTCACTCACACACACACACACACACACACACACACACACACACACACACCCCTTTACTTTTAATTGAAATTAACCCTTCATGCAAGATTCAAGTAGCTGACATAAGGTGGTTCAGTAGAGGTCCTAGAGTCTGTCACAAAGTATTTTAATTGTGACTTTGTGATTGAAATATGTTGTCTCATTATTACATAGAAATGATGGAATTTGACCCAGAGCAATGTCATAGGAATCAAAAACTCAACGTTCAGTTGTTCAGTTGCTTGGACGTGTACTTATGCTTTCTAACAGATTTTGATGCCAAAAGCAGCAGCCAAGCTAAAATATCACAGGTGTAATAGACTGTCACAGACTCTAGGGGTGGGCAAAATACCTCCTACAGGCCAGATACGGCCTGCCAAGCCATCGGATCCACTCTGTGGATCACTCTGCTAGGTCCCTTAGGCAAGCAGCAACCACGGTTTTCACTGCAGGGCTGCTCTGTACGCCTCTGCTCTGTAGGGATGGGGAGACTCCATGTGATCTCTCCACCCTCAGCCCAGTCCTCAGCTCCTATTGGTCCGAAACAGCCAGCCAATAGGAGCTGAGAGATTGGCCTGGGGGATGGAGGCACCACAAGCCTCTCCCCCCTCCCATCGCTGAGAGCCACATGGAGCGGGTAGCCAGCAGTTTCAAGAGGTCTGGGGCTGCAGCAGGCAGGAAACCCAGCTTGCCTTGGGGGTGCTGCAGGGCTACTGGTTGAGAGATGCCTTGGTAAGCACCTCCCAGCCAGAGCCTGCCTCTAGCACCCCTTCCCCTCCCGCATCCTGATTCCCTCCCCCAAACCCTTTGCAGCCCCTTGCCCTAGGTCACAACTCCCTTCCAAACCCTGCACCCCCTTCTATATCCCTCCCCCAGAATCCTCTCCTGCACCCAGACCTCCTACCGGACCTGCCCCCCAATCTCCTGACCCAGGTCACAACTCCCTCCTTCACCTAAACTCCCTTTCAGGCCCCACACTGTCTCCTCCACCCCAGTCCCTTACTCTGTGTGCCCTTCTGTACCCAAGCACCTCCTTCACAGAAAATCCAAACCTTGGAGTGGCCCTCCACCAAAAATTATTGCCCTCTTCTGCTCTAGCAGTTGCAGCTGTGCTTGAACAGCTTCATCTATCTTGCAGAGGTTAATTTATACACTGGTTCACTCAAGCTACTGTTCCCAGAACTATCTTAAAGCTCTACATTCAAATATGTTGATGATCCTTTGTCGTTAAAGCTATCACTTTTAAACTGGTACTGTCAAATAAGAAAAGAGACACCAGTTTCACTTGTTACATATGAAGCTGTTTGGGTAACCCTTTAAAAAGTACATATAAAAATGGAATTTATATATATATTGCAACAAATACCCTGTAAAATATGTAGAAATTTAAAACAATTTTGTTTACCAGTTTGTTTTCTTTCAGCAAATAGAAGTGCACTTTAGTTTTTGCAGAAAAAGTGTACAGATCAAATTCCAGATTCACAAACACTAATGTTTGCACTGGAAGTACTTGCACAGTGTCCAATGGTAGAACAATAACCACATCATGTGACTTGTTCAACTCTCATAGTTAATTAACTTAGCTCAGATAATGACTATAACATGCCCATTGAGAACTGTTCAGGACTAATTAATCCAGATAATTAAAAAAATCAACAGATACATTCAGATGACAAATAAGTTCTACGAAATGGGGCTAAGCTCGCAAAGAGATCCTGGGAGAATAAAGTGAGGTTACATCTGTCAGATAACATGTTCTTTGAAAATGATTTTCTCAGCTCTGCTACTAACGATATTGAGCAGAATGCAGTTGCAGTTGGGAGCTATGCTATTCCTATGAAAGACAGTGTGAGTGAGCAGTGTGAGCTAAGACAGCATGAGGCAGAAGAATAGTATGTCCTGTACCTGCAAACTTATCCAAAGCCCATTGAAGTCAATGCAAAAACCCTCAGTGACTACTATGACCTTTGAATCAGACTTGTTCTCGCTCTCTCTCTCTCTCTCTCTCTCTGTGTGTGAGAGAGAGAGAGAGAGAGAGAGAGAGAGAGAGGAATATTAGAATACAGTAATTGTTTTTCTGGATCAAGTTCTGCTTTCAATAAACATCAGCAATTTTTTGGTCTTCCCATGGTTTGTGGGTTTTGCCTCAGCCTGTAACCAGAATAGAATATTAGGATTGACTTTGCCAAAAGCCCTTCCCTGGGTCAACCACCACGTCTCCTGCTTTGATATGTAATTTCCCTCATTATATGAGTGTAACAAAGTGCTGGTGTTTGATTTCATAAATGTTTAGGATCTGTAAGAAAAATGAGATAGGTATTTCATGAGGTTTTCTCAGCAGGAAAAAATAGTAAAAATGAACACACAAAATGTAGATAAGCACTCTTGTCACAGGCATTGATATTTAAAAAAAAATTACTTTAGAAAAGTGTAGGATGTAAATTTCTTTATATGTATATTTCTATATATGCTGCATAAGATATTCAGCAACAGTATGGCTATAAATATCCATATTTTATAAACCTATTATGGGCTTCCATTTATTACATCTAGATTTACTTATGCTTAATATTTAAGCTTTAGATTGGCAAAGTGTTTAGAATATCAATTACAGGAACTTATATGATAATAACTGTGTCAATTTAAGTCTGATTTTAATGCTCTGCTGTTATATAGATAAAACTTGATCAACTCCATCAAATAACAATGACTATAATCCAGTTTCTCTGCAGTCACATAGGAGAACCTATTCTGATATTTGATTAACCATTTACTAAATCTGGCTTAATATTTAATAAATTTGTCAAATAAAATATGGTGTTTATAATTTAAATGTTTGTCTTTGCATTGAGATCCTTGAACAGACGGACAAGTTACTCCTATCAAATAGAAATTTTATTTTTAGGAGAAATCAGTACTAACAAATGAAACTGGACTTTCAGTCAGTGTCCATTTCCTAGACCATATACATAAAATGTAAATTTAAACACTAATTTTTTGCAGTGTAAAAAATCTCTCCATCGCACAAAACCACAAATATCCCTAATGCATCTTTCAGAAGAAGGACTTTGTCAGCAATGTTCCCTCTAATCTTTTCCATCCACATACAGAATAAATTTTGTTATGTGCACCGAGACATTTCCAAACATTCATCACTAGTAAAAACAAAAACATAGCTTGGGTGCTCTGCTAATCAGCTAGGTGGCATTTGAATATCTCCTGAGCAATTGCACAAACGTCCATCTTAGAGGGCACACTATTTTTTTCAGAACAATGAAAAAAATATGACTTCCTCCTGAACCTAAATTTCTGTCACTACTGTTTCTCCGTATCTTTCAGCTGTAATGGATTATAAAATGGACATTAGTTCCTAGTGCATTTCTAAGAGAAGCAATGACAACTGCCATGAGAATCAATGGGAGAGAGTCTGGGATTTTTTTCTAGACAAGTGTTAGAAATATCAATTTTGCCCCATTCCACTCATCTCATTAATCTAGCTGAGAATTTCCTATTTGCTTCTGCAATTTAAATTCTTTAAGTAGCTCAAAACATAAAGATAAAGTGGAGGAGTGTTCTGAAAGTTTTCATCTATTTCTGTTGTCATGGAAAATTGATCTTTTTATAGATGTGCCTTGTACACCCATAGAGACCATCTACTATTGTGTCAAGGCACAGCTTCTTAAAGCATTCGTGGCAACCCTACAAAGGGAACCTATACACTGCAAAACACTCAATGGCACAGGGAAGTGACAAGGCTCAGGACTTCCACACACAGCAGAATGAGATGGTGCTCTCACTCCTGCACTGAGGCTCAGGCCTTTTGGCCTACAGCATGGAGATTTGCTACGGGGCTGGTGACAGTGTGTGAGCTGTAGGTTTCCTCCCACTGTAATACAATATTGAAAATGACAGTATGGGTTCAGATTCCCCATAATTCAGCAATACTGTGGGGAAAAAATTCCAACTCCAGCTATTGATCAGTGTATACCAAGAAGCATGTAATTTTTCCCTAGATAATGTAATTGTGAAAACATTGCTCTTAATTTACATTTTAAATCCTTTTGTGAAGCTTAGTATGATAAGATGTGGTAAGAAGTTCCACAGCTTAATTGTGTATTTTATACAAAATATTTATTTTTAGACATTTCACATTTTTAACATTTTTGAGCATCTAATCATGATAGGAGTAGGATAAATAAGATGACCTAATAAGTTCCTTCCCTCTTACTCTTTTTCTTTCCAAACTAAATAGCAATACTCTTTTTTAAGCTTTCCTTTGTTTGAACCCTCCTTTTTCCTGATTCTAATAATTCACATTGTCATTGTTTGAGAGAATTTTTTTTCTGTTTCCACAATGTTTCATTGGCTGTGAAGTAACCTAGACTGAATAATGTATCTAAGGCAAGGAAGTATAATTGATTTATATAATAGTATTATATTATTTTTTCTATATTATTCTCTCTCCCCTTTTTTATTGTCTCCTAATATGTTAATTTTTAAATTCACCACCAAATATTGAACCGGATTTTTCTTTATTTCTGAGCTGTCCACATATCTATGTATTTATTAAGATACTACAATACTTCACTCAAAAAGATAGTTCATAGGAATAAGTTTGGATTCTTGTTTCCAATGTACATTATCTTTGTTCATGTATACTTCTGTGCTGTCCAGTTGCCATATACATTTTTTTTCAGTTCTCTGGAATTCCTTATAGCCCTCCTGTTCTCTTGATCAGTCTACATTCTCTGTCATCAATAATGTTGCCAGTTCACAGTTCACAGCTTCCAATAAAGTAGTCCTCATAATGATCTCTGGGCTAGTTTACTACTAGCATCTGTATGTTAAATAACAGCCATTTATTTCTACTCTTTTTTTCCTGTCTCTGAAACCTTTTATAATTCATAGTAGGGATTTACCTCTCAACCCCAGAAATTACAAAATTGCTTTAATAGTCTCTTTTAAATATTTTAATAGTCTCTTTCCTTTTGAAAGCCTAACTATCCACTGGATCTCTATCCATTATTGTATTAACTCTTTCACACAGTAACAACAGGTTAAATAAGCTTATTTTTTCCTTATACAAGTCATGTTTGTTTGCTATTTTTGATACTACCTTGGTGCTCTATAATTCTGTCTTTATGGATTATCTGATCTATTTTCCTGGTACCAAAAGAAAGCAAACTCACTACATTTCTTGATACAAACCAGGGGCCTGAGTGGGCCATCGCCCACCCACTTTACATCCAGGCCATCCAACGCTCCTGTCCCATTCGTACCCTAATTCTTGTCCACTCTCCCAAAGATGGCGTAGGTGACTAAATGATTTTAGAAAGATAAGGCTGCCGGGGGTCCCCTTACAAAACTCTGTCTGGTTCTATGACAGCTACATCTGGTGGTATGCCTCCCTCTTCCCTTAGTTAATCAGAGATGACAACTCATTGTAGGTAAACCGAACATAATAGAAATTTTATTTATGGTAAATTTACAAATATAGGGAATTCAGTGGGTAAGCAGAAGTAGTTCAATAACAAAAGAACAGTTTAACCAGTACAATAGTCAGTCCCCAGAACCCACTGAACAAAAGAAGCCTTTGGCTGAGTATAACTAGTAAGGTAAGTATTACAACAAGTTTACAGAAGCTTTCTTGAAAGTTCCCAGGATGGATGCTCAGGACCTCAGATTTCGTGGCTCCTGGAAAGCCATGAGAGAGGAACACTGAGGAGAACCCTTGTAGTATTTCCTGCTCCAGCTGGATGATAACTGACAAGGTTGCTATCTATCTGGTGGTATATGTGGAGTCTTCTGTATGGCTGCAGCTGTTTGGTCCGGAGTCTAGATGACCTGAAAGGAAAACCCCACACAACCTGCCACTAGGATGGGCAGCGCTGAGCTGTTCGGCTGTCAGTCTTTTATGCAGTCTATGGCGGGAAACCTCTGTGAAGGAGATCCCGTGGAATCTGCCCCTACAGGGAAACCCCATAGGTGCTTCTGAGGTAATTCTGGTTCTAATTGGAACTTGTTTACCCCTCTGCTGTAAAAAGACCGGAAAACCTTTTCCTGTCAGACTGAATGTCCCGGGCTGATCTTCCATTTTGTTTTTCAAAATGGATGCCTTATAATACATCTAAATATTAAAAAACTAGGATTTTTACTTTTAACAATTATCTTTATGGATTATCTGATCTATTTTTCTGATACCAAAACAAAGGAAACTCACTACATTTCTTGGTACAAATCAGGGGCCTCAGTGGGCCATCACCCACCTACTTTATATCCAGGCCCCCCTGGATTTAGTGACACAATCCTATCACTAAAAGCTGTGTAATGTAGCCATACCCTTAATCTGTAATGTAGCCATACCCTTAATCTGGACCCTACTTCTTTGCCTGTAAGAACCTGGAAATTTTGAGAAGTTCATAATCTAATGAAAACAAAGTTAACAGGACTTTTTCAAAGTGTAACAAAGGTTCAGTTAGAGTGTGGGGTGCAAGTTTGTGTCAGTTCTTATTTTCTCTATTTCATTTCATACATTCCTAATGAAAAGCATGTGAAAGGTAACTAAATTGCATATACTTTTAAGTTTTTCCAGTGTGACAACCCCTCTTTAAATTGCACAACCAATACTTCCTAGCTGTCACATTGGATATTAACATGGATTTGAAGTGTGCTGAATTTAGACTGCAGTCAAAAATTTGGTCACAAGAAGCTTTTTATGTAATATAAATACTAAGAGGAAGGAATCTCCCTTCTTTAAAGACGCAAATATTATGAAAGTAGAAGAAAGTACAGAAAACAAAATAATCTCCCTGAAAAAAGATATCTTTGGGGCCTCTCCTGGCAATCTGAGAAAGAAAATAATCTTGCCTCCTCCAGGGTTTCTGGAAGTTGAGAAGTGTGCATAATGAAGGTTTTAAAACTCAAATTTCTGTTTATGCTAAAATCCCGAGGATAGTTGAGAACTAATGCTGTACAGTTCTGATGGCACTAGGCAGAATTGGTTATGTCACAAAAAGGTATAGTTGATACATAAAGGCCCAGGGGACCTTTATTTACTGTTTCATAATATCAAATCATAATTCAGGATTGAAATGCAATAAATGGCAGAGAGAGAGCTGACCTTCTCAAAAGGCGCCCCACCAATTGTAACTCAGAATGGGAGGCTTTTCTGGGTAAAACAGAATCTTGATCAGGATCCCGGGCGGCATGTGTAGTAGAGGCCACAGCTGCAAGATTCTTCTCTAGATATGGTCTTGTAAAGGAAACAGAAACCTTAGGAAGTTAATATTTCCCCAACCAACCCTGGGACAAATAAGATGCATGCTACTATAAATACTGGCTCTGTTCCCCTTTTGAAGACTAAAAGCTTAAGAGAACTGCCTGCAGATCAGCTCTGAAGCCACAAATACGTATTTATGTGAAAACTAGAAGAAAACAAGACCCATGTCTCAGGCTATGTCTAGACTTCAGGCTTCTTTTAGAAGAAGCTTTTCTAGAAGAGATCTTCTGGAAAAACTTCTTTCAAAAGAGAGATTCCACCCAGCAAAAGCACATCGAAAAAGCGATCTGCTTTTTTGAAAGATAGTGTCCACATTGATTAGACACTATCGCACATTTAAGTTGTGATTACTATGGATGGAGTGGCCACTAAGGCACCTGTGCATTTTCCTGGAGGCCTCTTCTATTGACAAAAAAAACCCCTCTTCCCCATCTACACACGCCTTTTTCTGAAAACGCTTCTTCATCCTAGAAAGAAGTTTATAACTCTCAGAAAAACCCCTGCATTCTTTTGACTTTCTGTCGAAGGAACACAATTGCAGTGTGGACATAAATGTAGTTTTTCCGGAAAAAAAGGCCATTTTTCCGGAAAAACTCTGCAGTGTAGACATACTCTCAGAGTCTATCTTTTCTGAGTCCCATCTTTCCATTTGCACTGAGCCTGCTTTTATCTTATTGTTCTACACACTTTGACTAAATTCTGTGTGGAGACTATCTATCTGGTCCCTTGTGTAATTGTACATATAACATATATGCAGTAGGATTACATCTTTATATAGCAAAACAGGTGCATTATTTATTATGAAGTGTATGCTTAGCAATACACAAATAGGCCGTGTACAACAGTGAGAATGGTTACAAAAGATCTGCATTGCCCTGAACTAGAAATGCTGTCAGAACTATCACAGACATAGAATTATGGACCTGCAATAGACACTTCTGTTAACGTGAAATTGGAAGTCACGGAAGACACAAGCCCATTTCCAAGAAAGGCAGAAATTGATATGGACAGGTTTTTCCCTAACGACACTTGGCTGGAGGTAAAGGATCATTGAATACAGTAATTCCTCACTTAACATGTGCCCACTTAACACGTTTTTTTTTTAGGGAACATTTTTCAAACAACACAACCCCATTCTTGCAATAACACGATTTCCCCTAGGGCCAGATGGTGGCCGGCAGCTGCACAAGGCTTTCCCTGCCTCCCTGCAAAGTGGGAGAGGTTTGTCGCTCGCAGCGCTGTTCCGCGGTGACTCCCTCTGGCCGGACACAAGGCATCTGGCCAGAGGGGGTGACCAGGGAACTGTGTGGAGAGCGGCAAACCTCTGCCGCTTTGCAGGGAGGCAGGGGAAGCCTCGCGCAGCTG
>JANRFK010003679.1:17037519-17061831 GCA_030068395.1 Apalone spinifera
TAGCATGATCATTTTCTGAAATGTATCTACCGTGTTAAATGAGGAATTACTGTATATACATAAATGGCTGCACGTGTTTGTAAAAATAATTTTTTTTTGTTTCCAACTATATGAGTTGCCAGTTGATTTTACATCATGGATGCTTTGGGCAACGCCTACCTTACATTGTTTTGTTACTTATGTTTGTTCTTTGTGTTTTTGTTCGTAGCTTAAGATGGCTTTCCTGGATATCATATGGGATAACTGTCCTTGATTCTTTCCTCATTCACATCAAACACTTTCTCTACTTACCTGGAATGTAGGCAGATGTGCATGAAATGTCAGACATACTAAATATTTTGAAATATTGTTGTGGCATACAGATGCCTTTTTAGGAATTGGTGTTTTCTGGACTTTTAAAAATAATAACAATAAGATGTGTCAGTCTCTGGCTATGAGCCAGTCAATGAGTCACTTGCAATGGATCATATAGCCTTCTTGTCCTTCTTATATGAATAGCCCATACATTTGGGACTATAAAATTATTTGTACTAATACAGCAACACTAATCTTAGCTACTCAAGGCATGTTACATGAATACATTATTTTAGCCTACTGAATATATGAATTTGTTATTTTTGCTGCCTTAATGTAGTAGTTTGGTGTGATGGGATAGATTGTCTAGGGCGGATTTTTGTGGTCTGAGCTAATGTGCTAAGAGACAGACGTAAATGGGTAGATGAAAGGTAGCTAGAGACCATCAGCATCCCAGAAAACTAGCCTGTAACAAAGAAGAGAAGAAAGAACTACTCACAGGCTGGCTTTGCAAATGGCTGGAAAGCCACAAAAGGCAGGCTGAAGGAAGCTAGCTGCCAAGGAAATCCTTCTTAAAACAGTATGTGGGGTTTATATAAAGCCTGAGAAGGGAACTTGACTCCTTTTTCCTGAAGGAAAAAGAAGGAAGAACCACAAACAGTAATTTGTTTTTGTTTAACCCAGAAGCCAGGGGATTTTTGCCTTTATCCAGAAAAGAGGAAACTTGGTTTATGCTGAATATTATCAAGAACTGTTTTATTCCTTTCTGGTCATTTTCATTGGAAGGCCACGCTCTCACATGTGGTTAATTGTCCCATTTAAATAGCCATCTAGCAATTTAGTGTACTGTGATAATTTAGAACCAAGCATGCTAAACAGAAATGAGTTTCATTTCCTAGCCCAGACATGACCAGGCAGAAGCTCATATAAAACAACTGAGAGAGTCTTGTCTTCTAAATCATTCCCAGACTGAATGCACATGGAAGTGAAAATCAACCACAATGAACCTCTGATGGTCAGAAATGAGGCAGTTAATTGGGGATGCTTGAGGACCTAGTCTTGTAAACAAATATATAGAGAATGTCAGCTTTGTGCCTTGCCAGCTCTCTTAACTTGATGAGAAAACACAAATCACCCAAACTTAAAAATAATAAGTCTTGGAAGCCTGCATCTACGATTACTCATTTATTTGCATTAGTTTCTCCAGCCCATCTGTTCCACTGTGTCTTGTATGTTCACTAGAGACTTAAAAACATATTGCTTAAATACATTAGGAAATCAATTATTACTTTAACCCAGCAAAGTGATGACTTTTTTTTTATTAAAATCCCCATCCAGAACATTTCTTACATCTTATGTTAAGTAAAGTGATTTACATTCATCATGCACACTGCACTCAGGCACTGGTTTGAATCCAATTAAGGCTGACATTTGAGGACAGCTGTGTAGGTGTGTACTAAAATAAGTCAATATTGGTCACAAATAAAGCTAGTGGGAGAATCTGGTGACTCTACTCTTCCATGCTAAGGGAAAAAATTGTCTCTAAAAATTGTATCCTACTTTTTGTGGAAGGGTTAGAACAGCACTTTTCAAAAGTTATTTTTTTAAAGTAAGCTTCCATTTTGGTGGCTGTTACTGCTAGAAAATACCATAGAGCTTGTCCAGGTGTATAACTGTGTAGATGTGAAGGAATTAATATCACTAATCTTAAGAAAAACATATCAAGTAATATAATTTAAGATGATGGTTTTGATTCATTATTCATAGTTATAGTTATTTAAAAGACCAGTTTGAGGCCTAAAGTTGGCAATGGCACACACAGAACATCTTGGACAATGAAATATCTTGGTTCATTGAAATAATTGGAGTGCTCTAACTTGGGTACAAAGTAGATGAGGAACTGCTCTGGGGGCTTCAGAAGTGTCAAAAGATATGTAAGGTCAAAAATTTTGTCATTAATAATGAAATGTTAGCACTGGGCAATGAAAGGCTTGGCGTGACTTTGAGACCTAGATCAACTCTATAATTTTGTTTTATTTGTGGTGCATTTGCAGGCAAAGAAAGGCAACTATGCATTTTTGTGGGATGTAACAGTGGTGGAATATGCAGCGCTGACGGATGATGAGTGTTCTGTGACCGTCATTGGAAACAGCATCAGCAGTAAAGGATATGGGATAGCACTCCAGCATGGCAGCCCCTACAGGGATCTCTTCTCTCAGAGGTAATACAAGACCATGCTTTTTTCATAGGATTCCTCTCTGCAACAAAGAATCATGTGTTCACAGAAAAACTATTTACTTGTTCCCACAACATAAAACTAGGGGTCACCAAATGAAATTAATTGGTAGCAGGTTTAAAACAAACGAAAGGAAGTTTTTCTTCATGCAGCACACAGTCAGTCTGTGGAACTGCTTGCCAGAGGATGTTGTGAAGACCAGGACTTTAACAGGGTTCAAAAAATATCTAGATAAATTCACGGAGGTTAGGTCCATCAATGGCTATTAGGCAGGATAGGTAGGAATGATGTCCCTAGCCTCTGTTTGTCAGAATCTGGAAATGGATGACAGGAGAGGGATCACATGATGATTACCTGTTCTGTTCACTTCCTCTGGGGTATCTGGCATTGGCCACTGTTGAAAGATAGGATACTGGGTCTGACCCAGTATGTGTTACCCCAGATTTCATTGGAAACCACCTCAGGGTTACATTGATATGAATTTATTAAATGAGGGTATGTCTACACTACAGCGTTATTTCAAAATAGTTATTTCGAAATAACTTATTGCAAAATAACGCGTCTACACACAAAATGCATTTCAAAATAGCATTTTGCTATTTCAAAATTGCGCATCCACACTGAGTGGACTCTGAATCACATTTAAGGCTGGCCAGAACCAGTTCCGGCAGGGCACCAGGTCAGGACTTACTGTGTGGGGCTGCTGCCTGAGGCTAGCTGAGGTCTGTGCTTAAAGGTCCCACTCCCTGTCCCCTACCCCGCCCGGACAGCCAGTTCTTAGGTTTCCCTGCTTGCTTGTCTACCTCGATGTGGGACAGCAAAGCATTTTCGTCTTGGCATGCTCTGGTTGCCCTCACTCGGGATATCACAGCACTCTGCAACATGGAGCCAGAGCTGCCCCTGGGCACTCTGGTGCTATTCTCTTGAACATATTGCTGAGAGCCTGGCTGCACTTTCTGCAGGCTGCCATCCAGGAGGTCCATCGGGGGGTTGTCAGTATCCAGGACTAATGTTAGTTCGAACCAAGGGGTTTGGTTCAAACTAACGCAACCCAAGATTCACTTCCTGGCGCGCCAGCGAGATCATGCTAATGAAGCGTGGGATATTTAAATCCCCGCTTCATTGACTATTTCGAATGCCTGCATTTGCATCCCTAGTTAGAACTAGGGAGCAAGTGTAGACATACCCTATGTCATGTGTTGTCAGGACCTTACAGTTTAATGCATTTCCAGAAAATTTAAGTGTAAATCAAGTAATAGCTCGGGCGGAGACTTTATACAACAATATAGCCCTTCTTATGCTCTTATTAACTTTGCTGACATCTGTTCATTAAATGAATATTTTTTTAAATCTGTGGTTTGAATTCTCTTCCTTTTATACAAGTACTAGAAAATTTACCCACTGTTCCTTGGGTACTTTACTCAAATAATTTTTGTTTTTCTTCGTTTAAATCATTGTGGGGCTGAAGAAGAGGGAGTCAGTATGCAGGCTGCCCTGGGGAGAGGACAACCCCAGCCCCCTCTTACAGCAGCAGTTTCCCCTCCCTGAGGAAGGGGAACAGCTAGCGATATTCCAGTTCCATGTGGATCAGGTGGGGGGAAAGGAGACACATCAGCTCCCCCACCCTCCCTAAGTGGTGCCCACAGGGTGAGAGGCTCAGGACTGGGGCAGTCCCAGATGGGGAGGGTGCCCCCAGCCAGCCTTTCACTTGCCCAGGTGATTCTGTCTCTTTTCTGAATGATTTTATGAGTCCCCTTATAAATGGGGGGTGCTTCAGGCACCTCCTCCAACTCTTACCTTGCTTTATGTTAGGATAAGAGGAAGCTGCATTCCAACTGTGGTGGTCTTAGCACATACAGTTTGGAGGAGTTCAGATGAACGTACAGACAGACTTGCTTGCTCACAGACAAACTCTCTCAGATATAGAGTAGCTAGAGTAGAGCAGTGTTTCCCAAATGGTGTTATGTGGAACCCTGGGCTTCTGCAAAGTGAAACTAAGGATTCTTCTAGAAAATTCTACTCCCCCGCCCCCTGCAAAGCCCGCAGGCAGCTCCTATTGGAGCTGTTCCAGTGGGGGCGGGCTTCTGGTGGCGTGTGTCTCTGGCTGCTCTACCATCCACTGCAACTGCCCCACCACCGCACGGCCCCCTCTTTACCCCGCAGGACTGCCCCTGTCCCATGGGGCCTCTGGTGCCGTGCAGCCTCTTCATCCTCGTGTGCAGGTGGTGGCTTGTTACAGCAGCTGCTGCTGCTAGGAGGGGAGGAGTGGCTGGGTCCGAGGTACCAAGTAGCTGCTCCCAGACCACAGCATTTTTAAACTGCTGCCTGTGCCCCGGTAGCAGCTGCATGGAACTTGGCTGGGGCTCTGTTCCCGCCCCCTACCCTAGGGTGCACTTGGGCTCTGCTGCCCTTCCCCAAGCATGCTCGGGCTCACTGCCCGCCATGCGCTATCGCACTCTCTCCCCTGCACCCATCCCCACCCTGCTGGGGAAGCAGCAAAGTCTGGTCTGGTGGAGAAGGTTGGGGTTTCTACAACCCTCCTCCCCACCCTGCCAGCGGGAAGCCTGACCCGGTGCTGCAGCTGCGCTGAGATCTTCGCTGCATAGGGTGTGTGGGGGGGGGAGGAACTGAGCTCCCTCTCCTGCCCCGCTGCTGGGGGAACAAGAGCATTCTGCTTGGAGGTTTTCCCTGTTGCAGCAGAGTGCCAAGCCAGGTAAGCGTCCCCCCTCATGCCCAGACCCCACAACCAAATCCCCCTCACTCACTCGCCTTCTTCCGCCAAGACCCCGCATTCCCAGCTTGCTCTGACACTCTGCTCCATATATAAGACTGTTATTAGGGGTTCCATGAAATTCTTTTGAGTTTAAAAGGGTTCCGTGGCCAAATAAAATTGGAAAACCCTGGAGCAGAGGGTTGAGGAGCAACCTCAACAGAGTTGTTCCTTCTTCACTGGTGCACATGGCCAGGGGGTAAGTAGGACATAACTGTAAGTGATGGAACATTGGCTGTGCTCCCAACACTCCAGCCCATGCTATGCTTGGTATAGTCCCCAGAGCAGTGGGCTATCTGGGAAGGAGATTGTAACTCTCCAAGTCACAAACTATTTCTACTTTTTGGGATAGTAAAACAATCCACTCCCTCTTGCTCAGGGCTTGTGTCAAAGCCACCATTACTTTTTAGATTGGGGAGCATTGATCCAAGTGAGAAATGCATTGCTGTCTATTATGTATCATAACATTATAGGCAAATAATAGTTATTGAGTGATTGCATGGGTTCTGGAAGATTGTGGCTCTAATGTGTCTGTCACAATTCAGTGATCCCTGTGTCTAACAGTTTATCAGTATATTTTAGGAGTATACAAATATACTTTTTTTTTTATGTAGGACAAACGTGCATAGTGGCGTAGATATGTGCGGCCTTAGTAGAAAGTGACTGAGCACACAGCTACATGAAGAAAGCCAGTGGAGAATTTCTGTCTGTGTGGATTATTTTAAAAGAAGCCTTTTATATGTGGTGAAACACCAGCTGTAGTCAGCCTGGATTCCTATGATAACCAGAGACAAAGCTGCCTGGAAAGGAAAGCTTGTTATTAAATAGCTAAGGCAGTTGTCAAACCAGACCCAAAATGAATCATTCGTGGGCACTTCACAAATGGGAAACAATGATTAATTAGCAAATGTTGACACATTAGTTCAAGCAGAAAGTAACAGCAATGTAGTAAAATCTTTAGGATGAGCTGCTTTTGCTATAGCTCAAAGCAGAAATAACCAATTCAATTGCTGTTTAAACCATTTTCTGTTAAGTTCTGTGAAAGTGGTTGCATGCTTATTTCAAATATAACTTGCAATGATTATGGTGGACCATATATTGGTGGGAGAGCTGATGTCTTCCATGAGCTTTTTCTTCTTGAATATCATTATAAACTACTGGAAA
Source organism: Apalone spinifera (assembly GCA_030068395.1). Taxonomy (NCBI): domain Eukaryota; kingdom Metazoa; phylum Chordata; order Testudines; family Trionychidae; genus Apalone; species Apalone spinifera. The sequence continues at coordinate 17,043,984 of JANRFK010003679.1, forward strand.
TCTGGCCATAGTAGGAATTTTAGGTGAAGCCTTTGCTTATGAAAAGCAGTTTTAAAAGCCAAACAGACCATTGATGTCCTCTGGAATATGTTGTGCTCAATTTGGTATAATGGATTAGCTAGTTTTAGCTCTTTCTTTTTTGATGAAATCACATTTGACTAACAGACAGTTTGCTTACAGAAAGTTACACAGAAAGGGCACTCTTTCAACTACTTTACTGCTTGAGGACAATGTCTAGTGAATCTTTGACATGCAGGAAATATACCTCACTGATTATAGACAGAGAGTGAGAAAGTCCAGCAACTCTGGCACTACACTAGTCCTGCAGGAGATGCTCTGCCCTAAAAACAGAATTCCAGGAATAAAACTGAAGTCCCACAGAAAGATAATTCTTGCAGGCCAATCGCAATATAAGGGCTGCAGAGTTGTGGATAAATGCATGCACAATATACAGAAATCAACTGAAATAATGGCTGTGTTTTAAAATCTTTGCAGGATCTTGGAATTACAAGACACTGGAGACTTGGATGTACTCAAACAGAAATGGTGGCCACGGATGGGACGTTGTGATCTGAACAGTCACACCAATGCACAGACAGATGGCAAGGCACTGAAGCTTCACAGTTTTGCAGGAGTCTTCTGCATTTTAGCAGTAGGCCTTCTTCTTGCATGTTTGGTGGCAGCGCTGGAGTTGTGGTGGAACAGCAACCGTTGTCATCAAGAAACTCCAAAAGAGGTCCATAACTTTTATTCTTATCACAATTAACAGTACAAAACTCAAGATACAGAGAACAAATGGAAGCTGTGGGATTTTAGGTGTTCTCATACAAATGCAATCACTTTATTTTGATTGGAGATACTAAATTCTTACATGAAGTTTATGATTTTTTTAATGTGACTTTAATGGAAGGTGCCAAATTGATTGCCCTGGAGACTAAAGTCATCTATTTATTTATAGAGCAATTACTGCATGGGTACCAGCAATGCAAACTTCCTTACAGTGTCTCACCCATGTGTGTCAACCCTGACCTGGAGAGACTAGCTTTAGGAGTAAGAGAATAGCTGAGATAACACACCATTGGCCTCTCTGCTAAGAGTAGCAGCAAGGATAATAATTGTCACCAACTGAGGTTTTTATGATTTGGACCTTCGTGGACTGTTTATTAGGCTGAGATAACTAAGTCAATCTACACAACTGCCATCAGCTTTCAACAATTTTTTATTACAACCAACCTAGATCAAATTAGAACTGGTGGCTAAAGCTAGGTCTACACTAGGGGATAAGTTTTAATTAAGATATGCAACTTCAGCTACGTTAATTACGTAGCTGGAGTCAAAGTATCTTAATTCGAATTTTGGCACCATGCACAGTGTGGGGGTTGACAGGAGCACACTCTCCCTTCAACTTTGCCTACTTCTTGTAGGAGCAGGTCTACCGGTTTCGACGGGAGCACCCTCTCAGTTCAAATTAGCATGTCTTCACTAGACCCACTAATTTGAACCTTGGAAGATTGACTGCGGCAGCTTTGATCTTTCCTGTAGTGTATACATGGCCTTAGTGATTAAAGTTAATTATCCCAGTAGTAATACAAGTAAGCCACAAAGTCACCAACACAGTTTAACACCTTTTTGGGGGGAGAGGGGGATTTTATGTTTATTTTTTTAAATTATTTTCTGAGCAAATGCCTTTAATATAAAATATTTTATGTAGAAAAATCCATTTTAAATTACTTGTTTGCAAACATTTTCTTGCAACAGTACAAATTATTAGACAATAATATTATGGTAGACTAAGCAGTCCATATGCAGATCTAAGCCTGTATCTACTTGCATCAATTAAAAAGTTTAACAAGCTAATCTCTGGGAATTTTTTAAACACTTGTTGATTCCTAAATCTTGAACAGTTATTTAAGTAACTAATAGGAGAATCACCTCTGTAAAAGAATACAAAACCCATTAATTCCATCCTTAATTTCTAGGGTTGTGGGGAGTATTAGAATAATTGACGTACCTTTCACAATCATGGTATATGGAATATGAAAATACATGTTACAGTCTGTAATGTTATCAAATATTTGTCATTAAGATTCCATTCTCTGTGTTCCCTCTTCATTCATTTTAATTCATTCATGAAGTGTTTAGTGGTAAACATCCATATCATGCTTCTGGGGCAAATTCTGTTGCACACAGCTCCATGATGAATGTTGCTGAAAGGTTGCATTTTGGTAACAGACATTTTGAATCAATTTTGCTGGGGTTTGCTGGAGAGAATGCACACTGGGGATAAATAGCTTTGCCTATAATGACAGATGCATTCATGTATATCTATGAAGCAAGGCTTTAGCCTTAGTACACTGTACATGTCATTCCCCCTAGCACTATAGAGGCCTACTCCACAATAATATTGCTAATTAAGGCCAATATTTTGTAAGGAACTCTTCATAAGAGAACCTCTTCATCTTTGAGGAATATCCGGCAGATTCATGGAACAAAGGTGGTAACTATTCAAAGTCCACTAACATTAGCCATGTTTCAGTATAACATAGTTTGGCTGTATTCTCCTCTCAATGCTCAGGTGTCCAATGCTTAAATTTTAGTAGACTTAAAGGAGCAGATACCCCAAATTTACAAAAAGGTAAAGTAAGTGTTAGAAAAGACCAGTTACTGATTTAATTCAAGCTACCAATCTCAATTTTATTTCTTTTTCCCATACCTTGGGCAAAGCTCTGTCTCTCTGATCTTCAGTGTTCTGCTTCCTTTGTTCCTTCTTCCCTCTATTTTTTTTCTTTTTCTGTGTCCTTGACTGTGATTCTTATAGCTTTCATCATTCCCCTATCCCACTTTTCTTAATCAGAAATACAATGCCTTGGGATTTTACTATCTTAAATTATGACTGCACTTAACTTTTTGTCTTGGAATGCTTAGGTTCTTAGCATCCCCACACAAAAATCTCTATAATACTTCAATAGACTAAAAAAAAAATGGATGTATGGCACAACTTTTCTTGGCAACGATCACTCATGTGGAAATAAGCAGACGTGTAGGAGTAAATGGCTTCACGTCTGAGCCAAAATCAGTTCCATGATCAGGGTAAACAAGATAAACTAAACTAACACAAGACACCGGAAAACAGGTCAAGAAAGTGAGGGGATGTGTGGAGAGACTGGGAAAGAGAACAAGGAGAGTCCTACAAGAAGTAAATTTTAATTTCAGTGAAGAGAGGGTGCTGATGGACAAAAGAAATGGAAAACTTGTCCAGGTATAAGGGGAAGAATGGAGGAAGACACAAAATTGGGAATAGGAGAAGAAGATGAAGGAAGCAGCAATGAAAGGTCTTGGAGAATTCAGAGGACCAGGAAGAGGGGAAAGTGATCAGGAATAGTCAACGTGCATTCACCAAGGGCAAGTCATATCTGACCAATCTGATTAGCTTCTATGATGAGGTAACTGGCTCTGTCAACATGGGGAAGCCAGTGGATGTGATATAACTTGACTTTAGCAAAGCTTTTGATACAGTCTCCCACAATATTCTTACCAGCAAATTAAGGAAGTATGGTGAATAAAAAGCTGGCTAAATTGTTGGGCCCAACGGGTAGTGATCAATTGCTCAATGTCATGTTGGTGGTTGGTTTCAAGTGGAGTGCCCCAAAGATTGGTTCTAGGGTCAGTTTTGTTCCACATCTTTGTTAATGACCTGGATGAGGGGATGGATTGCATCCTCAGCAAGTTTGCAGATGATACTAAGCTAGGGGGAGAGGCAGATACCTTGGAGGGTAGGGATAGGGTCCAGAGTGACCTAGATAAATTGGAGGATTGGGCCAAAAGAAATCTGATGAGGTTCAACAAGGACAAGTGCAGAGTCTTCAACAAGGACTAAAGAATCCCAAGCACTGTTATAGGCTGGGGACCAACTGGCTAGGCACAGTTCAGCAGAAAAGGACCCGGGCATTACTGTGGATGAGAAGGTGGATATGAGTCAACAGTGTGCCCTTGTAGCCAGAAGGCTAATGGTATATTGGATTGCATTAGGAGGAGCATTTCCAGCAGATCTAGAGAAGTTATTATTCCCGTTTATTGGTGAGACCACACCTAGAGTATTGTGTCCAGTTCCGGGCACCCCACTATAGAAAGGATGTGGATGCATTGTAGAGGGTCCAGCGGAGGGCAGCTAAGATGATTAGGGGGCTGGAGCATATGACCTATGAGGAGAGGCTGAGGGGTTTGGGCTTATTTAGTCTGCAGAAGAGAAGAGTGAGGAGGAATTTGATAGCAGCCTTCAACTTCCTGAAGGGAAGTTCCAATGAGGATGGAGAGAGGCTGTTCTCAGTGGTGACGGATGGCAAAAGAAGGAGCAATGGTCTCAAGTTACAGTGGGGAAGGTCTAGGTTGGATATTAGGAAAAACTATTTCACTAGAAGGGTGATGAAGTACTGGAATGGGTTCCCTAGGGAGGTGCTGGAATCTCCATCCCTAGAGGTTTTTAAGTCTTGGCGTGACAAAGTCCTGGCTGGTATGGTTTAGTTAGGATTGGTCCTGCTTTGGGCAAGGGGCTGGACTAAATGACTCCTGAGGTCTCTTCCAGCCCTATGATTCTATGAGGTAGGAGGAAATTAAAATAGTGATTGGGAAAGGCCCTGAAGAAGAGAACAAACAACTTGAATATTATGCGGTAAAATGCACTAAGCCAGTAAACTAGTTCAAGGAGATGGCATAAAAAGGTCAGAGGAACCAGAGAGGAAGGTGACTTTAGCAGGCAGATAGGTATAGTAATGAGAAGCATGATATAATTACCAGATGGTTTAAATAGAAGCAGCATTTTGGATTCTCTAGAGCTGAAGTGAAAGTAGGATTACTTATAAGGAATAGGTCCCTGTGTTCATAGTGGGCACATCTACACAGCAGGGCTAACGCTGAAACAAGCTACATAAGTTGAGCTACTTCAATTGCATAGCTGAAGTCGAAAAAGCTTATTTCAGCTTTTGGCGCTATCTACACAGCAGATTGTCTGAGAGAGAGCATTCTTCCTCCAACTTCCCTTTCTCTTTGCAACATGAGAGTTACAGGAGTTGGAGTAAGAAGTCCTCTAGTTTGACATTATTTCAACACTGTTGAAATAACTTCTTGCTCTGTAGACACAGACTATGTTATTTCGGAATAAAGTCCGAATTAAACAAATTTGAAATTAAATAAATTCCAAAATAACGCTGCTGTGTAGACATAGCCAGTTAGAAATGTCCACTAAGGATAAAAGTGCAGTAATTGGGAGAGTGAAAAGAGAAAATGTTGATGTTAAACATTATTTAAGATATTTGAGAGTTATGAAGGAACAAGATATGGGGAAGGTGGAGAAAGAGGAGTTCTATGACACCAACAGGAAGGATGTCTCTGAAGGTGATTTCAGAAAGACTAAGTCTGAGAGTATCAATGCAGGTATTTACATATTTTCATCAGCATTTCTAGGGAGTCAATGTCAATAAGTATTGTACATGAATTACAGAAAACAGTGAAATCTGTCCCACTTGGGCAGTCAATATACTATATATCTGACTCTGGAGTTTAATTAACCGCTTCTAGCATTGAGCATGCTTTTTGGAAGGCTTTGGCAAAGACATGTGACTTGCAATATGAGCTGAAAATAGTGAGAGTTGGATTTCTCTTGATCACCTTTGGGAGAATGCTTCTTGCATGAGCATAAGTATACAAAAATTATCATATAATTTCATTGATCATATCATTGGGTCAGACCAATACTGAGTCCAACTAGCCCAGTATTCAGTCTTTTGACAGTGTCAATGCCAGATACTTCAAAGGGAATAAACAGAGCAGGGCAATCATGAGTTGTCCCATCTAGTAGTCCCAGCATCTGACAGTCAAAGGCCTATGGATACCCACCACATGGAGTAACATACCTTACCATTTTGATTAATAGGTGTTGATGAACATGTTTTCAATAAACTTATCTAATTCTTTTTTGAATTTGGTCAGTGTGCATCTACACAGCAGTTCTAGTTCAGAATAATGGCCGTTATTCCAAAATAACAATGTGAGCGTCTAGACAGCAATTCCATTATTTCGAAATGAATTCAAAATAACAGATGACTTATTCTGACTCCGGTAAACCTCATTCCACAAAGAAAAATAATGCCTCTTCAAAAATAGCTGTTTCGGAATAGCAATAGTGTGACTGCTCCACTGTTGCTATTTCGAAACCAATCCAGTACTCCCCCCCACCAGGGCCATTCAAAGTAATTACTCCTAAGTGCCTCATGGGCCTCTAAATCAAGGTAGCATATTCACATTAGGGGAGTCTGCCTCAGATTAATTTTGAGGCTTCCCTGTAGTGCAGATGTGCTATTTGGAAATAAGCTATTTCGGAGTATTTCTTCCAGAATAGTTTATTTCGAAATATATGTACGGTGTAGAGGTACCCCAATAGTTTTGGCCTTCTCAACATCCCCTGACAATGAATTCCACAGGTTAACAATGCAAGGTATGAAGAAGTACATCCTTTTAAACAAGATAAAAAGAGTGAAAAATCCAAACTAATGACCATTTTGGACTTTCAAGCATATTATTCTCTATCCTTATTGAATATTGAGCAGTTGAGGAAGGTTAGTCTTTGGTTCCCTGAAGATTATATTTGGATTCTCCTAAACACAGGATTCTGAGCAATGAGTTTGATTTGTCAAACAAGAGATGCTGTCCTTCAGATAGCATGATTGTATCTCATTAATGGATGTGTAAATCAGCTCTAGACATGTGTAGTGAATCCAGGATGAAATTTGTTCATTATGAGAAGCACTGGCATAACAGGCATGATCAACTCTTACGCTGACCTCTACACCAGCTCCTGATTCCTTGTGGACCTTTTATCATGGCTCAAAAAAAGGGAAATATTCTGAAGATGACAAGTGCACAAGCCATTTTGGCTAATTCAGCAGAGGAATGGAGAAAAATGTTCATAACTGTTGCAGTTTCTGCTTCCCATGGTCCATACTGAGTCGAGCATATACCAAAGGCTGTGTGCTAGTTTGACTTGAATGGAGGATTTATAATTTTTTCAGAGCATTTTTCCTCTTCCACTTAGCATCACATCAGCATTTTCTGCATTCAGTTGAGCTAGTTCTTCATGTACACTGGAGCAATCAAGTATTGAGCTGTTTAAATGAAATAAATGAGTATAGAAAGAAGGTGGGTGAAACCCATATCTTTTAGTGGACCAACCTCTTGCTAGTGAGAGAGACAAGATTTTGAACTTATACAGAGCTGCTTCAGCTCACGTTTTTTCTAATATCCAAGAACCAACCTGGCTATAACAACAAAGCATATATAAATAATTATTATGAAAACAATGTACTGGTAACCACAAACCATAGATTAGAAAAAGGAAGATATGCCCATATTAAAAAAAATTCCAGCTGTGCCACAATGACAGAATTTTTTCACTAAGATAAACAGTTATAGTCTTTTAATGCTAGTAGGACATTTCAAACATTTAAATGGCCTGGATAACTTCTAACTTTGGGGAAATTATATTTCATCATCCTTCATTGAGTAGATTAGAAGTAGTTCTTCTAGATTAGACTGAATTGACAACCTCTTCCAATTTTCACTTGGTGTTCTGCAATGTGTGGTTCCAATTGTTTTCAGTGGCCAGTCCTCTTACCTTGGTCACGAACATTACAGAACCTCCACAAATCTCTGGATGCTTTATAAGTGGACCCATTAAATAGAAGTTTGTATTTTATACTAGTAATACTAGGATATTTCTTACTGGTCCAAAATAATTTAAACCTAATATTTTGGACACTAATATAACCCATAGAATCTTTTTAGACAGTAAAATGAATGAAATATCCCAACTAATGACCATTTTGGACTTTTAATTTGATTATTCTCTGCCCTTTTGAATAACTAAACTGAACTGAATATATTGTTTCCTGGCCTCTAAAGTGTGTACGTCAGTGTGGTCTAAATTACAAATCAATCACTTAAATATATTGAAAACAGAGAATCTTTCTTGCCACTATTACAACTTGCTCATCAGATTCTGTTTTCAACCTTTCCTTATACAGCCTGAAGTGGATTGTAAAACATAAATGTATTAAATTGGAAGAGACTGGAACATAGCTGGCACAAAGCCTTATGTACATGGAGCCTTATGTACATGGAGCCTCAATTTCCTGCTAGCTAGGAAATGCCACCATTGCCAGCTCTCTCAGTTGCAGTTAGACATTGCATCTCTCTCCTTTATGACCTGAAGACTAGAGCTTGATCTCTCATGTTTTCAGTTCTTTAACTATCATAGTGTGCATTAAGTCTCCTTGGCTTATTATTTCCCATCATTTTAATCAACCCATGTAAAAACATTCTATGGAGCAGCCTTTTTTGGGGGGAGGGCAGAGTTTCTTTGTCCTGTCTTCAGCATTCTCCTTCGCCTCTATTCTTCAAATTAAGGAGGCCAATATCTAATGTTTTGTCCAGAGCAGAGACTGAATTGTGCTAACTCCTATATTTGTAACAACAACAGGTCATCATTGCTGCTTTCTTTTCAACCAAATAACATCAATAGATACTCCTGAAACCCCACAAGTTGTCAGTCTGCAAAACTTTCTAACTGTACAGGACTGAGGGAGGTGATGAAATTGCCTTGAAATATTGTCATGCATAATTTGGCCTGATGAGAAGGCATAACAAAAAACAACAACATGTCTCTCTGGACTGGGATGCACAGCCTTCTATCTTCTGCCTTAAGTTTCCCTCCAGGGCATCTTATATCTGAGCTGGAGACACCTATTTTAACCTACCTCAACAAATCTGCACTTACAGCTTTTGCTCTTTCGTCTTTTTCTTTGACATTGGAAACCTAATACCCGTTGTAGCTCAGAAATAGAAATATGAGATTTTTAATATGATCATAATGACTACTGCTGAGAATTCGAATCAGGTTCAGATTTACTTCACCTCAGATCTCCTACAAGGTGATATTACAAAGGCCCTGGTCAGGGGAATTGACAGCCACAGCAGTGGAGAGCAGGGCCTCAGCTGGAAGAGGCAGGGCTGGGGCAGCCATCCCTAAGTGCCACCGAGAACGCACCACCCTGGCTCCCCCATCCCTTATTGCTGCTAAGTGCCCACCACAAGGTTCCCCAGAGGCAATGTAAAGGGCCTGGATCTCTCAGTGGACCCTGGGCAACTACCTTTGCCCCCATTCCCATTAGCGGGCCTGGCCTTGGCACATGTTCCATACTGTGTCACTCACCTTCTTTTTGGTTATTAAAGATTCTTTTCTCTTTCTTTATCCTTTCCTTTTTTAAATCTTTCTATTCTTTCCCACATGTATGTCTTCTTTCTGCCACTATATTTTTTTTCCTGGTTTTGATACCCCCTTGTGACGTTAGGTTGTTATGGTGAAAAAAACCACAGGATCATTGAATTGGCATTTTATTTTTCCTTCATTGTATGTTCATTATATTTTATGTTGTTTTTAAATTATTTTTATGTATTTTGACATGCCTGAAATCTTTGTACATGTTTTGCTCAGTTACATATAAATTTGTTTGAACCACTGTATTGTACTCTTTTTCTAAGAATAAATAAAGTTTTTGGTGGAAAAATTTAAATTATACAAACATTGCCTAAATAGTGCATTGTAATGCCACCTAGAAAACTCAGGTTCAAGACTAAGTTAGAACTGGCAAAAGCTTCATTTAACTAGCATCTTTAAACCAGCATTGATGTTTCAGAAGCAACAATCACTCCTCTAGACTGCAAGGTTTCATGCTGTTATACAGCAAAACACAAAGCTTGAGGGAGGAGAAACGATATAGAAAGAAAAGAGAGAACACAATATCTGCTATACTCTTCTGTCTACACATACTGATAAAAACTGACAAATTGAATTAAGAAGCTTAAATTCACTCCTTGCAGGTTATTTGCACAACTGCAATATAAACGATCTAAAAACTGGAGGACCAGATAGTCTGTGATACTTATTCCCAACAAATGGGCTGAATTAAAAGCTACTGAAGTCAATGGGAATCTCACCATTGACCACCCTGGTCTTTGGACTGGGCCCTAGTGAAATGAGAATGACATATCATTCCTTTGCTCGCTGACACCACTGTGCTACCTACTGTGATACTTACATACGTTTGTTGCTAGTTCAGTAACACTATGTTTTTGCTATCCTTTGGGAGCAGCAATTTCTTGTCTGAGAATCATATTAGGATATCCTGCTAAAAAAGTCCTAGTGAGCTAATGTAGCTTAGAACACGTTATAGCTGCTTCTTAGGGGGGAAAAAAACCTGTACAAAAGTTATCATAAAACAACTCCCCTTGGCCTGTGAGACATGCTGTTAGAAACACCACCATTTAAATTCCCAGTTCAGCAAGGAACTTCAGTATGTGCCTAACTTTAACTCCACTGACTTCAGTGACAACACTCTAATTAATCATGTGATTAAAGCATGGCATGTGTTTGAGTAACTTGCTGAACTTGGGGCCTAAATACAGTTGCAGCTGGTGAGGTTCCTGTCACTATGTATTTGGGGCACCTTTTTTATTTGTAAAGTTTTATCTCAGCTCACAGTGGTATTTCCAAGTTGATTGTTTTGGCAGTAAATGTTCAATGATAATTAAAACAGAATTTAAAAAACGTAATAGTGTTTCCCCCACATTGTTTTTCAACCTTTTGAGATTTGTGAAGCCTGAGGCCTTGATCCAACAAATAATTTAAACACATACTTAACTTTAAGTACGTGTCTAGCATCTTGATCCTACTTCTAATCAAATCACTGGAAATGTTCGCTTTAAATTTCATGTTGGCAGATCAGGCTTTAGGTACTTTGAAGTCAGCCTGGATTAATCATCTACTGAAAGTTATGCATGCACTGAAGTGTTTTGCTGAATCGGTCTATAATTATTTTGTGGCAAAAAAATATTATAGTGTACACGGAAAAGGTAGGGCAATCAACTAGTTATCTAAGGTGTCTGTACACAAATGCAAGTAACCTGGGAAACACACAGGAAGAATTGGAAGTCTTGGCAAAGTGAAAGAACTATGAGATTTGGTGAGATGACTCACATGACTGGAGCACAGTCATGGAAGGGCATAAACTCTTCAGGAAGGACAGGCAGGGGAGAAAAGGTGGAGGAGTTGCACTGTATGTAAGAGAGCAGTATGGTTGCTCAGAGGTGGGAGCAACAGGCGTGATGCCGTAATCGGTGTCTGCTATGGACCACCAGATCAGGCAGATGAAGTAGAAAAGGCTTTCTTCAGACAACTAACAGAAGCTTCCAGATCAGAGGCCCTGGTTCTCATGGGGGACTTGAATCATTCTGACATCTGTTGGGAGACCAATACAGAAGTACACAGGCAATCCAGGAAGGTTTTAGGGAATGTTGGGGATAATTTCCTGGTACAAGTGCTGAAGGAACCGACCAGGGGCCATGCTCAGCTTCACCTGCTGCTCACAAACAAGGAGGACTTAGTAGGGGAAGTAGAGGTGGGTGGCAACCTGCGCAGCAGTGATCATGAGATAATCAAATACAAAATCCTGACCAAAAGAAGAAAGGAGAGCAGCAAAATACAGACCTTGGACTTCAGAAAAGCAGACTTTGACTCCCTCAGAGAACTGATGGGCGGGATCTCTTAGGACGCTAACATGAAGATGAAAGGAATGCAGGAGAGCTGGCAGTATTTTAAAGTAGCTTTATTGAAGGCACAGGAACAAACCATCCCGATGTGCAGTAAAACAAGGAAATATTGTAGGTGAGCAGCTTGGCTTAGCAGTGAAATCCTTGGTGAGCTTAAACACAAAATGGAAGCTTACAAGAAATGGAAACTTGACAGATGACTAGAGAAGAGTATAAATATATTGCTCGACCATGCAGGGGGATAATCAGGAAGAACAAAACATGACTGGAATTGTAGCTAACAAGGCATGTGAAGAGTAACAAGAAAGTTTCTACATGCACATTAGCAATAAGAGTGTGGTCAGGGAAGGTGGGGGACTCTTCCTGGATGAGAGAGGTAGTCTAGTGACAGATAATGTGGGAAAAGCTGAAGTACTCAATGCTTTTTTTGCTCTGTCTTCATAGAAAAGGTCAGATCCCAAACTACTGAATTAGGCAATGCAGTATGGGAAGGAGGTGGATAGCCCAAAGTGGAAAAAGAACAGATTAAGGAATATTTAGATAAATTGGACATACGCAAGTTTGTGCAGCTGGATGTAATGCATCTGAAGGTACTCAGGGAGTTGCCTGTTGTGATTGCAGAGCCATCGGCCATTATCTTTGAAAACTCAAGGCAATCAGGGAGGGGGTCCCAGATGACTGGGAAAAGATAAATGTAGTGCCTATCTTTAAAAAAGGGAAGAAGGACAATTCAGGAAACTACAGACAGGTCAGCCTTACCTCAGTTCCTGGAAAAATCTTGGAGAGGATGCTCAAGGAATCCATTTTGAAGCACTTGGAAGACAGGAAAGTGATCGGGAATAATCAATATGGATAAACCAAGGGCAAGTCATGCCTGACCAACCTTATTGCCTTATATGGCAAGGTAAACTGGCTCTGTGGATAAGGGGAAGGCAGTGGTCATGGTATATCTTGACTTTAGCAAAGCTTTTGATACGGTCTCCCACAGTATTCTTGCCAACAAGTTAAGGAAGTATGGATTGGTTACATGGACTGTAAGGTGGATAGAAATCTGGCTAGATTGTTGGGCTGAGCGAGTAGTGATCAAGGGCTCAATGTCTGGTTGGTGGTCAGCATCAAGTGGAATCAGTTCTAGGGCCAGTTTTGTTCAACATCTTTATTAATGACCTGGATGAAGGGATGGATTGCACCCTCGGCAAGTTTGCAGATGACACTAAGCTAGGGAGAGAGGTAGATTCATTGGTCGGCAGAGGTAGGGTCCAGAGTGACCTCGGCGAATTGGAGGATTGGGCCAAAAGAAATCTGATGAGGTTCAACTATTTTACAAGTGCAGAGTCTTGTACTTGGGATAGAAGAATCCCGAACATTGTTACAAGCTGGGGAGTGACTAGGTAGGCAGGAGTTCTGCAGAAAAGGACCTGGGGATTACAGTGGATGAGAAGCTGGATGTGAGTCAACAGTGTGCCCTTGTAGCCAGAAGGCTAATGGCATATTAGGGTGCATTAGGAGGAGCATTGCCAGCAGATCTAGAGAACTGATTATTCACTTTATTTGGCATTCGTGAAGCCACATCTGGAGTATTGCGTCCAATTCTGGACTTCCCCACTATAGAAAGGATGTGGGTGTGTTGGAGAGGGTCCAGTGGAGGGCAACCAAAATGATTAGGGGGCTGGAGCACATGACCTATGAGGAGAGGCTGATGGATTTGGGCTTATTTAGTCTGCAGAAGAGAAGAGTGAGGGGGGATTCAACTACCTGAAGGGAGATTCCAAAGAGAATGGAGAGAGGCAGTTCTCAGTGGTGATGGATGGCAGAACGAGGAGTAAAATGACCTTAAGTTACAGTGGGGGATGTCTAGGTTGGATATCAGGAAAAACTATTTCACTAGGAGGGTGGTGAAGCACTGGAATGGGATACCTAGGGAGGTGGTAGAATCTCCACCCCTAGAGGTTTTTAAGTCCTAGCTTGACTAAGCCCTGGCTGGGATGACTTAGTTGGGGTTGGTCCTGCTTTTCACAGGGGGTTGGACTTGATGTCCTCCTGAGACCTCTTTCCATCCCTATGATTCTCTGATTCGCTGACTTTTAGTTTAAATATTTTGAGTATTTTAAAAGCTATTAACAGGAGATTATTAAGAGCTACTTAAAAGTAATCAGGCCTGAAAATTTATTTTTGAAAATATATTTAGAGTTATAGTTAACACACTCCCACAATAAATCCTTTCCTTGTTCTGTTACTATAGTGACCATTAAATTTCACATAGCATCACCACCAATAAAAACATTATATTATGCATGCATATAATTATAAAATACCATAAAAATGTATAGATCACAACTTACTGTCCAGAATCTGAGAGATGTTATATTTTTCTATCCTAAATATAAAAAAAGTTGAAGAATCTCAGATACTAACATGCTGTTATTGTTGGTAAAAATTGACATATAGAGCCTGATTTTTAGAGGTTTAACACCTGTAGTTAAAACCAGATTTTAGAAAAAGCTTAGGCCCTATTTAGACACCAAAATAAGGGCCACATGTACATTCAGTATGTGGAGCTTTTTTGAAAAGCTGCTATTTCTGTTGGTGACTAAATGGGAAAAGAGTTGTTTTCAGAGAGCATGAGCTGAGCACTTTTGAAAATCTAGCTTTTATTGGAGACCCCTCTGGGCATTGGCTAGATTCTCCAATTCACCAAAATCAATTTGCACATCATAAGATCAAAGTGGCTTACCTAGAAATGACTAGCGAAGTATTCCCCCTCTGCAGCCAAACTCTCCATTGGCATAAAGCTGTTGGAAGAGACTTCTCTGTGACCTGTACCAGCTGCTTCCAGTGCTCCTGGCATAATGGACAAAAGGGGGTGTTTTAATGGTGAGCCCTGGATAGGATGGAAAAGGTAAGGGGTAGACAGAGCATTTCTGCTATGCCAGTTCTTTCTCTGTTGCAATTCAAACTGTACCTGTAGAGTCCTAACAGAATGCATAATCAAGCCCTTTATATGTCAACATCCAATAGTTTAGGACACTACCCAAGCCCCCCGCCCATTCCCCCCCCTCCCGAAGACAATGGAAAGACTCCAATTGATTTCAGTGTGTTTTGGCTCAGGCTGTTGGTCAATTTTATTTTTTAAAATATCAAAATGAAGGAAGGATTACAGAAAGCCTATCAAGCTACATAATCACACTCCTGTTTTAGATAGTTTGTGTATTGACTCATGAAAAATAGGCTTCATTGTGTCATTTGACCATGGCATATTTCTCTGAACTAGAGTCTGATATACTGTCACCAAATGAACACCAACACCAATCTTAGACACGGGCAGGAAAATGTTTGTTAAAAAGAGGAAAATGTTAACTGGAGTATTAGCCTCACTATTTTGATCCATTTTTTCTCCTTGTTCTTCCTTCTCTTTCCTATCTGGAGATGGCCAATGATGTGAGGCTGGGCCTCAGAACTATGGTGAGATTTTATAACAAACACATACCAATATTTGATTTATTGTTGGAAGTGCCTGCACAGTTTCATCCTTGCTAACTATCTCATCTTCACCTACTGAAAGTCCCCTTGATCCTAACCCTCCTACTGCTGCAAATGGCTCGAGCTACTATATACATGCACACAGTAGCTATTTTCTCAACATGCAACTCCCTCTCTCCCAGATAGCTCATTTCCAAAGACATAAATGGCATGTACATAAACCACTACTCATTTGACACCACATTTTCCTGTTGCTTGTGCAGGAAAATGATTCCATGCCACCCTCCTTTTGTGCTCTGTATTTAACCTTTTGAAGCCTATGGACATATGTATGTAGACTTAGCAAGGACTCCAAAGCCTGGATGCCTCAGCATCAGGCTTTATGGCTCTCTATAGCAGTAACAAATGAGTGCTTTGAAGCCACCCTCTATCTTCTTCGGTTTGACTCTACCATTAGCAACAAAGATAATCAAATATGTTACTGTTACTGAGATTTGCAAATGAGATGTGATGAGTGTGGTGTTGAGTCTCTGGAAATGGCTATAGGATATGAGCATGTTCACCAGCAATCACCCAGTTGTGATATACTTCCCACAACTACTGTATGTTCTGCATGTTTATTAACCTAGCACCATACAATATAGATGCATGGTGCTATTGAGACAAATATAAAAAATGGAGATGGATCTTCAGCAGTTTCAGCTGGCAGAAATTCATTTACTTATTGGAGTTATATTGACTTATACCAGCTGAGCTCTGGATTGGTATTTAGAGTCTATTGGGCTGATCCTACAGACACAGTGTGAATAATCTTCTTACTGTGGACCTCATGACATAGGGCTAAGTGGCAACAGACAAAGTGGGAAGGGCGGGATATGAATTGCATGAAGTAAGTATTACTTACTTTTGTAGTATACACATTATATCAGGTCCCCCTTCTTGGTAAACACTGCTCTACTGCCAAAATGCTTCTGAAATAAATGTAGTCAAACTTTACTAATTCTGGGTCACTGAGAACGAAAATGATGCTTAAAATTGTTGGTTGGCTCTAGTTTTCAAGATATGCTATTGGGTCAGTATATGCGACCCTTGACTTGGGAATGGCGGAGGATAACTGAGTTATAAAGGGAGGGAATCTCAATTTAAACCAGAAATGACTAAAATACATATTTGACTGGATCTATGAATAAATCTATGACTGGGTTTGGACAGTACTTGCTTTTTAGGCAAAACAATGAATGACGCAATCTGAAGCTGGTATTGCGTCATACATGATATGAATTGCATCATGTTATTCCTAGAAGTCATGGATGATGCAATCATAATGAAGCTTACATCACTCTGCTGAACAAATTGCCCTATATCAGCTCTAGAAATCACACAGTGTCGTGCTCTCTTATTTGTCAGTGTTTGATTTTGCAAAGGGACACATTTCTGTTTAGCCAAAGTGAGCAGAGATGCCTCGTACTTGTGTGAACAGTGCAGATAACTTCTGCTATGTTTGTGGTGAAGTGACTTTTGCTTCACAAAAGCGCAGTATAACCACTATGGTTAAGAAAGCCTATCGCCTTTATTTCGGCTGCAAATTGGAGATCGGGACAAGAGGTGGGCCCCTTGGTGCTGCAATACTTATGCAACAAATCTTCGCCAGTGGTTGAACAGGCAAAGGAAATCTATGCCTTTTGCAGTGCCAATGATTTGGAGAGAGCCAACAGATCATACCAGCAATTGTTACTTCTGCATGGTGCCTCCAGTTGGGAAAGGTGTGTCGAAGAAGAAAGAGTAGACTGTGTATTATCCAAACATTCCATCAGCTATACGCACAGTACCCCACGGAGAAGGACTGCCGGTTCCTGATGCACCAGAATCATTCTCACTTGAGTCAGACGAGGAAGAGGAAGAGGATGAAACTTCTAGTCCTGAACCATCAATGTCATAGGACCCACATTTTCTCCCATCCTCCTCCTCTGAACCACACCTCATAACATAAGGTGAACTGAATGACCTTGTCAGGGATTTGGAATTACCGAAGAGTAAGGCAGAGCTGTTGGGCTCCAGACCACAGCAGTGGAATCTTCTGGCCGGTGATGTTAGGGTTTCCATGTTCCGTGACCGTCAAAAGGATCTTGTCCCATTCTTCTTCATGGAAGGTGATCTTGTAGCCTACAACAACATCGATGGTGTGATGGCAGCCCTCAACAACGTTCACGATCCAGATGAGTGGAGACTGTTCATTGATTCATCGAAGACGAGTCTGAAAGCTGTTTTGCTGAATAATGGCAATGTTTCAGCAACAATTACAGTTGGTCATGCAGTCCATATGAAGGAAACCTATGACAACATGAAACAACTTTTGAGGTGCATAAACTAGACCAACATCAGTGGCAGCTTTGTGGCGATTTGAAGGTTATTGCTCTCTTGCTTGGTCTGCAGACTGGGTACACAAGTTACTGCTGTTTTCTCTGCGAATGGGATAGTCGTGCAAGAGATTCCCACTACATCAAGATAGATTGGCCACTCCGACAGTCATTGGAGCCTGGGAGGAAAAGTGTTCAGCATCCACCACTTGTTGAATCAAGGAAGATTTTGTTACCACCGTTACACCTCAAGCTGGGTCTGATGAAGAACTTTATCAAGGCCATGGACAAAACACAAACAGCTTTCAAGTACTTCCGTGGAAAATTTCCAAGGTTAAGTGAAGCTAAGATAA
>JANRFK010003679.1:17076823-17090782 GCA_030068395.1 Apalone spinifera
TTTTTTGTGCTGTGAAACTCCATCAATGGAAAAAAAAGGGGGAAGTTTTAATGTCTTGTCTGGAAACATTACCAATTCATTTTAACATGAAAATATTCCCTTTCCAATTAGTGGCTAAAATATTCAAGTAACTTTTTTTTTTTCCTTTCTGTTGCTCCGAGGCAAACATTGGCTTTCTGAATTGAATAATTTAGTAATCTCTCAATCTTGTCACAATAGCAAATTTACTATCTCCATTTATAGCTGGATTTCTTTATTTTATTAAAACATGTTCATTTGACAAATGAAGTATGCAGCAAAATCACTGCCTACATAAGGACAAAAAAAATTAAAAAACAACAACATAAAAGTCCATCCAGATCTCCAAAAGGAAGCAGACCATGTGGTTTATGCTTTTGGGAAAAGTCCAATTTATTGTTTGGTATACTGGTTTGCATAGTTACTCAACTAGTTGTGGAGTGATAACTATCCCAAAATTGTTTTCTTTAGGAAAGTCATGCATTACATAATTAAACAGAGGAGAAACATTAAAACTGAATCAAACAGTGATAGGAAAAGTACCCAATGGAAAAAGTGTGCTTACAATACTACTTTTTAAAGAATGTTGACAATGTAGCTATGTTTAGACTACGGGGCTTTTTCGGGTTACCAGAGGTATCCGGGAAAAACTCCACTGTGTCCAGGGACCACGTCTGCTCTTCTGCTTTTTTTTTGCGTGTGGAAGAGCAGACGCTCTCTTTCAGAAGCTCTGTCTTCCTTCTCCCACGAGGAAGAAGGGCTCTTCCAAAAGAGGAGGCTTTTCTGAAATGTGGCCCATCTATACTGGGCCAAAATCTGAATTCTGAAAGCCTCTTCCAAAAAAACTATGGGAAAAAGGTACACAAATTGCAGAGCGCAATTTGCATACCTTTTCCCGATAAAGCCTTGTACTGTAGACATAGTCTTTGCTGATAGAAGTATCCCAGTGGTGATTAATTCCAGCATCGCCAGTCAAGCTGGTTCCTGATATAGACAATACAATTCTGCAATCAGGCAGAAGTTGTACTTCCTGCTTCAAACTAATTAAAAATAAACAATAATAAAATTAATCACTGGATTTATACTGGGGTAGATTTGATCCATTTTGATTTCCCCACCAGCATCCCCAAATTATCATTTTCCTCAACATGTTCAACAAGCTATGTACATTTTCAGCTGACTTTAATTTTTTTACAGAAATCATTGTTCATCTGCCATGTACACTGGTTTTAGGACTGGCCATGCTGGGATGCTGTACATATGTATGTATGATTTAACAGCAGTAAAGCATTGACTCATCTGCTTTGAAAGTTTCTCTTACTGTCACTTCCCTCTCCTCTTTTATCTAAATCACATACATTAAAGCCCTGATCTTCAGCTGCTTCTGAGGACCAAGAAGAGTGATCCACAAGAAGCCATCTTTGATCCCCCTGATTCTGGGCTGTGTGTATACTGAGATGTCTTTGAGCCCTGAAGACTCCACCCATTTGTAATGCCTGCCAATGATCCTACACAACAGTTGGGGATGGATATCAGATGTAGGGGCACCTCAGGCATGATCATTCTCCCTTAGACAGGCCTCTAAGGTGTAAGGTGATATAGGTGCCTTCTGTGCTTTATGGCACAAGAGGATCCCCAATTATGAGCATCCCTTAGCTGTTTATCCCCCCTAAAGAGACTTTATGATCATGTTGAGCTGGCAGTGCAGTATTATAGTGCAGCCATAATGCAGCTGTGGATCTGAGCCAAAAGTTGGACCTGAGTCACTGCTATTAGCAAACAAGTGCAGAAAGAAGTTTTCTAAGCTGCATCCCTTACATACACATACAAAAGGCAGTAAAAGGCAGTCTTTTCTTGCAGTAAAGATCAAAATGAAGTCTCATATAATAGAGACATCATTATTTTCACAAAACATATTATATAACTTTTATTAATATAATTTAAATAATCATATATAGTTTAAATTAAACTACATTTGTAAAATGAATGGACAGAATACATTTTAGAATTCATTAGCTTTAATTTTAAGTGTTTACTTTCTTTGGGCTTGATCCTGCAAGGTGCTCCAAAACACTTGAATGTGTGCTTAACTTTGTGCATGTGAGTTAACTGCAGTGTTTGGCAGTAAGGAGTATAGGTCAAGTCCATGATGACCCTGCTTTAGCAATTACTTAAATATGTGCTTAATTTTACGCATGTGCTTAGGTGTCACTGAAGTCAGATGCTTTTGTGCTTTGGATTAAAGATGACTTTAAGTACATGTTGAAAATGAAGCACACACTGAACATTTCAATTGACTTCAATGGGACTAGTCTATGCTTAATGTTAAGCATGTGCTTTGTTACATCAAGGGATAGTCAGTGAAATTAGCAAATCACAATGAGTCTCCCAGTCTTTAAAGAAAATTAGTTTATTTCAAAATATTGGATAGTTATATGCTATCAATCATGGCAGAAGCCTTTTAAATATCTTTTATGTTTCAGATTAGTTAAATAAATCAACGGGTTTTTCTCCAGATAATAAAAAATATTTGTTTCCCAATATACTTTAATTTTCAAACCAAATTCAGAATGTATTGCTTCTATGTTTTTGTCTTGTGTTTAAGATTTCTAGTTTAATTTTTACTTCTCAAAGTATATATATATATATATATATATATGTTCACTTTGTATGCATATACCATAGAGTCGTACATTATGCATAGGTGAACTAAACTATAAGTGAAGATTTCAAGCCAGATCATCAACTGGTATAAATTGGAGACATGCCTGTCTATACCATCACTGGATCTAACCCTTCATTTTATATATTTTGCAGACATGAAAAGGGAGCAAGTTGCATACGTTTCTGTAATCTAACAGGGCCATATTGTGCCCTGGAATTTTAAACAGCACTCCCCAATGAGCCTAGCAGAGTAAGGGTCTGCTTAAAAATGGGGAAAATCTATGGGCCCAAGTTCTCCAGGTTCTCCAAGATGTTTACATTGCAAAGCTGGTTGTAAGTGACATTGAGTGCCTATACCTTTGATTGTGCTCTTTTATTGATGACTTTCTGCTAATGTGATATCTGTGGCACAGCACTTGTTGTGTTTTCCATTCTGTTCAGCCATTAGCTTAGAAACAATGCTTTATTTTCATACAAAACTATGACTTGGTTTCTTAGATTTGCTTGCAGTCCACTAGCTCTGGAGAATGCATTGCTGTTATTTCTGAATAATGTGTCATGTTTTCCTGTCGCAGTGAAACAATATTAATTGTGCTTTTTAATTTCAAAGTTAAAACTTGATAGGATCTTTGCTGAGTTATAATTGCTTGTGTGCAATATTTGTCTTGCAAAGTGAAATTCCCAACATTCTGCCTTGCTTTTATAACCTGGCATTACTGCAGTCTTTGTGAAGCCTAAGCAAAGCAAGAATAACCCATCTTCACTTAGTCTGCTGATAGAATAATATACTCAGGATCTGATCCCCAGCTGGTGTAAATCAGCATTGCTCCATTGATTACATTGGTGATTTAAACTAATGGAGGATCAAAAGGGATTAGTGCCAAGTGCACTATCAAACTTTTAGTCAGTAGCAGTAGGGTCCACACAGATGCTTAGTGTGAAGAAGGGATTGCCCCAACCCTGGCTTGCCATGAGCACAGTAGTCAAAAAGACAAGCCCTTAAAGTTGAGCTTGAAAACACTGCTTCTTATAAATCTATAGTCACTGCTGGCCCTGAAAAGAAAATACTATAAGTTAGTGCTAAAATGCAATTCAGAAAGCAACTCTGTTGGTCAAACAACATGGATTTTAGTTATAGCTGACAGCTGGAATATTTTAAGCACAAATTTCTTCTCAAAGCCTGTTCAAAATTAGGTGCACATCCACTTTGACAGAAGTTAGACGTGAATGACAAATTGAACTTTTGTTTTAAAGAAGACTACATTCTTGGGACAATACAGTAACTAGGGTTACTATACCATATTTTATTCCTCTCACTGACCTGAATTTATGTTGTGAATGGCTAAAGAAAGCTAGGTCTGTAGGTAACACATTTGGGGACTCTACTGGAAATTTCCCCCCCAAAATCTATATTCTTCTGCATCAGTGGAAATAGACAAGAGGAATCATTAAAGAAAAAGCTATGAAGAAAAGCAAAATTTTAGGTAATAATGAATGGGGGAGAGGTAAAATGCATTGATTTGATCTGTCCAGCAGAACTATGATTATAATACTGTATCAGAAGCATAGATTCCATTATACAAGCAGTGGCCTCATTTTTTTTTCTTTTTAGAAAAACAAAATAAAAGAAGCATTTGTTGTACTGGATAAAAGTTGTTATATTATTTAAGAGTTGGGACTGTGTACTTGATAATTCTCTAAACCATGTGCCAGATCCTCAGCTGGTAAAAATCAGTTTCAATAGTAACACAGCCACTTAAAACTGCTGCGGTTATGACCCCCAAACTTTCATGTAAAAGCTCTACCATATCAAACTTTACCAGTAAATACATCCCTGACATACCTGTGCTAGAGATGAGTTATTGGGGGTGAATGTTAGAGCCCCAGGCATGGCCCAGGCCTCATTCTCCTAAGCGTTGTACAAAACTAGATAGTTCTTGCCCCAAAGTGCTCATAATTCAAATGGGGTACATCTACACAGCAATATTATTTTATAATAACTAGCATTATTTTGAAAGAACTTAGTCTGCATCTACACAGCAAGCAGTTATTTTGAAATAAGGTTGAAATACTGTCCAATTGGAGGACTTCTTATTCTGACTCCTGTAGCCCTCATTGTACAAGGAGTAAGGAAATTTGGAGGAAGAGTGCTCTGTTTCAATATAAGTGCTGTGCAGATACTCCCTTAATGAATTAAGTGACCTAAAAGAATAGTTAATATTAGTATTTATATTTCATCCTGAATGCCTGCTTTGTAAACAGCTCAGTTTATTATCTGTGTAGCAACAGACTACCAAGCTGCTGATTTTTCTCTTATAATTAATGAATGCATATGAAATACCATTAATGAATTAATCTGAAAGTAAGAGAGTTTGATGTTGGAATGGGGCATCCCAACAACACAATTGCTTTGCCTCTCTTCTTGTAAATCGCCATGGAAGACTTCTCTGACCTCTGCAGCTATTCAATTTTCCATCCCAGTTGTAAAAACCTCCACCATTGTGCAAGAACAAAGTTTGTCTCTTTTCAGGACTCCATATAAATGTAGTGAAGAAAATATCACTCTGCAACACTTGATGTAACTGACAGCAGGCAGATGGCAGAGAAAGTACACAGAGAAAGAACATGTTTGTTCATCCTAGCAAAGCTTTGGGTAGTAGAGTGATCATATATTGTGAATGACCAGCTGTAGCAATAAACTGAATTGTTTCAGAGTAGGAAATTTCAAACTGCAACACAAATCCCTGCTTTCCTTATGACAAAACATAATCTACTTTGGTTTGTTTGGCTGAATACCTTCCTCCACCCCCAGCATCACTATTCCATGTTTAGTCAAAAGATATGAATTGAGGAATTACAGTTTTAGAGTAGCTTTAGTTATTTACCAGGATATTTTCAGGTGATATCTTGTTTATGATGGGCTCCCAGTGGTTGGCAACCTGGGGCCTCTGGGCTGCATAACATTTCACCAATGTTGACCATCTGCAGGTGCCACCCGGTGGTCATGATTCTTTGCTCCTGGCCAATGAGAGTTGTGGGGGCTGTGCCTATGAATAGGCAATGTCAGCAAAATGTCTCATGGCTCACAATCAGGTTATCCTGATTGGCCACTGCCCACCACTGGTCTAGATTGTGTTTTCCATAAGGTCAGCTGTTGGAGAGACTGTATGGAGCAACCTATGTGCAGTTGGGCTAATGGATCAGCCAAAAATCCTCCCTGTGGGCTACTAGGCAGTATTTATAGTCTTGGCAGCCACTTAATCCTAGGAAAGCACAGCACACGCTCCCACTCAGTGCTTTGATGAGGGTGGGGTGGAGTCATTACCCCCTTTGAGGCCCCTAGTGCCCTGGGTGAAGTTAGTAGGAAACAGTGTCTGCATGTTACAATGAGATAATCACTGGTACTTGCATGAGGTTACAAGTAGGGGGTGGAGCTCTTTATGTCCTCTCCTCTTCTTCCATGTCGGCTTATGCATTGGGCAGGATCTGGCCTTAAAAAGCCAGGGCACATGCCAAAAAACATCCTCTTAGGAAACAGTTCTGTTTATCCATTCTTTTCTGATCTTCCCTTTAAAAAATCATTGGAACTTTGATTATTTGCACAGATCAGGTGTTTAGGCCTCAGGCATTCAGTGTGCTGATGCTTGTCCTCCATATCTTTGTGATGAAAATAATTGTGCTATTACCAATACTTATGAGGCCACCAATGGGGATTGCAATTTCAGATGAGGCATGTAGCAGGAAAAACAGAGAAACATGCACATCTGTGGCACTGAATCAATCATACTAATAAACTTTTATGAGGCTCAGAGATCACAGTTTCACGCATGCAATATCTGATCGATAATTGAGAACAGGGCTTCCTTGAAAAGAATATTTTCAGGGGTTTTCATGTGGCATCAGTACTGAAATATACCCTAAAGATAAGCCTGTCTCCATCTTGGCTCACTAAACCACCTTCTTGTACCTTGTGTAATCATTATCCTTCAGGTCAGAAAAACACACCTCTGTTTAAATGAGTTATAGGCAGAGATATGGTTCACCAAATGCTGAAGTGTTTTGCTGAACTGGGACGCTTATACAGATGTCAACTATAGTTTGAGTGAGTTCAGACCATTGTGAGAACAGTAAACATGTGTGTATATTGGACAAACAAGCTTGTCCATGACCATTACAGAAAGGTGTAGCCTTGCTTTGCACTGTTCATGTTTTTCATTTAAGGTGTGAGTGAGCCTTACAGCCAAGCAGTTAATGGTGATATGGCAAATCTGGTGCCACCATGCTCTGTCATGGGTTGTTGCTTTCCAGGTGCTGGGGGAGGGTGTATCAACCGGATGTGCTTTCAAGTATGACATCAATATGTCTTAATATTGTTTGTACAGCCATCATTAGAACAGGAGCATTTTTTTAATAGACCATAAAATATGTAGTCTTGAGTCAGCCATACAAACAAGATGCCCAGACCAAAGCAGCTGAGTTTACATGAATATGCTTTGAATCTGTCAACAATCAAGGATTTCTCTATTGATTATTCATACAGGATATGTAAACTGCTCACACATAGGAATGCTATAGAAGATGTAAATGGCAACACAAGATGCACTTGGTGGAGAGTCAGGATCAATGTTTATTATAATTTTCTTTTAAAATCTGAGAGAAATAATTTTGAAAAAAATCAGTTATCACAATATACCTGACAGCAGAATTTAGCCCAGCTTTCAGCAAGGTGAATTAGTATTGAAGAAGCATATTAGTTGGCTATAAGCCTAGAAGTGAAAAAAGACCCAAAACACTTTTCCCCACAAATGAAATTTTAGAATTTGCAGAAAATTTCAGAATGCATAAAAACTGGGGGGGGTGGGGGTACCCTACAGTGATGGGACCCTGGTGGGACTGCAAACCCATGATGTTTCTGTGTCATACAGTGTCAAGTGGAGCCTACCGGAGTGTGCTTCAATGAAACAGTTGCAGACGCCCTTGCATAAATATTCCCATTGGCATTCTAAAATCAGTAGCTCCTGTTCCTGCCAAGTTGGTCAATGAAAAAGGAAGGAGATGTCACTTCATTAGTCTCTATGAAAATATTGGCATATCTCCATATTGTCAAGAAGTGAGTTTGCAATCAATTAAAAATGTTATTCTAATTTCCACCATCTCAAAAAGTGGAAGGTGGGTAAATCGTAAGGCAAGCAATGAGTACTAGTTGTGGTTTGCCACTTTTCTTACCTTGGTCATTTGACAATATTTCATTGGCATCCTAATAGAGGCAGGTTTTAAGGAGGGTTTTGAAAATGGATTCAAAGGTTGCTAGACCTAATACTAGGTGCCCTCCGAGGGAATGAACTATCGCACCCCTGTCATCCCAGCCTCTAACAAACAGAGGTTAGGGACACCATTACCCAACTTGGCTAATAGTCATTGATGGACCTATTCTCCATGAATTTATCTAGCTCTTTTTTGAACCCTTTTAAAATACTGGCCTTCATAAGATCCTCTGACAAGGAGTTCCACAGGTTGACTATAATAGAGATGTAGCCATGTTAGTCTAGTCTAGCTGAAATAAAAAAAACAGAACTATGTATTTCTTTCAAAATAGACTGCATTTCTTTTTTCGAAATAGGGTATTTTGAAATAGCGCCCGGAAGCGATTATGCAAATGAAGCACGGGAAATTCAAATCCGCGCTTCATTTGCAATTTCGCTCGGCTGCATTTGCATTCCTCTTTTGAAAGAGGAATGCAGTGTAGACATAGTCTATCCCTATTCAAGGATTCCTAACATTCTGTTTGATTTTTTGATTCCTCCTGCATATTGAGTGGATGTTTTCTGAGAACAATCCAAAATGACTCCAAAATCTCTCTCTTGAGTAGTTATAGCTAAATTAGTCCCCGTCATATTGTATGTATAGTTGGGGTTATTTTTTCCAATATGCATTACTTTACATTTATCAACATTAAATTTTACATGCCATTTTGTTGCCCAATCATATAGTTTAGAGAAATCTTTTTGAAGCTCTTCACAGTCTATTTTGGTCTTAACTGTCTTGAGCAGTTTATCATGTGCAAATTTTGCCACCTCACTGTTTACCCCATTCTTCAGATCATTTATGAATATGTTGAATAGGATTGGTCCCAGAACAGACCCCTGTGGGACACCATTAGTTATCAGGCTCCATTCCAAAAATTTACCATTTATTCCTACCCTTTGTTTCCTGTCCTTTAACCAGTTAACATTCCATGAAAGGACCTTCCCTCTTATCCTGTGACAACTTACTTTACTTATGAGCCTTTGGTGAAGGACCTTGGCAAAGGCTTTCTGGAAATTTCAGTACACTATATCCACTGGATCCCGCTTGTCCACATGTTTGTTGAACCCTCAAAGAACTCTAGTAGATTAGTAAGGCATAATTTCCCTTTACAGAAACCATGTTGACTTTCAACAAATTATGTTAATCTGTGTGTCTGGCCCTCTATTCTTAACTATAGTTTCAACTAATTTGTCCGGTACTGATGTTAGACTTACCAGTCTATGATTGCCTGGATCCATCTCTAGAGTCCTTTTTAAAGATTGGTGTCGCATTAGGTGTCTTCAAATCATATGGTCCAGAAAACAATTTAAAGGACAAGTTACAAACCACAGTTAATAGTTCTGCAATTTCACATTTAAGTTCTTTCAGAATGCTTGGCTGAATATCATCTGGTTCTGGTGACTTGTTGGTGTTTAGTTTATCAATTTGTTCTAAAACCTCCTCTATGGCACCTCAATTCCTCAGATTTGTCACCTAAAAAGAATGGCATAAGTTTGGGACTCTCCCTAATATCCTCAGCCATGAAGATGATCCAAAGTTTCTCAATCCTTGAGTGCTCCTTTACCATCTTGATTGTCCATGGGCCCCAAAGGTTGTTTAGTAGCTTCCTACTTCTAATGTACTTAAGAAACATTCTGCTATTACTTGTAGAACTTTTGGCTAGCTATTCTTCAAATTCCTTTTTGGCCTTCTTAATTATATTTTTACAACTCATTTGACAGAATTTATGCTCCTTTCTATTTTCATCACTATGATTTAACTTCCACTTTTTAAATTATATCTTTTTCTCTCTCACTGCTTATTTTACTTGTCTATAAAGCCCCGGTGGCACTTTTTTGGTTCTCTTACTATGTTTTTTAATTTAGGGTATAAAATCTAGTTTAGTCTATTATGGTGTCTTTGAAAAGTTCCCATGCAGCTTGCAGGGATTTTATTTTTGATGCTGTACCTTTTAATTTCTATTGAACTAACCTCCTAATTTTTGTGTTTTTCCCCATCTGAAATTAAATACCACAGTGTTGGGGTGCAGTGATGTTTTTCCCACAACAGCAATGTTAAATGTCATTATATTATGGTCATTATTTCCAAGTGGTCCAGCTATAGTCATCCCTTGGACCAGATCCTGTGCTCCACTTAGGACTAAATAAAGAATTGCCTCTTCTCTTGTGGGTTCCAGAACCAACTCCTTTCAAGAAGCAGTCATTTAAGGGGTCAAGAAAATTTCTCTGCATGCTGTCATGAGGTGATGCATAACCGAATCAATATAGCGAAAACTGAAATCCCCCACTATTACTGAGTTATTTATTTATTTTGATAGTCTCTCTAATGTCCCTTTTTTATTTCATAGCCACTATCACTGTCCTGGTCAGGTGATCGGAAATATCTCTCTACTGCTATATTCATGTTATTAGAGCGTGGAATGACTATCCATAGAGAGTCTATGGAACAGTGTGATTCATTTAAGATTTTTACTTCAGTTGAATCTCTGTTTTCTTTCACATACTCAGGAAATAGCTCTGATTATTCTAAGAAAACTTCCATCTTTTCAGAAGATAAAATATGTAACTATGAACACCAAGAGGTTTAGCATCTTCCATACTAAGTGTTCCACTATAATAATAGATGTTTCAAAGAAATCAGTGAAAAACTGCTGTGCAGCTTTTTGGGATTTTTCTTGTCATTTTGTGAACAGAATTCATCTGGTGAGGACATCAGTTCATAAATACCTACATGTCAGCAAATAACAGGTGAAGAGAGTGAGTGGTGGGTATGTGACAAAGAAAGAACTAAAGAGAAATCCATGCTTCTTTCTTGTGAGTAATTTGACCTAGATATTTCGGAGTGGAAAACTTTTTGGGAGCAAGTCATGCAGGCCAAACTAAAGAATGAGGAGAAGGACAAGTTCTGTGTGGATGTGGAGGGTAGAGTGGTCTGGTTCACTATCTTTGTACATCCAAGTGACACTATCCAGTGCCACCATCTGCCATCCAGCATCTACCACCATTGAGAAAACTGGCAATATCAGTTTCAGACAGAGGTCTCCATTGAAGAGAGTCCAGGCCAATGGGGCATAGAATCATAGAATCATAGAGTTGGAAGAGACCTAAGGAAGTCACAGAGTCCAATCCCCTGCCCAAACAGGACCAACCCAACTAAACTGTCTCAACCAGGGCTTTGTCAAGCCGGGACTTAAAAACCACCAGCTCCCTAGGTAACCCATTCCAGTGCTTCGCCACCCTCCTAGCAAAATAGTTTTTCCTAATATTCAACCTAGACTTGTAATGGTCACTGTAACTTGAGACCATTGCTTCTCGTTCTGCCATTTGTCAATACTGAGAACAGCCTCTCTCCATCCTCTTTGGGATCTCCCTTAAGGAAGTTGAAGGCTGCTATCAAATCCCCCCTCCTCTTCTCTTCTTTGGACTAAATAAGCCCAAATTCCTCAGCCTCTCCTCATAGGTCATGTGCTCCAGCCCCCTAATCATTATGGTTGCCCTCCACTGGACACTCTAGAATGCGTCCACATCCTTTCTATAGTGCGGTGCCCAGAACTGGACACAATACTCCAGATGTGGTCTCACCAATGCCAAATAAAGGGGAATAATAGCTTCTCTAGATCTGCTGGCAATGCTCTTCCTAATGCACCCTAATATGCTGTTAGCCTTTTTGGCTACCAAGGCACACTGTTGACTCATATCCAGCTTCTCATCCACTCTAATCTCCCGCTTCTTTTCTGCTGAACTGCTGCTTAGCCAGTCAGTCTCAAGCCTTGAGATTCTTGCTGAACCTCCTCCAATTTATGTAGGTCACTCTGGACCTGATCCCTGGCTTAGTGTCATCCTCAAACTTGCTGAGGATGCATTCCATCTCCTCATCCAGGTCTTTAACAAAATCAGCCCTAGAACTGACTCTGCTAGATACCGATGACCAGCCAGGCATCAAGCCATTGATCAATACCCGCTGAGCCCAACAATCTAACTAGGTTTCTATCTACCTTACAGTCCATTTATTCAATCCATACTTCCTTAACTTGCTGGCAAGAATACTATGGGAGACTGTATCAAAAGCTTTCATATCACATCCACTGACTCCCCCATATCTATGACAGAGCTTCTTACCTTGTCATAGAAGGCAATCAGGTTGGTCAGGCATGACTTGCCCTGGGTGAATCCATGTTGACTATTCCTGATCACTTTCCTCTCTTCCAAGTGCTTCCAAATGGATTCCTTGAGGATCTACTCCATGATTTTTCTGGGGATTGAAGTGAGTCTGGCAGGTCTGTAATTCCCTGGATTGTCCTTCTTGAAAGATGGGCACGACTTTTGCCTTTTTCCAATAATCTGGGATCTCCACGAGTTTTCAAAGATAATGGCCAATGGCTCTGCAATGACATGAGTCAACTACCTGAGCACCCTCAGATGCATTAGATCCAGCTCCATGGTTCAAGTAATCTTCATTCTTTGTTGTTCCAATGCACTAGTAGCAGGTTGAATATGGAGGAAAGAGGGAAGCTGATGATTACACTGAAGCAAGGATATCGCTACACAGTTACCAGTGTAAGCTCTTTTCTGGAGTGGGGTAGGGGAGAGTGAGACAATTCTTTGGGATCAAGCTTAAGTGAAGTCAAGTTAGCACCTAAGAACGGTAGAAACAAATTATGTTCTACCTCTACACCCAGTAGCAGAGAGCTGTGCATTCCTGTGAAAGATTTTTAAATGAACAGCTATTCGGTTCCTGAAGCATTTGCAAATGGAGGACTAGATTTCTGTTGAATCTGTCATTCTACCTTGGGATCTATTTGCCCTCCCCACTAACTGATGAGCTCACTAGATTGGAAATATACGGCTTTATTGCTGCATGCATTAGTGAGGGGGCTGTGATAAATATTCTTGACACAAGATGCTGGGCATAAAGGCCTGAATGTTTAGAAAAAATTAAATAGAAAGAGGCAATGCTATTAAAGAAAAACACATTTCCAAATACGGAGTGAACTAGTGGAGGGTAAAACTGAAAAGGAAGATATAAGAAATATCATTTGAGGAATGACTATGGACAGACATGTAATACTGGGAAACTACTGTGGTTGTCAGAACTAACTTCTTTAAGAAATGGGACCAGATTCTCCCCTGCATCAGAACTCCATCTGGTACAATAAATGAGAAACTTCAAGAAGTCAGTTATGACTTTCTGACCCTCAGGGTCAGTTTGTGTCAGCCCTGGTGATAATTACAGCAACAGCTGGACTATTGGAAATTATGCTAACAACATAGGGTCTTTAATGATACTAACTCCAGTGGAGGCTATGTGTAATGAAGCCCCAATTCTATTTTCCCCACTTTGATATATGGACTTCTTCACTTTATGCCACCTATGCCAGAAGGGGGTGATGAAAATTTGA
Organism: Apalone spinifera; assembly: GCA_030068395.1. NCBI lineage: Eukaryota > Metazoa > Chordata > Testudines > Trionychidae > Apalone > Apalone spinifera. Next base: position 17,090,211 of record JANRFK010003679.1, read on the forward strand.
CAACACGATGCACCAGCTGTGCGTTTCAATATATCAGTTAAAAGGCGTTTTTATTCTCAGGCAATCTGAGCATTTTTTTCAGTCAACTTTGGTTGCTGAATAGTGAACATTTTCTTTTCATTTTGAGGGTTTCCATTTTTAAATTTAAAAAGTTCTAAATGTACATACTTTCTGAAGAGCTCTAAAAGTAAAGTATAAAATTGTTCTTAATGTGGTCCACCAGACACTGGTTATGACCATAACAATTTAGAGATAGATTTGAATTTCAAACGACCTAAGATTCACTTAATAACTGGGGAAGATTCTGGTGAGCACACAGTGAATTTATCTTGGCAATGATTCAGGCTAATTCTATCCTCTCAGTATTCAGATATTGGGTATTCTGAAATACTTGGTTTCTGAATTTTTCCTTTATAATTCAGAGGATGATATTCATGCTGATTTCAGGTTCCATGAAAAGATCTGACTATTTATAAAGCTTTCACCACAATTCAAAAGTGAGTGTCTTTGCCCTTAAAGACCTAGAAGAGAGTGAATATATATATATATATATATATATATATATATATATA
>JANRFK010003679.1:17127745-17139996 GCA_030068395.1 Apalone spinifera
TTTTTACATCAGGAAGGGGGCCTAGGGAGGGGTAAGTGGAAGGAGGTGAGGGAGAATGGGGTACGAGCCCCCGATAGGAAGGACTGAGGTGGCTCTGTGGGCTCCTCGGGGGGAAGCTCTCCTGCAGGGCCTCCTGGTTCCTGACAGCCCCCCGAATAACACACCCCCCCGGATGGCAGTCTGCGGCAAGTGTAGCCGGGCTGATGGCCGAGTGCTGTGATGTGCAGAGTAAGGTCACTCAGGGAACTCCAAGACAGGACTGCTTTGCTGTCCCTCAGGGAGGTAGACTAGCAAGCGGGGAACCCTGAGAACTGTCTGTCCAGGGTGGAGGTCGGGTCCCTTTAAGCACAGCCCTTGGCTAGCCTGAGGCAGCAGCTGCACACTCTAAGTCCTGGTTCCGGCCTGCCTTAACTTCGGTTCAGGGTCCACTCAATGTGGACATGCTAGTTCAAATTAGCAAAACGCTAATTCAAATTAGTTTTTAGGTCTAGATGCACTAATTCAAATTAGCTTAGTTTGAAATAACTAATTCGAACTAAGTTAGTTCATATTAGTGCTGTAGTGTAGACATACTCTAAGACGTTAGGAGGGAAACTAAGACCAGGCAGTGTTATCTTAACTAGCAGCTTTATTAGCTGACCCAAGGGAGGTGTTATATAAAAATGAGTTCCAAGACATATTTTCACTTGACTCTCTGTTCAGCAAGAATCAATTGATACACCTAATTTATAACCACGTCTTATATATAGGAAAGAGGGCTTCTATCCATATATCCTCTTGCAGGGAAAAATATAATTGGACCTCATTTAATGGAAGGAAGAGCTTCTTCTCCCTGACATTTGCTACATGATATGGTGTTCACCTTGCATGGGAGCTGTGGAAGTGAGTTCTCCAAGCAGCCTAGAGAGACTAAATGGAGCAGCCAATCAGTGCCCAGTGAGCTAGTACAAAAAGAAAAAAAAGCTGCAGGGCAGAGAAAGGGTCAGTTGCTGCAGGGAGTTTAAGGAGTGAGAACTGTGTTCCTAGCAAGCTCCAGGAAGGGTAGTACCTTGGACAGAACAGTAGTTGGGAGGAATTAGGGGAACAAGAGGAAACTCATGGTGAGCTGCTGGAACTTTCTAGCTGAATGCCCTGATGTAAGGATCAAGAAGGTTCTGAGGACATGGCGAAGTAACCCAGTTTAATTGAAGAGAGGCTGTAGGGGTCCTGGGGTTAAGACCTGGAGACCTGTACAGGCCCCAGTCACCCATTTTCCTGATAGTCACTGGTGAAGTGGCTGCAATGGTGGACTGGACTCTGGAAGAGGGAAATACAGATGGGCTGTGTCTAGACTACACCTCTCTGTCGACAGAGAGATGTAGATTAGGGACGTCGAAATTGCTAATGAAGCAGCGATTTAAATATCCCGCACTTCATTAGCATAACCATGGCCACCGCTTTTTTTCAAAACAGAGCTTTTTCGAAAAAAAGTGGCCGTCTAGACACAGAGCTGTTGAAAATAAACACTTTTTTTGGACAGATCCTGTATTCCTCAAAAAATGAGGTTTACAGCATCTGTCAAAAAAGGGTTTATTTTCGACAGATCCGTGTCTAGACTGCCGGGTTTTTTTCCAAAAAAGCTCAATTTCGAAAAAAAAGTGGCGGACATGTTTATGCCATTGAAATGTGGGATATTTAAATCCCTGCTTCATTAGCAATTTTGACATGCCTGATTTGCATCCCTCTGTTGACAGAGGGTTGCAGTTTAGACATAGCCAGTGTGACTTGACTGGAGGGTTGAGGCTTAGTGGATGGAGGCTTGCAAAAATAATGCCAGTGATGTCCAGAGGGAGGTGCTAGTATGGCGAGTTGCCGTCCTCATAAATGGAAAAACAGCATAATGTAGATTATCTAAAAAAATCTGTCTCTTTTTAACAATGGCCTTGTCTCCCAGGCAAAGGATTCGTTTTCACTGAAAACAGGAAGCTAGCTTTTCCAAGATAAGAAACAGTTTACCATAGAAAATAAACTTATTTTGTGAGGAGAAGTTTGGGAGTTCTAAATGGCAAAGCTAGCTGGGAATCGCTCTTTTTTTTTAAAGTAGATTAGTATCAAATATAAAAAACCAGGTAATTAAGAGTACAAATATAAATCCACTTCTCCCTCCTAATACTTGGACTTTTGATATTGATTATTTATAATCTGACCTTTTGCTCACCCCTGCATGGGTGAGTAATGCTTTTACATTCTTCCTTGTCATATGCCCAAAGTTTCCACATCTTGTAAGATTCCTTTTTGTGTTTAATATCAATGAAGATTTCTCTGTTACCCAAGCAGGTCACCTTACATATTTGCTATTGCTTTTCCACATTGGAACAATTTGTTCCTGCACCCTTAATAAGGCTTCTTGAAAATACAACCTGGACTTCTTTCCCACCTAATATTAACTTCCCAGGAGATCTTGTCCATCAGTTCCCTGAGGAAGTCAAAGTCTGCTTTTCTGTAGTTCATGGTCCATATTCTGCAGCTCTCCTTTCTTCTTTTTGTCGAGATCCTAAATTTAATCATGTCAGGGTCACTGGTTCCTGGGTTGCTGCCTACTTCTACTTCCCCTACTAGTTCTTCCTTGCTTCTGAGCAGCAGGTCAAGAGGTGCATGACCCCTAGTGTTGGATCCACCAGCACTTGCTCCAGGAAGTTGTCCACAACACTCAAAAAACTTCCTGGATTGTCTTTTCATTGCTGCATTTCTCTCCCAGTAGATGTTAAGGTGATTGAAGTCCCCCACGAGAATGAGGGCCTGTGATCTGGAAGCTTCTTTTAGTTGTCAAAAAATGCCTCATCTATCTCATCATCCTGTTCTGGTGGTCTAATGTAGATGCCCATCACAATAGATGGTCATAAAGCTGAATTTTACCTAGAAACCATATTGCTCATGACTATGTATGTAATCTATGGAATGTGTGTGAGGTGTGAATGAGAACTGCCCTACCAAAAAGGCAGGTTAGGATCCGTGACCTTTTATGGCAGACAAAGACCCTGCAAGCAGATAGATTAACTGAGAAGCGGCCAGAAAAATATCTCTTGGACAAAATGTAACATCACAGCAGAAACCTGGGACCAGCCCAGATAAGTTAATCCTCCGGCAGATCTGAAGGGATCTCCCAAGGAACATCATGGTTGAGTCTCTGGAAGTTAACACATGGCTAGCACTCTAGCAACCAGCAAAATCAAAAGTAATCTACACCACACTTACAGCCTGCCTCGAAACTGCCAGCATGAACGTGATGTGTGTGTGTGTGTGTAAGTATCACTTTACTCTTAAGAATCTGTATCAATAAGCAACACCAAAAGCAATACTGCTCCAGCCCACCCTTTGTCCGGGTTTGTTTCTCAGCAGGTCTGAGGAAGTGCAACATGTCCTTATGATAAGTTTATAGCTTTCCACCATGACATGCCTTCTCATGCACGTTAAGCATCTTGATAGTGTTGTCTCTATCTCCAAACACCTTCACTGAACATCTCCTCAGACCTACTTGAAAATTGTCCTCCATCATTCTAAAGCCCTTAAACGTGCCCATTTGTAGAACACAGTTGTTTCCCTCTGGTCATCTACAGCTGGCCTTCCTTCTGTGCCATCATGTAGACTCACTACAACCAATGTAACACAATTCTCTTTGCCATTATATTTCCATTGCTTCCTGAGGTATAGCTTAAGCCTCCTCCCTTTCCTCTTTCAGGTGCTTAGTAACAACAGGTTCTGCCTTCTCCTTTTCCAGTTGGGTCCTAGATTTTTCTTGGTACTTCCACACAGTGACTCCTCACTGTGCCAGATACACAATGGAGTTGTCTTTTGAGAAATCACTGATCATACTACAAGCTGGAAAGGAGAGTACAGTCTGGTACATAGGGGACAATAACATAAACAAAGTTCAGGAAGGAAATGTCACATTAAAAAATAACATGATATAAGAGGATACTTTATTGGGAATAGGAAAATTGGATCTTGAGAATGGTCAATATGAGTTAACTGTTAATAATATGGTTTTAAGAATGGGTTATGGTTAATAAACCAAATTCCCCAAAAATAGTCAGGTAGTTTTTCCTAATGTCCAATCTTAACTGCCCTTGATGCAATTTCAGCCCATTGCTTCTTCTCCTACAGTCAGAGGTTTATAAGACAATTTTTTCTCTCTCAACCTGGTGACAACCTTTTATGTACTTGACCACTGGTATGTTCCCTCTGAGTCCTTTTTATTCCAGACTAAATAAACAATTTTTTTCATTTTTTCCCACATAGCTCATGTTGTCCAGCCATTCAATCATTTTTGTAACTCTTCTCTGGACTTTCTCCAATTTGCCCACATCTGTTTTGTCAAGTGGTGGCCAGAATTGGACACAATACTCCAGTTGAGGCTGAATCAGCACTGAGCAAAAGAATTGCTTCTTGTGTCTTGCTTGCAACACTCCTGCAATTTTTTTTTCAACAGTGCCACATACTTGACTCATATTTACCTTATAATCCATGATGACCACCAGGGCCTTTTTTCTAGTACGCCTGTCTAAGCAGTCACTTCCTATTTTGTATCTGTGCAACTGACTGTTCCTAAGTGGAGTACCTTGCATGTGTTCTTTTTGAACGTCATTGTATTTATCTCAGACCATTTCTCTAATTTATCCAGGTCATTCTGAATTTTATTACTGTCCTCCAAAGCACTTGCAACCCCTCCTCACTTTGTATCAGCCACAAACTTTAAGGCTACGTCTAGACTGGCATGATTTTCCGAAAATGCTTTTAACGGAAAAGTTTTCCGTTCCATCTAGATTGGCACGGACACTTTTCCACAAAAGCAGTTTTTGCGGAAAAGCGTCCGGGGCCAATCTAGACACGCTTTTGCGCAAAAAAGCCCCGATCGCTATTTTCGCGATCGGGGCTTTTTTGCGGAAAAGAAATCTCTGCTGTCTACACTGACCCTTTTGCGCAAAAGTTTTGCGCAAAAGGGACTTTTGCCCGAACGGGAAGGGCAAAGTATTTCCGCAAGAAGCACTGATTTCATACATTAGGAAGTCAGTGCTTTTGCGGAAATTCAAGCGGCCAGTGTAGACAGCTGGCAAGTTTTTGCGCAAAAGCGGATGCTTTTGCGCAAAAACTGGCCAGTCTAGATACAGCCAATATGTCTCGCTTGACTGTATTGTACCCACTCCACTTTAGGGCAGTCAGTGAACAATGCCAAAGAATCCTCATTTAGCAGAGAAAGGATAGGCCCCTTGCCTAATCCTTGGACTCTCTATGCTTCCCAGTGTGCAGCTGTGATTGTGGAGTTTTTCTTAATGTTGCAGACACATCTTGACAGGGAATCACCCTAATCATTGACCTGAATCATTTCACATGATCTTTTTTTAAAGGCTATCTAGAGGTGCCCCTGTTGCAGCTGAGTTTGAAGGGCAGTAAGAAGAATAAGATGATTGCTTGATGGGAGAAAATATATCTACACACATTAGCTAAAAAATGTGTTCTGCCTAGTATAAATTGGCATGGCAGTTAATTGAATGGAGGTATTCTGATCTATAAAGGTGAGGATCTGGCTATCTCTGTACCTTTTCTAGTCCCTCCCTTTTTCAGAATCATGAAGGTGACTGGGTTTCATTCAACTGAAGGTCTGGGCAGTAGTTTTTTGTTCAAGTACCAATAATTGCACATCAATTACTATATTCACACATAACTAAGTAGCTGAGCAACAAGAGATTGCACACCCATTTTTGTACATGCAGGTTCTGTGTATTTGGGAGGGTTGGTGTTGGGATGGAAGGTGGGATAGAAGTGGGTTTTAAAAGATTTACTTTCACAAGCACAAACAAAAGCTGCATGAGGCGAGAAGAGAGAAATATTTGAGCAGCAGGACGGTCTTATCTGCAGAATGAAGGGCAGGTGTCTGTAAAGTGGCCAGATAATGGGTTAGAGGGATGGACACCTGGAGTCAACCATTTGCTCCACAGCACAGGGTCAGGCATAGTTCAAAATCAAAGATGACCGGGTAATTGGAGGGTCATCTGCCTCCCTGCCACTGTCGGTAGAAATAAGGGGTGAAAACAAGCAACATCACAGTGACAGTGACAGGGTGGGACTGATAGCCTCTCCAGATTCCCTGGGCAAGGTGTGAGGAGTGTTCCATGACTCCAAAAGGGTCCGAGCCTTGGGCGGAAAGTGTGGGGCTGGTCCTGTTCATAAAGATTTGGTTGTCCAATAACAGATCAGAAAACATCATGTGACTCAGGTGACCAATCACAGTGACCAAATATCATAGTATATAGGCAGTTTGCACAAATTCCATTAATACTTTTGTGATGCAATAGGTTGACCAGCTTCTGAACATTAACCTGAATCTGGGAACCTTTCATCAATCCTGAGATGTGCAAGCTGTTTTTTATTCAAGTGTTGCTTGTAGGTGCTGAGCTGCGCATACTGATTTGTTACTTAGGCTTAATTATGAATTTTCACATTGTTCTGATGTGAGAATAAAAAGAATTGACTCATTTAAAAAAAAACCCAAGCAATTGCAAATAATTAGCATCCAAGAAAATAATGATCAAAATCAAACTTCAAAGAATTGTAGTGCAGGACTTTGCCAGGCTATATAAGAACATGGCCTTGTAAATCATTTTAGGTATGCCAAGTTTGTCAGTTTTAATAAACAAGTCACCAAAAATTAAAAATAAAGCTGGGTGGTTTTGGCCAAATTTTCCCAGACAATTGTGTAAAATCATCATTGAAAGGTGGGTATTTGTCATTACTTGCAGGTAGAGTTGAGACCTTTCTAGACAGTGGCTGGCATCATTATCCTTCTACACACAGCTAAATGCCAGCCATAAATATCATCCCTTGCTTGCAATTATTCATGTCGCATACCAACTTCAAAACACTGAAACTGCAGAGTCAGCCTCATGTATAATTAACAAAGTGAGTCGTCCTGTCTTTTTTTTTTTAAGCAAAAGCATCAAGCAGGTAACAGCCCTTGATGACAGGATCATATCAAGATAGATTATCTAATATTTACAGAGTAGCTGAAGTAGAACAGGAACTTCATTTTTAAAATGTTATGGTAATGTTCCAGCACATAAATCTTGCTTCTGTGAATATTAACAAATAAAATATTTTTGGTAAATACAAATCGAGATAGATAAATTATAAAATTGTATTCATGGTTTTCATTTACAAATAAAATTTGTTTTTGCAAATGATACACAACTTGGCATGTTTAGCATTCCCAGTAAAAGGGTTATTCTTAACTCAGGAAGGTCAGCTGATGAAAATCTGATTTGCAGAGCAAATCAATAGTGTCATTATCTGCTGACACCATATTTTATATTTATAAAGATACTTTCTTCCAATGAAATGTCCCTGGTTAACCACTCAACACCACTGCAATTCTACCACATTTTGAGGTAGACGTCAGCAGACAGGTAGAGAGTACATGCCACATTGTTCAATGTACCACATGCTAGGTGTTAGCATGAGATCTCAAAGTTTTTAAAACTAAATTTGCTATTAAGAGAGCTATTTATAGAAGTGCTTTAATTGCTCCTAACTTTCCAGCTCCATGCTTGTCTATTCAATTCTGCCTGCTTGATAAGATAGCCTTGTTTGTCCTCGTGCACCTATTGGCTTTAAAAACAATGGTGTTTCATTCTATTATTTGTAAATGCCTAACATCTGGGTACTTAAAAAGGTGGAGGTAGTGAGACTGACAGCAGAGTGGTTGTCTGCAGATGCACCTGAAGGAGTTCTCCTTAGCTTTCTGCCCCTCCTTAACTCCCTAATATCCCTCCTTCACCTAGACAATTTAGGAGGAAGGAAGGAAACACACAGGGAGTTTGGAATGTTTCTCTCCCCTTATTAAAAGTGGACACATTTACTCATAATACAAAAAGACAAGTAATATTCAACAGGTAGTTTATTATCCAGCTCCTTCAAATTTCTGTGCCACATGTTTCCATCTTTCCTTCCATTCCAGTAATCCTGCTTCTCAGTCTGACCAACACCCATAGGTTAGCACTGATTTCATAGCCCGTGGAGTAGCAAAGTACTTCAGCATCTGCTTAACTGTGCATGTATTGATCTAATTGGGCATATTTGTGGGAGCACTCACATGCTTTTGAGGTCTCACTTGAAGGACACCTTCCCCCACCACAGGCATACAGTGAACTCAATTTACCTGGAGCAGAAAAGTTGACGCTGGTGGGAATTGAATCTGTTATTTCAAGGAGTCTATTTCTAACCTGATCTTCTGTCAGCAGTATTGGGGAAGCACAAACGATAGGTGTGTGTACATGGACCCTGCATTGGCATTTCCTAGTGTATATATGTCTTCCTCAAGTTTAGTTAATTTATAAGTACTGCACGTCTTCTTCATTACAAGGGAGATTGTTTGTTATGTTGGCATCAGCAGAGAAAAACTGACCAATCCCTCTGAATTGTTTATGCAGCACATACTTATCTGTTGTAAATGGATGTTTGACAGAGCAGAAGTTCAGCAAAAGTGATTTGGTCCCTAACCTGGTAATGCAATAGTTTCAGCCAATGTAGCTTTAGAGACCAGCAGATCGCAACCTTTTTCTAAAAATTCTTCCTGGGCGCTATGTTAACGCATATTATACTAAATATTAAGTTAATCTGATTGGGGGAAAATCTCTACAGAACACGTGCTTAATAATTTGTAGTTGTCTGCCGTACGTGGAAAATGAGGGAACTGTTTTTTCTTAAAAAGAAAGCGTTGTTTGTGAGAATCTTGAGCCAGCTGCCAATGATACTTCCCAGCATATTAAGTTTTATAAGTTAAATGAAAGGTGTTTTAGACATGTTATAGAAGTGATAATAATGGGCTTTGTACATGACGCATGTATATAATGCATAGGGGGAGAGAGAGAGAGAGAGAGCCCAGAAGGAGTCTATTAGAGGACTCATTAGGAATTTCTGAGGTGTGAATTGCCATGCTGAACTATGTATTGGACTCAGTGAATTGGAGTAGAGAGAACAGTCTCCACAGTTTGAAAAAGAAATATGCTGAGGCCATAGATAAAGTCTGGAGCAAGAACTCAATTTTGTGAATGGGGGTACATCTACACTTGCTCCCTGTCTCGAGATAGGGATGCAAATGTAGCAGACCGAAATTGCTAATGAAGCGGGGATTTTATTTCCCGTGCTTCATTAGCATAATCTCACCCGTGCACTATTCTGCTTGCCAGCTGATTCGAACCAGGAAGTGCTCACCGGGATGCGTTAGAATCAAACCCCTTGATTCGAACTAACGTTACTCCTCAAAAAATCCCTGCTTCATTAGCAAGTTCAATCGGCTACATTTGCATCCCTATCTCGAGATAGGAGCAAGTGTAGACGTACCCTAAATCTTGAGTTTTGACATTGATTTTCATTCTCCCTTTCACAGGAGAGAGACCAGCTCTTGAGAATACCCAGTACCTTAGCCATTAGAGCACTCATTTAGGGTGTCAGAAAGCCAGGTTCCGAGGAAGTTGGGCTTTTGCTGCTAAAGGACCTGGGATCCCCAAGCATCATGACTTGTGACTGAGAGATTTGCATGTAAGCCCCCATGAATTCATGATGAGTCTGGTCCTAATCCCATTGAATTCCGAGGGCTTTGGGTCTGGCCCTATATTATGAGCTCTGCCAGAGGCAACTGGATAAATGTCACCCTGAAAGAAAGAGTTCAGGGATCAGTTTCGTTCTTGACTTTGCAGGGGGTTCAGGTTTTCTAACCAGTTCCTGCATCTCTGTACACAAATGAAGAAGCCAAGAACAGAACATCAAGCTCATTTTCTCTTGTAACAGAAGAAATAATTTGAAAATATGTCTTGAGATAATTCAGTTAACTGAGCCATAGTTCCCTCCAGACACATTAGTCTTTATTTGTAAGCCTGCAGAAAAGAGGATTTTACTTATAAATAAAATGGCTGAGTAAAATTTGAAAATGTTGGTGAACTTTGCCGTTCAGTTGCCTCGGAAGAGAATCCTGGGTGTTATAACCATAGGACATGTTAGCCTAGTCATTTCATTACAAGTGTCAATTATTCCCATAAAAAAGACATGCTTCACTAATATATTTCAGGTGCTGGTAAGATCCAAGAAGGTATATGTTTCCAGTGGAGTTGTGGGGGCTCAACATGACCACAATCACAAAATATATTGGGCTTATCTTTCTAAATAGTAGTTTTCAAAATAATCTGCTGCTTTATTCTTTACTTACAACATACAATAACAACGTAACCCTTTAAATTTAAAAAGTTATCTCTTTCTTACTGAAGGTATGTTAAAGTTACAATTGCCATGCAAACTGAATACACCTGGAAAAACAGCGTCAATAAATGCATTATAAGGAGACATAGCTATTATTATTTTATCATTTTCAGTTAACTCCTCTCCACTGCTACAGTAATAATACCTTTTTCCTGGAAGGGCAGATTAAGAGATCTTTTTGCTCATTGGTAGCTGTGCATAGAAAGAAGTAGTCAAAATTGCACTAATTTGCCACTGGAGCAGAAATGTCAGAAAAGAGTGTGAAAATGTACTGATGGCAGTAATTATATTGATACCATAACATTCCCAGAGTCAAGGAAATCAATCCTGCACTGACAGTATGACACATTTCTACGAATATAATAAAGAAATCAATATTTGTTGAGTAATGGAAACAATTGTAAGGAATATCACTCGTGAGCTTTATTTTACTTTCTTTTCTTGGCCTCTTTTTCTTTTCAAGCTATTTTGAAAACAATTTGTTTCGGATTATTGTAAAACTTTACACGCAAGCAGTGTCATTAGCGATACAAAGTGGCGACTTGGCTAAGGTGGATTCATTATACCTAGCTAACGTTCTATAATGCTTTTGACATTTAGGAAGCATGTTGCATGTGTCAATGGAGAGGAGTGTGGAGAGTTACATTAGTGACTATGAGTTATATTTTTCTTTGACAGCTCAGCATGCAATTACTACAGGAAAAAACTTAACTTTGTGTCTTATGTTTGTTACGCTTTATGAGTGATACTGCTGTCAGGACATGGAGCTCTTCTTTTGTCCATAGGGTTCTTCCTTCCCCCACAAATACATGCTGCATCTCTGGGGGGCATTTGGCATTAAAGCAGTGACATTTCATAGTGAGTGCCTGATCTTTATTGCATCTACATTGAAATCAAGAGAGCTCTGACTATTTACCCTGGATGAAGATCTTCCTTGTAAGACTAGCTTCTAAACCTTCAATGTGTTGTCAATCATATGTTTTGCCCTGCCTTTTACAGTGCCTTTTGAACTGCAATGGGTTCTACTTTAGCTACAACATATGGGAAGAGAGCATTCCTCTGTATCTTCATGAAACAGTGAATAAATAAGGGAGATCACCCCTTCTGAATGTTGAATTCCGCATCAACCCCACAATCACCAATAAATAAACGAACAGAAAACAAATCAAGGAGTCTCCCGTGATTAGTGGTCTCTTGCTTTCTGTACATATTTCCCATCTCTCACAAAGGGTTCATCTTGACTGTCTGTCTGAAAAGTACACGAGAAAATCCCTTCTTTCTTATCATAAAGCTGATGTTGTATCCACAGGCTCCAATCAGTGCTAGGAATTGTGCATATATAAGTATATTTGCTCATATAGATCAGGGGTTCCCAAACTTTTTGACATGGGGACCAGTAAATCCATTCATGAGCTTTTGGAGGACTGATAACATATATATGCATATTCATTAGGCAAATGATGAATAGACAAATACATTGTTTCTGGTCCTCCCAAAGCCTTCGGTGCCAGCTTTAGAAAAGCTTTAGATATGGTCACCCGGAATATTCTTGCCTGCAAGTTAAGGGAATATGGATTGACTAAATGGACTGAAAGCTGGCTAGACCAGGGTTTCCCAAACTCTTTTAGTTGGAACCTGTTTTTTTCAGTACTGTTTTTTGCAGCCCAAAAATATAAATGCATATAAAAAAAGAATGGAAAATGAATAAATTTTCACTGTTTCACCCGGCTGCATCCTCCGCCCAGCCCGGGCCAGGGCTTGGGGGACCTGGCGTCGCATGGGCACTCTGGGAGGAGGAAGCAGGAGCAGACTGGGGGTACAGTATCTGGGGAGGACGGAGGGTGCAAGGAGGGGAGTTGGACCTCCCTTGTCTGGCACCCTCTGGACCTGACTGGTCCCAGATGAGGGATTTTTTTGGATCAGGGGAGGTCATTTCAGGGCTCCTGGTTCCTCCCTCTTCCCAC
>JANRFK010003679.1:17140096-17152731 GCA_030068395.1 Apalone spinifera
CCCGCCCAGCTCAGCCCAGCACCCCACACCTCTTCACTCTTGCAGCCCAGCTGAGCTCTGTTTCCCTGCACCTCCCGCCAAACCGCACAAACATGCTGAGTCCAGCACTGATTCCCTGCCCCTCCCTCCTTCCCCTTGTGTCCAGCGCTGGGTTCCTGACACCTCCCTCCTCCTGCAGCCCAGGTGACCCCAGCACCCCGCACCTCCCTGCCCCCACCGCAGCCCAGCCTGGCACTCCCCTAGCGTGACACCCGGGGGCAGCTGCCCCCCTTGCTCTCCCCTTGTTACACCTCTGCCAGGAGCCCGGAACATTTGGCTGCATCCTACACCCAGCCCAGCTCAGGACTTGGGGGACCAAGCGCCGCATGGGCACTCCGGGAGCCCGAAACGCCCCGGCAGCCACTCTGAGGCCGGTATATTTTTCCCACGGTCTGGTATCAGGCTGCGGCCCATAGTTTGGGAAATGCTGATATAGATGATCAGTCATGCTTTGCAGCTAAAATGTCTCTTGAAAGCATAAGGCATTTAAAAAATATTTTGAAGAAAATGTCCTTAGGAATGGAGAAGGAAATTCTAGACTGAATAACTAATGTGCTGTGGCAACATTAAGCCCGTGTCCCTTGAGTAAACAGTAACTGGAAGCAAATATCTGAGAATGCATTATTGAATTACATTTATTGGGATGTAAGGTGATACTTTCCATAAGAGCCAGTGGGTATGGGCTAGATTTAGTTAGTGTATTTTGATAATTTTGTAAAATCAGGAAATGTTGATTTATCAAAACCAAAAGTTTTCAGGAAAAGGTAAGTTTCAACAAATTTCTTGCTTTTGAATGTTTTATATGAAATTGTTGAAATATTCTATTTTTTGGTTCAACTTGACCTTTTGTTTGAAAATTTAAGTTACTTTACAGTGTAAAAAACATTTTATAAAGGTTAAAATTGAAACAAAACATTTTGAAGTTATCAGTGGTTTCCATTGAAATGCACAAAAATTGTGGTTTTCAGTTTTTTTTATTTTTTCTGGATTTTTCTCTGACTCTTCTTCCTGGTATGAACATTTTTTGTAATCTTGAAAATGTTCATGGAGTGGGAAAAACTTCTTATTCTGCTACAGTATTGGCCTCCGTGTTATGACATTGGGTATAATACTGTAATTCTGACTCCCTAAGGCTTGGTCTACACTTCAGGCTTTTTGCGCAAGAATGCTTATTCTTGCGCAAAAACTTGTGGAGTGTCTACACTGCACACGCGTTCTTGCACAAGTAAATTTACAGTAAGGCAAAGGAACAGAGGGCTTCTTGCACAAGAGTTATTCCTCTCCCCATGAGGAATAAGCCTTCTTGCGCAAGAGCTCTTGTGCAAGAAGGCAGTGTGGATGCGCAACAGGGGTTTCTTGCGCAAGAAACCCCTATGGCTAAAATGACCAGCAGAGCTTTCTAGCACAAGAGAGCAAGAGCATCTACACTGCCATGGACATGCTTGCGCAAAACCATATCTCTTGCGCAAAAGCACATGGCAGTGTGGACATGCTCTTGTGCAAGACCTTTTGCACAAAAAGCCTGCAGTCTAGACATATGCTAGGAGTTTTGATTGACTTTAGCTGCATAAAGTCGATTTTTTTAAGTGATGTGTCTAAATTACCAAGCTTGTTGCATAAATCTTAAAGGTAACTGAAGTCAATTTATTTACTCCTGCTATTCCTGACCTTGCATGGTCACATTTTCATTATTGTAGATACAACATTGCCAGAAAGTCAAAACTATTGGCCTCCGGGAGGCTTCCTGCATCTCCCCAATCTGACCGCTCTGGCCAGAACTTGTGTCTCTACTGCTCTCCCACCGAGTTCAGAAAGTCCTGGAAACTGTAGAAAGGCCTGTCATGTGTGGACAGTGTTGTGAGCCCGTTGTGAGTGAGCAGCACACCATGGCACACATGGAGATGGTGTCCAGTAAGCCCAATAACAGTGTGACAGCTTTGAGGATTTCTGCTCCCATGGGCTCCAGTTCCCAGGGGCACAGAAGAGCATCTGCATGGAGTGTCCAGGAGATTTGGACCTCACTGAAGTGTGAGGAGTTGCATACATCCTTAATGAGCTCCAAACGAGCAGGAGAAATGCCAAGATAGAATCTCAAACTGCGTGGGGGTGCTAACAGATATTCCAGGGATCCGCAGCAGTGCAGAATCAAGATCAAGGACTGAGCCTGTCCTACCACAAGGCAAAGCAGGAAAGTGGATGGTCTGGTGCAACATGCTTCTATGATCAGCTGGATGCTATTTTGAGTAGTTGTCTGGCTAGTGTCCCCAGCATGGTTACGGAGTCTGACCAAGACATGCATGAGTTCAGCATGAAGGACACTGTAGTGGTGGAGGGGGAGGAGGATGAACAGAAGGGGATTGCTAGCTGGCTACTCTGCGAGAGTCAGGAGCGCTTCATGATGATGGAAATAGTCCCTCCTTCCAAGGATGTTTTCCAGTCCTGCACACACCCCAATAAGGGCACTTCTGGTGAATTCAGAAACTTTGTTTAATTACAAGTGGGTTAAGGCAGTGGGATATGAGGTGCAGCACGCTTTGTGCCTACACAGCTTGGAGTGCCTGGAACAGCTTGTTCATGTGTCTGCAGATTGAGTCTTGCCTGCACAGCTTCATGAAGCTCTCACATAGGAACTCTTTGAGCCTTCTCACAAGATTTTTGGGGAAACCCCAGCCTTATGCTGTCCTCCACAGTAGGACACCGTCCCACACCAAGTCATGAGAAAGTGGTCTGGCATCATTGAACTACAAAGCAGTGTAGCATAAGACCCAGGTTTATGACTACATTCGATCAGTATATGCTTCCAATCACTCTGTGTGATTCGGAGGTGATTGATATTACGCATGATAACCTGCAGGAAGGAGGAGGGGACCACAACCGGCTCTGTTTGCTGGACCCGGCAGGAAGCCAATGTACCCCATATCTCCCCTCCTGCTTGCCGGCTCTTCCTGCCTTGGCTGGGAAGGAGCACTATCCTGGGAAGCCGCATGTGCTGGACACAGTGGGACGCCACCTCTCTCACCGCCGCCTGAAGGCTGTGGCCTTGGCTGATCGCTTACCATGCCTGAATGCCTTCAGACCCAGAGTGTCCCACTGCTAAGACATCTGTGTACCTGCTGTAAAGTGCCCACTTTAAAGCAAACATTTGGCCTTTACACAGAACACATCTCTTTTTTCTTTACTGAGAAAAAAGTGTAGGCTAATAAATTAGGGGTAGGCTTCACACAAAGTATCTGCTGTAAAGTTTGCCCTTGTAATTTTTCTTTGCAGCTGGGCCAGCTGACAGCTCGGTGTGTCCTCCACCTCTTTCAGCAGATGGAGTCTTGCCTGCACAGCTTCATGAAACTCTCACATAGGAACTCTTTGATCCTTCTCACAAGGTTTTTGGGGAGGCCAGCCTTTCCCACCTTGCTCAGATTCTCAGGCGCAAATGCACAAGGGAGGACATGTTCTAGGAGCAAATGCCACCCTCGTGGCAGAGATCCAGGAAGAACAGCAGGACCAGATCGCAAAGAGGCAGGGGAAGAGAACTTCCAGGGAGCACCTGGCGAGGCAGCATAAGAACATGCTTGTCTCCCTGACCACTGTTATGGAGCACATGGCATCCTGCCACAAGAGGGTCACCTCCCAGAACCCCATCTGTTCTGACACCTCACAGTTCCTCCTCCACCAGCCCTGTGACTTCCAACCCCAGGTTCTCCAGGCGTTCCAAAAACTGCATGCATCATGAACCTTTCCTGACCATCCCACACTGATATCAGCGACGTGGCCCTTGTGATCACGAGCATCTGCAGCACTATGGAGAAGTACCCCTTGATATACCCCATAGAAAGATGTGTGGGGGATATGCGTGCAGTCTATAGCACCACCACAGTTAGGGATGGGTGTCAAGGCAAAGCCATCCACTATGGTCTCCACAGCTCACAGAGTCACAGTCCTTCATAGCAGATTGTTATTGATGGCCTTGGCTACTTCTATGACAACCGCCCTGACTGTAGATTTCCCCACTACAAATTAATTTCCAACAGCAAGGTAGCTGTTTTCTGGCGTGGCAAACATTCCTAGGGCAATTGCCACATGCTTCTCCATGATCAGCAAGGTCTCAACTGGGCATACTGGTGCCTCAGGATGGGGGCAAGCCATTTGCACAGTTCCAGGAATTTGGCCTTGCTCATTTGGAAGTTTTGCAGCCACTGCTGATTATCTCATGCCTGCATCACAATATGGTCCCACCAATCTGAGCTCATCTCGTGGCACCAGAACCAGCATTTCACTGAGTCCACAGGATTGACCGGAAGGTGCTCTAGCATGAGTGCCAGACTTTGCCTAAGCAGCAACTGCATACTGCCCTGGGCTTTGTCATCGTCCTCTTGCAACATGCATATGCTCTTGAAGCACAGAGCCATTATGCATACCACAGCACACATGAACATGACAATGCTTTCCTGCAAACCAGGTTCCATGCTGCTATACTTTCTTCACGGGCAACCAGGACACAAAAAAGTGTGAACAGACTGCTTTCTACTGATGTCACACAAGGGGGAGAGACTAGGTGAGTGCATTTTGGGACCCTGGTAGTATCAGCCCCTGACACCTGCTGCAGAGTTTTGGAGCCAGCAGATACTGTGAGCATAGCCCAGATGCGCCCGACTGGAGATGTGCTACTTTGGACTGCGTTTGATTCTTCCCCACAATGAGGACACGGACCTTCAACTTCACAAAATTGGCTGGTAGGAAATTGACCACATTAGATTCAACCTTATCTCATAGGATAGGCATGCCTTAAGTGATTTATATTAAGGTATAAAATTTAGTCTCCCACCAGTGCTGAGAGCAAAAAAGAAAACAATCTAAGGCAAAAAAAAAAAAAAAAAAAAAGGAACAACTGAATCCCAGCAACCTGATAGAGAACTAGAGGAGGTGGTGATGACAGCATTTGAGTTAAAAACCAAAAGGTATTGCAGAAAAATTGAAGGGGATGAAATCCTCCTCTTTGCTATAGGTAGGAGGCCCCAGAGGCATTTAATGATGTTAAATATATATTAAACTGGGAGCATGAAGTAGGTCTGGAAATTACTAAACAAAAAAACCCCTCACTTTTAATAAACCTCAAGAATATATTCACAAAAGAACTAGCTGCTGGGGTAGAGCATTGGCACTATTGCAAATCCACATAATAAAGCTAAGTTACATGAGCGTGTATGGCTAAGACATAGCCAATCTAAGACTTTACTTATCTGTGATATAGCTAATGACTGGGTCATAATCAAGTTATTACAAGCAATTACCATGGTTTTTTTTTGTGAGAAATATGAAAGCAGGTACAACCTTGTGCAGTGAAACTGTGTTGCTCTCAGCACAATGTGCAAAGGAATATAAATAGCAAATCCCTTGATTTTTAAGTAAGCCCTAGTGGATTGAAAAGATCCATTCAGATCCATTCTTAGCATAGCTAGAATATTGCAACATTTCTCAGAATGCTTAATTAGGCCCAACAATTCAAAGATTCCCGGAAGGGCAAAATCTTTAGTGTTGGCTCAGGAAGCTTGTTAGATGTCAAAGAAAGTTAATCCTGAAATAGATATAGGAGACTTAAGTGTGAAGAAACTAGAACAGAAGAAGCAATTAGTACGGCAAGAATACCAAGTTGCTCCTACTGGCAGGGGAACAGGAAGTTAGTTTGTTTTGCCAAGGTAACAGCTGTAGCAAAATCATGCATCCTCTTTCACTCTTTCAGGTCAGTATTATGACAGGAACTAAAGACATCTAACCAATTGGGCTACATCTATACTGTAGCCTTCTTGAGGAAAAGCATATGCAAATGCAGCACGGTGTGGAATATTGCTGCTCTTCAGTTGCATAAGTAATGAGGAGCAGTTTTTGTGCAAGAGGCTTTTGCGCAAAAAGAAGCTGTGTAGACAAAAACCTCAATGAGGAAGAACGGCTCTTGTGCAAGAGGGGTTTTTTTGCACAAAAACGGCTGCTCATTACTTATACGAATGAAATGCGGCGATATTCCACGCCGTGCTTCATTTGCATATGCTTTTCTGCAAAAAGGCTACAGTATAGTCATAGCTCAACTGTAAGTAGACGCAGAACACTATTTGCATAGTGTTGCTGTCTTCTTTTGACAGTGGGCTGATGACAATGGGATGTAATGGCATTTGAAATAGTTCTAGTTGTATAAAAAAGTGTTCAGCTTGGACATGACTAGAACATTCAGTGATGATCAAACAGTTACTATTTTAAACTTCTTTTATTTTTATTTTTATATTTGTAATCAGACCTGCTGTCTTTCCCCTGTGCCCTTTTTTATCACCATTCAGGCAGTCAAAGCTAAAGTCCTCCCTGCTGAGCAAATGGCCAAACTTGCCGTGTGCCCTAAGTACAAAACTCAGTTCCTTTATATCCAAGGCATCCAGATACTGTTCCCAAAAAGTCACCACCATGTTCCTGGAGCTCTGCGAATGGCTTGCCCCTGCCATGAGGCACCAGAATACCTGACAGACCGTCCCTGGCCATGCAGAACCATGTGGCAATTGCCCTATGGCAACGTGCCACACCAGACAGCTATAGTTGGGAATCAGTTCAGAGTGGGGAAATCCATGGGCAGGGCTGTTCTCAGAGAAAGTAGCAAGGCCATCAATAACCCCCTGCTATGGAAAGTTCTGACTCTGAGCAACATGGACACCATGATGGAGGGCTTTGCCCCCAGGGACTTCCCTAAATGTGGAGGCATTATAGATGGCACACACATCTATGTTGGCCCTCAATCATCGCACAGAAAGGGGTACTACTCCATGATGCTACAGACACTCATGGATCACAAGGGCCACTTCACCAACATTATCATGGGATGGTTGGAAAAGCTACCTGATGCCTGTGTCTTTTGGAACTCCTGCCTCTTCTGAAAGATGCATGCCGGCACTTTTTTCCCTGACTAGAACATCAGAGTCCGAGAGGTGTACATGCCTATTGTGTTTCTGGGTGACCTCAGTCCTCCCTGTCCCTTCCCCTCCCTCCATGGGTCCGGAGCATCAGGGGAGTGAGGTGTCTCAGTTGGGGGGGGCACATCAGTGAGGGTTGGGGATTCTTCCTTCACACTACTATGGTTTCCAATTAATTTTTCTGTGGGTCACTGGCCCGTGACCCAAAACATGTTCCTCACCTGTGCCATAAAGACAACATTGAAACCTTTTCTGTTGGACATAAATATTTTACTTTATTTAAAATGAAGTTTGGTAAACTAACATGACAAAGTTAAAGTGCTTAATGTGTTTAATAATTTTGATGAATATTTATTTTCTTACTGATTAAATTAAACCATCCTGCCTAGCTGCAGCACTAATAAAATGGCTCTGGCATAATTATATAATTAATGTTGAGTTTCCATTAGCAGCTGATGGTCTGCAGAAAAGTTTGTATTGAGCCGGATGTGCCATGGGCCAAAAAGTTTGAGACCAGCTTAGTTAAATTGAAGATGATGATTTATAAAAGAATAAAAAGATGGATGAGGAATGGGTCATACTGAAAGGTAAACTATCAAGCTAGAGGAAGGTTACTAGTAGATTTCCTCAAGGATCAGTCTTAGGATCAATCTTATTTCACATTTTCATTAATGACTGTGGCCGCACAACTGGGTATGGACTAATAAAATTTGCAGCTAATACTAAGTTGGAGGTATTGCTTGAACAGAGGAAGTCTGGAATATGTTCCAAAAAGATTTGGAAAACTGGAGTAATAGAAATAGAACAAAATTTAGTAGTTTAGGGTCATGCACTTTAGGGACTAACAAGAATGTTTGCTATGAACTGGGGATGTATCATTTGAAGCAACTGAGGAAAAGTGTGGGTGTATTGGTTGATCACAGGATGAATATGCCAATGTGGTGCAGCTAATGCACTCCTAGGATGCATCAAGCAAGATATTTCCAGTTGATATAGGGAAGTGTTACTGCCATTGTACAAAGAACTACTGAGACCTCATCTGGAACACTGTATGCAGTTCTAGTCTCCCTTGTTTACGATAGCTGAATTCAAGTGTAATAGCTGCAGAGGTCTGCTCGGCTGATCAGAAAAATAGTAAATTGACTTTGCAAGAAGAGATAAGGAAATTGGATTTTTAGACTCACAAAAGGATGAAGGAAGATATGATTGCTCTATACAAGTATATCAGGATAAATACCAGGGAGGGAGAGGAGTTATTTAAGTTAAAGGCCAATGGTGGCACAAGAACAAATGGCTATAAGCTGGCCATAAGGAAATTTAGGCTTGAAGTTAGACAAAGACTTTTCTCCATCAATGGAATTCTCGCGCAACCGCCCAAGGAGACCAGTTGGCCCAAAAAGCTTCCTTGTTTCACGACTGAGTGTGGTAATTATGTGGCGAGGATGGTATGATGGGAGAGATTGCCTCTACTGGCAGGTGGCCAATCAGCAACTACTATCTGTAAAAATGTCCAATGGTGGAGATGGGCAAGACACTGAGTTGCTACAGAATTTTTTTCCCAGATATCTGGCTCCAAGGACTTGCCTACATGCTCTAGGTCTACCATATCACCACATTTGGGAAAGAATTTCCCTCAAGTCAGATTAGTAGAAAGCCTTGTTTTTCATTTTTGTTTTTGTTTATGTTTTTTTGCTTTCCTCTGTAGTGTGGCGCATGAGTCACTTGCTAGTTTGAGTCTATAGTACTTATACTTTAAATCAAGATTAGAAGACTTCAGTAACTTAAACAAAAATTATGAGCCTATCACTGGAGTGGGTGGGTAAAGTTCTGTGACACCCCCCCCCCCCCCCCCCCCCCGTATGAGTAGAGGGTCAGATTAGATGATCATGATAATCCTTTCTGGTCTGGAAGTCTAAATCCTTAGCCAAAATATTAGTTTGCATGGTCTGTGAGCGCTAATAGACTGGTCTGCTTGATGCACAATGATTTCTTGAAGTCAGAAGGCAGCATTGCTATAGTTTGAAAGATGAATTTATAACTGTATGTCTGAAAGTGTGGAATTCAGGGGCATGAATTATACAGACAAATACTGTACGAACTTCTTTCTCCCCCACCTCTGCAGATGAAACCCTTTATTATTCCAGTTCTACTATTCTAGCCAATTCATCTTTCATTCTGACCTGTAAATCTCAGTGCTGGGCTGCTCTTGAACAGAACATCTCAGTCATGTTGAATTATTGCAATCTGTGCGGTATTTTTATGATCCATGAAGTTGGGAACCAGACTGAGATCACCATGCTTGAATTATAGAGCAGGGTTTCAACTTGAGAGGTGAAAAGTCACTGCAGCACTATCTGTTCACCTCATCCCAGGAAGTCTGGGAGCCAGTTATATGTCCCAGTAGACTTCTACTCAACTTGCCTTTCTTTCTTCTCTCTCATGTAAGTTATTATTGTTCTGCACCTGATTAAGCCAGTTAACATTTGAGTTTTTACTCACACATAGCTTCTCCTTTGAAAAGGAAGAACAAAAGCCCAGTCAAAGAAAGTGTTGGCAAAGGACTGTATATTGTTTTCATATTTTAGATTTGATGTGCTGTCATAGTTTTTCATCAAGTGTCTTGCAGTCTCAACGATTCCCTTGACATTGATGATCAGCAATTGTTAGATGAAATGGAATGACAAGAAGTGATACAGAATTTCAAAGCAGTTTTCCCAAATGTACAAAGAAACAAAACACTGAGGTGTTCCAACTCTGGCCCAGTAAAACCAATTACTGATGTGATACGGAATATAATTTTTATAGTGGTATCACAAATGGAGACTGAAATGGCAAAATATGTGGGTAGAGATTTAAAAAAAAATCGTTAGAACTAAGGAACATACATAGAGGTATCTAAACAGCTTGCCTGATTTTCATCCGTGTTCCAGACCAAACAACTCCCACTAAAGTCAATGAGTGGTCAGCATTTATGATAATCAAGTAAGACATTTAGGAACTTAAATATGTGTTTAGAAGCCTAATTTAGGGTCACTTTAAAAAAATTTAAAAAAAATTCAGCCAAAGAACATTTTAATTCCAGGATTCTGGTTAAAGTCAGCCCATTTTAGCAGTACAGCCACAGCGAGCGCTCTTTTAAAATATTCTGTGTGTTATGAAGTACTGCTTTGTTTCCCAATAAACTAGTGATTGTACAATGACAGCAGACTCCGCTGGTGCTAACTGGCACTTTTCAGTCTGTTAGGGTACGTCTACAAAGCAGGGATAAAGTTGAATTAAGTTATGCAACTTCAGCTATGTTGATTGTGTAACTTAAGTCAAAACTAGCTTAATTCAGCATTTGCTGCTGTCTACACAGCAGGAAGTTGAAGGAAGAACACTCTTCCTTCCATTTCCCTTATGCCTCATGAAATGAAGGTTACCAGGAATCAGAGTAATAAGTCCTCCAGCTCAACATGATTTCATTCTGAAATAACGTTGCTGTATAGATGTACGCTTAGTGAGGACAAGTATAAATCAATGTCTTGTAAGTGAATTGTCCTTTGTAGTGGTTCCCAGTCATCCCTCACCATCAATCTTTGGGAAAAGGCCAGGACCCCTCAGTACAGTGTGGTAATAAATAAAATACTCATTAGGGGATTTAGCAGTCTCAGGGCTCTGTCTCCCCTGGACAGGGTTGAGTAGCAAGCAGTCTAGGTAGGGAGCTATCCAGTAAATTGGCTTATTTTCATTCTCATTCTAAGGTTCCTATGTCACTCCTCATTCATTTTATAGAATGCATAGGCCCCTAACTCAGTGAAAGTTGACACTACTGCTTAAGTTGCTCTAATTTAGGTCACTCAGGAATCCAAAAGCCCCTTTTCCAAGTGAGTTTTGCATTGTCTACATCAGTGCAGTGTCTACAGGAGACAATCTCCTCCTGACATAGTTTCTGCTTCTAACCAAGATGAAGTAATTAGGCCAACTGGTCAGTGCTCTCCCCTCTAACATAGTACTATAATATATACCTGCCCTTAAGTTCTGTGACTCACAATGCTTTTCTGGGTACCTAAATACTAGATATGATGACAGCATGGTGATTCTGAGGAAGAGCTAGATTCACAAAGGAACTAAGTGCCTTGTGCAAAGTCACAGAGGATTTGTATCCAGGCTACTAGATCTTGGTCAGGGGAGTCATCTCTTCCCAGAATAATATTACTCATCAGAGTGATAAGGCTGATAGCTTGTTTAACAATAAGGCTACATGGGAAGGCTATTGTGAGACACCAGAGTCTCCCAAAATAGTTATCCTGCATCTTAACAGGAAGCCCGTTATTTCAAATTATAGTGGGCTCACTATTCTGATATTCCTGGAGCAGGAGACTTTTTGGAATAGCAGGTAATTTTGAAATTTGGTGCTGTATAGACAGTGAATGAAATAAGCTATTTTGATATAAAATGAAAATAAACTAGACAATTGTGTATCTTATTTTGAGCTACAGTGCAGTGTAGACACAGACAGAGAAATAAGTGAGTCCAAGTCTATCTGAAAACCAGTCTCAAACCTTCCTGAAATGCAGCATTCTGGCAGACATGAAAGACATGAAGTGCAGAGGAATCCAGAAAAAGAGCCAGCAGCCTGCATATGTTTGGTGAATGTATTGCTGACTACAACAAGGAGAAAGTTTAAAAAATTAATAAGGAATGCTGTGTGGCACCTGTTTGACAGCACTATGCAAATCCCTCACCAGCCTTAAAAAATGTGGAGAAGCTAAGGCAAAGCTGCAAACAGCCATTTGAACTATAAATAAAAGCCACAGGGGCTAGTAAAAGGGAAAAGGACCAAACAAGTGCCTAGGTTTTGACAGTGCCTGCTATAGAAGTAGTGGATATATACATGTAAAGCATTTTGTAGCGTGGAGAAGAAAGCATTCAATATGTAATGAAAAGGTGTGATGCTGACTGTAGCCCTGGAAAAAATGCAATCTATACAATATTTATTTCCCGGACAAGGGGAAGCAAAAGAGGGATTTGTCCCAGACATACAATTTTAAAAGCCGGTATTGTGAAATGACTGCCTCACTAAAGACCCAGTAGTTTTGTTGAAATGACAGTAAAAAGACACATGCAAAGCTTACAAACATGGAGCTAGCACTTCAAAAAGGCAACAGTGATTTGCCAAGCAGCAGAACAGGCGAAAGTTCCCCCCAGAGAGAAGAAGAGCGCACATGACCACAAAGATCATACTTTAAAAACTAAGGACAAACTTTATAAAAACAAATAAAACCCAGGGAAATGAAGGGGGGACAGTACAATAAGGAACAATGACAACAATATACTAACTGAAATGTAGCGAAAATGGACAGAATTCAGGCAAATCTACAGTAACTATAATAAGCCTCAATCACTCAAAGCAGGAGAAGCAGTGTTAAACCTATCTGTGAAGTTTCCTCCAGGGAAGGGGATGAAAAGCTACTATAAACTCAAAGGAATGGCTCATAGAAGTGTCCTGCATGTGACGTACAAAATAAACAGTGACGCACAAATGACAGTAATAATAAACATTAAGGCTACGTCTACACTGGCATGATTTTTCCGGAAATGCTTAAAACGGAACACTTTTCTGTTATAAGTATTTCTGGAAAAAGAGCGTCTACATTGGCAGGATGCTTT
>JANRFK010003679.1:17152831-17168423 GCA_030068395.1 Apalone spinifera
TCAGTGCTTTTGCGGAAATTCATGCGGCCAGTGTAGACAGCTGTCAAGTTTTTGAGGAAAAGCAGATGATTTTCCGCAAAACCTGGCCAGTCTAGATGCAGCCCTGGACTGCAAGCATCTTTCGAAAAAGAGCGTCTAGACTACAACCAGTACTTTTGAAAAAGCAAGCCACTTTTTTGAAAGAGAGCAGCCAGGCAGTCTGGATGCTTTCTTTCAAAAAAAGCACAGTTTGCAGTACATAGCGCCTTTTTTCGAAAGAGCACTTTCAAAAAAACTCATTATTCCTCATAAAACGAGGTTTTCCATGGTCAAAAAAACTGCTTTCTTTCGATTTACTTTT
This sequence comes from Apalone spinifera, assembly GCA_030068395.1. Taxonomy (NCBI): domain Eukaryota; kingdom Metazoa; phylum Chordata; order Testudines; family Trionychidae; genus Apalone; species Apalone spinifera. The sequence goes on from JANRFK010003679.1 coordinate 17,153,172, forward strand.
GAAAGAACACAGCAGCAGTCTAGATACAGGGGAAGTTTTTTAGAAAAAAGGCCACTTTTTTCCCAAAAAACCCTGTAGTCTAGACACACCCTAAGAAACATATCTGTAATCAGATGAGATGCAACCAAAGGACAACGACAGATAGTTCTGTGATCTAGGTTAAGGGATTATAGCAGTCAACAAAACTATCTATTGTGATCTTCACCACAATTAAAGAATCAACACTATAGCTGGGCTTTTCAAGGGGAGTTAAGTACCCAAAAATCACATTGATTTTGAATTGATATTGCAATCCTTTGAGAATTTCAGCCTTGGTTAGACTACGTCAAGCAGCTCACTGTCTGGAAGAAGTTACTGTGATTTAAAGACTTGTCACTTCATTTAAAGTGCAGTCATCATGAAGAGTGCCACTATTTTTATGAAGGTTGCAAATTGTAACTATATGTTAAAGGAGAGTTAGGTGAAAGTAGATATATGGGAAGAACCAAAATCCTCACAGATTGATCATCTGAGCTTGTACAAAGAGACAGGAAAAACTTTAAAACCATGACTGAAGATGAGGCTTTACACCAGAGCCAGCATGTAGTAAAAGGGAAATCCTATAAAAAAAGCTTCAGCAAGCATTCTAATGTTGTCACACTGACAAGGACTTTTATTGGTTCTCAAGCATAGATAGGAAGTTGAGCCGGATAATACAGCCAGGCTACATTACAGTAGCATCAATACTACTTTTTACTTTATAGCTTATTTTAAGCTATGAAGAAATACCCTGTCTGAAAAACCTGTCTCAATCACCTCTAAAATATTACAGATATTACTAAAATGACAATTTTCTCAGAAGAAGTGTGCAAATGCCTTAGCCTATTTGCTGAGTTGAAAAAACCCCTGTATTTTGATAGCACTTATGCTGGAAAATTAATTTATTTTCAGATTGGCCCTTACAAAGGAAAAACAGGAGGGGGGAAGCCCAACTATCTTACAATGAGATCCTCTGCAGAGATAGGGATGGCTAAAGTTTGCAACCAATGTCCTATGTCACAGATATTTGCTGCAGTAACACCGAGAGTCTATAAGATTTTAACAATTATTGTAAGAGCCTAATTAAGACGTTTCAGTTTTGTAGTTTTATTTACTCAAGGCACAATCACTTTCACGCCAGATAGAATGAGACTGGTGAGGGATTGGGGGGAGGAGGAGAAGTACAATAATAACTACATTCTTCCTCTTGCCCTTTTCCAACTGCAGTGTTTTCTGTAATGTGCTTTGAAATACTCAGGATATGAAAGGTGCTGCTCTGTACAGAACTACATCCTGTTCTTCATACAGTAGGTGTAGAGTTGATGGCAAAGCTAAAGATTCACTTTCTTTCACCTGTGATTGGAATATATTTTTCACACCCTATTGAATGATGATCAGCTCTTTCAATGCACAACTAAATGGAATTGCATTGGCTTTCTTCATTCAAGTACGAAGTGAAATGCTAAGCTTCTGCTACCACTCAGGGCACTTTGATAGGCTTCAGTAGTCTCAGCTTTGGGCTAATTTCTGCCAAAATGCAAGCATTTGGTATTGCATATACAAGCTGAAGTCAAATTGTGTTTATGCATAGCCTGTCTGGAAGCAATCCAGCATAGTATTGCAATTGTGTGTACAATATATCATATGGTGCTTGATATGATTAGCACCATTAATCAATACTGAGTGACTAGAATTTGCAATTAGTAGTTTTTAAATATTAATATACTTGTGATTTATATATAGATTACTAGTTCTATACAGGAAGTAATAATCAACAGTAGAGAAATCTGCTTGCTTTTTAGCAAAGCTGACTATCGTTCTTATTTGGATGACATCATGCGGTAAATCGATCATTCACTTGTTCATGTTGAGTAGTGTCTCCTGTCAAAGAGCTCCCTAACATCAATAAGGTTACTCAGGGGTTCAAGTATATCTGAATATGCTCAAATATGATGAGATGCATCAATAACCAGGGAATGATTAGGTTTTGTAGTTTTTCCCCAGACCTTCCATGTTGCTTGGGATTTTTTCTTATTTGGTTGGAAAGTGAAGAACTTTCATTAGAACATGATACCTTGCCTCTGGCATTCTAAAGGATGGAAGGTCTGTTTAGTACTCCAGCTCTGGCATTTCTCCTCTGCTGGGATCTGCTGTTTGGTTAAACAGGCATGCTGTCAGCTGGGGATACGGATGTCCATGGAGGAGTTTTTCTGCACAGACTGGTCTTCTTGATTCATATGGTGAAAACAAGTAAAAGACCTTGTAGAGGCAACCTGGATCTTCGGTTAGATCATTATGGATCCCATGGGAGTATTTCATATTGGGTGCCCAGGAAATCATCTGACGGGGTCTGATCTCCTTCTGTTCATGATGTAAGCATACTATTTTGTTTTTACAGCTTATGGGAAGCTGAGGATCCTTTGAGCCAGGCACTGCATGAATGTATAATACAAGACAATCCATGGGAGAGCTTACATCTAAAATTAAGAAGAACTAGCAAAGGACACAGAAGCACAAAGAGGTGAATTGGCTTAACCAACTGCCCTACAAATATAGCTCAAGTGTCCTGAGTCCCAACCTAGCTGCTCTATCTGCTCACTAATGTTGTATTTTTTTCATCAGTCATCTATGAACTCTTAAACTATCTGTGATCTGGTTGAATGAGACCACTGGTTCATTCTTAGCAAATCTAATTTCAGACTAACTCTCAGAGTGAGATGAGCAAAAGAAGAATGGGTGTGGTGGGTTAGCTGATATTTGCAAATGACTTCTGATGCAGAAGCCCATATTAAATTCACTTGGGTGTGTTCACCTAGGCTTTGTCTACACTACAGGGCTGTGTCTAGACTGGCATGTCTAAGACGCTTTTTTCCATCTTAGAGTTTTGACGGAAAAAAGCACCAGTCTAGACAGGGCTCTTGCGGAAAAGAAAGCCTTTTCCGCAAGAGCCCTGTCTAGACTGGTGCTTTTTTCCGTCAAAACTCTAAGACGGAAAAAAGCGGCAGCCATGTTAATGCAAATGGAGCGGGGAAAATGAAAATCCCCGCTCCATTTGCAATTCCGACTGGCCTCCTTTGCATGACTTTTCCGGCAAAGGGGGGACCAGTCTAGACACAGCCCAGGGTTTTTGCACAAGAAACCTTTTGCGGAAGAGTTCTTCCACAAAAACTTGTTGTGCAAAAGTGCATCCAGACCTCAAAGTGCATTGCAAAAGTAATGTGCTCTTGCGCAAGAGAGCGTCCACACTGCACGGATGCTCTTGCGCAAGAAAGTTCTTCTTGCCATTCATAGAATGGCCATTAGAGCACCTGTGCTTTTTTCCATAGGGGTTTCTTGAGCAAGAAACCCCTCCAGAGTGTCCACACCTGCGTTTTTGCACAGGAACTCATGCGCAAAACGGCGTTATTCCTCATGGGCAGAGGAATAACTGTACTGCCAAAAGCCTTCTCTTCTGCCAATTTATTTGTGGAAAAGCACACTTGAGGTGTGGATGCTCCACCTTGTAGTGTAGAAGTAGTCCTAGCTGATGTGCACACAGCAGTGTTCTTTTGGAATAATGAATGTTGGTCCGAAATAACTATGCAAGTGTCTACACAGCAAGCCCATTATCTTCTTATAAATATTTCCGAAAGTTTTTGTTTGTTTCTTTGTTTTTGTTTGTTTGTCCTGAAAGATCTTCAAAAGGGTAAAAGCTAGAAACACCAAATTTTGAACGGATAATACTGATTTCCAAACGTAAATAACTGGATTGGTTATGTCTCAAAATCAGTTCCCACGGTTTCCCCAGAGCCCCAATTGGGCCCACTGATAATTAGCTTTTAGTAGCGCCAGATCACAGAAACACAAAATTTTGCATGGATACTGCTGATTTCCTAACTTAAATAACTGGATTGGTTATATCTCAAAATCGATTCCCCCAGAGCCCCAGTTGGGCCCCCTAGAGCCCCAGTTGGGCCAATAATTAACTTTTAGTAGCGCCTGATCATAGGTATTTGCTGGACTCTTCTGTTAAGCGTGTCACATAAACTGCAACTACAAGATCCTCTCCCTATGATACAGAAAAAGTACTAGCTATGTTCATTTCTTAAAGTAATATTTAAGAGAAAATTATTTCCAATAAAATATGCTATGTTAATGTCATTGACATAATTCATTCATCACACCTTTTACTATATTTTCCCCGGGCGATACCGGGTATTTCTACTATTTTTGAAATAATTTTGAAATAACGGGCAGTTTATTTTGGCATTTGTAAACCTCATTCCATGAGGAATAACACATATTCCGAAATAGCTATTTCAAAATAGTTCTTATGTAGCTGGAGTTATTTTGAAATAAGGGGCCTCCAGCCCTTCCCAGAATGTCCTGATATCCTGATGTCTCCACTCATCAGAACTCTGTAGTCCCCTCTTCTCCTGGACCCCCCCCTTAAAGCTGCAGCTTCAGGGGAAAGGGCTTGTGGCAGACAACAGAACCTGACAGCCCTGAGCTACCCAGCAGCTGATACTGCCTTGAGGTAGCTTACAAAATTGGAGAGCAGTTCATCTGGTGTGGGCTTGAATCCTGTCCCCACATGACAGCTCAAGTCCTGCCCGCTTCCGGCAGTGGCCCAGCAGCCAACACCAATTGCCCCAGGGATGGAGCTGGCTCCCACATTAGGAAGGCAGGCTAAGGGATGGTTAATCTCCCCACACCAAACTGGTTCTAGATGGATTGGGAGCTGTCTGGCATGGCGAGCTTCTAGAGGGTGATTGTGACCTGCTTCTGGAGGGTGATGATGGGTGTCCCATCACCTGAGGGCAGGGGCAAGCCACTCACACAGCTCCCTAAAGGTGTCTGTCCTCACTCACACTACTCCATGACAAACTAGTCCCACCAGTCGGAACTGGTGTCCAGATGCCAGAGGTGGCAGTGCATGGTGTGCAGGGGAGGGAGGATGGGATCCAGCAGCAGAAGCTGCACCCACGGAGAGTGGATGCGGGTCTCCAGGATGAGCAGGACTTTGGGGTCCTACAGGGCCTTGGAGGTAGCCTGCAGAAACTGCTGCATGAGGTACAGCACAAGCTGCAATAGCCATCAACTGCCCAGAGGCAGCTCTGGCTCCATGGCTAGAGTGTTGAGGTGTCTGCAAGGGCAACCACAAGAGGCAAAGGAATGGGTTTGCTGTCAGGCAACAGAAAGGAGATTGAGACAAGGCTATAAAGCTTGTCCCTTTAAGCATGTCTCTCAGATAGCCTCAGGCAGCAGCCATGGGAAGTGACTGCTGTCCTGATGGCCTGTCTGAAGAGGCTCCGGGTGGCCTTAAATGAGTCCAATGAGTATGGACTGCTCCATTTTGATGGGTATTTGGTGTTTTGATGTGTTATTTTTGAAATAAGCTATTTTGGAGTATTTCCTCCAGACTAACTTATTTCAAAATAATCGTTCAGTGTAGATGTAGCCCTACTGTGTAAGTTCAGGAGAAGCATGAGATAGGATTAGTGGTCACTTCTTTCAACTGTTGAGCTTCCATGGGCACTGATGAATTTCTGTCCTATGACATTGGGGTTGCTAATGCTTAAGACATAAACCCTGAATTTAACTCTCATAAGGCTTTTGTTTGTTATAAAAAAGAACGAAGATAATATTGCACAATGTAGACTTCCCAGTGTTTGTCAGGGATCTGACAGTGTAAGGTTCAGTGGTGGATGACAGTCAAGCCAGTCAGAGGAAAACTAAATATAACAAAGAAGGGTTAATAATAATTTTCTTGCAGAAAGGTAGATGAAATGCAGGACTGCTCTCTTCATGAGACAGATGTAGATGTAGTTTTCCAGTTTCATAATTCTAGTGGCAGGAAGCTTTCTTTGTATCTAAATAGCTTTTGAGCAAATTCTGCCTTCCTATTATGTGATATGAGGAGAGAATTTAGCCCTTTGGCATTAGGAGTTAAATGTGGTCACCAGCTTGTATAAATCAGTATGGCTTGAAGCTGGGCAAAACCTGCTGAAGACTAGTCGCAACTAAAGACTTTAGTTGACATGTATAATTGTTTGAAACCCTGGATGAATTAAGCTGTTTGCTTTGAATTTGGATTAGGGTGTTTGAGTTTAGTTGTTGCAACTTGTTGTGAAAGCACAAGAAATAATTCTTGACAGGGATTGGCCAGACCTTCAGGGTGGGAATTGAATGCTAACATAATATAAATTTATTAGTAGAAACCAAGAAGGGAAAAAAAAGCAAGATTCTGATAAAGTTGGACAGTGGGCCAGATTCACAAAAAGTGTAAATTAATACAACCCCATTAACTTCGATATAGATAGATAGATAGATAGATAGATGTTTGATTAGTTTTCGGAATAAGATTTGTTTTTGTTTTGAAATTATCTGATCAAAAGTAGCCCCACTCACACCTGCATATACCATTGAAACACTCATAACTTCAGTATCTATAAACCAAATTTCATGACAGATGCCAAAAGCACTAATTCTCATTGACTGCTACATGAATGTTATAGTGTTTTTAAAAAAGAGAGCAGTTGACTGAACACAAAATACTGGACATAGTTCTTAAATAACCTCTTTCATAGAATCATAGGCCTGGAAGAGACCTCAGGAGGTTCTCAAGTCCAGCCCCCCCTGCCCAAAGCAGGGTCATCTGAGGAAAGCTCATGATACTATCTATATGTTTTGTTAGTCTATAAAGTGCTACCAGACGAGTTTTTGTTTTTTAAGTTTATCCTGTACAGACTAACTCGGCTACCCCCTGAAGCTTCTAAGTCAACCCAGCCAGGGCTTTGTCAAGCCGAGACTTAAAAACCTCTAGGGATGGAGATTCCACCACCTCCCTAGGTAACCCATTCCAGTGCTTCACCATCCTCTGAGTGAAATAGTTTTTCCTAATATCTAACCTAGACCTCCCCCAGTATAACTTGAGACAATTGCTCCTTGTTCTGCCATCTGTCACTACTAAGAACAGCCTCTCTCCATTGTCTTTGGAACCACCCTTCAGGAAGTTGAAGACTGCTATGAAATACCTCCTCACTCTTCTCTTCTGCAGACTAAACTAACCCAGCTTCCTCATAATTCCTCAGCTTCTCCTCATAAGTCATATTTTTCAGCCCCTAATCATTTTGGTCACCCTCTGCTGGACCCTCTCCAATGCGTTCACATCCTTTCTATAGTGGGGGGCCCAGAATTAGACACAATACTCCAGATGTGGCCTCACCAGAACTGAATAAAGGGGAATAATGACATCTCTGGATCTGCTGGCAATGCTCCTCTTAATGCACCCTAATATGCCATTAGCCTTCTTGGCTACAACGGCACAATATTAACTCATATCCAACTTCTCTTCCACTGTAATCCCCAGCTCCTTTTCTGCAGAACTGCTGCTTAGCCAGTCGGTCTCCGGCCTGTAACAATGCTTGGGATTCTTCCATCCCAAGTGCAGGCTTCTATACTTGTCCTTGTTGAACCTCATCAGATTTCTTTTGGCCCAATCCTGTAATCTGTCTAGGTCACTCTGGACCCTATCTCTGCCCTCCAGCATATCAACCTCTCCCCCTATTTTAAGGTCATCTGCAAACTTGCTGAGGGTGCAATCCATCTCCTCATCCAGGTCATTAATAAAGATGTTGAACAAAACTGGTCCTAGAACCAGTCCTTGGGGCACTCCACTAGAAACTGACTGCCAACCTCACATCTCCATGGTGCTGCAGGCCCTGGTGTACCACCATGAACACTTTTTGGACATTTTCATTGGGTGGTCAGGCAGGGCACATGATGCCTGCACATTCAGAAACTCCAGCCTCTACCACAAGCTGAAGGCTTGCAGATTCTTCCACAAGAGGGACTTTCACATGGGGGATGTGCAGATGCCACTGTGCATCATGGGGGATGTGGCCTACTCACTCATGCCGTGGCTTATGAAGCCCTACACTGGTCACTTGGACCCTAGCAGGGAATAATTCAATGCACACCTCAACTCGGCCCTCATATAGGTGGAATGCTCCTTTGGGGTCTTCAGGGTACGGGTTAGGTGCCTCTTGACCCGCCTGGATGTGGGGGAGCTGAACATCCACAACGTGTTGTGTTCTCTACAACATTGCGGACAGCAAGGGGGAGGACTTCCTCCGGAATAGGAGGTAGAGGTCAGCCTCAACGGAAGGGCCTTCGAGCAGCCAGGGACAGCTACCATCCACCATGCACAACAGACTGGGGTACGAATCTGGGGGTTTGCTTAGACTGCATCCCTCTGCCAGCAGAGGGCTGCAGATTAGGCAGGTCAACATTGCAAATGAGGCAGGGATTTACATAGCCCACACCTAATTTGCATAAAAATGGCCACCGTGTTTTGCTGACTCAGCACTTTGTTGGCAAAAAGCAGCAGTCTAGGGGGAATCTATCAAGAAAGAAAGCCTTTTTCAGCAGATCCCTTATGCCTCCTGCAAGTCAGATTAGAATACAATGATCTTGTCAAACCTTAAAATCTCTGGATCTATGAATCTGCCTCTGACCAGACCATAAACCATATCTTATTGTCAAGTTTTAGCTTTAAAACATACCTAATGTATTTGATATACCGTTTGATGGCAAATATTTTTCTGTGAAGGAACTCAATGAAAATATTTCTCAGAATTATGTTTCTAACACACCTGTCTATTCATGCCTTTTGTCATGCCTTGTGACTGTAAATGGAAAGTGTATTCTGATTGGCAGAAGAATATGCTAAATCCTTGAATTTCTCTCCCCAACAGCGCACAGTAGCAGAGCAGCAAAGTCTCTTCACAATTCAGATCATGTCATTAAACTGCATGTGTAGATTTGAAAAGCTAATTTGCAAAATAGTCTGACCTGAAATATGTCTTAATTTCATTTTAAAATGTATTTGTCCTGTTACAAAACAAATTATTCTGTTTGGGTTTTTCTTACATGAGTTGACAATCAAGAGTAACAAAATGGAACTGAAAATGGAGTCATGCTGGTATAAGTGAGACTAGGATTTTCTTCATTATGTTTTAAAGATTTTTCACTTTCAAGGGGTAGTGGTCTTGAACATTTCTGTTTATTGAATATGGCTACTTGCCCCTCTGTTGTTTCCACTTCTTACCACATCATTTTTTCTTTTCTTCAGGTTCCTTCTGTAACCAAATGGCCTGGTAGCCTAACTCCCAAAGTAGTGTCCTATGTTCTTCCTCCCTCCCAGAATTCAAACAGAGATGACAGTTTATGTCCATTTTCTGTTCCACAGCACAGTCACTCTTGATAAAAGAACCAGCCCACAAATAGCACGAGTGGAGTAGTAGTGTTGGATTGTCAAGCTGGAATTCAGGTACTATTCTGAGAGTAAAAATGTTGAATCGGAGTGCATATTGGGCAGAGGCTGTGGGAACAGACTGTGATAGTGAAGTGTGAAAACAGGAAAGAAAGTGACACGGAGAGGCTTGGAAGGATTATATTTGTAAGAGTTAATATCAGTAACTGTCAATGTATACATATACTAATATTTCCATTGATGATGGTTGAAATTTACAAACAAAATAATAAAAATACTGCTTGAGAGTTTGATATAAGGATATTTATTTTGATGTGATGTTGACAATTCTGTTTTAATTAAACTAACTTTTTAGTCTCAATATCTGCTGTCATAAAATAATTATTGTCTGTTCCTTTTTATTGTCTGATAGATAAAAATTGAAAAAAATGGTTAAAATTAACAGATATTTGTTAAATTATTAAAAATAAAAATAATAATTGTTGCAAAACTAAATAAAACTGTATTAGTGATCAGACAGAGTTCTGCCCTACAATGCTATTAACTGTTCATTTCGGTGCAGTGACTTGAGTCCAGACTAAAATACCTAAAACAGCTATTTTAGGAGTTTTACTGATTTGTTTTGCCTATTACCTCTTAAATATCTGAGTAAATATCTGACCAGGTATACTATTTGAAAACTATAGTGAATCAGAACAGGGCCTAATGGCCAAGAGAACCAGTCACTCAGAGATAACCAGATGAGGAAAGCAATTCATATTAATAAAGACATGAAAAATGTTCCAGCCATCCTAGAGAGGAAGTTGGTGAGCACCCCAAAGAGTGAGTTTTAAATAGGGGGTACATGACTGACGAGGTTGGGGAAGGTGACAATGCAGTCTCTCTCTCTCTCTGTATACCTCTACCATTTCTTGCAGGGAGGAGACACACAAAGCTTCTGCTCACTCTTCCAGTCTCAAGGATCTCTAGGGTAGGTGAGACAGGTAGCTGAGCTGTGTCTTACAGCTGTCACAGAGGGAAATTTATCTGCAAACAATCAGCAAAGAGCTCTCTGAGCTATGAGATAAGGGAGGGTTGCATTAACCTGAGTCACATATATCCTCTGCTCGAGGAGGGGTACGATGGCATTCTCAAGGGTGATCCCATATCTCTTTGGAATGTGGAGCTCTGACCTGTGTTCTACCGTAGCCGATGTTTGGGGAGCAGTGGGTCAGTGTAGTCTGGTCCAGCCCTTATCGTTTTAATGACAAGGAGTCAGGTTTCTCTTCAGATTCTGTCTTTTATTCTCAGGACATTAGTAGTTGTTAAAAAAAATCTTTCATCCAGGGACTCAGTTACTGAGGAAATTACACTGTTGGAGAGAAAGGGGAAACTATACTGTTTCTACTGTTCTAAAATTCAGAAACGTGGTAATGCTATGAGGTGGTATTTTGATATAAATGATTCAGATGAAATCATTGTCATAAATACTATCAGTATTTATAGCAACACTATTGATGTCCAGACCTTATTTCTATTCCCTAAATAACCACTGTATAGCAAAAGCTTTGTATTCACTTGATCCAGCCCCCTACAAAGCTCAGACTATGAGTCCAGATGACTACAGTTCTGATTAAGAAAACCAAAGAAAGAAAGTACAAGTAAAAGTGTTCTAAAAAAAAAGAACAACATTCTGTGACTATTCTGCAGCTGAACTGAAACAAAAATCACAGGAGAGAGGTGTAGACTTGGCTATGATAGGAGGCAGTGTGGAGACAGAGAATGTCTACTTCTTTATTACACAGCTGTTGTTCCCCTATTTTAATAATACAGTATTTCCTGATTTATTCTCAAAATTTATTCAGATCACATGGCAATGCTGAGTATTGCATTTTGTGCATAGTAGAGAGCCGTGAGGATAAATTGCATGTCCCAAACTTGTCCAAGAAGTTTTACTTAGTTCAACAGCATGTTTACTGTGACTCTACAAAGGGTTATTAATAGTACATGGTCAGAGCTCTGCTAAGTACAGCTAAAGTAGCTTTAAACCAGCTTTCCAATTGCCAAGCCTGGAGATAGCTGGAGGCTAATGTGATTCTCTATAAATTAAAGCAGCCTCAGGTGTTTTCTAAATTTTGTTTGGCTTCATACAACTCTGTTCCCCTTCCTTCCCAGAAGGCTCTTCTAGAGTCAGGACTATAGCAACACTCTGCTTGCTTCCACCCCCACCCTGTACTACCATAGATCAGGATCTCTCTATTCTAGGGAATGCACGGCTGGCTACTTATGGTATCATTCTGCCTGGTAATTAAACACAAAACAGGTGAACTGGCTCATAACAGATTGTTTTAAATATTCTCTTAGCACATCATATAACTCCCATGGAATTAGCTTTTTCACTATTTCTATTTGGTTGTGCTTTCACCTCTTCCTCTTTTGTTTCCCAGCTGTCAGTGCACTTTTCTCCTGCCTAGTCCCCTAGCTCTGCAAAACTCTCTTTAAGCCCAGATGTGGCTAAGGTCCACTGCCTCCACCTTTGTAGTTTAGCTTAAATTCCTGTAAAAACAGACAGCTCCCTACTGGCTTTTCATTAGAAAGACTAGATTGCTGAGGAGGGAGGAGAGCAATAAAGGGTGCAGCAGTGTATAAAAGACAGAAGACACTCAAGAGACAACTGACAGAAAGGAGCAAGAAGGCAGAAAGGGTCCAGGATGAGATTTACCAAAAGGGGAGAAGTTAGGGGAGTCAAAAGGATCCATATAAACTAGTCTTTACTAGTTGCCATTTGTAATGGTGCTGCTGCCTTCTGCTTGCAAGTCATCCTGATATGTGTGGTATGCTGGACACCTGCATGGGCTCAGGTTGGCTTTCACTGATCACCATACAAGATCTGAGGACCATTTCATCATATAAATGACCAACCACTACATTTCAAACCAGGTGTCTGAGCTGCATAACCAGCTTGCTTGTTCTGCCTGTCCTCACACTCCTGCTTTGCCCATTGCTTTGAACTACACATTTATTTCCATTTGATGGGCTGATCTGCTGAGGAAGGTTGTTTAGCTTTCCCTTTAGCCGACAAGACAATTTTATCTGCTTCATTAAACTTAATTGCTTGGATTGCCTGACCAGTCTGAGGCAAGTGATGGTCTCAGCATGGACTGAGAGAACAATAGGCCCAATCCTTTTTGATTTGTTAAAGCATCAAAACATTGTCAGACACATAGATGAACATAATTTGTTGGGGAAAAGTCAACATGGTTTCTATAAAGAAAAATCATATCTTACTAATCTGCTAGAGTTCTTTGAGGGGGGTCAACAGACATGTGGACAAAGGTGATCACCAAAGGCTGCTAAGTAAAATAAGATGTCATGGGATAAGAGAGCAGGTCCTTTCATGGATTGATAACCGGTTAAAAGGCAGGAAACAAAGGGTAGGAATAAATGGTAAATTTTCAGAATGGAGAGAGGTAACTAATAGTGTCTCACAGGGGTCTGTACCAATCCTACTCAACATATTCATAAATGATCCGGAAAAATGGGTAAACAGTGAGGTGGCAAAATTTGCACATGATACTAATCTGCTCAAGACAATTAAGACCAAAGCAGACTATGAAAAGCTTCAAAAACATCTCACCAAACTAAGTGATTGAGCAACAAAATGACATTTAAAATTTAATGTTGATAAATGTAAAGTAATGCACGTTGGAAAAATAATCGAGGGGTTGGTGCCCTGGGCTTCCCCAACTGCAAGGGGGCAATCGACGGGACGCAGATCCCCATCCATGCCCTGGAACACCAGGCCTCCCTGTACATCAACCAGAAGGGAAGCTTCTTGGTCATCCTGCAAGCTGTGTCTGACCACTGGGGCCAGTTCATGGACATAAACTTGGGCTGGTCTGGCAAAGCACACGACGCATGGGCTTACCACAAGTCCTCCGTGTGCCAAAGGCTGCTTGTCGGGACTTTCTTCCCCAACCACCACATCAGGGTTGGGAACGTGGATATTCCTGTGTGTTTGGTGGGGATGCGGCAGATCCCCTACAGCCCTGGTTGATGAAACCCTACACGGGACCCTCCCAACAGGCCTTTAATGCCAAGCTCCGCAGGGCCTGCATCGTGGTGGAGGGGGTGTTTGGCCAGATGAAAGCCCGTTTTAAATGCCTCCTCACCTGCTTGGACCTATCTGAGCGGTATATTCCATACGTGGTGGCAGCGTGTTATGTGCTGCATAATTAGTGCGAGAGGAAGGGGAGGCTTTCCTGCCAGCCTGGATGGCAGAGGCCAACCACTTGGCTATCCTCTACGCACAGCCCCACACGGCTGCCAGCAGGAGGCCCATCGGGGTCTGTCCATATCTGGGAGACCCTGCGGGAGATTTTCCACCTGGACGAGGAGTGAAGTCTCCCTGGTGTGCCCCAATGGGGCCTTGTGCCTTATTCCATCCTCACGTCCTTCCACTTTCCCCTCCCTGACCCCCCCATCCTGATGTAAAATAAAAACACATGTGTTGCCAAAAACAAACTTTCTTTATTAACCATAACTGGGGTGAGGGGGGAATGAGGGTGGGAGGGGGAAACCTGGGAGGAGGGAGCTGGAAGGGGGAGGCAAAGGAAGGAAGCTGGAGGAGAAACTCAGGGTTGGGGGTCTTGCTGGCCCACCTGTCTCCCAGCACTGTGGGTGCGGGGGTTGGGAAGGGGGGTGGAGGAAGAAGAGGGAGGGGGAGCAGGAGTGGGAGGAGGAGCAAGACCTGGGGCGGCCGCAGGGGCTGAAGCAGTAGCAGGCAGCAATCTCTGCACCAGAGTCTGTAGGTGGTCACAGATGGCACAGCCCTGGTCAAGCAGCTCCTGCAAGCTCTCCCACCGCAGCTGCAGGTCTTCAGGCCCCCAGTGCTCCTGGCTGCGGACCTGCCTTCGCAGTAACCCCAGGTGCTGCCACTGGTACTCTTCCTGGTTCCGGGTGAGGCTGCTGGCCCGGGTGCGGGAGGCTGTCCTGGGCGAGGCGGTGCTCACAACTACTGCGGCTGTGGAGAAACAAGAGAACTGGTGAGTTATCCCTGGGGACACAGTGGGTGAAGCCCAGCCCTCCTCTATAAGACGAGGATGGCAGGTCTCTGCACCATCATGTCCTGCTATCCCCAGGAGTGCGAGGTGGTCCCTATGCTGTATATAGTGTGTGTGTGTGTGTGTGTTGGGGGGGGGGGAGCAATGTGCCCTGCCTCTGCATAGAGGGGGCTTCTGGAGGGAGGGCATCATGCGGTGATGGGGTCACGAACATGTCATTTGCCTTCATACATACATGCATGTGGGTAACAGGCCAGGGCCCCTGTGTGGCAGCCAACCAGGGCCACATGCCCAGGGTGGCACGGCACAGGTTGCTGCATGCTCTGTGGTCAGCAAGGTCCATGGGCACGGTCCTTGGTCTCCCTCTCCTCCCCGCATAAGGGGACAGTGATGGCACTCACTTGTCGAGGCCTCCCCAGCCTCGGAAGACAGCAGTGATATGGCTGCTGTGATGGCATGGGGGTCCTGGGTGAGTGCCACACTCCCTCCAGGCTCCTGAGACTCCTGGCCATCATGCTCCTCCTCGTCCTCCTCCTCTGTGCCCTGGTCAGGACCCTCTGCCCCAGGGTCGATGACCACCTGGGGGGCACGGACTGTCCGGGTTCCCAGGATGCAGTCCAGGGCATTGAAATAAGACAAGGGGTTTGGGTCTGCCCCTGGTTGGGAGCTGCCCCCTGTGGCTCTGGCATAGACCTGCCTTAGCTCCTTTATCTTCATGCACACCTGTTCCCGGGTGTGCATGTGGCCTTTGAAGGCCAGGCTGTCAGCCATCCTCCTGTAGACAGCCACATTCCTGCATCTAGTGCGGAGGTCATGGACGTTGGAGGATTCCTCCCAAACCTCAATGAGGTCCATGATCTCCGCACTGGACCAGGAAGGTGACCGCCTTTTCCAGCCCCTGGCAGGCTCCTGGGAGCTGCCAGACTGCTCCTGGGG
>JANRFK010003679.1:17169833-17181932 GCA_030068395.1 Apalone spinifera
GATGTGGTCGTACCATAGTTTTATACAGGGGCAGTAAGATATTCTTGGTCTTATCTTTTTCCTCTTTTCTTCTGAAAGAGGCTTTTCTGACATTTGGCCCATCTAAACGGGCCTAATGTTGGGGAAAGAAGCCTCTTTTGGAACATCACTTCTTCCTCATGAAACAAGGTTTACAGGGATTCTGACAAAATGTGTCCACTTTTCCCTCTTTTTTCGGAAAAGCAGATGTGTTCCTAGGCAGAGCTTGATATCCTGGAAAAGCTCTGTAGTCTAGACGTACTCTTAGAGGCCTTGGAAGCACTCCAAGGAGGGCACCAGGAGGGCAGACATTTACTGTGGTTGCTTGGTCAGGCAAGCCAAGACGTGCTCTCAGGGCACTTTTTCCCACAACTGCACCATCAGGGTTGAGGACGTGGATATGCCCTGCATCCTGGGTTACACAGCCTACCCCTTGCTCCCCTGGCTCATGAAACCACAGGCAGCCTGGACCCCACCAAGGAGCACTTCAAAGCTAGGCTCAGCAGGTGCCACGTGGTTTGTGGAGTGTGCATTTGGCTGCTTGAAGGGAAGGTTCAGAATCTCCTCAACCGCCTACACATCAGCAAGTGAAACATCTGCTATGTGGTGGTGTCGTGCTGTGTGCTCCACAAACTTTGCAAGAGTGAGGGGGAGATTTTCCTGCCAAAGTGGGTGGCACAGGCTGAATGGCGGTCTAGGGCTTAGGAGCAGCTGGACACGAGTGCCATCAGGAGAGGACATCAGGGAGCTGTGCTCATCCAGAAGGCCTTGAGGGAGAGTTTCAGCCAAGGCCAGCTGTGAGACTCTCCCCTGAGCCTCTCCACAAGAGGCCCCTGCATTCGCCCTGTGTGCCTTTCCTCTCCCACCCCTCACTTCCCTTGCCCTCTTTTCCAACCTTTCTCCTCCTCTGCAGAGCAAATAAAAAAGCCTTTTTTGAATGAACAACTCTGTTTATTTGGGGGATATAGAACAGGGGAGGGACTGGGCAAAGAACATGGAATCAGGAGAGGGAGGGGGGTTCAGGGATGGGGCGGGGAGTGGTGTCTGCCTCGGTCAGCTCTGGAGGCCTCAGCTGCCCTAGAGGCCCTACTGCCCCATGGTTCAGGGCCACAGTGGGCCATGAAGGGGCTATAATGAGAAAACAGTTGGGTGGGCAAGGGTGCAGGTGGGGGCAGGGGCAGGGGCAGGGGCAGGGGCAGGGAGCTGGATGGTGGCCCATTCCATGCACGAGGCCAACCACTCCATCACTGAGGTGAGGGAGGAGCACATGGCCTTGTGCTGGCTCAACAACTGGTCCCAGGCGGCCTTCCACTGCTCCCAGTCAGCCCAGCATGCCTCCCAATCAGCCTGGCACTCCTCCCAGTCAGTGGCAGGTCTTTGTGGGTTCCCTTTCTCTGGCGAATCCCATGGACTCAAGAGGATGGCATGGGAGGTGGTGGATGCGCCACGCTTGCAGCTGGCCCAGCTGTGAAGAAAAGTTACAAGGGTACTCATGCATGAACCCTGGCCCTAATCTCTGTGCTGACATGGAAGGTCTCAATTCAAACAGTGGTGATATGTTTCAATCAAGCCCATTATTGCCTAGACAGTGGGCATTTTCCTGCAGCCACATGGACATCCCAGGGGAGCATCATTACATCAATGTCCCAGTAATAAGCAGGCTGACCTGCTCTCCCTCCTGATCCTTGTTGTCATTATCTTCCACAACCCCTCCCTCATGGAGGCTGATGCCAGGCATGTCCTAGCTAGACTCAACAATTTCAGGGAAAGGGGTGGTAACTAGTCCCCTCCCAGGATGGCATCCAGCTGTTCAAAGTAGTGGCAGGTGTGCAGTAGGCCTTCCTGAGCTGTTTGATATTCATGCAGACCTGGTTGAGGATCCCTTCTCAGCCAAGCTGGAACCTGTCTAGCTGTAGACCTTGGCGTTGTGCCATCTGGTGTGGAGATTCTGGCGGTTGGTCTCCTCATCCTAGACCTTGATGAGATACAGGATCTTCACACAAGTCCAGTCCATTGCTCTTCTGTGTCCCTGGCCAGGGACAGAGGAGGGTGCTGCAGGAGTGCTCGCAGCTGTGGGTGGCTCAGAAGGAATGCTGGGGTCAGCCATGCCTCCTGTGCCACTGCGGTGTGGCACAAGGCTGGCAAAAGTGTGCACATGCCACAAGCCCTTTCCCTGCTGCTTTAAAGACTCTGCTAGAGAAGGGGAGCAGTGGAGATGTCAGGTTGGCCAGAGCAGCCACAAGGGCAGCTGTGGGAGGCCTCTGGAGGCCAATTATTTAGAAATAGCAGCAGCTGAGCATCCATATTCACACTATTTCGAAATAACAATTTCAAAATAAGGGTTGTTCCTCATGACAAGCGGGAGTTATTATTTCTAAATAACAGGCATGATAGGCTATTTCTATACTGCACAATAATTTCGAAATAACGCTATTGCTGTATAGACGCTTGCATAGTGTGGTGGCTCCACCTGTTATGTTGAAATAAGGGGGGGTTATTTAGAAATAACTCCCTAGTGTAGGCCAGAGCTTAGAGATCAACAAAAATATACACATGAGCTTTTGTGGGCAAACCGCATTTCTTCAAATGAGATTATCTAAGCAGTTTAATAATGGTATTCTTATATAACATGGTTATAAATCAGAAACTTCCTGGGAGGAGGTGAAGGGTGGTTTTGTTTTCTGAGAGTCTTGGATAGAGAAACCAGATTCTTTAGGTTGTATTAAAGAAGGCAACCCATTGTTTTGAAAACATGAATGAATACAATAGGCTGAAATTTGTGTATGTCACGTCTCAGTCCAGACAAAATGTGGGTGACTAAAGAGCTGTTTGAAAGCCTGTAAAAGTCAATAAGATTTTTTCCATGGACTTCAATGGTTATTGGATCAGATCTTATATTAATTACACACTCACTATCCATGTATATATAAAAGCACCCTCATCAGCAAAAGTATCTGTTCAGTGAGCAGCCAAGCTCTTGAATTTTCACACTAATGCACAAGGCCAGCACATTCACCACATAATTAAAGGGGACTCGCCATTGAGTATCATTAATAGAGGCTCTGTGCTCTTGCTCAGTGTAAACAACCTTCACCGGGTCTGGTTCCATTCAGATAAAGGCAGTAGTGTGCATATGCACACACAAGTCTAAATATCAAATGAAACCCAGTCTCAGAGGCGGAGTCATGTTAGTCTGTATCCGCAAAAGCAAAGAGGAGTCCTGTGGTGCCTTAAAGACTAACAGATTTGTTACTTTTAAATGGGGGGGCAATAACTTTTGATGGGGGCAGTCCCAGAATTTGTTAGTGGTCAAGGGCTGCACTCTTCCATGAAATTAATGGAGAAGGTGCAGGGTTTGGGTGCAGAAGGGAGCTTAGGGTAAAGAACTGGGGTGCAGAATGGGGTGTGGGATCTGGGAGGTAGTTTGGTTAAAGAAGGGGGTTGTGATGAGGGATGTAAAGGGTTAACTGGTTACCTAGTAAACACTTGCCTTACTGGCATGCTTACTGGGGTAATTGGTTAATTGGCGCCTGGCTCAGTTAAAATTTTAAATGCGATTTTATATCCTTAGTTGTGACCTGGAGCAGTTGCTCCCCCCCCCCCTTCCAGTTAACATTTTAAATGGGATTGTATATCCTCAATTGTGACCTGGAGGAGTGGACTGGTATGCAGGAGGGAGTGCTGGGGTTTGGCTTGTGACATAGGGCAAGAGGGGATTGTGACCTGTGGCAAAGGATTGAGGTGCAGGGTATGGGTACAGGGGCAGTACAAAGGGTTTGGGATATGTGGGGTAATGGGGCGGGAGTGAGGGGCAGAGGGTTGAGGAGAGAGAGGGGCTGGCATGTCAGAGGCAGGCTTTGGCTGAGAGACACTTACCTGGGTGATTCCCAGCCCAGCAGGTTCCCTGTCTTCCATGGTTTGGCAGGCCACTCTGAGCAGCCATCTGCTGGACCATGTGTGTCTGCGAACAGCTGCTAGCCTGAGGAGAGGGTAGGGAGGACTACTTCTTCAAACAGGCAGCTCCCATTGGCTAGAAATCAGCCAATGAGGGCTGCAGAATTATGCTGGGGGTGGGAGCAGTGCGCAAAGCCTCTCCTCCTCCCCCTGGGCTCACCACTGTTCATAGACAAAAGGCCTTGCAGCTGGCTTTTCTGAGCAGTTTGCAGGAGTGCGGGCAAGCAGGAGCATAACTGAGACTCATGGGCCAGTCTAGTGGCTTGGCAGGCCAGATTCATCCTAGAGATCACATTTTGCCTGGCCCTGCTTGAATCTGTTCATCTTAAAGTGCCACAGGACTCCTCATTGTTTTTAAAAGGAAACCCAGACACATATCTGTGACAAGGACCTCCCAAACCATGAGAGTATAATCAGGGGACTGGTCCCTCTAGTGTGGGGAACTTTCTTGGAATCTACACTACCTGGTGAAATGGGCTAGTGAAAGGAGCTGAGTTCTTGCTCCCACTTCCTTTACCCAGAGGCCTCCCTAACATTACAGGCTCCCCTTCAACCTCCTGCATGGCAGAGGCCTTGTAACCCCAACAAGGCTGGGCCCAGGATTCTTGGGAGCTCAGTCACCACCTCAACCTTGTTCTTGACACCTAAGGCAGAGGCTAGAGTGTCCCCTTTCTGGGTGCTTTCTTCTCTCTGGACGTTTCTCTAACCCACTCATACCCATAGCATACAGTTCAAGGTAAATACCATTTATTAAACAACAATTTTAAAAAAGAATAAGAAAAAATGGAAAAAGGTTAATGGCAAACCCATCACACCGTTCTCTGGGTATGTCTAAACTACACCCCTCTTTTGAAAGAGGGATGTAAATTACACAGATTGAAATTGCAAATGAAGCCG
Organism: Apalone spinifera; assembly: GCA_030068395.1. Lineage (NCBI taxonomy): Eukaryota > Metazoa > Chordata > Testudines > Trionychidae > Apalone > Apalone spinifera. The sequence continues at coordinate 17,174,703 of JANRFK010003679.1, forward strand.
AGATTTGAATTTCCTGTGCTTCATTTGCATAACGGCAGCTGCGCATTCTTTCGAAAAAGAGCTTTTCGAAAGTAAAACCTCCATCTAGATGGGGTTCTTTTGGAAAAAAGGAGGTGTTTTTTGAAAAAAAAACCATCTAGCTGGCAGTTTTACTTTCAAAAAGCCTTTTTTCGAAAGAATGTGTGGCCTCCATTATGCAAATGAAGCATGGGAAGTTCAAATCCTAGCTTCATTTGCAATTTCAATCTGTCTAATTTACATCCCTCTTTCGAAAGAGGGGTGTCGTTTAGACACCCTATGGCATGGAGGCAACAGAGTGTCTCTGAGTGTGAGGACAGTTCGCAGTCTGTTCCTTGTAGGTCCCAGGCCATCTAGTCAGGCCCTGGCTGAGCTGCAGGAATGCTGCAGGTCAGACACTTGCTTTGGGTGGTAGGACCTTTCTTCCCAGTGCCAGCCCCTCCCCCCAGTCTGGTCTGCAAGGCCTTTTGTGTGGTAGAGTTGCTTAGTGCTGGGCTTCTATCCAGGGTCCTTCCTTGCTCTTCCTGTTACTCACTGCACCCAGCTCCACTCTCTGCTGTGCTTCCTCTAGCTCCTGGGATGCTTCTCTGGCCTCTTGATTCTATGGTTGCAGCCCAGCTCCTAGCATGGATCTCTCTCTCTGCACTGCGCCTCAGGATCTCTGGCTGCAGCTTCACTCCCAGCATGGATCTGCTTCCGGGCTGTGTTTCAGAATCTCTGGGTCTGTCTCTGGCTGGCAGGACTCTGCTCCTCAGCTCAGCTCAGCTCAGCTCAGCTCAGCTCAGGCCCCTGCTCTCTCCTTAGCTTGCCGCCTCTTTGTCTGACTCAGGCAAATCCAGCTCAAATGGAGGATGGGCTCTCTTCCGCCTCTTCACTCCCTCTTGGACCTGCCTGCTGGGAAAAATTCTTCCCATTTTTCCTAAGGGGGTCTCAGTCTCAGGATCCTGATTTCTCATAGGCCCTTGCCCTTCCTTTTGATACTGGGAGCTAACCAGTCAAAACCCCCCACTGAGTTTTAGTAAGTCTCCTTACAGCATGACTGTATCCTTCAACAGATCCGGTTGCAGATGGTCCGCATCAATATCCTCCATAGCACACTTCACTATATTTATTTCCAGATTCTGGTAAATGTCTTGTTTTCAAATGAATGTGGCATTAGGATCCATAAAAAGATCTGCGTAGGGTGATTTAATCAAATTAAACATGCAGCCTGTTTTAAAACATCTCCATTCACTGATTCCAGAGATGTTATATCAGAAACTGCTCTAGTGAAAATCCATTTCCCTCTTGGGTTTTCTTTGTGCTTGTTTTCTCCTCCCCAGGAACCAAAGGACAAGAAAAGGGAGTAATGTGTTTTCAACATCAACACATTTAATTCTTCAGGCTAAAATAAAAAGCAGATGATACTCTGAAATATAGCTATGTCACATCTGGAGTTTTAGCACAGCCAACTATAACTCAGCTCCTAGATTTCCTCTGCCTCATTTGTTTTTTCTGGCCATGGTACTGATTTTTCCCTTAAAATATCATTTGTGCTGTATGACAAGCCATGAAGATTCAGTAATAACTGGGCATTGCTCCAATGTACATGGCATAGATTGCATTTACCATAAAATATTGTTTACTTATTAGATAATTGTTAAAAATTTAGTTAGATGGTACACACTTTGCAATTACTTTAGAAGCTGAATGATATACATTATGACTTGTCTCCTAGAGGAGGGATTGTAGATTTTTCATAATATAGTGAGTTCCATCTAAGATAGGTGTGGATTGTTCAAACAACTGGATATAATGCAGTTTCTCATAAAACAAAACACGTCTTCCATATATTTTTGTCATTATTGAGCTATAAAGTGGCTTTTGTGTTTGGCTTTAGATATTTTCTTAGAGACTCCTCTCCCCAACCTCTTCACAATTAAAATCTTTCCCAGTCTTCATCAACAGCTGCCTAAATTCTCCATATATTTTCTTCACTCATCTACAACAGTGGCCAACACATTCCCTTCTTCCTCTTTAGCTTCTGTCTCCTTTCCAAAAGTTCCTTTTATTAATACATTTTTAACAAGTCCCCTGTAATTACTTTAAATGGATGATTGTTTAAAAAAAGATCAGACTTTGTCAAAGAATCAGTTACAATCAGCTCACACTAAATTTACTGCTTTTTAAAAATTGCTACAATTGGGCTTAAATCCTATAAACATTTATGCATATATGTACACACTGTGTACACAAATGTACACACTGTGAGTATTCCCACTGAATATTCTCATGTAAAGTTAAGCACAGGCATAGGTCTTCATGAATGACTGAGTCATTTATCTGACAAGTCAGAGACCACTCATCCATTACCAAAACAAACTTATACTTTAGTTATACAAGTCTCAGTCTCCCATACACACTCCTGAAACTTCCACCCATCTGTCTTCTGCTGCAATTGACTATTTTTTTCCTTCTCTGCCTAATCTGATTCCTTGCACAAACCTTTAAATTCTACTCTCGTCCTATCCCCAAAAGGAAAAGATGGGAAATGCAAGATGGGATAAGAAGAAAACTTTTCCACATAAGCTGTAATTAAATTGTGGAATAGCTATTTATTTTGAAACTAGCCCATCATAAAATGGGATTTTCAGGTCTCTCCTCCACGTCCTATTCCCTTTCTATCTTGGTCTTCTCTCCCGAGCCTCCAGTCTCTCGTTCCATCTTTCTCTCTCTCTCCTCTCCTTCTACTGCCTCCCCCTCTCTGTCTCTCAGCTCTCCTCCGTCTCCTGCCTCTCTCTCCATCTCTCTTTCTCTTCTCCCACTCCTGCCTCTCACTCTCTTTCTCTTCTCCTCTCTCTTCGCGTGGGGAGCATGCAGCCCAAATGCTTGTTTGCGCCGCTTGCTCCCATGTGACAGCCTGGCTGAGCTGCTGCCTATGAGCTCCAGCTGCCCCCTTGCACCGTTTCCCTTCACCCCAGCACTGATCCTGCAGCCTCCCAATTGTCCTCCACTTCCCCCTCGTTCTCCCGCCCTCCCCCTAGCCAGGGTCTGTTCACGACCAGGGGGCGGGGCCTGGAGCCACTGTCACACCGCACATCACCGCCCCATCCCCCTTTGCCTCCTGCTGTGGCGCTCGGCTGACATCTGCGCCACTGAGCCGGGCCACCGCAAATGAGCAAGTGGAGCAAACAGCCGTTTGGGCTCCCCTGCAGCGGCCCAGCTGAGCGGCGCAGAAGTGAGCTGAGTGCCATGGAGGGAGGTGAAGGGGGGCGGAGTGGTGACATTCACAGCCGGGGTGTGGGGCCTGGAGCCGCTGTCACACCACACGTCACCGCCCAGCCCCCCTTCACCTCCCGCTGTGGCACTCGGCTCACTTCTGCGCCGCTTAGCCGGGCCGCCGTGCGAGAGCAAGCGGCGCAAGCGGCTGTCTGGGGTCCGCGCTCCCCATGCAGCACACATGGCCTTGCACCTGGGACATTCCCCCTCCTGTGGGTTGCGAACTGGTGTGGTCGCCACACGCAGAGGAGGGCACAGCCGCAGGGAATGTGCATGAAGGGATGACTGACAGCCTCTCACTCTTGTGTGTTCTCCATAGACGGACCAGCAGGGATGAAGGGCCCAGCCATACCACCGCTGCAGCCACCTGCCAGAGTCTGAGGGAGCTGCAGATGAGCCAGGGTGCAGGAGGACCTGATGAGTCAACACGTTGGTGTCCTCTGCGACATCCAGGACAACCTGGTGGGCAGGGTCAATGCAGACCTGGATTGGCTGGAGTGTGCCTGGGAGCAAATAATGGTGCAGTGTGACACCACGTGCAGCATCCTGTCCCGCATGGGGGAACACCCGCCTGATGCCGCTGCTCCTGGCTTCCACCCTCCTGCTCCCTCCTATGGCCATTACCCATCCACCTACCCACTCTATTATGCCTCTCATCTCTCCCCATGCAATGCCTCTGCTCCCTCCCATAGCAATGCCCATGCCCCCGCCCCAAGTGATGCTTATGGCCCCTCCTCTTGCCCCCTGGCCAACCCAGAGTCATGTCAGAGCTTGAGAAAGAGACATACAAGTACCAGCTCTCCCTTGGTTTAATTGCATTGATTACAATGTGTTTCATCAAGGATTAATCTAGCTTGCTTCTTGGCAATCTGAAACAGGATTCATGATTCTAAGATTGCCCAGCTCTCAATCCTACATTTCATTAGAAGTTTTCTCCTCATCATTACTTTAGCAAGTTTAGCTGAATCTGATAGCAGGTACACATTATCCCGCTGCAAAATGGAATCACTGAGAAGGCTGAGCAAAATCCTGGTATCAGGGAAATTCTTTAATTGAAACTACAGAGAAATTACAGTGAAAGGACATACAATATCCACTGTATGCCAAATAAATTCATTAAGATTAGTATTATTACAATGAATAGCAATTGAAACAATAATGGAAACTCTTAAAATCTAGGCTGCCTTACATGGGGGGGGGGGGGGGTAGGGAGAGGATCTAAAGGAAAAGCTATGTAAAGATAAAAGCCAATGAAATTATAGGCTACAATTGCAGCCAATTTTAGAGAAGCGTCAGATTAACTGTCATAATCCCACAGAGTATGTTATTTAAAGGAGCAAATGATGCCAGGTTTCATTTCTGAGCCTCTTTTTCAAGGTAGGTTCTTCTTAAGTACACAGCCATAAGGGTTGTTAGCCAGTAAGAAATAAAGCCTCCAAAATGTCAATGAGGAGGGATATGTTGCATTCTACTCCTGCAAGGTAATAGGTAGGGCATGCGGTATTGGCTGTGTTCTCTCCTTGATTTTCTAATTCATGCAATAATAAAGCTGGTGTGTCAGTGTCAAGGAATGCACAGTTGACAACCCCGCCTGCAGCACAGGGAAAGTCACAGTTGGTGATTTCCTGATTTCAGATTACTGTTTTACGGAAAGCCTCCCTCCAGCAGTATATACATTTTACACCTAGCTGCCCTTTTGTCAAGCTCTCATATTTAATTAAAACACCGATAGGATTTAAAGATGTTTACAACGTGTAGAAAATACATGAGCACAATTCTTCACACTTTTTCTGGCAATTATTCTTTTTCTATAATAATTTCATTTTCTTTCTGGTTTCCCGCTTCCTTCTCTTTAGCTTTTTCCAAACAATCATAGGAAAGGCTTCTCCTGAACAGTACCGATAACTAATTGACAGAGATTTCTCTTTACCAGGAGCTATCTCGCTCCCTCTCCCCACCCCCTGGATTTACTTCTTTACCTATTTGCTGTTTGAGGAACAACTCATATATGACAGCTGAAACTGGGGTTCTTTCTGTGCATCATTACAAAAGACCTGATCATTTGATGAATATAGCAGTGACAAAGCCCTCTTAAGAGGAGGACAATTTTCAAATCTCCATGTCTGATCTCTAAGGGCATGTCTATACTTACCGGAAAATCGATGCTCTGGAGATCGGTCTTCGGGTGTTCTATTTAGTGGGTCTAGTAAAGACCCTTAAATCAAACTCAGAGTGCCCTTGCTGTCATCTGATACTCCTGCTTTTGTGAGGAGTAAGGGAAGCTGACCGGAGCATTTGCTCCCATCAGCATCCCACTGTGTGACTTCACCAAGGCTCAGCTTAAGGTAAGCCAACTCCTGCTATGCATTTTGTGTAGCTGGAGGTGCATACCTTAAACCATCCTTCCTAGGCTTGTATAGATCAGGCCTAAGTGTTTCTTGGGAATTGACAAGACATGTGGCCTCTGCTATTCTATTGTCTATTCCAAGTGTCTGGTAAAAGTTATCAGTGTCTATCACAACTGTATTAAATTGATATGGTGATGCTACCCTTTTGTTCACAATTTCATCCTCACACTCTATTGCTCCTGTCTTTTGCCACCAGTTTGCACTAAGAAGTTTTCTGAGGCTGCACAAATCAATGTTTGATGCATTGCAAGTAGAACTGAGACATATATGCAAGCTGGAATCTCAGGGAGTTATGTATTCAAATCCCAAGTGAATGTTAATAATGAGAACTGGACACATAACTCCAAGACTCTCTTTAGAAAATGCAGCCCTAGCCCTCAAAATGATATCGAGTTATTTGTCAGGCACTGTAACATATTTATGTTGTCCCTTGTTTTTAAATGTAACATTCTTCAGGATTTTGGGCTTAACTTTACTTCTTTTCAAGTTTTTGATGAGGTATTTAAATCCTTCAGTTCAGGGCCACTCGGGACAACAGCTGAGATGCCAAATGTTCAGAGATCTTTCTTTCTCCCTTCAAAAATCTATTGAAACACTTTAGCATCCTTTTAGTTTGCATAACAGGGATGCTGGAAGTGCCTAGAATATGTATAACACCTACCACAAGAGAAACATAAGAATAGACACTGCTTATTTTAATAGAAAAGAAAGAGAAAGTGTGGGGTGGAAGAAAGGAAGCATTAATGTCATTTGCCCAGACTGGGAACTGAACCATATACTCGGACTTGATGAAACAAAATAGTCACAGCCAGGCCCTGATTCACACCTACCACACCCCTCAGGAAGAATGTTCCAGTCGAGGACTGAATATAGAGGAGGTCCACTGACCCACATCATCTCCTTTTTTTCCCCCATGCCATAGCTCTGAAAGCTTGGACATGCCTTCTTCTTCTCCGTATGCTGGATATAGAAGGGCAGTTGGTGCAGGAAGTGGCAAAGCCATCTTCACCAGATATACACCCAAGGACCATATCCCTGTAGACAATAATATATCTTATCATGTCTAGCACATAAGACATTAAAGTACACATTTACTTTGTATAAAGTAGCCTTAGCAGATGGGAGACTGCTGTTCCATGGGATCTGCCCAGATTCAGACAAGAAATCTGTGCCAGTTGTCAGTGGCAGTACCACAAGATCATCCTTCTTTTCAAAGTCATTACAGTTAGCACAAGAATTCACTATTCTCTTCTCTCTCTGGTAGGGGGAGGATTGATTAGAGCTAGTTTGGTTAGTTTGTGAGGTCAGCAAATTACCAAGTTAAACTTACTGGCTATGTCTACACTGGCATGATTTTCCGGAAATGTTTAAAACGGAACAATTTTCCGTTATAAGTATTTCCGGAAAAAGAGCGTCTACGTTAGCAGGATGCTTTTCCAGAAAAGCCCTTTTTCCAGAAAAGCGTCCGTGGCCAATGTAGATGCGATTTTCTGAAAAAAAGCCCCGATCGTCATTTTCGCGATCGGGGCTTTTTTGCAGAAAACAC
>JANRFK010003679.1:17190812-17202539 GCA_030068395.1 Apalone spinifera
GGAAACCTCCCTGTGTGACCACAGGCAAAGAATTTACTCAGTCTTAGACTATGTCTACACTACAGAGATCTTTTAGAAAAACGGCCATTTTTCCGAAAAAACTTGAATTATGTCCACACTGCAATTGCATACTTCTGAAAGAAAATGAAAAGAACAGAGCGGTTTTTATGACAGCGGCAATCCTCTTTCTAGAAGGGAGAATGCCTTTTCCGAAAGAGCTCTTTCAGAAAAAGGCACGTGTGGATGGGGAGGAGGGTTTTCTTTCTAAAGGCGTGGCCTCCAGGAAATAACACTGGTGGCCACATCATCCAAAGTAATCACTACTCTATAGTTCCTGTCTCCTGGCCCCTCTTAAAACTGCAGGCACTCTGGACAAGCCTTGTGGCAGGAAACCAGCCTTGGAGCAGCACCCTGACCGTGCAGCTCTCCCAGCCACAGGCCTGCTCACTGATGGTGCAGCCACAAGCCCCCCGATACGCTCCTGGTCCTCGCAGGGAGCACTGGGCTAGGAAGCAGTGTTCGCCCTCCTGTTCCGGAGCAGAGATCCTGTCCCTCCTTGAGCTGTGGGGTGAGGAGGAGACACTACAGGATCTCCACTCCAAGTGCTGGAATGCCAACATTTATGGGCACATGGCTGAGTCCCTGGCGGAGCACAGAAACCACCCCGGACCTTGGAACAGGTCTGGAGTAAGGTGAAAGAGCTCCACCAGTGATACGTGAGGGACAGAGAACACAGGTCACGGTCTGGGACATGACCCCACACCTGCCCCTACTATGCAGAGCTCCACCAAATCCTGGTGGGTGGAGAAGCTGTTTCCCAACCTGTCATGGTGGACTCCAGGCTTGACATGCCTGTCATCGTCCAGCTGGGACAGCAGAAGGAAGAGGAGGAGGAGATGGCTACCGTGATGCTGTACTTACAGCTGGTTGCCATGATCCAGGACTTCTCCCAGACATTGTATCATGCCAGGGAGGGATCTTCAGGTGAGTGTTCTCAGTTTGTCACACACACAGGGCAGGGGAGGTGGGCACAGAAGGATAGGGGGTGCAAGCGTAACTTGGCCTGCTCGGGCTGGACATTGTACTGCAGTGCATGCATGTGGAACCATGTACAGCTTTAGTGTGTACCACATGGACTTGGCAGGCAGCTCCTGAGCACACCCAGGATCCTGCTCCCAGACTCAGGAGAGGCCACACACACACACACACACCTGGCCCCCGAGGGTGGACGCCCTCCCACAGCTGGAAGCAGACTAGCCACAAGGGCACAGGTATGACCCCCAGACATACCGAGGAGTGTCACACATGACACGTGGGCACACCTGCACTTGTGAGGCACCACTTGCTCCTGTGGGCAGCACTGCGAGGTGCAGGTGTGTGGGCCTCAGGGAGGGTCAAGCTGCTCCCAGTTCCTCTGCTGCCCATGGGGATCCCACACTCCCTTGCCTGCTTGTCTATGTGCCAGGGGCGGGTGGGGGGACTAGACAACATGGTCCCCTGGGCACCTAAGGGCCCCGTGTGAGGCATGGCCTGCTGTGCAGGCCACATATGGCCTTGCTCCCAGAACTTCCCCTTCCTCTGGCCCAAAGACTGTTGGTTACTGCTCACAGAGGAGGGCATGGCCTCAGGGACAGTATCCACATGGATGACTGATCACTTCTCTGTCTTTACTTTCCAGCCAGACCAGTCAGAACTGCGGGGCAAGCCATACCACCTGAACCAGCCACCAGACCCAGGGGACCCGAAAGCGCACCAGCGTCCATGAAGACCTGATGTGGCAGTATGTCAGTGTCCTGCACGACATGCAGCAGATCCTGGAGGATGTAGAGTGGCGGAACCTCACATGGGATCAGCTCATGCAGCAGTGAGATAGCATGTGTGCCATCATGTGGTACATGATGGCACACCTAGCTGCTGTTGCTGCTCCTGCCTTCCACCTGCTGGCCCCCTCTGCTGTGCTCATTCCCCCTTCTGCCCCCAAGCAATGCCTCTGCTCCTTCCCCAAGCAATGCCCATGGCCCCTCCCCAAGTGATGCCCGGGCCCCCTCCCCCTGCCATCTGTAACCCTGGTCCAGCCCCCCCCCCACACTCTCTATGGTCTCAGGACTCACCTAACCCCAAGTCTGAAGAGGTCTCTGCACCCAAGGTGGCACATCCCCCATGCCACTCTGAGCCCCCCTCCAGGTTATGAGCCCTCCTCCCACTCCCCAGCTTTTTTTAATGAAAGATCAATACAGAGTTCGTTTTGTTCAAAACCAAACAGATGTCTTTATTGAGAGGTCAAGGAAGGGGCAAACGGAGGGGTTGTGGTGTGAAAGGAATAGTGCAGCAAGCTAGAGGCCCATAATGGTGAGGCCCTGGGAGGCCCTGATGGGCCAGGCAGATAACAGCTGTCCGCAGCTACTCAAAGGGTCTCCCCTCATGGCCGGCCTCTACCCCTCACCCTGGGAGGAAGGCCTCCCCCTTCCTCTCCACAGTGTTGTGGAGGACACAATATGCCGATACCACCTCAGGGATGTTGTGCTCCCCCATATCCACGTGAGTCAGGAGGCACCTGAACTGTGCCTTGAGGTACCCAAAGGTGCACTCCACCTGAATCCTGGCCTGGTTTGACATGGGCATTAAATTGAGCCCTGTTGGGGTCCAGGTGGCTGGTATAAGGCTTCATAAGCCATGGCATGAGGGGGTAGGCCACGTCCCCCACGACGCACAGTGACAGCTGCACATCCCCAACCACAGAGTCATGGCGGGGGAAGAATGTGCCCGCCTCCAGCTTCCCGTAGAGGCAAAAGTTCCAAAAAATGCCATTGTGAGTCCTGCCCGACCACCCAACAAAAATGTCCATGAACTGTCCACGGTGGTCAACCAGGGCCTGCAGAACCATTGAGAAGTAGCGCTTGCAGTTGGTATACTGGGCCTCTCGATGTTAAGGTATGCAGATCGGGATGTGGGTCCCATCAATCACTCCACCACAATTTGGGAATCACAAGGCAGCAAATCTGGCCACGATGGGGGGCTTCAGGTCTCCGCAGCAGGATGGAGTTGATGGCCCTCACAACCTATAGAAGGAGACAAACAAACACACAAAACAGAGAATGGGGGGGTTCCTGAACTCTTGGGAGATACCCACCCCCTCCCATCCTGTACCTCCCCCTCAAACACTTCAGAAACCACCCCATATGAAGCCTCCCTCCCAGCAGCAGGGCTGTGTGAGGGCAGGATGGCACAACCCCCCAGGGATGGAGCTTTCCCCCACCCCAACCCCTCATCCTGAGGGTCCCCCTTTTCCAGGACTGCACTCCCCTCCGTACAGGGACTGCAGCTACCTCCACGAGGAGGGCCCCAACGGTGGACTTCCCCAGGCCAAACTGATTGCCCACCAACTGGTAACTGTTTGGAGGTGACGAGCTTCCATATGGTGATGGTGACCTGCTTCTCCAGGGGAATGGTGGGCCACAGGTAGATGTCACATCACTGGAGGGCAGGGGCAAGCCAGGCACACAGCTTCAAAAAGGTTGCCTTCTACAGGCACAAGTTTTGGAGCCACTGCTGCTCGTCCCACTGCTCCATAACCAGCCAGTCCCACTAGTCAGAACCGGTGTCCAGCATCCAGAAACGCTTCTCCACTGTGAGGTGTGGTTGCAAGGATGTTGCTCCCGCACACAAGGAAAAGGTCCCAAGAATGAGTGCTGAGCTGAGCTCACGCAGGACCGGGAATGCAGCCTGGCTGTGAGACCATCACATATGAGGGAGTTTCCAATCAGTCTGGACACTCTCTTTTGAAAAGCAGATCGCTTTTTCAATGTGCTTGGCCAGTGTGGATGCTCTTTCGGAAGATGTTTTTTAGGAAGATCTCTTCCGGAAAAGCTTCTTCCGAAAGAAGCTTGCAGTCTAGACATAGCCTCAGTTTCCCATCTGTAAAATGGAAAGACTGTCTGCTTTTCTATTTAGATTTCTGACGGGGATTTTTTCTTACTGGGCCTTTGTACAACACAGCACCCTTATCTCACCTGAGACTTTTATATACTTCTGCAGCATAACTAATTATAAACGTCATACTAAACATTTCTCTCCCATGGTTACTCCTCAAAGAAGTGGGAGACCATGCTGAAAATCCCAATATTGGATATGGGCCAACGATGGGTATGACTATACTAAGTGTGGCTCTCCTAGTCCGATACAAATACATGCTCTAGCTGTCATTGACCTATCATGAGTTAAAGTAACAGTGTGGCAAAGGTACCTGTTGGTTTCAGACAGGATTGTACTTGGCATGGGTAGCCATGTCTCCGCGTGTTGCTACCAGCGCTGCTGGGGCTACACTATTATAATACTCACACTAGTCTTGATGAGAGTGCAAGAATGTGAGAAACTGTGAGCTAGAGGTAGGAGAATCACACTTCTATCTCACAGTGTAGACATAGCTTAAGTGTTGAAGAAAGATTTTTGTTTCCATAAATACAAGAATAAGGCTAATATATATAATGGTTAGCAAATTTCTTGAACTCTTATAGAGATTATTGGCCAATTTCAGCCATTTGAAGCATATGCAAAGACTTTTATTGCCTTCAGTGGAAACCCTGACTATGCATCAGAGTCCATAATTTTAGTTTGCTTTGATTTTTGATTACTTGAGAAAAAAAAGGTTATTCTGTGCTGATCAAATTACAGAATGTCTTGTTTCCAGTTTTAAAATTGTGTCATAGTCTTCAGTGTGGACTCTTAGGAAACACACTTTAGAATTTTACTGAAAATTCAGATTTTTCAGTTGAAAAATTCTATGATTTTTTTAAAATTTCGTCCAATTTTCTATGAAAAAAACCCCATTTGCTAATCAGCTGAAATCATCACTATTTCTATTATAGCTGAAGAACATGCATAAATGTTCAGTGCAGTAGATAAAGAAGCTGCTAGTCCACAAGAACGTGGCCATAATAAACCTCTTGAAATCTACTGCTGCCATTATTTACTGTGACCAAACTGAAGCCAAAACCATACAAACGTGGAATCATAAAGGACAATGTTTTCTTCTGCTATGATTGTGTTCAAATAAATATAGTTTATATCTAGCATTAAAAGGAAACCTCCTCATACTTATGCACTGCATTTTAATAACTTCCCAAGAGAAGTGATCATTTAAAATCTATAGTTGTTTTCCCCCAATAGACTATTAGATACTTCTCATTGTATTTTTCACCTGCTGGCATTTTAAAATATCAAAGAGATAATTTTTCAAGTGACTTGTGATTTGGGATACCTTTATTTTTGACATCTGACACCCTACAGATTTCACAGAGGCCAGATTTTTCAAAGTGCTAAGCATCCACATTTGAATATCAAGCCTCTTTAATCTTATTTTAGGCACTCAAAGATTAAGGCATGCAAAATCATAAGTTGCTACTGAGAATTCAGGCCAATACATGTTGAGATTAGGCTCAATCCATAAATCTGGATTCTACATAGCCATGTATGTGTAGCTTACCTGATACAGGCTTTTAGGTTGTGAAAGTGTTTTATTGATAGTGGCTTGATTTCTTTTTGGAAGGCAGTGTTATTTGCAATATCTGAATCCAGATCCAGATCTTGAACAACCTCTGTCCCTTCCAAGTTCAGGAGTGTTTGACTCTGGGGTTAGGTCTGGTTCCATACCTCACTGGGAATTTAAAGTTTTGATTTAGAAGGATTATCTCTTTGGCGACTTTACTAGCAAGTAGGTGACAGAGAGTCTATAAATGAGATATTCCTATTTCTATTATTACTGGGGGGGGGGGTTGATGAAAGGCCACGATAAGCCCTGGTCTACACTCAGGAGTTTATTTAGGAATAACCCCCCTTATTTCAAAATAACAAGCAGAGCGTCCACACTACCCAGCCTGCTATTTTAAAAAAATGGGCTGGTTATTGGAAAATCCACACTCCTGCTTGTTTTGAAATAGTTATTTTGAAATAGCGGCTGTGTGGATGCTCCTGCAATTCAAAATAAGTGGCCTCTCACAGCTGCACCTGTGGCTGCACTTGCCAGCTCCACTGCTCCCCATCTCCTGTGGAGCTTTCAAAGCAGCGGCCTGCAAGAAAAGGGCTTATGGCATGAGGACAGATTACCAACCCTGTGCCAAATTACAGCATCTCAGGAGTGACGGCAGAACCCAGCGCTCCCTTTGAGCTCCCTAGTGCAGAGATCCTGGATCTCAAAGAGGTCTGGGGTGAGAAGACCAACCTCTAGGATCTCCGCACCAGAAAAAGGAATGCCAGTGTTTAAGACTGGATGGCCACCAGCCTGGTTGAAAAAAGATACACACACAGACCGTTGACTAGGGTGCTGTCATGAAAATAAAGGATCTCTGGCAGGCATATGATAAGGCCAGGCAGCAGAGTGGATGCTTTGGTGTGGCATCTCACATGTGACGGTCCTATGACCAGCTTGATTGCATCCTGGGAGGGCAGCCAGTCACCTCCCACTCCTACCATTGTCACCAGGACATGCCTGGCATCAGCACCCCAAGTGCAGGGTTGTGGAGGAGGAAGCGGAGGAGCAGGACAGTCAGGGAACCATACCTGAAAGCCAGGAGCTGCCCCTCATCCCAGAGCCAGTCCCCCCCCCCTCCCAGCATGTCGTATGAACCTGGCAAAGGCACTTCAAGTGATCTCTATAACTGTCCCTAGGCACATGTGGGGGCATGCAGTGGGCTGGGAGGGGCTCTGTGCTCCTTGCTTGGCCTGCTCAACCCGGGGGTTGCACAACTGCCTCTGCACATGGATGCCCATGGAGCACCAGTCCTGAGCACTTAGCTCCATGACGCTCTCACTCAGGAACCCCTTGGTCCTCTTCACAAGGTTCCTGGAAAGGCATGTCTTAGTCTGGCCTCTGAGGTGGGACACCTTCCTATGACCAGCCACCACTGATGAGCCTGGAGTCATGGAACCACATGACCATGCCACACACAGCACAGGGTCATGCCCACATTCGGGCAGCATCCACTCCTTGCAGGAGATATAGAGGAAACCAATCTCCTGCATGGTAACCAGCCAGGGGGAGAAAGAAAAGGGGACCCCAGTACTGCTCTCTATGGAAAACAGCTTCTACCGCTCACACTCATCTCCCCATTCATCCAGCAGGCAGGGATAGAAGGTCTTTCTCTGCAGTATGCCACCAGTGCTGGACCCTGGATGTGTGGGACACAGAAGGAAGCTGAGCCACCCTATCCCCCTCACCTACACACAGGCTTCTGGCCTGGCTAGCATTCCCATACCTGCTTGTCCCCAGGACATGGGTGTAGTAATGCTCTCCTGGGATGTCTATGCCTCTGCAGGAAAGTGGCTGCTGTCTAGGCAACAAATGGCCTGGCTTGAAGCACATCACCATCATCTGAATTGAGACCGTCAGTGTCTGTGCAAAGATTAGGGCCAGTCTTAGCGTCTCTGGGGACAACTGCTCTTGTAACTTTTCTTCACAGCTGCACCAGCTGTGAGTGTGGCATATGCCCCACCTCCCACACCATCCTCTTGAATCTGCGGAATCCAATGGAGAAAGAGAATCCTGGAAGACCTGCTACATGAGCAGATGGCCTGCCTCCAGTCCCTCATCCAAGGGCTTGACAAGGAGCTCCAGGAGTGGGCTGCATACTGAAAGGAGTACCAGGCTGACTGAGGAACACCAGGCTACCTGGGAACAATGGACAGCTACCTTGGACCAGCTGGCATGCTAGCATGAGGCCATGTGCTTCTCCTTCACCTTGTTGATGGAGTGCATGGCCTTGTGTACGGAATGGGACACCAGCCACCTCTCCATCCCTGCTCCCACAGCCTCCTCCCCCAGCTTTCTGTTCTAGCTCCTCCAGGGGCTGCCAGAGCCCCAGAACATGGGGTAATGGGACACTGAGAGCAGCCAAAGCCTCACAAGCTGACTGAGAGAGGTGCCGCTCCCAGCCCCAACCTTGAGCTCTCTCCCTGCTCCTCCCCTCTTACCCATTCCAGGTTCTTTCCGCAGTCTCGCCCCTGTTTTATATCCCCCAAATAAACAGTCTTGCTTGTTCAAAAAAAGAGAGTTTTTTTATTTGATCTGCAGGGGAGGGCAGGGGAAGGGAGGGCAGGGGAAGGAAAGGCACACAAGGGTAATGTAGGGGCCCTTTGTGGAGAGGACCATGGGAGAGTCTCATAGCTGGACTTGGCTGACTCAAGGCCTCCTGGAAGAGCACAGCCCCTTGATGTGCTCTCTGTATGGCACTGGTGTCTGGCTGCTCATAAGCCCTGGCCAGACATTCAGCGTCTGCTCCCCACCCTGGTAGGAAAGTCTCCCCCTTGCTTTCTCATGGGTTGTAGAACACATAGCAGGCCACGACCATGAAGGGGATGTGTGTTCACTGAGGTCCAAACAGGCGAGGAGACTCCTGAACCTCCCCTTGAGGCAGCAGAAAACACACTTGACTATCATGTGGCATCTGCTCATCCTTGGTGAGGTCCAGGCTGCCCGTGTAGGAGCCAGGGGAGCAAGGAGTAGGCTGCATCACCCAGGACGCAGATTGGCATGTCCACATCTCTGACCCTGAAGGTGCAGTTGGGGAAAATTGCTGGCATGCATCTTTCAGAACAGGAAACAGACATCTGGAATATGTAGGCATCGTGTGCCTTCCCTGACCACCCAATGTTGATGTCTGTGAAGCGTCCCTTGTGCTCCACTGGAGCCTGCTGCACCATAGAGAAGTATCCCTTCCTGTTTCTGAAGTCCAAGGCACGGTGGTCAGGAGCCAGAATGGAGCTGTGAATCTCTCGCAGCTGGAAAGCCCATTGACGATGATGTCAATGTTGCCTAGAGCGGGGCTACTCAACATGTGGCCCGAGGTGCGCTTTGGGTTCACGTGGGGCTCAACACGTGGCCTGCAGGTGGGAGCCAAAACAAAAAAGTAGTCAATATAATGGTCTTCTGTTGATATGTGTTTTATTAGTTAAATTCCTGGATTGTCATTGCTCATTAAAATTACTGTCCTATGGGTGGAATTGGGCAAATATTGCATTTTATTAATATCAGCAGAACTGTCTTAAATGGGTGTTGTATAGGTTTGCCTTAATCTTTGTATTCTTGCCTATCAGTGTAAAAGAAGCTATTTGCATATATTTGCATGTATATGCATCCACACTTAAGTTGTGGCCCTCGGAATGTGCTGTGAGTATCATTGTGGCTCCCAGGACTCCCAAAGTTGAGTAGCCCTGGCCTAGAGTGACGACACTCCATAGCAAGATGTTGTCGATGGGTATGGCTATCTGCAGGAGCATGGCTCTGACTGTGGATTTTCCCACTCCGCTCTGTTTCCTGATGGAGCCATAGCTGTCGAGCATGACAAACATCTACAGGGCGATGGCGATGTACTTCTGCAGGGGGATGGTGGGTCACAGACAGGTGTCCTGTCACTTTTGGACTGGGCGAGACATTCCCTGAGCTTGAGTAAGGTGGCTTTCCACATGCAGAAGTTTTGGAGCCACAGCTGGTGATTCCACTGCTGCAGGACAATGCAGTCCCATCAGTCGGAACTCGTCTCCCTCTGCCAGAAGTTGTGTCCAGAATATTATGGGGCATTTGCAGCAGCAGAAGTGCCAGAATATGGGGTAAGGGGTCCTCTGGTTGGGACTGGTTGTCGTCATACCAGAGCAGCCTGTGGACAAACTGTGACATGAGGGGCAGCATGAGGCCATTGAGCCTAGCACTCCTTTGCAGCAGCTCTGACTCCATGGTGTCAGTGCTGTGGCATTCACAAGAGCAACCAGAGCGCATTGAGTCGGTCTGGTATTCCACAAGGGGGGAGGCAGCGAAGGAGTGGCGTATGGGATGCAGCCATAGAGGAGCCCCTGAAAGTATGCATTGCAGATTGCCTGACCAAGCAGCCATAGGAAGTAGGTGCCCCCCTGTTGCCCTCCCCAGAGTGCTTCCGGAGTATCTAAATCTGAGGCAGGCTCCAATCAGTGTGGATGTGCTATTTTGAAATAATTCTGAACTATTTCGATGCTCCCCCATAGTGGGAATGTGCTGTTTCAAGTTTGTTATTTCAGGAGTTATTATTTTGATTTTGCTTATTTTGAAATTATTTCCTATCATAGACATGCCCTAAGTGGAAGATTCACTGGGCAAAATGAAAACGTTAGAGCTGATTGAAAAAGTTCAAATAATGTGCATTTTGTTTATCAGAAAATGATGCTTCATAAGTACTGAAGTGTTTTAGGAAAAAAAGTTAAAAAGTGTTTTAATGTTTCTGGAATGGAACATTTCAATGTTATTCCGAAAGAATTTTTAATTTTGAATGTTTTAAATGTTATACTATAAAAATTGTAAAAAACATTAAAAAGTAAAAACTTCACTGAAATGTTCCAGTTTTTTGTAAAAAGGAAAAAAGAGTTAACTAACCGGAAACTATTTTTTTTCTGAAAAATCCATTTTATGGGAAATAACAACATTCTTTGTTTTTGGTTCTAATTAGGAGCTCATATATTGCAAAAATCATAGAATGTCCTCTGAAATGGACATGCCAGGTCCCACACAGCTCTAGTTAACACTCAATTCTATGTATCAATTTAGAATTGAGCTGCCAATGTGACTAGCTGCAACCAGCCTAACAGTCACTCCACATCTCAGGGGGAGCCTGAAGGCACTTTGCAGCTATCAGCACTGAAATCTACAGAACATGGAAGAGATCTGCATACATTTTCAAAACACCTGTACCAGTGGGATTTCCTAGATGTTTAGGGAATAAAAAAGATAGCTGTCAAAGTCTGTAGAGACAGCAACTCTGCAAGTGTTCAAATCAGCTGTCAATTTACCCACATTAGGTGACATAACTTGGGCTCCAGAGGGAGTCCCAGCACAAGCAGCTGGAAACACAGAAGACTTTAAAACTAGACTTGTTCAATTTCCTTTAAAAGTCAGACTAGCTACAGTAGCACTTACATGAGCTAAAATTGAGGTAAGCAGACTATCTGCCTAGCTCTCTGATGCACATCAAGGAACTTAAGAGACAAGGACAGTATTTCACCGTCCTATTGCACCCTAAAGATTTAACTAGAAATCCAGAGTAATTTCTCCCCGGTGCCTCCTGCGGCTCTAAATTGAGGTAGCATATCCACATTAGGGGAGCCTGCCTTGGACTAATTTTGAGGATTCCCTATAGTGTAGATGTGCTATTTTGAAATAAGCTATTTCAGAGTATTTTTTCTGAAATAGTTTATTCCAAAATAAGTGTGCAGTGTAGATGTACCCTAAAAGTTATAGAGGCATATACACATTGCCCAACATGCAGCATCACCTTTCAACAGAAAGAGGATATGACATATACAGCCTCTATTACATCTACTGTAAATGTCATAAACATAACAGTCCTAAAAAAAACCCCATCAAATGGTCTGGTAGTACTTTATTGACTAACAAAACTTTTAGATGGGATCATGAGCTTTTGTGGGAAAGCGGGAGGAGGGGGAGGGGGGGGGAGAGAATGATGCTCTGTCTCCTACCCCCCCTTCCTGTTTTTTCTTTAAGTATCTGGATAATGGGTGCTAAACCAAAGCAGATAAAGATCAAAGTCAATAGATAGATTGCTTTTGGATACCACTCAGAAAGCTGTTAGCACCTTCAATGGTAGAGGCCCCACCAGTTTAAATCATGATTGAGTCCATTAGCATGTGACTTGAATGTGTGTATGTAATGTAATTCCAAGCTTTCTCTGTGTATTTGGCTTGAGGAGCTGG
>JANRFK010003679.1:17231428-17249356 GCA_030068395.1 Apalone spinifera
CTCAACTCAAAAAAGATATTTTGGCCTTGGAAAGGGTTCAGAAAAGGGCAACTATAAAAATTAGGAGTTTGGAACAGGTCCCATATGAAGAGAGGCTAAAGAGACTGGGACTTTTCAGCTTAGAAAAGAGGAGACTGAGGGGGGATATGATAGAGGTATATAAAACTAATAAGCAAAAGTTCTTCTTCACACAGCACATAGTCAACCTGAGGAACTCCTTGCCACAGGAGGCTGTGAAGGCTAGAACTATAACAGAGTTTAAAGAGAAGTTAGATAAATTCATGGAGGTTGAGTCCATGGAGTGCTATTAGCCAGGGGATAGGAACGGTGTCCCTGGCCTCTGTTTGTGGAAGGCTGGAGATGGATGGCACGAGACAAATGGCTTGGTCATTGTCTTTGGTCCATCCCCTCCAGGGTACCTGGTGGTAGCCGCTGTCGGCAGACAGTCTACTGGGCTAGATGGACCTTTGGTCTGACCCGGTATGGCCATTCTTATGTTCTTATGTTCTAAGCTCAGGGCTCAGGGTCGGGGGTCTTACTGGACCAACTTGATTTTCATGCAAACCTGCTCCTGGGTCCGCATGTGGCCTCTGGTGGCCAGGCTGGCAGCAATGTGGCTGTAGACAGCTGCATTCCTGTGGCTAGTGCAGAGGTCATGGATGTTGGAGGACCGCCCCGAAACCTCGATGAGGTCCACGGTCTCTGCACTAGACCAGGCAGGCGCCCGCCTCTTTCGGCCCCGGGCAGGCTCCTGTGAGCCGCCAGCCTGGTCCTAGGAATAGGCGAAGGGCTGGGTGGCGGCGGGTGGCTGGCTCACGCCGTGCCAGGTGCAGGGTCTGCTGGCTGGGTGCTGGCAGGCTTGCAACTGGCACAAGCACTATAGCCAGACCGTGCCCCTTTGAGGGCTCCAGGGCCGGGACGGGGGCAGAAGAGTTTCCCTGGTTTGGCCCAGAGTGGCCACCAGGGCAAGCTGGGAAGGGCTAGCCTCTAACTAGTTCGAATTAAGTGGCTACACAGCCCTTAATTTGAACTACTTAATTCGAACTAGTCATTAGTCCTCGTAGAATGAGGTTTACCTAGTTCGAATTAAGTGCTCCACTAGTTCGAATTAAGTTCGAACTAGTGGTTTGTATGTATAGACACTATGAAAGTTAATTCAAACTAACTGCTGTTAGTTCGAATTAACTTTGTAGTGTAGACATACCCTAAAGGATTTTTTTAACAATCAAGTCAGTACATTTTAAAGGAATGCCTCAAAAAATGAGGAGTAACGTTAGTTAGAGCCAAGGGGTTGGTTCAAACTAATGCGTCCTGGCGTGCACTTTCACTTTCGAAACAGCTGTTGAGCAGCATAATGCGCCGGCAAGATCATGCTAATGAAGCATGGGATATTTAAATCCCCGCTTCATTAGCAATTTCAGTCGCCTACATTTGCATCCCTAGTTCAAACTAGGGAGCAAGTATAGATGTACCCATATATATTATAGATATTATTTTTATTATATGGGTCTTGTGGATTTAATGGGAAAATGGACAGATCAAATTGATAATGAAAACACAGCTGCTACTTTCATGCAGGAATACCTTCCAATCCATAATAAAGAAAAAATGATACTTGAATCTGCAATAGAGGGGTTGTGCATGCAAAAAGAAAACATAGTCTCTCATCTAGAGTAAATTATGAGGAATTAGGATTTCATGTACCTTGGGCCTCTCCTTTGTTAGCTTCACAGGTCCCAGCATTCACCTCTAGTTAGGCATTGTTAAAAAATGTCACAAACAATCTCAGGGGAAGTGAGAGCTCCACTTGAGCTAGGCCAGGTCTACACTAGCAGATGTAAAGCGCTGGCAGCAACAGTGCTGGTCATGGCTGATAGGTGTTGGCACAGTCAGTCACCAGTGCATTAGTGTGGCAAAACTCACAACACTTGCAGCACCTTTGGGAGCAGTGCATTCTGGGCAGCTATCCCACAAAGTACTTCTTCCTCTTCTGATGCAGAGATTTGGGGGAGGTGTGGGGCATCCTAGATAATGTCCTAATGCCCTCCCATCACTGCGAGGAGAGGCTGAGGGATTTCAGCTTATTTTGTCAACAGAGGAGAAGAGTGAGGGGGCATTTGATAGCAGCCTTCAACTTCCAGAAGGGAGGTTCCAAAGGGGAGGGAGAGAGGATGTTCACAGTAGTGACAGATGGCAGAATGAGGAACAAAGGTTTCAAGTTGCAATAGAAATCTATGTTGGATATTAGAAAAAACTAGTGGTGGTGGAATGAGTTTTTAAGCCCCAGCTTGACAAAATCCTGGGTAGCATGATTTAGTTTGGATTGATCTTACTTTTAGCAGGGGATTGGATTCGATGACCCCCTGAGGTCTCTTCCAACCCTAGGATTCTGTGATTGTATGATTCTATAAAAAGATTGCCAGCACAGAGTGTGAAGGTGATCTTGTACCTCATTGAGGCATGAGGAGGGAATCCATTTCTTGGAGCTCCCAACAAGCATACAAATGCTGATATCTATGTGAAGATCACATAGTGCATGTGGAGAAAGGATACACCAGAGATGCCCAGCTGAGAATTAAAGGAGTTGAGAGAGTCCTACTACAAGACAAAGGAGGCAAATACAGACAAGGGAAGACATGTTTAAGGAGCAAATGGAGTGGAAGAATATGCTCCTGGAGGAGATGCAAGTGGAGCGGCAGAAGAGGAGATTGTGCGAAGAACTGCACGTGAAGTGCCAGGACAATGTATTTTTCTCCCTGATGACTGATGGAGCACATGGCAACATGCCTGCAGAGGATCCCTCCACCCCAAGTAGAACAACTCTCTTTCCTCACCCAGTTCCACAGCCTCCACTCCTAGGGGTCCCAGGACATGGGATAGAGAAAACTCACACTCAACCTCCAGGGCCTTGCAAGGCAAGAAAGTGTCCTTGCATTTCTGAGTCACCCTCCCTTCAAGTCCCACCACTGTCTTTGCTAAATAAAAATGCATGATCTCTGAACAACAGTTTCTTCATTGCTTGTATTGCAGAAGTGAGGTGGGAAATTACAGGCAAACACACCGAATGCAGGGGCGCCTCATTGAGAGCATGATTCTCAAAACGTATTCATAAATCTTTCAGGCCTCTCTGATTTGCATTGACCCGCACTGTGCTCTCCTTATTGCCCTGGTGTCTGGCTGCTAAAAATCCCTGGCTTGGTGCTCTTCCTCAACCCTCTCCCCCACATCTGCCAGATAACTTTCTCCCTTGCTCTCACAAATATTATGGAGCATACAGCAGGCTGCCACCACAAAGGGAGTGTTGCATTTGTTGAGGTCTAACCTAGTCAGCAGATTCTTAAACCTTCCCTTTAAATGCTGAAAAGTACGTTCAACAACCATTCTGCACTTGTTCAGCCTGTACTTCAACTGCTCCTTACTGCTGTCCAGGCTGCCCGTTTATGGCTTCATGAGCCCAGGAGCAAAGGGTAGCCTGGGTTGCCAAGGATCACTATTGGCATTTCCACCTCTCTGATTCTAATTTTCTGGTCTGGGAAAAAAGTTCCAGCTTACAGCTTTTTGAAGAGGCAGGAGTGCCTAAAGATGCCCATGTCATGCACCTTTTCTGACCATCCCACACTGATGCTGGTGAAACAGCCCCTGTGATCCACCAGCACCTACAGCATCATCAAGAAGTACCCCTGGTAGTTCATGTACTGCTTGGCAAGGTGGCTGGGTGCCAAGATGGGGCTGTGCGTTCCATCTATTGCCTACTGCAGTTAGGGAACCCCATTATGGCAAAGACCTTCATTGTGGCATCCATGTTTCCCAGGTCATTACCTCCCCATAGCAGAATTGTATTGATTGCTTTGTCTACTTCTACAACAACAGTCCCCACTGTAGATTGCCCCATTCAGAATAGATTCTCAACTGTCTGGCATAGTGAGCGTCCACAGGGCAATTGCCACACACTTCTCCACCATCAGTGCCAGTCTCATTGGGGTGTCCCTGCTCTTCAGGGTGGGGAAAAGCCATTTGCAAAGTTCCATAACAGTGGCCTTGAACATTCAGAAGTTTGGCAGCCACAGATGATCATCCCATGCCTGCAACGCTATGTGGTCCCACCAGTCTGTGCTTGTCTTACATCATCAGAACTGGCATTCCACTGTTTCTAGAGGATCAACTGATGGCTGCATTTCCAATTCATTCGTCTCAAGGGCTTTCCTGTATAGCATGCCCATGGCACTCCAACATTCCTCTTCATCCTCTTCCAAGTGGAGTGATATGCATATGCTCTCGACATACTGCACCATTAGGCGCACCAAGGTAGACATCAACATCACAATATTTTGATGTACAAGGAGATTAATAAGGAGGCCATGTTTGCATTGCTATGGCATCTGTGTGGGTAATCAAGATAAAAAATAGCACAAAAAGACTGTTTCCCATTGATCTCAAGCAAGGGGGAGAGGGAATATATATGCTCATTATCAGACGTTGATGACATGAACCCAGAATCACCTGCTGCACAGTTTTGATCCAGGCGTGCACCGGAAGCACAATCCAGAATTCAAAGTGGTGGCGGTACTGCGGGATAGCTTGCCATAATGAATTACTCTCAAAGTTGATGGCAGTCTCCGTACTGGAAACATGCTACTTTGAACTATGTTAAAGTCTTACTCACAGTGAGACATAGATATTTGACTTTACAAAAATCAGGTGGTAAGAAACAGGTAATGATCAAGCAATCTCTCTCCTGCCATCCATCTCCACCCTCTGACAAAGAGAGGCTACGGACACCATTCCTTACCCATACTGTCTAATAACCATTTATGAATTTATTTAGTTCTCTTTTAAACCCTGTCATAGTCGTAGCCTTCACAACCTCCTCAGGCAAGGAGTTCCACAGATTGACTGTGTGCTGTGTGAAGAAGGACTTCCTTTTATTTGTTTTAAACCTGCTGCCCATTAGTTTCATTTGGTGGCCCCTAGTTCTTATATTATGGGAACAAGTAAATAGCTTTTCCTTATTCACTTTCTTCACACCACTCAGGTTTTTTTAGACTTCTATCATATCCCCCCTTAGTCTCCTCTTATCCCAGCTGAAAAGTCTCAATCTTTTTAATCTCTCCTCATATGGGACCCGTTCCAAACCCCTAATCATTTTAGTTGCCCTTCTCTGAACCTTTTTTAATGACAGTGTATCTTTTTTGAGATGAGGAGATCACATCTTTTTGAAATTCTTCACAGTCTGTTTTGGTCTTAACTACCTTGAGCAATTTAGTATCATCTGCAAACTTTGCCTCCTCACTGTTTACCCTTTTCTCCAGATCATTTATGAATAAGTTGAATAGGATTGGTCCTAGGACTGACCCTTGGAGAACACCACTAGTTACCCCTCTCCATTCTGAAAATTTACCATTTATTCCTACCCTTTGTTTCCTATCTTTTAAGCAGTTTTCAGTCCATGAAAGGATCTTCCCTCTTATCCCATGACAACTTAATTTACGTATGAGCCTTTGGTAAGGGGCCTTGTGTACTAGAAATCTAAGTATACTATATCTACTGGATCCTCCTTGTCCATATGTTTGTTGACTCCTTCAAAGAACTCTAATAGATATGGCCTAACAGGTCACTCACTGACATGCAAGGCAGGTACAATGGTGAGTCTGTTGCCAAAGCCAACAATGAAGAAGGCCCTTTTAACAAGTTGTAGCATCTAAGACAGGGTTCAGGTGATGTGCTTATTTGCTAGGAAGCTGGGGTGTTGCTGGACACAAAACCTTCCTTCGTCCCATATTGGCATGACCTCTCTTACTTATCCACTCATTAAGTTTTTCCCTCAGCCCATTTCTCACAGTTGTTGATCCATTGTGCTGTCTCCCTGACCCCTTAGTAATCTCTTTCTAGTTTGTTGAAAATGGAGTCTTTGCTGAGCTCATTTATTATTACTTGTGTTTTCATTGTTTTATCATTTAGATTATAAATCTAAGAAGTTCTAACCAAGATCAGAGCCCATTTGTGCTGGACACTGTATGCACTAATGAACTATTTAGACAAGACTAACAGGAGCCTATATTATGCCTGTTTTACAAATGGGGGTGGGGTGTAAGGAAGAGGGGAGTTAACTTCCTTTTCCAGTGTGAACCATGAATTCTGTACAGGAGATGGGAACTGAACTCAGATCTGCTAAGGCCCAGTTAAGTGTTTTAATCACAAAACCTTCTTCCTCATAATGTTCATAATTGAAAGGGAAGAGCGACATTTTAACACTAATGGATCCACTTCTCCACTGTGAGGTCAAGAGGTTGAAGCTCTGATCAGGTGGTCTGATTTTTTTACTAGCTCTACCATACACATCTTTGTGATCTTTTGGTGAAGATAAATCAATCTATGAAGAATCCAGACACTATGGTGTTAGGTGTTGGGTAGATAGTTGAAATGACCACCTGAAATCCATTCATAAGATCTCTGCCCCTGCTGTATTCAAACCTCTCCTAAAAAGTCACTGGAGCACATTGTCTACAAAATGAGAGACTTAACACTTAAAAAATAAATCCTCTGCATGACTAAGGCTTGGTCTACTCCCAGAATTTAGGTCAATCTGGCTGCATTATTCAGGGATGAGAAAAATACCACTCTAAGGCTATGTTTAGATTGCGGAGTTAAATCAGAAAAAAGATAGGCAAATTGGGAACCACAATTTGCATATCTTTTTCTGCTTTTTTTTTTCCAAAATTTGACCCATCTACATGGGGCCAAATTTTGGAAAAA
Organism: Apalone spinifera; assembly: GCA_030068395.1. Classification (NCBI taxonomy): domain Eukaryota; kingdom Metazoa; phylum Chordata; order Testudines; family Trionychidae; genus Apalone; species Apalone spinifera. The sequence continues at coordinate 17,238,182 of JANRFK010003679.1, forward strand.
CCTCCTCTTTCAGAACATCCCTTATTCCTCATACAATGAGGAATACAAGGATGTTGAAAGAATGCCTCTGCTTTTTTGGAAACTATTCCGAAAAAGCGGATGCATTCCTTGGATGCGGCAGAGCTTTTCCAGGATACCTTGGAGGTATCCCAGAAAACCCCTGCAGTGTAGACATAGCCTGAGTTACATAGTAAGGTAATTTTAACCCCTACTATAGACACAGTGAGAGGGACATTCTTCCATCATCTAAGCCTTGGAGACTTGGATTTATTACAGTGATGGAAAAACCCCTTCTGTTACTTTTGTGACTTCGTTATAGTGCTGCAATGGGGTAGCTACCACACTGCAGCTGTAGCACATGTAAGGTATGCTAAAGCAGACACTGGCCTAAACTGAATAACCATGTTAATCTTACCTGTCCTTGGACTCAGCCAAGGAATAATCAAAGAAAAGATGAACTCAAGCAGCACTGGAGCTTGTTTATTAGTACAGATTCTTAAGGTATGGTGCTACTCTCACACATACATCACATTCATGCTGGCAGTTTGGAGGCAGGCTACAGGCTGCGAGAGTTCATTTCAATTTCACAGGTGGTTGAAATGCTGGCCAGGAGACAGCTCCCTAGAGACTGGCTGTGAAGGCAACGAGGGTACTCAGAGGCCCCTTCGGATCTGTAGGAGGACTCTACTTCTTCCAGGCCAGTCTCAGGCTTGGCGTGCTGTTACATCTTGTCCAAGAGACAGAGAGAGACCTGGTTGCCTGTGATATTAATTTATGCACTTTGCAGGGTCCTTTCTTGCCTTAAAAAGCTACAAATCCTGGACCACCTTTTCACTGGGTTTTTCTCATTCACACTTCCCACAGGCTACATGCATATTCATAACCGTACATTAAGCAATATGGTTTCTAAGCAACCGTCTGACCTTATTGGCCTTGACATCCTAACATAAATTGTATTGCTTAACACCTAACAAACTGTATGGGTTAACATAACACCTAACATAAACTGTATTAGGCTTAATATAAAAAAATGCCTAACATAAATTATAGCTGAGAGAGCCAGAATCAAGGGAAAGGGAGGAATAAGTGTGTGCGTACAGCCAGCTAGACTCTAATGGGGGGAGAAGGGGGAGAGGAGTTGTGTCTGGCTGGCTGCAGTTAATATTAGTTTTTTCTTCTTATTGTTCCCCATTCTTAGGGTGAAATCCTGATCCTATTGAAGTCAATGACAAAACTCTCAATAGCCTCAACTGGGCCAGGAGTTTGCTCCCAGATCCTCAAATCCATGCTTTTTATTGTGTGCTCTTTGGAGCAGGGATCTGCCGTAGTTGGGCTTTTTTTTTGTTTGTTTTTTGTTTTTTGTTCTAGCATCTAATTTCATACAGGCTCAGTGGCAAGGTCTCTCAGATGTTATATTTTAATGCCTTAACATGATGTGCTATTCAAAGCTTTATACATCATCGTGTTGTAAATTTCTGAAAAAAGCAAACATTTTTCTTGACTGAAACAGTCTCCATCAAATGCAAATCCAAGATAAAAATGAAATGGCTTAAAATCTGTGCTTGACTCTATTAAAATGCATGAGGCATCTGTCTTCATGTTGCTTATATACATTTCCTCACATAGCCACACACCATGTCTAATACATTAGAATGAATTGGAGATAGATTCCTATTCAGTGCACTCAGCAAACTGAAAAGTATTTAGGTTTCCACATGCTATGAGACAGAACACACTGAGAGCCATTCTGCTCACATGATCAAATTCTTGTCCTGGTTCCATTTTTTTCTGTAAGAGTTAAGAATATGTGTGGTATGTAACCAGATACTTGTGTGTATCAGATGTATAAATATGAATACTGCTGTAATATTCATTTTAATAGGAAGGAATTATATTCCTCTGGTATGAGAACAGTGCTCACCAATTCCTCAAATCTCTCCTAGCAATCAGTTTTCTTTCAAAAAAGCTCTTATCTATATCCCTATATTTCCAAAAGAATAGTTGTGCCTTTTAGAATTGGTTTTAGTGGCTACAGCTGGCCTTGAAGAAAGTGGAAAATGGGCAATTTATAGGACATGAGTGCTTCTGTCTCTTTTAGCCACTGTAATAGGAATGTTGCTCAATATAACACAGGATAAGATTTTTGCTCTCTCTGTCATGTCCTCCACAGATTAAAGGAAAGATAATCCACCCAATCACCATTATGTACCATCAATAACATATAAAAAAATATGAGCATCAAAACCATATGTCTCCAGGAAATTTGCAGAGGAAACAAATGACCCATAGTGAAAACGGATAATGCTTCACAAAATAGGTACCATAGAACCATGTAGCTAAAATAATAGTAAAAATGATCTGTTCTTTTCCACATGAAATTAGTTCTTTTCTGAAATACAGAAAAAGAGTTTTAGGCAATTTTACCATCTGCTCCTGAACTCTATAATCTGTTTATTCAGTTTTGATTTACAGGGAGTGGGGGAATTTAAAACACAAACTTCTTTTCTCACAGTCTTAGTTTTCATCATTATATTTTTTAAAACTTTTACATGTTTTGAGAAATCAGATGCTGTACTCTTCTGAATTTTTATTGCTGTCCATCCATTAAGAGATTATTTGCTAAAACTGTGAAAATAAACTCTTAGTGTCAATTACACGTATAAATTGGAAGATTTCAATTACTAGTAAAGTATTTTCTGCATATTTATTTCAATGTTTTTGCTTAATTTTTAAAATGTTGACAAAAAGAGTTAGAATGACTTCCCTAACGGTAGTGTATTTTGTCCATCCTCTGGTTCAGGACAGGCAGTAGCAAGGCAATCTCTTATGACCCCTTATATTGGGGTGGGCACAGTCCACAGAGACTGATTAGCCTGAGGGTGGAGGGATTGTGTGAAGTCTTTGCCCCACACACTCTGTTCTGAACAGCTGGCGTTTCCCTTTAGGTGCCTGTACCCCTGAGAGTGGGAGGAGACTCCACGCGCTCCCCCCACCTGCAGGTTAATGAGGGCCTGCAGGTGAGGGGAGTGCACAATGTCTCTCTCTCTCTGCCCCATCCTGCAAGCTTCACTCTAAGTGCCACTCGCCCTTGGTGAGGGAGGAGACTTCATGCACTCCCCACTCCCTGGCTCTGATTGGCCTGGAGATGGCGGAGCAGCAGGGCATCTGCATGACAGATCAACTCGCTTGGTGGGCCAAATCTGACCCACGGAGGCTCTCTTGCCCACCCCTGCCTTGTATGCATGGAGGGACAATCTCTTCAGGGCCAGACTTTCAAATGTATATAGGCACCTAAAAGATGTACTAGGAACTTGGTGAGATTTTCCAGATTATCTGTGAGAGTAACTCCCAGGGGGTTCTTGATACTTTTCAAAATCCCACTTGGCACCTATTTACAGCTTTAGATGCCTCACTAGCTTTGAAAATGTGGCACTTACCCTTAACAATAGTCAGGCCTAGTGGACAGAGAACTGCGGCGGGACTCAAAAGGCGTGGCCCTAGCTCAGCCACCGGTTTCGTGGGTGATCTTGGGTAAATCCCTTAATTTCCTCATCTGTTGATTGCCTCTATAAAGCACTTTGAGATGCATGTAAGCATGGTGTAAGACCCAAGTAACCACATACTCCTGAGGCAGCCCAGTAGATTGTCAAATGTGATGTGGGCCATGGGACATTGGGAACTGGACTGAGGACTACAACCTATTTCATACAGGCCCCACTATTTCAAATGTTCTATTATGTTATTGCAGTCACCGACAAAGCTGGATTTCGATCTGTGGCATAAAGATCATAGAACCATAGAGCTGGAAGAGACCTCAGAAGGTCATCAAGTCCAGCCCCCTGCTCTAGGCAGAACCAATCCCAACTAAATCAACCCGGCCAGGGCTTTGTCAAGCCAAGACTTAAACACCTCTAGGGATGGAGATTCCACTACTTCCCTAGGTAACCCATTCCAGTGCTTCACTACCCTCCTAGTGAAATAGTTTTTCCTAATATCCAACTTGGACCTCTCCCACCCCAGCTTGAGACCATTGCTCCTTGTTCTGCCATCTGTCACCTCTGAGAACAGCCTTTCTCCATTCTCTTTGGAAGCTTCCTTCAGGAAGTTGAAGGCTGCTATCAAATCCCCCCATCACTCTTCTCTTCTACAGACTATACAGACCCAACTCCCTCAACCTCTCCTCATAAGTCATCTGCTCCAGCCCCATAATCATTTTGGTTGCCCTCCGCTGGACCCTCTCCAATGCGTCCACATCCTTTTTGTAGTGGGGAGGTCCAGAACTGGACACAATACTCCAGATGTGTTCTCAACAGAGCCGAATAAAGGGGAATAATGACATCTCTGGATCTGCTAGCAATACTCCTCTTAATGCAACCTAATATGCCATTAGCCTTCTTGGGTACAAGGGCACACTGTTGACTCATATCCAGCTTCTCATCCACTGTAACCCCCCAGGTCCTTTTCTGCAGAACTACTACTTAACTGGTTGGTCCCGAGCTTGTAACTATGCTTGGGATTCTTGCGTCCCAAGTGCAGGACTCTGCACTTGTCCTTGTTGAACCTCATCAGATTTCTTGTGGCCCAATCCTCCAATTTGTCTAAGTCATTCTGGACCCTATCTCTGCCCTCAACCGTATCTACCTCTCCCCCTAGCTTAGTGTCATCCGCATACTTGCTGAGAGTGCAATCCATCCCCTCATCCAGGTCATTAATAAAGATATTGAACAAAACTGGTCCTAGAACCGAACCTTGGGGCACTCCGCTAGAAACCGACCGCCATCCTGACATCGAGCCGTTGTTCACTACCTGCCGGGCCTGGCCTTCTAGCCATCTTTCTATCCATTTTACTGTCCATTTATCTAATCCACATTCCCTTAACTTGCTGGCAAGAATATTGTGGGAGACTGTATCAAAAGCCTTGCTAAAGTCAAGGTATATCACATCCACTGACTTTCCCATGTCCACAGAGCCAGTTACCTCATCATAGAAGCTAATCAGATTGGTCAGGCACAACTTGCCCTTTGTGAATCCATGCTGACTATTCCTAATCACTTTCCTCTCTTCCAAGTGCCTCAAAATGGATTCCGTAAGGATCCCTTCCATGATTTTTCCAGGAACTGAGGTAAGACTGACCAGCCTATAGTTCCCTGGATCGTCCTTCTTCCCTTTTTTGAAAATGGGCACTACATTTGCCTTTTCCAATCATCTGGGATTTCTCTCAATCTCCACGACTTTTCAAAGATAGCAAGATGAAAAAGCCTAAATCCTATGAACAGTCATTCAGCCCATTTCCATTGTGTTTAATCACATAAATTGCTTCTCTTGGACAGACATGTGACTTTCACTGGACTGGAAGAGCTATATATATATATATCTCCTAGATTTTGTAATTTCCACTCTAACTCATCTGATGAAGTGTGTTTTACCCAGAAAAGCTCATGATATATTTGTTAGGGTATGTCTATACCAGTGTTTCTCAAAGTGGTCCATGGACCCAATTTGACAAAGCTACTACTGGGCCATTCCAGTTTGTTTACTTACCAGCTCCACAGCCCCAGAGTGTCATGGCTTTAATTGGCTGTGGTTCTCTGTTTACAGCCCAGGGAAGCAACGGCCTGGGAGTCACAAGACCTCTGGGGCTACAGAGCTGGTAAGTAAACAACAAGAATGGCTTCGTAGCAGCTTTCTCTGAGTGGGTCCGTGGACCACTTTGAGAAACACCTGTCTACACTGTGAATGTTTGGCAACAAAAGTGCTGTCGACATGCAAAAATGCCAAAAGTGATAACCAATCACACTGGGTTTTCTGCCTCCCCTTTTCCACATTTTACGGCCACATTTCTAGTATCCTGTCGACAGACAGGACAAAGCAATGCGAGTGAGCATCCAACAGTGCAGTGTTGTGGGAAGGCAAAGCTTCATATTTGCTGTACATTTTCTCTTTTTTTATTTCTCAAGATCATTTTCATGAAATTCTTAACTGAAATGTTTATCTGCTCAATTTCCACCTCATATGAGATTTGAAGGTAAATATCACCTACATATGAAGATGTATAAATATAAATTTCAGCTGAATCCAAATAGTGGCTTACCTCATTCCAGCATTACTTTTTAGTATGTACTGAGCAGGATTTATAGTCCAATAGCAATTCTGAATTTCTGGCTCTGTCCAGAAAGTCCATTGCCTGAGAATATTTTGCATGTTTCTTATTAAAATCATCTTGATAGCTAAAATTACCTTTCAAATCTAATGATCTGTAAATTGAGAGAAAGAAAGAAGAATTTCTGACTGGAGTCCTCTGCTAATATAGTTAGCATCACAATCTTCAAGAATTCTTTGTGAGAAAAAGTCAGTTTTTGAAGCTTCTTTCTGCAAGTCCTAGTGCAACATGACAATGAATATTGATGTCTGAGGCTGTGAACTTTGGGGCTTTTTTTTTTAAAGACTGTGTGTTGATTTTTTTCATCTTTCTGTATCAAGAGAACATCTGATACATGACAGATGTTAAGGTCTTCCAGTGGGAATATGTGAGGACGTGGTTTATATTTGTTTTCTGGGGAATACTAGCCTTACTGTTGTTCTTCATTTCTCTCAATATTGAAGTATCGTGTTGAAATTGTCTACATTATTTTCTCTTAAGAAACAGAAATTATATGACATAATTCTGAGTAAAAATATTGTGCACTTTGGAATCATTGACATGAAGAAAAAAATTAAAACAGATTCTGTATACATGTTCAGATTTTTAACTTTACTAATGGCCTTTATTTGAACAATGAATAGCAGTGCCATTCTTTGGAAAAAATGTATGTGATATAAGTATAAATAAGAATTTATAGTAAAAACTGTTAATATGAGCTTCATAATATCACCTTTACACAGTGATAAGTGGATTACGTACTTAATGACTGGTCTATTATATTTTACTAGTGATATCTAGTAGAATCACAGTGTGAATTGGTACTAGTTAACTGTACAATCTCAACCACAGCCAACTTGCTAATGATAAGTATTGGATCTACCCATATTCCAACGAATTTAAGCTTGACGCTATTTTAATCTTTAATGTAGCAATCAAGGTTTTTAATTTGGAAGTACTGAGTACTTAGCATACTTGTCCTGAACATGTATTATCAGTTTTAGGAGAGGAAGTAAGTGTATAACAAACTTGCAGCTAATACATTGTACCAACTTATGTGTGCGTATATGTAATCACTAGCTATAGACTTTGCATAGAAATGGGTTGTACTGCCAAAAAGCATAATTCAGACATTCAGAGTTACAGAAAAGTTTTATCTTTTCTATGGGCATGCATTTGAACATTTCCAGTCCTACAGCTGGAGGCTCAGCATTGCAATGCTTGACTTTAAGGCACCTAGAATACTACAGGAACAACACTGCACTCCTAGATGCCTTAGAATCATAGAGCTGGAAGAGACCTCGGGCAGTTATTAAGTCCAGCCCCCTGCTCAAAGCAGGACCAATCCCAACGAAATCTACCCAGCCAGGGCTTTGTCAAACCGAGACTTAAAAACCTCTAGGAATGGAGATTCCACCACCTCCCTAGGTAACCCATTTCAGTGCTTCACCATCCTCCTAGTGAAATAGTTTTTTCCTAATATCCAACCTAGACCTCTCCCACTGTAATTTGAGACCATTGCTCCTTGTTCTGCCATCCGTCACTATTTTGAACAGCCTTTCTCCATCCTCTTTGGAACCTCCCTTCAGGAAGTTGAAAGCTGCTATCAAATCCCCCCTCACTCTTCTCTTCTGCAGATTAAACAAATCTAAATCGCTCAGCCTCTCCTCATAGGTCATCTGCTCCAGCCCCCTTATCATTTTGGTTGCCCTTTGCTGGACCCTCTCCAATGCGTCCACATCCTTTTTGTAGTAGGGGGCCCAGAACTGCACACAATATTCCAGATGGGGCCTCACGAGAGTCGAATAAAGGGAATAATCACTTATCTGGATCTGCTGGCAATGTTCCTCCTAATGCACCCTAATATGCCATTAGCCTTCTTGGCTACAAGGGCACGCTATTGACTCATATCCAGCTTCTCATCCACTGTAATCCCTAGGTCCTTTTCTGCAGAACTACTACTTAGCCATTCAGTCCCCAGCCTGTAACAATGCTTGGGATTCTTCCATCCCAAGTGCAGGACTCTACGCTTGTCCTTGTTGAACATTATCAGATTTCTTTTGGCCCAATCCTCTAATCTGTTGAGGTCACTCTGGATCCTATTCCTGCCCTTCAGGGTATCTACCTCTCCCACTAGCTTAGTGTCATCTGCAAACTTGCTGAGGGTGCAATCCATCCCCTCATCCTGGTCATTAAGAATGATGTTGAACAAAACCAGTCCAAGAACAGATCCTTGGGGCACTCCGTTAGAAACCAACCACCAACCTGACATTGAGCCTGATCACTACCTGTTTGGCCCGACAGTCTAGCCAGCTTTCTATCCGTCTATCTAGTCCATTTATCCAACCCATACTCCTTTAACTTGCTGGCAAGAATATTGTGAGACCCTATCAAAAGCTTTGCTAAAGTCAGGTATATCACATCTACTGACTTTCCCATGTCCACAGCGCCAGTTACCTAACCATAGAAGCTAATCAGATTGTCTGAAGAGTAGGGAGAAATGGATGCCTTAGGATGTGATCCACAAAACCAGCCTGCTAGATGGCAAGAACCCTTAAGATAGCTAATAGGAAATGCTGCTGAGAAGGGCATGTGCCAAATATTGCCCTCTCACAATGAGACACCTCCAGTAAGTTGTGTCTTCTAGCAATCCCCATATGCAACACCTTCTCACAGAATCAAAAAAATAAAGCAATTGCACATGAGACTGATCTAGGCATCTGCCTCACTTTACACACCAGGCACCTTATAATATTTAGCTTGCTCATCTGGGATGTAGGAGACACAGGTTCAATTCCCCACTGAGGGCGAGAAAGGAATTTAACAGAGGTCTCTCATGCTTCTTAGGACCAGACTTCAACCACTGAGCTTTGGGATGGTCTGATGTGGGCCCCGCTCTTAATTTCTTCTGTTGAAGCTATTCCACTCTGTATTCATAATTAAAGAGTAGTTGGGCCTAAGAAAGAGTAATGACTCTGTAGCCTAGTGGTTACAGCACCTATGTGAGAGGTCAGAGACCTAGCATTTAGTCCTCCAGCATATCAAGGCTGTTTCATATCAAAGTATATGAAAATGCATTAATATTCAAATAGGCACTCAGGCAAAAGCAATGATATCCCACAAATAAAAGAGTTTGAGTGTTTCATTGTATTAGAAAAGTGCCTATTGACATTGTATCTACTGTTTAATTCTTATTGTCCTCACAGCTTCCCTATTCACTTTTTCTTGGATGAAGGAAACTTGCTGGAGTCCTTGCAACTAAGAGGGAAATACTTGCTAGCAGGACCACAAAAGAGAAATAACAAAAAAGATAAAAAAGTTCAGCCCTTTACATAGCATGAAATACTATTCAGTCAGTTATGAGTTTTCTTGTATGAAAAATAGTTACAAAATTGGATGAAATCATTTGGGGTTAATACTTCTTCCTTAAATCACAATGCCAACTACCTGCTCCTAACGTCTGGGCAAGTTAACATGTACTGAGTTGCTCACCTAGGTACGTCTACACTGCAATGTTATTTAGGGATACTGGAGTGTCTTCATAGCAGGCCTATTATTTCGGGTTCATATTCCAACATCCCTGTAAACCTCATTCTACAAGGAGTAAGGGATGTTTCAGAAGAGTGCTTCATTTCAAAATCTGGCACTGTGTAGACCAGATTTTGGTGAAATAGGTTGTTTTGAAATAGCATCAACTTCCACCTTGGAAGTATTACATAAAATATATGTTTTCTAAGCTGTTGTATATTAGAGTCTTGCAAAATATGTATCTTCATATATCTTATTTGGACATATTTCCTTTACATTTTCTTGCACATATAACTCTAGTGAAAAATACAGAGAATTCCAGTGAATTCTTTTTTAGTTCTTATACAAGTCACTGTATCTTGTACAACAGAGCTATAAATAGTACCATTTTCTTTACTTTATTTAGTCTCAGTACATTCATTGAAAACATCTCCATTTGACACAAGCTTAGGCAAGAGAAACCCAATTTAGCAGAAGAATAGGAACAGCATTTTTAATACATAGCTTTTTCATTCACTCAGAATTGAGACTGAACTTTCCTAGTCACAGATGAAAGGCCTTATATTTCACTGAGACAAGGTAGGTGGAGTAAGTCTTTATTAGACTAATGTCTGCTGTTGAGAGAGAGACATACTTTCAAAAGCTTGTCTCACTCGCCAGCAGAAGTTGGACCAAGGAAAGATTTTACCCTATTCACCTCTCTAATATCCTGGGTCTGACATGGCTAAAACACTGCATATAATATTTCTGGGTTAATATACATGTCTGACTCAAACTATACCCTAATCTTCATTGCCATTTACATACTAAAATAATTTCATTTAATCGCATCCAACTCTTCATTATGTTCTAGTGGACCCACAAAACAGAAGAAGCTTTCTTAAAAGTACAATCATTAGGGCGTGATAGGTAAGTCATTTCTTGTTAGCAGAGTATGTTATCATGATCATTGATTTGTTTAACTGAGGACATGGCTTCTCAAGCTCTGGGTTGCCATACCCCAAATAGGTGTCAGGGGATTGCTGCTACATACTCTTGTTGATAAGTGGGAGGAGGTTCTTTATAAAGGGGAGATTGATCTAAATGGGTTGGATCCCTCTGTGCAAGGGGGGATCCGACTATGAAAAAAGTTCTACAGTCATTGACTTTGGGAATTATTTTTGTAAGTTCTAGAAAACAGAGAAAACTAGAAAATGCTGACACTTGCACCCTAACATACACCTCTTCTTGATGCTAATAAAATTCCAAACTAAGACTAGACTGATAGACTACATCTAGACTGCAGGCTTCTTTCAGAAGAAGCTTTTCCAGAAGAGAGCTTCCAAAAAACCTTCTTCCGAAAGAGAGTGTCCACACAGCAAAAGTGCATCGAAAAAGTGATCTGCTTTTTCGAAAGATAGCGTCCACAATGAATGGACGCTATCTCGCATTTAAGCTGTGAGTACTATGGATGAAGTGGCCACCAGGGCACCTGTGCTTTTTCCTCTTCTTTTGAAAGAACTCCCTCT
>JANRFK010003679.1:17269751-17282054 GCA_030068395.1 Apalone spinifera
CTGGACTTGATGACCTTCTGAGGTCTCTTCCAGCTCTATGATTCTATGATTCTCCCTCAACACTCTCCCCACCCCTCCAGGGACACTGAGGCCCCCGCACCCATGGAAGTGGGATCAGCAGAGCCAGATGCCACTCCCAGCTCCAGCCATGAGCCTCTCATCACCTCTTCTCCCCCTTTCAGCTCCTTCTTCCCTCCTCCAAGGTTCTCATACCCTCCTCTCCCCTCTCCCCCTTGCAGGTTCTTTCTCCAGTCTCTCCCTAGTTTCTTTGACCCCAACAAGAAAATACAGAGTTTTTTTAGTTTTTCAAAAACAAATGTGTGGGGGAAGAGAAGAGAAGGGAGAGGAGGGGTTATTAGAGAAAAGTCAGTGAGGATGAAACAGAAGACCCTAGGGGGGAGAGAGTCACTGAGGTCCTGGGGAAAAGCTCTCCCTCAGGACCTCCTGGATGCGCATGGACCTGCCAGATGGCAGCAGTGTGCGATTGTTCATAGGCCCTGCCGATGCGGTCAGCCTCCACCCCTCACCCTGCAGAAATGCCTCCCCCTTCCACTCACACACATTGTGGAGCACACAACACGTAGCCACAACATGTGGAATGTTGTGCTCCCTGAGGTCCAGCTGGGTGAGGAGGCATCTGAAGCATGCCTTCAAACAGCCGAAGGTGCCCTCTATGACCATGCAGGCCCTGCTGAGTCTTGCATTGTACCGTTCACAAGTGGGGTTGAAGTGGCCGGTGTATGGCTTCATGAGCAAAGGCTAGAGGGGTTAGGCTGCATCCCCCATCAGGCAGACTGGCATGTCCATATCCCAGACCCTAATGGTGCAGTTGGGGAAGAAAGTTCCGGCATGCAGCTTCTGGAACACACTAGAGTTCCTAAACAAATGTGCGTCATGTACCTTCCCCAACCATCCAATATATATGTCAGTGAACTGGCCCCCGTAGTCTGTCACAGCCTGCAGGAATACTGAAAAGTATCCCTTGTGGTTGATATAGAGAGATGCCTGGTGATCAGGAGCCTGGATGGTGATGTAGGTCCCATCAATAATCCTCCCCAACAGTTTGCCCATGTCAGCAAACCTGGTAACGATGGCATCCATGTCTCCAAGCCAGATGACTCTGTGCAGCAGGATGGTGTTGATGGCCCTGACCACAGAGAATCACAGGGGTGCCAGGGCACCTGAAAGTTCCCCCAGTACACCCTCCTGCTCCTCACCCTCCCCACACTCACCAGAAGCAGCCCTCCCCCCCAATCAGCCCAACCTTTGGCAGGGCTTTCTGAGGTTGGGCATGAAAAAACCTCCCAAGGAGGAGGCTTGCACCACCCTTACCCACCCTTTCCTTAAGGAAGCCCATTCCTGCAGTCAACCCCCATCCTGGGACAATATCCTGAGAATGCCATTCCTGCACGACAGGGCCCCGACGGTCGATCTCTCCATGCTGAACTGGTTCCCCATGGATCAGTAGCTGTCCAGCATGGATATAAAAAAAAGCTTCCAGAGGACGATGGCAACACGCTTCTGGAAGGGTACAGCGGATCTCATGTGCGTACCTTGTCGCCTCAGAGCAGGGGCGAGCCACTCACAGAGCTCCATAAACGTGTCCTTCCTCATTCTAAAGTTCTGGAGCCATTTCTGGTCTCCCCACTGCTCCATAACAATCTGGTCCCACCAGTCTGCAGTGGTGTCCAGAAGTAGAGGCAGCGGGGCATGGTGTCCAGGGGAAGGCAGGTGGGCTCCAGCTGAAGCAGCTGTGGTCACAGAGATTCAAGAAGGGTCTCCCAGAAGGGCTGGGGGTTGGGTTGGGAGGCTGCATGCAGAAAGTGTTGCATGACTAGCAGCAAAAGCCGGAAGAGCTGAAGACAGAGGCAGCTCTGGCTTCATAGTAGAGTGTGTTGTGGTATCCAAAACCAGGGCAACCAGAGCATGCAGAAAAAATGCTTTGTTCACCCTCAGAGAGGTAGGCAAGCAAGCAGGAAAACCTCAGAAACAGCTGTCCGGAGGGGTCCCTTCAAGCAGGAGCCTCAGATAGCCTCAAGATGTGCATTTTGTGTGTAGATTCGATATTTCAAAATAAGCTATTCTGGAAAATCTCTTCAGGAATAGCTTATTTTGAAATAAAATGTGCAGTGTAGCCATACCCTTAGAAAGACTGCAGAAACTTGAGCAGAGTGAGAGAGCAGATCCTGTGAGCAATAAGGAAAATACAGTCTTGTCCAAAATTCTAAAGTTTGGGTTCAGGTTCTTTTAGATAAGTATTTACATACTGCATTGTTTCTTCTTTTATAAAATAGTTTTGCCAGTCATTAGAATGTTGGCTCTTGTTACTATACTTAATCTTTCCCAAGCAATACAAATGCAAATCCAGTAAAACTATTAAACAATGAACCACATTCTGATGTCAGATCTGTCAGTGCTTATCTCAAACACAATCAATCCCTTAAGTTTGGCTGAAATATTTAACTAAGAATGAGAATCTGTGAATGTCTGCTACACTCCCAAAATTTCATAGCTTGGGGGATATTTATTTCTCCTGCAAATCTCAGGAGAAATTCAGTTTGTCCTTTCTGTGCACTGGGAAAAGACACAGCCAAGAAAGACACATTTTTATTCCTGCATCCTCTGCAAACCCAGAACTGTTGACCTATTCTGTAAAAAGCATTTGCAATTTAGAGTGGATCTAACCTCCCAGTGGGCTCTTCCCTACTAAGATTATGTGCATTCATGTCATGAGTAATTGCAGTTGCAGCTGTAACAGTGTTGGAAAGGCACTTCTAAAATGGCCAAAATATGGCTCCTGTTGCAGCATTTTGTACCTGTTTTGAGACTAATTCATGACAGAACATAGGAATTACTAGATTAGTTTAAGACAGTAGTCTATGTTCATTAATGTTTTCTCTGACCTTAGTCATTCATTTCTAAATACTTCAAATGAATGCAGAAGGAAGCCTTAATGGACAGTCATGGAATGGCCATCTATAAATTGTCTTTCTTTCTAGATATAATTATCTCCTATGTAGCTAGGAATATTATCACTGTTCACATACATGTTCAACATTTTTTTGAATTACAGTAGGTGATCACACCTCAATGATATAACTTTAGAATTGCATCTCAATGATATAAATTATTGTGAGTCCCCCAGGTTAGATATTCATTGTGTAAAACAAAAATAATAACTTTTATCAATATTAAATGTGTTTTCCTTTAAATGAATTGAATCCCACTTTGTTTTTTATCTCGTAAAATATGTAAGAGCATATTTGTACCATAACTCTATAACTCTCTCATTTTTGACTGACTCAGCAACTCTATATTAAACTGTCCCAGTCATCTCAATCTCACTTTACAATTATGTTTCTTTATGACAACAATAATTTTGTCTCCCATCACTGGACTTGTATTTCTTCTATTTCTTTTTTGAGATGGAGTGAGCAGAACTGAATGGAGTACTCCAGATGGAGGCATAGCATTGATTTATACAAGTGCATTACGCTGTTTTCATTCTTAACGTTTATTCCATTCATATACATATTAACAGTTTGTTTGCTTCTTTGACCACTTTCACACATTGAGAAAGGTCTCTCTTGGGATGTCCACAGCGATTCACAGGTCTATTCCATGAGTGATTACAGTTAATTATTAGATAATCTTTCTATTAAATGGCCACCGTTCTTGTCTGTCTATCTGTCATGGGATTTTCAACTTTCACACACATGCATATACATATACAAACATATGGGTGTGCATTGTATTTGTATTGCAAGGGTTGGAAGGGCTTCTGGAAAGTTTGATTTGACTGGAATGGGTTCCAGCGTCTTCAAGAAGGGTCAATTTTAAGCCTCTGGAGTGCGAACATTCAACTGTGTGGAGTTGCTATTGCCATTGCTTATTATATCACCAAGTACATCGCTAAATGCGAACACATGAGTCTTGAAAGAAGCCTTAGAAACACTATTGCTCAAATCAGAGAGGACGAAAGCAATATTTTTCAAAAGTTGTATGGTAATGTGAAATCAACGCCAAGTCTCCACCTGTGAGTGTGCTTTCCATCTGTGTGGCCTGCCTATGAAAGGGAGCATAAGAAGAGTCATGTATGTTAACACAAGAAAGCCTGACCTTCGATACGAAGTTGTAAGAGTGCAAAACCAAGAGGTCAAAATTCTGAGGAAGCCCCGGAGGAAGACGAACAAGGAGCAGAAAATCCACCAGAACAAGATCCAGAGGAAGAAGCTACGTGTAACAATAATTTCTGCAAACGAATATTTGATTGATGTTGATGAAATTTTTGGAGGCTTGAACATCTTGCTCTTCGGTGATCTCCTTTCAACTTCCACCAGTATCAGGCAATCCCATTTATAAACAATTTGTTTCAATGAGACCTGCTGTGCAGCACTAGCGCCTCTTTAGCTTTTGTGAATTGATTAAAAACATGCGACAGCGAGGGGAAAGAACTTTTATCGAAATTTTAAATACTCTTTAAGAAGAAAAACTCACACGAGAACAACTACATATTTTACTGCTTAAATATGAGCAAAGCAAACAATAAGGGGACTTTCCACCTGGAAAAGTTTGCAAATCATGCCAATCTGTACAATGGTAGACAATCTCAATAAACAAGTTTTGTCCACTTTAGATAATGTGAACTTCTAAATGTTCACAATCACAGCACAAGATATCCTCATTGAGCAGAAAAGACGAGTGCCTAACCTTTATCAAGCTATCCTAACAAAGATCAGTCAAATGGCAGGCATTCCAAAGACAATTGTCATACATCTGGGTGCTACAGTTATACTTCGGTACAAGGCTGACCCAGCAAAAGGCTTGATCAACAGCAAAATTGGCACATCACTAATATAATATGGCCCTACTTTCCCTATAACCAGATTCACAAAACCGATATTGCTAAATTGAAATTGAATTAGAAAGCCATGTTGCAAAGCACATCATCAAGCCAATCACATATCAATTTTAAGCGAATTTTGGATACGGCTTGGTGGAGCAGCGAATGCTTCCAATCATCCACATTTATGCAGTCACCATCCACAAACTACAAGGGACCATGGTGGATAGAGCAATTGTGAACCTTGGCTCTCAATACTCTACACCAGCTCAACCATCTGTTGTGCTCAGTCGAGTCCATTCTTTGGAAGGCGTAGATATCGACAAAATCGATCCAAACAAATTAATGGGAGACAATGTTTGTCATAAAGACACCTTAGAGGAATTACAGCATCTTCAAAGCTTTCCTCCTTTTAACCAATCACACAACTGATCGATCACCTCAATTACTTTATCCTTGCCTTAAACACAACAACCGATTTTAATTAAAAATACCTAGTGCAAAAAACATTTTGTAAAACTGTCTAGCTCAAAATACATAAGCATATCAAAATGAACCTTGGAGTTTTTATTAGTTGAAACACACTAGATTTAAAACAAAAAAGACCAAAATTAAAAAAAAAAAACCTTTAGAAAGACAATCTTTCTAAAATCATACCAGAAGACTAAAAATAATAAAAAGTGCACCAAAAAAAATAATAATAAAAAAAAGTTTTAAGCTAGCAATGTAGGACTAAGATTGGATGGCTAACAGTTAGCAACTACCTTGAATCGTACTTAGCCATCCAATCTTTCTCCTACATTGCTAGCTCAAAACTTTATTTTTGATATACTTTTTTATTATTTTTAGTCTTTTGGTGTGCTTTTAGAAATATTCTCTTTTTAAAAAGTTTATATATTATATATATATATATATACACACAGGGCTCGCCAAGCGGCAGCGAGCCCCGCTCACCAGCCACGCGGTTTCGCGCGGTTCTGCGCTGTGTGCATGCTCAGATCGTTCTGTGCATGTGCAGATCGCTCAGCACCGGCTCTTCTGAGTTGTAATCTGCTTGCCATGGGCGAGTCCTGTATGTGTGTGTGTATATATATATATATATATATATATATGTATATTTAGAATGTAGTAATGTGCGATCATCTAGGTTTTTTAAAAAAATATGAATGTGAAGGTCCTGGTAGCCTACTTTAGTCTTGACTAACCTACTATAAATATTTTTGTGTCACCTGCAAATTGTGACAGTTCACCATCTTAATTTTTTTCAAGTTCTTCAATAAACTTAGTAATCTGCACTGGTCAGTAGAATTTGCTCTTTAATTAAGCAGTCATTTCTACTGAACTGTGTTTGGATTCCCCCTCAAGGAATTAAATGAGTAGACATTTAGAATATCCTGCCATGTTGCCAAGAAGATCTGGCTTCCCATATTTCTATTCTCTTCAAAAAGAACATTAAGACGACAGCTGTTATAGAAGACATCAGTGTGATTTTTCCACAGCAACCTGGAAGTTGCTGAGAGAATCTATTTTCACAACAGCCTCTAGGGTTCTTTAAATACTTTTAAAATCTTTCTCTTCCTACCAATGTAAGAAAAGGGGGAACAGTGAACCGAACTTCTAAATATAGAAAGATATGGGACTAAATTACTAAACAATCAATTTGTAAGCACCCGGAGGTTAATAGGTGTATAAGGAATAGCCAGCACGGATTTGTCAAGGACAAATTATGTCAATCAGGTCTAATTTCCTATTTTGACAAGATTACTGGCCTAATTGATGAGGGGAGGTAGTAGATGTGATAATCTTGATTTTAGGAATGCTTTTTACATTGTCCCACATGACATTTTCATAAGAAAACTAGGGAAATGTTGTCTAGATGAAATTACCATAAGGAGGATTAATAGTAAACTGTAGTTATCAATGGTTTTCTGTCAAGCTGGGAGGATCTATCTAGTGAGACCTCTAGGATCCTGGGTCAAGTACTAGTCAATAATTTCATTAATGGCTTTCATAGGAGAGTATGCTTATAAAAACCTTGGATGGCATCAAGCTCAGCAGAATTGTATGCATTTTGGAGACAGAGTTAGAATTCAACATTATTTTGACAAATTAGAGAACTGGTGTGAAATCAGCAAGATGAAACTCAGTAAGACAAATACAACATATTCAGCACTGCTGAGACCACATCTGTAGTATTGCATCTAGTTCTGGGCCCCCACTACAGAAGGGATATGGACGCATTGGAGAGGGTCCAGCAGAGGGCAACCAAAATGATTAGGGGGCTGAAGCACATGACCTACGAGGAGAGGCTGAGGGATTTAGGTTTGTTTAGTCTACAGAAGAGAAGAGTGAGGGGGGATTTGATAGCAGCCTTCAACTTCCCGAAGGGAGGTTCCAAAGAGGATGGAGAGAAGCTGTTCTCAGTTGTGACGGGTGGCAGAACAAGGAGCAATGGTTTTAAGTTACAGTGGGGGAGATCTAGGTTGGATATTAGGAAAAAACTATTTCACTAGGAGGGTGGTGAAGCACTGGAATGCGTTACCTTAGGAGATGGTGGAATCTCGATTCCTAGAGGTTTTTAAGTCCTGGCTAGATGATGATTTAGTTGGGATTGGTCCTACTTTGGGCAGGGAGCTTGACTCGGTGACCTCCTGAGGTCTCTTCCAGCCTTAGGAGTCTATGAATCACTTACAAAGGAAAAATCCAATGTGCAACTACAAAATGGAAAATAACGGGACAGATGGTAGCTCTGCTGGAAAATCTTGGAGGTTATACTGGATGCGTATAAGTTAACAATGAGGTTCAGCTCCAAAAAAAGGATAATATCATTTTGAAGAGTGTTGTGTGTGAGACACAGAAGGTAATTGCTCCACTCGGCACTGGATTTTTCAGTTGGAGTAATGTATGAAATTCTGTGTCCATACTTCAGAGAAGATAAACTGTAGAGTCAAGGCAAGAATAAAAGGTTTTGAAGACCTTACCTATGAGGCAGGCTAAAAAGAACTTGGCATGTGTAGTCCAGAAAAATGAAGATTCAGGTGGGGAGTATTTAAATGTGTTGAGAAATGGTATAAAAAGGATAGTGGTTAATTGTTCTCCATATCAAATGAGGATAGCAATAGACTTAATCTGTAGCAAGTGAGATTTGGGTTAGATGATCAACAGTTTTTCCTATCAATAAGAATATTTAAGCTCTAAATCAACTTCAAAGGGAGGATGTAGAATAACCATCACTGAAGATTTTTAAGACTAGGCTGGATAAACACATCAGGGATGCCTGGCTGGACTTGATCATTTCTCAAGGTCATTGTTAGACCTACATATCTATGATTGTAAGATGTTTAGGAGAAAGAATATGTCTGTCCTGGTTTGGCAACAAGGGCACTTGGGGTATGTCTACACTGTACACTTATTTCAAAATAAACTATTCCAGAATAGTTATTCCAGAATAGGTTACTTCAAAGTAGCACGTCTATACTGCAAGGAAACCTCAAAATTACTATGAGGCAGGCTTCCCTAATGTAGATGTGCTATTTTGGGTTAGAGCCCCGGGAGGCACTGGGGAGAAATAACTTAGAATGGCCCTGATGAGGGACTATTTCGAAATAGCAGCAATGGAGCGTCTACACACGCCTTATTTTGAAATAGCTATTTCAGAATAGGGATTATTCCTCATAGAATTAGGTTTACAGATTTCAGAATAAACCGTCCGTTATTTCAAAACTACTTTGAAATAACAAAATGGCTGTGTAGATGCTCACATTGTTGTTTCAAGATAACTCTAGTTATCTTGCAATAACAATGCAATGTAGACACACCCTTCAATAGCCAGCGGAATGCTGAAATGACTTTGAACTGGTTTTTATTAATCTGAATTTCAAAGTCAGTCATGTGCTACAAAGTTATTATTGAAGTTCATGTCCCTGTATCCTGAATATTATATATCCAAGAACCAGTCCTCAGGGACTGATCTAAGCCAGCACTAAATTCAATGGAAAGGTTCCCTTGAACTTAATGATGCTAGAATCACACTCTGCGCCTTTGTCTACACTGACAATTGAGGGACAAAGCATTTGTCATTCAAAAGTGCTTAAAAACAAAAACCTGAACCACAAAAGCTCTGCCACAGCAAGTTCAAGTGTAAACACTCCTGCTGATAAAGCAAAGGACGCTTTGTAGGGGATAGAAGGATTTTTTTTGGCAAAAGACAAAGAGCATTTACACTACCCAGCTTTTAGTGACGTGATCATGTTGACATGACCATGCTGCTAAAAGTTGTGTAGTATAGAGAAAGCCTGAGTGAACTTTTGCTCTCTTTATCCCAAATGCCTTTATGGATCAAGTTCTTTCTCAAAGGAAGGCTAATTTTGTGGTTAAGTCATTGGACTTGGTCTGCCTAGACTCCACTGCATCCCCAAACATTCCCTCCCAATTAAATAATCCTAGCTGGAATAGGGGTAAGTGGGTACAAAATATCCGGAAGTCTTCTCTTCATGTCAGGGTTATATACCTATTTCTTCCCATCTCAACATTGCCATCAGCTGTAATATTAATGGACAAAAATGTAAACATTGTCTCCAGTGCTGTTCAATTAAACCATCTAATGGTTGATTGTTTGGAAATTAGCTTGACTCATATCTGAAAATTGCCAGTGATTACCTAATTATACTTTGAATTGAATTCAGATTGCCACAAAAAGCTACAAAAGTCACACTAAAATATATTTTCCTACATGATGCCTCAGTTTTCTGCCAGCATTTTTTAGAAATAAAAATAATTTCTGTGAGCATACATCACACTGGTGGATATCTTTAAAAAATACCTTCTGACTGGAGAGCTATCCTTTTTATTTTTCAGCCTACTCACCATGTTAACTTTAGCCAAGAACCAAGACATTGTTAAACAATAGGGATGGCTTGCTAAGTACCCTTTCTATAAGTGAAACTGTTTCCTGCCTCTAAATAAAGTGTTCTTATATTTACAAAAGGAGCTAAGCAGTTGAATCTTTTTGCACTTTTTAAGAATCTTCCCTACTTAGAAATTATATGTGACTTTTACAATAAGCAGCTTTAAATATATACAATCTCAAGCCCAAAATTCACGTAAAAAATTCATCCATTGGAAAGATAGCTATCTAAATGAAATTATGCAGTGCTTTGTAATTACAGATAAAAATTTGGGGTGGGAAGTGAAGTTCTTCATCCGAACCATAGAAGCACTTATAGTTTCTTTTACAGTTATGTCCAGACAATGTCAAAATATGTGGTTTCTTATGATTTCTTATTGCATTGGGTTGTTGGATTGTTTTATACCATGTTTTTGTTCAAAAACATAGAGCTAGATTCTGATCATTACTATATGGTGAACACTGTCCCTCCTTTCACCCCCCCTCCTGGGACAGTAGCCCGAGAATGCCATACCTGCATGAGCAGGGCCCCGACGGTGGATCTCCCCAGGCCAAACTGGTATCCCATGGATGGGTAGCTATCCGGCATAGAGAGTTTCCTGATGCCAATGGCAACACGCTTCTGGAGGGGAATAGCGAGCCTCATATGCATGTTGCATCATCTCAGAGCAAAGGTGAGCCACTCACATAGCTCAAGGAAGGTGTCCTCCTTCGTTATGAAGTTCTGAAGCTATTGTTGGTCTCCCCAGGGCTCCAGGACTATGTGGTCCCAACAGTCAGCATTGGTGTCCAGACGCCAGATGCGGCGGGAAACAGCGCCCAGACCAGGGCAGCTGGAGTCCAGATCCTGTATCCGCTACTCCACATACCCCAGGAGGGTCTGTAAGAAGGCCTGGGGGTTGGGTTCATGCCTACCCTGTGAGGCAGCCTGCACAAAGCACTGCATGACTTGCAGCAAAATCTCCAAAAGCTGCAGAGTACCCATAGAATCATAGAGTTGGAAGAGACCTCAGGAGGTCATCAAGTCCAGCCCCCTACCCAAGGCAGGACCAATCCCAACTAAATCAACCCAGCCAAGTCTTTGTCAAGCCGAGACTTAAAAACCTCTAGGGATGGAGATTCCACCACCTCCCTAGGTAACCCATTCCAGTGCTTCACCACCCTCCTAGTGAAAGAGTTTTTCCTAATATCCAACTTAGACCACCCTCACTGTAACTTGAGACCATTGCTCCTTGTTCTGCCATCTGTCACTACTGGGAACAGCCTCTCTCCATCTCTTTGGAACCTCCCTTCGGGTAGTTGAAGGCTGCTATCAAATCCCCCCCTCACTCTTCTCTTCTGTAGACTAAACAAACCCAAATCCCTCAGCCTCTCCTCATAGGTCAAGTGCTCCAGCTCCCTAATCATTTTGGTTGCCCTCCACTGGACTCTCTCCAATGTGCCCACATCCTTTCTGTTTTGGGTCCCCAGAATTGGATGCAATATTCCAGATGTGGCCTCACTAGTGCCAAATAAAGGGGAATAATCACTTCTCTAGATCTGCTGATAATGATCCTCCTAATGCACCCTCATATGCCATTAGCCTTTTTGGATACAAGGACACACTTATCCAGCTTTTTATCCACTGTAATCCCCAGGTCCTTTTCTGCTGAGGTGCTGCCTAGCCAGTCGGTCCCCAATCTGTAACAAAGCTTTGGATTCTTCTGTCCCAAGTGTAGGACTCTACACTTGTCCTTGTTGAACCTCATCAGATTTCTTTTGGTCCAATCCTCTAATCTGTCTAGGTCACTCTGTACCCTATCTCTGCCCGCCAACGTATCTACATCTCCCCCTAGCTTAGTGTCATCCACAAACTGGCTGAGGGTGCAATCCATCCCTTCATCCAGTTCATTAATGAAGATATTGATTAAAACTGACCCTAGAACTGATCCATGGGGCACTCCATTTGAAACCGACCACCAACCAGACATCGAGCCGTTGATTGGGCATGACAATCTAGTTAGCTTTCTATTCACCTTACAGTCCACTTATCCAATCCATACTTCCTTAACTTGCTGGCAAGAATATTGTGGGAAATCGTATCAAAAGCTTTGCTAAAGTCAAGGTATATCACATCCACTGATTTCCCCATGTCCACAGAGCCAGTTACCTCATTATAGAAGCTAATCAGGTTGGGCAGGCATGACTTGCCCTTGGTAAATCCATGTTGACTATTCCTGATCACTTTCCCTCTTCCAAGTGCTTCAAAGTGGATTCCTTGAGGATCCCCTCCATGATTTTTCCAGGGACTGAGGTAAGGCTGACTGCTCTGTGGTTCCCTGGATTGTCCTGCTTTTCTTTTTTACAAATGGGCCCTACATTTGCCTTTTTCCAGTCATCTGGCATCTCTCCCTATCTCCACGAGTTTTCAAAGATAATGGCCAAAGGCTCTGTAATGACATTTGCCCACTCCCTCAGAATCCTCGGATGCATTAAATCCGGAACCATAGATTTGTGTGTGTGTCTAGCTTTTCTAAATAGTTTTTAACCTGTTCTTTCTCCACTGAGGGCTGCC
>JANRFK010003679.1:17282154-17293250 GCA_030068395.1 Apalone spinifera
GCCCTGAAATGACCTCCCCAGTCCAAAAATTCCTCATCTGGGACCAGTCAGGTCTAGAGGGTTCCAGATCAGGGAGGTCCAACTCCTACCCAAGTCCCTTCCTCGCACCCTCCCTCATAGCCAGACACCCTACATCCAGCCTGCTTCTGCACCCTACCTACCACCCAGACCTTGTCCCCTTCTACCCGCCAGCTCCCTCCCAGATCCTGCACCCCATCCCTATCCTGCCCCTTGGCAGCCCTGCCAGCCACCCTAGCACCTTGCCTCACCAGGACTCAGCACCACCCTGGCCCTGGCCCTGGCCCTAGCCCTGGCCCCAGCACCCTGCCATCCATGCTAGCACCCAGCAGCACCCTGTTCCTTGTCCCAGCACCCTGCCAGTCACCCTAGTGCCCAGCAGGACCATGTCCCTGACCCCAGCACCCTGCCACCTGCCTGCCCCAGCACCTTGCCCCAGCACCCTGCTCCTGAGCCAGCATCATTCCACCCAGCAGCACCCTCTCCCCAGCCCCAGCACCCACTAGCACTCTGTCCCCTATTCCCACCAGCACATTTGGGGACCATATTAATGAGGTTTGGGGTTTTTTGGAGGAGCTTTTTGGGGGTGGTTTTTTTTTTTTTTTTTTTTTTTTTTGCATCTCACTTATGTGGCCCCAACTGACTTTTCTGTGGGTCAGTGACCTTTGACTCAAAACAGGCTCCTCACCCCTCTCATATATAAAGACAATGCTAAAACCTTTTGAGTTGGACATAATATTTTATTTAAAAATGAAGCCAGGCCAACAAGCCCCCAACTGGGGCCAAACCCCTATTTCACTGCAGCATCATGACACTCCTGCACCACCTGACCCCAAATCTGACCTATCATACACTGGAACCCCCTGTCCTGAGCCTCTTACATCCCCAAACTCCTGCATCCCCACATCCTCAGTCTTCTGCCACAACATTCCTCCACCATCCACACATCACAAATCTGTGTCCTGAGCCCATCATACTCACAAACTTCTTGCCCTGAGCCCCTCTCATATCCAGCCCAAACTCCTGCACCCTCACATCCACAAGCCCTGGCTTGCTCAGCACCCCAACCTTCCACCTGAGCCCAACACACCCCAGCCTAGAGCCCCCTCCCCGAGCCAACAGCCTCTTCTCCTGCATCCAAATTCCCTCCCAAAGCTTGTACTTCTCACCCCTTCCCACACCCAAATCCCTCATTCCCACCCCACACCTCACTCTCACTAGGTTGAGACAGGTATAAGGGCTGGGTATAGCAAGTGATGGAGAGGAGGGGAACAGAGCGGATGAGGCCTCAGGGAAGGGAGATGGGGGGGGTGTCTCAGGGAAGGAATGTGATTTTCATGAATTGGTGGGTCTTCCCCCACTTTTTTTTTTTTTTTTTTTTTTGCTTGACAAACTTAGGGGTTCCTTGAAATTCTGAAAAGGGTTCCTCGGCCAAATAAAATTGGGAAACACTGCCATATTATGTTGCATAGTGCAGTAGTCTGGGAGCTGACCTTGTCTGCGAAGACAGAGGCAAAAAAAGCATTGAGTGCTTCAGCTTTTCCCACATAATCTGTCACTAGATTACCTCCCTCATCCAGTAAGGGCCCCACATCCTCTCATCACCCTCTTATTGCTAACATGCCTGTACAAACCTTTCTTCACATCCCTTGCTAGCTGCAATTTCAATTGCGCTTGCGCCTTCCTGATAACGCCCCATTGCATTCTCGAGCAAATATATTTATACTCCTCCCTAGTCATCTGTCCAAGTTTCCACTTCTTATAAGCTTCCTTTTTTCCTGCCATGAGGGCAGGGGACTGGACTTGATGACCTCTCGAGGTCCCTTCCAGTCCTAGTATTCTATGATTTTTGTGTTTAATCTCACCAAGAATTTCCCTGGTAAGCCAATCTGGTCGCCTACCATATTTGCTTTTCTTACTACGCATTGGGATTGTTTGTTCCTGTGCCTTCATAAAGGCTTCTTTAAAATATTTCCAGCTCTCTTGGACTCCTTTCCCCTTCATGTTAGCATCCCAGGTGATCCTACCATCAGGTCTCTGAAAGAGTCAGTCTGCTTTTTTGGAGTCCAGGGTGTGTATTTTCCTGCTCTCCTTTCTTCCTTTGGTCAGGATCCTGAAATCTATCATCTCATGATTACTGTTTCCCAGTCACCACCCACATCTACTTCCCCTATTAGTTTCTCCCTGTTTGTGAGCAGCAGATCAAGCTGAGCATGGCCCCTGGTCAGTTTCTTCAGCCCTTGTACCAGGAAATTAGTCCCAACATTCTCCAAAAACTTCCTGGATTGTCTGTATACTGCTGTATTGGTCTCCCAATAGATGTCAGGGTGATTAAAGTCCCCCATGAGAACCAGGTCCTTTTGACATGGACTATGTGCCTATTTTGTGCTATGTACAGTTCTCAGATAACTCAGCATTACCAGTGTCAATATGCTTAGAAGGAAAAAAGATCTAAGAGCAGACTCTCTGCTGCATTGCAGCTGGTATAATCAATTTACACTATTGCAAAGTGGGGCATAATACAGTATTATTTTGATTTGCTGTCAGTGTAATCTCATTTTGCAAAGCTGTAAATGCATCCACAAAGTGGAAGACATTGGTTTCTAGCCTCTCCATATTTTAAATGAGTAAACTCTGAACAAAGGATTTTATTTTTAAATTGCAAATTAATGTAATTAGGAACTAAAATCTTAACTGAAGTGTAGGATTACATGTATTTGGCATCTATTCCATTAAGGCTTGGTATCTAAAATGCTTTTTATGCAAACTGGTAATCGTTTGTATATTGTTAATTATCTCAACATGTTTAATTACTGTTTCCTTAAATAACTGCAAGGCCATATGTAAATGAACTTAAAAGTATTAACGTTTCTCTGTGTGAAAAAAGTGGAACACACAACAGATTACATGATGGATTACACAGTTTAGACATTGAGATGAAGTTGAAATATTAGCTACTAGCAGAGAAGATAGCAACTCATAACTCAGGAAGTTGAATTACAAATAAACTGATAAGCGCTACCCAGCCAGACAGCATGGGTTAAGAGTTCCCTGCCAACAGCTAATCAAATTAAAGTCCTTCCATGAAAATAAGAAAAAAAGTCCTTTGTGCTGTAAGAAATCAGTCCAATTACATATAATCTAGACTTCCCACCACTTTTACACAGTAACAGTTAGGCACCCAAGTCCTCCTTTTCAATATAGATTTCAATAATCTATTTCTCTCTCAAATTTTCTTTGGAAGCTCCTAATTACTTGATCTCGGTGATACTCTGGAGTGATTAATTCCATATGTAAACTGAATATTGGACATATTCCTTTGATTAGTTGTAGGTTTCAGTCTTGTTGAACAGGCCCTTTTTCTTGTCACTGCCTCTTGTGGTTGTCTCTCAAGTGGCCTCAGCTTCTTGTCACTGACCTTCCTTTGTTTGCTCTAAGGTCAATTCTTGGATCTTCACCTTCAATTAAGCCTGAATTTATATTGCAGAATGACACAAATTCCCAATCCCAGAATTTTCCTCAGAAATATGCATCTTGCACTCCTTCCTTCTGTGCAAGGCAAGCTCACAGGAAGTCTGACTTTCATGAATAGAAACTAATATATACAACCCTTGTTATCTCAAATGGAGTTCTCAAACACTTAATCCAAACATGCTGGTTTAGCTAAAACAATGAAAGAAGTTTATTAACAACAGAAAGATAGACCTTAAATGATTACAAGTAATGAGCCATGCAAATCAGAACTGGTTACAAAGAAATAAGTTTGCGGATGACACTAAACTAGCGGGAGAGGTAGATACGCTGGAGGGCAGGGTTGGGTCCAGAGTGACATAGATAGATTAGAGGATTGGGCCAAAAGAAATCTGATGAGGTTCAACAAGGACAAATGTAGAGTCCTGCACTTGGGACGGAAGAAACCCAAGCATTGTTGCAGGCTGCAGACCAACTGGCTAAGTAGCAGTTCATGAGAAAAGGACCTAGGGATTACAGTGGATGAGAAGCTGGATATGAGTCAAACTATTTCACTAGAAGGATGGTGAAGCACTGGAATGGGTTCCCTAGGGAGGTGGTGGAATCTCCATACCTAGAGGTTTTTAAGTCTCGGCTTGACAAAGACTTGGCTGGGTTGATTTAGTTGGGATTGGTCCTGCTTTGGGCAGAGGGCTGGACTCCATGACCTCCTGAGGTCTCTTCCAGCCTTAGGATTCTATGATTCTATGAAAAGATAAAATACCTAACTGATATCTAACTTAACAAAGTAAGTCAATTTAAAGCAAAAGATTTGGTATCACAGTAGACTTATAACAGTCTGACAGGATTTTTCAGCCAGGACCCCTTCTCCCCAGTTTAATGATGCCTCTTTGTCTTTCAACTGTCATTGCTGCTACATGTAGAGATAAGGGGAGAAATTTGGGGCCCTCTGTTTCTTGTTCTTATACCCCTCTCCTCTCTTATACCCCTCTACTCTCCAGCAAAGGTTCAGATGACAGGAAAAGTGTTTATAAAGAAATTATGTTGCCAGATATTGTGTTGCCAAGCTGTAACTTTCTCACTCACATAGCTCTTCCTCCCAAAAAAAGGCTGTTCACCCAGTGCTAGTACACTTGATTTTGTTCACACCTGTGCCTGAGGTATTGGTCTGTGCCTTCTTTTAAGAACTTGGAGCTTTTCTTACATCTTATAAAGTCATACACCTGGTAACTTTGCATACAATGTTGCCACACACGTTTTACCCACACAATAATAAGTTAATTATGAGTTCTCAAATTATGCTTAAAAATTTTATCATTGTTTTGTGAAAGTGGGAACGTAAGGATAGAGGCTGTCACAGGGAGCAAAAAGACCAAAAATAAATCACTTCTTAAAAACAAACACACTGTAATTTTGAAGTTCTTGGCTTCTCAAAGAACTATGTCCCTAAGCCGGACCAACCCTCAGGGAGCCTGGGCAACCCTCTCTGTCCAGGTGCAGAGCCCAGAGCAACCACCCCAGCTCAGGCCCGGCCTCTTATCACTCCTGCTCCATTTCTATGCTGGTCCCCACTCCACTCCACTCCTTCCCTCAAGGCCTGCCTCTGCTCCATCCCCATCCATCCTCTTCCTGCCCAGATCTTCCCCAATTATGTCCCTTCTCTGAAGCCCCATCCACAGAACTAAGGACCCAGGAGATTATAGTGAGGCCTGGGGGAATGGCAGCAGAGGTCAGACCACTACACTCACCACAGTGACCAGAGCTACAAGAAGTAGAGTAATTCACACAGCAACCTATCTCACTCCATCATCCATCTCCCAGCTGGGTTGCTCCATTTCACCAGGAAGTGGAGTGCCTTGGCCCCAGTCTGCTCCCCTAAGCCCATATCATACTGTTGCGATAAAGGGGAGTGACTCATCTGGGAAATGATAGTGGAGCGGTGCAGGCTGCTGCATAAATCATTCTATTCTCAGTGCTGTGTGCTACCATCAGTATGAGGGATGGTCTTGTCCATATGGATGAGAAGGCTCTGTTCTCAAGAGCATGTATTTGTGTCTGAATGTCATTTTATAAGTGAGGTGTGCATTTTGTTAAAAATAAAAGAAAGTCAATGGGCTTGATTCACCCACTCCCAGGCTCCTGCCTCCATATGATAGCTTTACTTTCTGGTGGGAGGTTAACTGATTCAGTGCACCTTCTGAGTTCCCTCGCTCATTTTGGATATTGCTGTGCTTTTTCAATGTAAAATCCTCTTTCCCTGTGCAGCCATGTGTGTGTGTGGGGGGGAGGGGGCGCACCCATAGAGGTCCTTCCTCTGCCCACTGCCCCTCCGCCCACCCGGGCGTCCCCAAGTGTCCTCAACGCCTATGAGGCCGTTGACCCTCCAGACAAGTCTAGTCCAATGGCAGTTTTCCACTACATCTCAATACAACTAAGGCCTTCTCAGCCAAGAAGCAGCTGGGGAAGGTAGGGGGGCTCGGGCCCACTAGGGCCGGCTTTAGGAAGTGCAGGGCCCAATTCAAACAGTTTTGGTGGGGCACCACCATCCAGGATTTTTTGTTGAGTGCAAAAAAAAAAAAAAAAAAAAAACAACCACCCACCCACGCCCCCACAACCACACACAAATATCACATCAGAAGTAGATCTGATCAAAATGTGTATCAATATAGTTGAACATTTAAAAAAAATGCCATCCTTTATTATGCAAAATTTTACACAAAATTAAATCAGTTGCCTTAAGTGCAGGTCAAATATTTTCAATTGCAAACTATCCAATCTTTTCAATAAAGTTTAAAGTTTGATTTTGAAAAAGTTACCAGAGAGCATTGCAGTTTTCTGTTACATTGATTTACTTTTTAAATAGCAAAAATTGAGTCTTTGTTAAGAAAGTGTCAGTTCTGTGGTCAAATTCCAGTCCTTAGTGATTTCAGCACCAATGACTTCACTAGGTAATATGGTACCTCACCACCATTGCCTCCTTTGATTGCCCTTCAACACATTGCTGGCATGTTGAGTCTAAGGTCAGTCTACACAAGATTTTATCTATGATTTTTGCTCAAGCAATCACTGAGACAAGACAAGGACTCTCAATTGATTCTAGTCAGCTCTGCCTTTAAACACTTTAAAGTGTCAGATATAATTGAGGACTCCCAAATAGACTCTACACCACCAGAAATAAAACCTGTTTCCATCTTCTGTAAATTTCAGTTAGATGTGACTCACTATCCTCTGCTTAGTGTTCAAGTTATGGTAGACCCTAAGCCAGGTCATATTAAGTTCAAGTCTTTTACCTTTTAATCATACAATATGGATAACAACATTCTCCCAGCTCCAAGTCTTAAGTGAATTTCAACCCAAAAGAGCCAAAATTGATCACCTTGACACAGCAAGTGTGTCTACTGATCTCTGTAGGTATGTCTATATAAATAAGGTCTGCTCATGAAGCCTTTTCCTACAGTTGATTAAAAGATCGAAGTAGATAGTTCATTCAGACCACTAGCTGATAATAGTTAGTCACCCTGACCAGTCATTAACCATAGTCATGGACTCATCCTACACTCCATTGTCTCTATGATTCTCTGATGACCTGTGACAAAAAAGGAGGGTGGAAAGGGAAACTGAAGGGAGAGACCTCTCTAAATTCACCAATCAAAGAGCAGTATTGCCAACCCAAAAATCACAAGGAACGCCTACACAAAGTTATGAGAATGGTCTACAGATCATAAGATTTTTAAAAAATAAAACATGTTGGATTTTTATTGGCTTTTTGTTTCTTGAGTATTTAGGCTTCATGTTTTAAAGCTTTCCTCCTGAGCTGTAAAGCCCAGAACTATAGAGAACTTTTTTAAATGAAAGCTGAGATTCCTACATAATCAATTGACTCCAGGCCTTTAGAAAAACACCAAATATTTAGAGACTCATGGTAAAACAATGGAGGAATTCTTGTGAGGCCATGCTTTGCCCACAGTATAAATAAAAAAACCCAATATCTTCTCCACTAAACATCCTAATGAGATACTGCAAATGGTGAACTGAATTCAACAGCTCCTGATATGAACAGGTATCAACCTAGTTTTTCATATTTGAGATGGGTCACCAGGAATCATACATGACAATATGAAATCTTTCCACTCTCAAGTCAGCATATTCACAAAGCACCTGTCATTTTGATCCATGTATTTATTGGATAGTGAAAGAGAAAGGAGGGGAATTAGTGTAGATAAATGTTCAAATAAAAAAAAAAAGCTTGAAGGAATTAGGATTGGGCTCCCACATCTCAGGTTCAGAACTGACTAGTGATGAACCAGAGGCTCGAAAGATTGTCTAGGGGTGGCGTTTTGTGGCAAGGGACTGGGGCCGCGAAGGAGGAAAGCCCGAACTTAAATGTACTTAACCAATTACAAACTTTATTAACGACAATCTGATTATATTAAATGGCTGTCTCTGATTTGTTTAAGACAACATAGCATGCAAATAAAACATACATTAAAGAATATTAATTTGCCTATTCACTTAACAACCCCTCAATTCTACTCCTAGTTCTTATTTAGACCTACGTGTGGTACCATTATACAATATGGTTAATACAATACAACTAACTGTTGCTATGCTGATAAATAATATATTAAGCAATACTTACAAACCCAGTGGCAATTACGATACACAGACAAAAAAACAACGTGCAGCATGCTCCGGATTCGTACATCCTTTCGTGATTCAGTGGGTGGGAGGCGGCCTTGGGTGATCAACCCCTTAGCCAGGCTGGACATTACGTGCCTTCTATCTTGATACGGAACCTCTCCGAGCTTAGAGTTCAGGGTGCTTTATACTATAATTTTGACATCCGGTACCATATATGGGTTATTTGATAGCCGGTACCATATTAAGGTTCCTTCCTTGTGATATGACATCTGCCTCAAGGCATTGTGGTCAGTGCCTGATGCAGACATGACTGGCACACGTGAAAGGTAGCTATGTTTTTTGCTTCCCTGCTCCAAGTGCTTGTTAATTGATATATATGACAGCTCATTTCTCTTATTCCTATCTTGTGCTGTTGGATTTTTTTTGTTAGTGCTCGTTAACTAAGTGTATGGGACATCTTATGTCCTTACTCTTATCTTTTTGGCCCAGGTACTTGCCAAGTTAAGTTCCATTTACTGAGGCTTGAAGGCCCCTGGCCCAGGTGCTTGCCAAGTTAAGCTCTGTTTACTGAGAACAGTGCTGAGCACCCGAGGGACTTCAAGCTCTGTCTCTGGATCCGCCTCAGCGACCTGTGTTTTTCTCGTGAGGGGCTTTAATTGGCAGTATGGACAATACATGCAAGGCTGTGGTCAAAAGGACCTGCTACATGACAACTAGGACACTTATGACCAGATTTTCAAAGGTGTATAAAGATCAGATAGATATCTTTGAAGATCCGAGTTGGCAACTGTCTCTTTAGGAGCTTAATTACCTTTGAAAATCTGAGCTTAGATTTCCAAGTCTAATTTTCAAAAGTGACTTTAGTCACTCAAGTGCTTTTGAAAATTTTAACTGGCGCCCTAAAGAGAGAAAATAGACAAAAGGCAGGAGATATGGTATTCCTTTAAAAAACATGTGATATCTATTTTTAACTAAATTTTATATTATTTTTCTCCCAGAGGCAACTGTCCCCTCTGGCCCCCTCACTACACCATGGCCCCATCTCCTGCAGATCTATCATCTTATGCATGTGCAAAAGCTGTGAGAGCTGTCCCATGAATCTGCAGTTAGCATCTGTGGTGCCTGGTTCTGGCTGGTGTCTCAGTGCTGCCACATTCATCTCCAAAGAGGGGGCTTCCCAAAGCAGGCCCTTGCTGCTGACCCCCAAGGCATCCACAGGTACACTCTCCTTTCAATGGGCCCACTTCCCAGGGCTCATTGATCTTGGATCTGGCTTCTATCCCCTCTCCAACCTTTGCAACTGCCCAGAGGTGCTCACCTTCCTCCTTATACATTCCCACCTCATTCACCCCACAGGGACAGTCTCTGCCTCACTTGTCCTAGGGACTATTCTACCAAGACGTAATACAAAGTTTCCATGTAAAAGGACTCAATACAAAGCTAAAAACTTCAATGAGAGAATGATTAATACAGAGATGTGTCTACAGTTGCTTCAGGGAGGCACCTCTGCCTCCCTCTCCCCCTCTCCCCGCAGAGTCTACTGCCCCATTGCAAAGCAGGGGAGTGGAAGGAAAGAGACTGAGGCCCATCCAATGGGACTGAAGCAGTCATGAGCAAGCCATGCCCAGGAGCCATTCTCCTGTCCATTGCTGGTGCTGTGTTGCTTCAGGTATGCTGAAATGCAGTCATCTCTAGGGTGGGCTGGACAGCTGTTTAACACTTGCACAAGGTTTCAGGCAGGGGGCAGTGTGGGCTGCCTTCCTGTAGAGCCTCCATCAGAGCTACCGTGCCCTCCTGGCTTAGGAAAAGAATAAACAGGAGGATTGGAAATTAACCCGCCCAGTCTCATGTCCCCTAGGCAGAGAATGAGCCATCTGGATTAGGCCACAGCTGGAGTATCATGTCCAGTTCTGGGCACCACATTTCAGGAAACGTGGAAAAACTGGAGAAAGTCCAGAGAAGATCAACACAAATGATGAAAGGTCTAGAGAACATGAGGTATGAGGCAAGGCTGAAGGAATTGGGCTTGTTTACCTTGGAAAAGAGAAGACCGAAAAGGTACATGAGAGCAGCTTTCAAGTATCTAAAAAAGCGGCGAGGAGTCCTGTGGCACCTTATAGACTAACCAAAGTGTTGGAGCATAAGCTTTCATGGGCAAAGACCCACTTCGTCAGATGCAACTGATGAAGTGGGTCTTTGCCCACGAAAGCTTATGCTCCAACACTTCGGTTAGTCTATAAGGTGCCACAGGACTCCTCGCTGCTTTTGCAGATTCAGACTAACACGGCTACCCCTCTGATACTTGACAAGTATGTAAAAGAGTATCATAAGGAGGAGGAAGAAAAATTGTTGTCCTTGGCCTCTGAGGTTAGGATGAGAAGCAATGGGCTTAAATTGCAGCAAGGGAGGTTTAGGTTGGACATTAGGAAAAAATTCCTGCCTGTCAGGGTGGTTAAACACTGGAATAAATTGCCTAGGGAGATTGCAGAATCTCCATCACTGGAGACAGACATCTGTCAGGGATGAGCTAGGGCAACTCAACTTTGGAAGCCCCAGGGACCACACTGATACTTACAGAACATGCTGAGGGCCTCAACTTAAGTGTGGTTGCATACACAAGCAAATATATACAAATAGCTTCTCTCACACTAACACGAATGAATACAAAGATTAAGGCAAGACTACACAACACACAGACCCCATTTAAGTCAGCTCTGCTGATATTAATAAAATGCAATATTTACCGGATTTCTACCCATGTGACAGCACTTTTCATGAGCAATGACAGCCCAAGAATTTACCTACTAAAATGCATATCAACAGAAGATCATTACACTGACTACTTTTTTGTTTTGGCTCCCACTCGCCGGCCACATGTTGATCCCCACATAAACCCAAACTTCACCGAGGGACGCAAACAAACTGGCCGTGGGCAGCATACCAAGTTATTAATAAATATTTTTAAA
>JANRFK010003679.1:17365162-17376520 GCA_030068395.1 Apalone spinifera
CGGCCAGTGTAGACAGCTGGCCAGTTTTTGCGGAAAAGCAGATGATTTTCCACAGAAACTGGCCAGTCTAGACGCAGCCTGGGTGAGTAACCAGGACAATTAGACATGAGTGCCCCCAACACTCCCTTGGACACTCATGTGGCTGCAAGCACTTCTGCTCCCACAGCCTCCACTGCCTAGGGCTGCAGAAGAGCTCCAGCCTTGAGTGCATGGAAGATCCTAGACCTCATCATGGAGTGGGAAGGGGAATCCATCCTCCATAACTTCCATATCAAGAAATGGAAGACCAATATCTATAGCAGGATCGCCACCAGCCTCATGGCCAAAGGCCATACCAGGACCCTCCAGCAGTGCAGGCTGAAAATTAAGGAGTTGCGACAGTCTTATCAGAAGGCCAAGGAGCAGAGTAGACACTCTGGGGTGGCACCTCATTCTTGCTGCTACTTAGAACAGCTGGATGCCATTTGCAGGAGAGGATGGGGAGAGCTGGCCAGCTCCCCCGCCGTGGTCTTCAAGTCTGCTCAAGACAGGCCTGGCATCAACTTGTAGGAGGAAGGGGTGGTGCAGGGCCATGAGAAGCAGGAAGAGGAGGAGGAGGAAGAAATGGAGGAAGTGCAGACCAGCCAGACAACGATGCTCAAGTGCCAGGAACATCTCACCTTGGAGCTGCCCCACCAAATGTCTTCCAGACCACTGACAATCCCAGGAGGGGAGGAGCAATTCTGGTAAGTTCTCTTACTTACTCTAACTATAAGCTGGATCAAGTGACGGGCTCTGAAGCTTGTCATACTTTCTCTCAGCCTACTCAGTACGGGGGTCGTGGAGTAGCTTGTTCACCTGTCTGCTCCGGGGATTTTTCCGGGGACTGAGGTAAGGCTGACTGGTCGTAGTTGCTTGGATTGTCTTTCTTCTCTTTTTAAAAGATGGGCACTGCATTTGCCTTTTTCCAATCATCCGGGATCTCTCCCAATCTCCATGAGTTTTCAAAGATAATGGCCAAAGGCTCTGCAATGATGTCTGCCAACTCCCTCAGTACCCTTGGATGCATTAAATCCGGACCCATAGATTTGTATATGTCTCGCTTTTCTAAATAGTTCTTAACCTGTTCTTTCTCCACTGAGGGTTGCCCACCTCCTTTGCTGAGGTTTCATCCTTTGCAGTAAAGGGGAGCCGCGGGAAATGGCATGGCCCAGGCCACCACTTCCTGCGGCTCCCCTTTGCTGCAAAGGACAAAACCGAGCCAATGGGAGCCACGAGGCTCCGTGGCCGCGGCACCAGTAAATAAACAAATAGGGGTGGCCAGTTAATGTGTTTCTGAAAGTGATTTCGTGGAACACTTTCAGAAATACTGCACTAGACCATGCCAATTCAGAAAGAGGTGACAGTAGTATTAGAAGTAGAGCTGGTTAAAAAATAGAAAATTATTTTGTGAAAAAATTTCAAAATCTTCATGTAGATTCTGTTGTGCTGGGTTTCACATGTATGTATGCTGGCTTTGCACATTTTGTTGGTACCTATTTAAAAACTATTACTACAAATTTCTATTGAAAATTTTGCAAAAAAATGAGTGTTGATGTTGTTGGCAAATGTTTGCTATTTTAAAAGCCCATTTATTTATTGGAGAGAGAATATATTTTATATGAAAAAATTGGGGAGTTCAAATAAGAACCTAAATAGAACAGAATAGGACAGAACTGGCACACACCAACCCATCGTAGAAAACTCTGTCCATCCTCAGTTCTCAAGTCAGCCTGCTTTTAAGGACTCAAAGGTTCACACACAGCTCATTGGAAAATAGAAATCAATTATATTACAGAGAGTAAATGTTTTAAATACAGGGAGGAATAATGTAATCTAGAGCTTACCAAAAAATAGAATTTTCATTTTCCAACCAAATGTAATGTAAATACAAACTGTAATTCCTGTCACAGGTGTATTTTAATATCTTGGACCAGATTTCTATGAATTCATGTCAGCATAAAACTGGAACAAGAATTTAGACTCCAGTTTTTTTGGCCTGATCCAAAAATGACTAAAGTAAGTGCGAATCTTATGTTAAATGTGAATGGCTTTGCTTAAGGCTTACATGGCTTAAGATATGATTGCATTAAACAGCTCTATATAGATTTTTAAACAGTTAAGAAACTAATATGAATAAGAAAGCCATTTGATCACAAGAAAGCTAGACTATTCTTTGTTCTTATTCAGATATATTTCTTATCCTAACCTGTTTTCATCAACAATATCTTCATGCCATAAATTATCGAGATTAATTACATAATACATTAAAATGAGCTGATTTTAATGTGCCAAGATTTTTTTTTGTTTTAATATCTCCTTTTTATAGGACAAGGTAAATAGGATCACAAAGCTGATCTTCTCTAAGCTGTGCATCAAATTGCATACATCTTATAATTTCTTCCCATTCAGAATGCATAGATTTTTAAGGTAATTAAGATGAACCAGTTAATCTCTTGCATGACAAATGTCACAGAATTTTACCAGCCTAAACATTTGTGGTTGAAATAGATTATATTTTAGAAAGCCTTGGACCATATCCCTTGTTTAGTTGTTCGAAGAAGCTAATTACCCTCACTAAAACTAATAGTCTTCTCTCCCTTTTTAAAATAAATGATCCAAATAAATAAACCTAAAGCACAATCTTTAAACAGAAAACCAGCTCTAATGCTGTCTAAATATGGGGTTTAGCTTTTAACTTTACGTATCCAAATCTGTATTTACACACTACCATGCACTAATTGTCTAAAGTACTAAGTACCCGTATTCCCCCTTAAAGTGAATAGGAGCTCCAGAGGCTCCACATGTATGAAAATTACACATCTGAAAAATTTGAAAAGTCCTTTAAATCTTTTGTTTTTTGTTTCTTTTAAGCTGGCTCCACCCAGCACTGGCTCCTGCTTCATCCTCCCTGCTTGCTGCCTCTGATATAGAGCAGCAAAAGGGGGTGAATGCAATTAGTCAACTTGACTACCTGATAAGTGCTTATCAGGTAGTCGCCTATTCACTTACATCCCTAATATGGAACAGTTATGACACTGTATTTCTACCGCCACATGGATATAGTGTAGATGTTTCCTCAATGGTGGGAGCTAGGTAGCTGTGTCAACCCTAGGGTTAGGCTGGCATAGCTGCATTTCTCAGTGGTATGAATTGTTCACTCCCCAGAGTGGCATAGCCATGTCACTCAAAATATTAAGTGTAGATCAGGCCTTAGAATTCCTTCCAGGATTCTTCAAAATCCTTCTTAGATTCAGCTAACCTAACTTTGACAAATTTGCCTTGACACTCTACTGAGTATATGAAGGTCGAATTTGAATTTGACATGTCAGGAGAATTGCTGTCCTGAATAGAAGAATGTTATGCAACTCCACCTGTATTATGTCAACCCACGTCAGCTATAGCAAAACAGTAAGAACACCATTTTTA
This sequence comes from Apalone spinifera, assembly GCA_030068395.1. Classification (NCBI taxonomy): domain Eukaryota; kingdom Metazoa; phylum Chordata; order Testudines; family Trionychidae; genus Apalone; species Apalone spinifera. The sequence goes on from JANRFK010003679.1 coordinate 17,368,610, forward strand.
GCATCTTGTGGAGAGGCCAATCAATTGAAAAAAGAGAGAGTGCCATTGCATTTCAAAAATAAGTGTCAGATGTATGAAAGTAAGGAAATGATGCATCAACTTAATTATTAACATTTGTCTGGGACAAGGTACATCAGCCGTGAAAAAAGGAGCAGTTCCTTAAGATACACAACCAGTGGTCCACCTACACAGATAAAATTATTTGAAATTTAAAAAAAAAATCAGTGGATGTCACTACCTCTCTGCAGAAATCCAACTGAGGGAGAGTTTTGCTCAATATGGTAGTAAAATCGATCCACAAAGAGACAAATTTACTGTAAAATAGACCCACAAAGAGAGAGGTTGAGACATGTTTCTGAATGTGGAAAGCCTTTCAACACAAAGATGGAATTTAGTTTTTTTGCATTCTTATGCCCATTTATTATCTCTTTCTCTTCCCTTTGGGGGCAATTTCCTTTATCATTATGGGTCAGTTTGAAGGCAGTGATATTTTCTGACCCTGTAAGTTTTATCTTTAAGGGCCACTCCATCTCACTATTCACTTTATTATCCAGCTATGTAATTTGAGTGTCATTTTGGATTGTAATTGCAGTGTTCAATGGCATCTCATGTTCCTCTTCTCTGAAATATTCTTGCATGACCCTGCAATAGCTTATGTTTCCCATTTTTCATTTCTTTTTCTCTTCTTCTTTCTCTGCAGCAGAATAAGAATTGGTGAACATCATAGCCCCTCCCTAAGACACTTTGCTCGGTTTTTTTTCTTTGATATATTCTGAGTATGGCCTCTCTTTTGTTATATACGATGTACTTTCTTGTGCACCAACTTTTTACAATTGTGATTGATTTCTTGGCTTTTCATGTTTTTACAGTGAAAAACTTCTCTGATTTTCCTGCTGCAACACTCTTTCACTTTCCATATTTTAAAATATTTCCTGTCAGTTGACTTCTTCATGACTTATGGGTGGAAAAATCTTCCTTTCAAGTCTTACTTTTTCCACAAGCAATAATAATCAAATATATATACAAGGAACATATAGAGAGAGTTGTCTGCCCTTGTCGGTCTGTCTGTTTGAGCCTACTGAATTAGGACCACCAAATTCTGCATATAGCTTCCTCTTACTATAACTGAAAGCAACATAAGGGGTTGGTTGTGCCAGGAAAAAGGAATGTGCCTGGAATGGGGTTGTGTCTCCTAAAACCAAACAGAAAAGAGACAGAATCACCAAAGCAAGTACAGTCTTCAGAACTGACATAACTGAGCGAATTTAAAAGAGAGACTGAACCAAAATGAGGCAGAAAAATAGAATGATCCTGAAATAGGATTGCTTCTCAATAAACCTTACAGAAAAGCAATAAAATGGAGAAATTTTGAGCAGGTCTCTGTTTTGGCCCAGCTAAATCGATGCTGAATGTTTGAAAGCTAGAATGCTCTTCAAAGCCACATTGGCTATAGCCCTTTTTTGTTAAAACATAGAAAATTCTAAGAGTTTATAGAGTTGAAGGAAAAATACACTTGATGGAATTTCTATTTTAAAAAAACTACTAAAAAAAATCAAAGGACAAATTTTAACAATCCCCTTTAAGAAATATGAAATAAAAATGAACTTCATAAAAATAACATTGTATTTAAAAAATACAAACATTTTCATAAAGCATGTACATTTTCCTTTTATTTAAAAAAATCTTAAGAGATTAAAAACCTTAGAGACCCGAGCAACACTAGCTTAATCTGCTAGTTTTCTGTAAATCCAGGTATGAAGTAAGGTTATTCTGTCCAATATTGTGCCCAAGACAAATACAGCTATCATTAACACATTGAAAAAGGCTTCCAACTTTTACTTTCCGGCTACGTCTAGACTGGCACTTTTTTCCGTCAAAACTCTAAGATGGAAAAAAGCGGCAGCCATGTTCATGCAAATGGAACAGGGAAAATGTAAATCCCCGCTTCATTTGCAATTCCGACTGGCCTCCTTTGCATGCCTTTTCCGGCAAAGGGGGCCAGTCTAGACGTAGCCTCCATGTCTCACTTCAACTGAAATGAAGGGTAAAATCTGTTGTGTTTATTCAGGTCATATACTACGTTCCTGCACAAAACTAAAGGGCAAGAACAAATTAATGCCAAAACGTAGTGGTTTCCAATGGAACCATGGAGTCTATACAATCTCCTTCTGCCTGCAGCAATAGTGGAAATTTGTAACAGTCAGAGGATGTACCTAGAAAGACCCTCAATCAAGCAGATCCTAGCTATCTTCATGAAGGGACTTGCTCCCTGCACTCCTTGAAGGCCTGTAAGGAGCTGAGCCACCCAGCCATTTAGGGTAGTTCTGTGTTCCACACTGAGTAGTTCATAGACTGTAATGTACAATAACCTTGTAAGTTAGAGAAGTATCATTATTCCCGTTTCATAGATAGGAAATTGGAACAGAAAGACTGTGTCCATCACATGAGAAATAAGGGCTTGAATGTAGGCCTCCTAAGATAAAATCTCAGAGTAGCATCCTAATCCCTTAACAGCTTTCTTTCTGAGCATGGAACACCAACAGGCAGGCAATAGTTGACCTGTAGACTAATTGCACTCTTGTGCTGCATAGAAGGGAATAGGTAGCTGTCTCATCCTTTTCCTAAGAAGCACCCCATAGTTTTTTTTTTTGTTTTTTGTTTGTTTTTGTTTTTGCATGTGGCCACATACAGCTCAATACAGTTCCCCCTATCAACCATTGGCCTTTTTCCTTTAAAAAGACCATATGGATGTTTGTAAAAGAAATTATCTAGCTAATCAGAAGTGTGATGAGTATCCTGCGTAGCTCCTTTCTCCAAGTTCAAGGATCCATCACATAGGGCGGCTGAGAGATACTGTCAAGTATCAGAGGGGTAGCCGTGTTAGTCTGAATCTGGAGAAGCGGCGAGGGGTCCTGTGGCACCTTATAGACTAACCGAAGTGTTTGGAGCATAAGCTTTCGTGGGCAAAGACCCACTTCGTCAGATGCATGTGACGAAGTGGGTCTTTGCCCACGAAAGCTTATGCTCCAAACACTTCGGTTAGTCTATAAGGTGCCACAGGACCCCTCGCCGCTTCTCTGAGAGATACTGCAGGCCCCAGCACAAGATGCGCAGGGGGCTGGCTCCATGCCCATGGAATGGGTGGGACCCCAAGTTGAAAGGGCAGAGCCAGGGCAGTCCGCCTTTAGTGCTGCCCAGACTGCGGCATGGCCTCCCCCAGCTCTCAGCAACTGAGAGCTTCAGGTCCCCTTGAATCACCAGGCCTGATTGCCCCTTGTGCTCCTCCATCAGCAGGTCTGCAACACATCTGCCCCAGAAGATTTGCTCACCTCCACACTCTACAGTATATTAATCTGGATACTTTCTCAAGCAAAACTCCAGGTGGTTCAATTGGAATTCTGTCAGAATAAGAACACTCATAGTTCTTCAAGTAGTAAAAAAAGAACTAGATAAATTCATGGAGGTTAAGTCCATCGATGGCTATTAGCCAGGATGGGTAGGAATGGTGTCATTAGCCTTTGTTTGTCAGAGGCTGGAAATGGATGATAGGAGAAGGATCATGAGAGGATTACCTCTCGGGCATCTGGCATTGGCCACTGTTGGCAGACAGGATACCAAGCTAGACGGACCTTTGGTCTGACACAGTATGGCCGTTCTTAGTGTTCCTATGTGTGCTCCACTGTAGCTGTATGTGCACCCCTGTACCTGCCATTGGAGATTTTTGGAGCAATGTCTGTTGAACCCACAGGTGTGCTCTCCTTCCATTGTGATTGCATCAAGGCTATCTAGCACTGCACTCAGCCACCTTTAGCCTTACCAGGAGAGAGCAGTTGTCCCTTCCTTATCTGTATCATTAGCATAATTAGTGGATGTTATTGTTTCTTTTGTTCTCAATAACGTTTCCTTTAATTTAAAAACTCCCTTGGACTTACAAAAAACCTGAAATTCAACAACTTTGTTTCTTAACCTGTCTGGTGGCATTCCCCCCATTTTTTTACCCTCTCCCCTCCAAGAAAAGAAAAGAAATGAAAAGAAGAAGAGGAGTGAAGATGACTTGCTGCTTCTGCATTCCTCATTGCTAGAGATTGATCTGCCTCCAACCCCCACAAGGGGTGTTCTTAGCTCTACCAGCTCTGAACTGTGCCTCTTCTGTAAGCAGTTTCTAAAATAGTCAGATACTCTCACTGTATCGGATGCTTGGCACAGTCTCACAAAAGTGCTTCAACTTTCACAGGAACTGGGAGCTGAAGTTTAAAACTCCTCCTTAAGAAGAAGGCACTTCTGTCTCCAGGGGACTCCTGATGGATTATCCCCAGAGCCTTTAACTCAACAAGGGTAGAGTTGTTAAAAATCCACAGCAGAGTCCTCTGGTAAAGCCTCCTAAAAATAAGTTCTGCAGCCAGAGGGGTTTCCTCAGAGCTGTCACCTCGGCACTGACAGAAAAACCAACTCCTCCAAGTGGTGGGCAGTCAGAGGGGACTCCCCAGAGCTGCCACCTTGGTACCATGGCACTGATTACCTTGAAGGGCCTCCCCACACCAACTCTGCTCTGATTGCATCTCACCTGAGAAGCCAGGGACAGGCAGGCTCTGAAGCAATGTTAAGGAAACACAATTACCATACCCTCTCTAAAAGAGTGGCACAGTGGAATATTTTGGTACTAGATGTGACAGAACTCCCATCTAGGGAATGCTCTGCACTTTCCCAAGCATCACCACTGACAGTGTACTGCAAACTCTTCTCTGCAGTGGATCCATGGTAACACATGAGACCTGTGGCTTTGGTACCCAAGGAAAGAGAATTACTGTACCATCTGTAAAAGTGTGGCACTAACAAATGTTGATACCTGGTGCAAGAAAGCTCTCATCTAGGGAGTGCTCTGCACCATCTCAATTATTCGTGTGGATAAAATACCATGGACATTCATCTGTGGTACTCTGGTACCCTGGAGACGTGGGCTATGTCTAGACTTCCCCCTTTTGCACAAAAAAATATGCAAATGAGGCAAAGCATGGAATATCACCATACCTCATTTGCATAATTAATGAGGCTCTGTTTTTGTGCAAGAGGCTTTTGTGCAAGAACCGTTCTTCCTCTTTTTTTTCAGGAAGAACGGCTCTTGCGCAAGAGGAGGGTTTTGTGGAAAAACTGAGCCTCATTAATTATGGAAATGAGGAGTGGCGATATTCCACACTTTGCCTCATTTGCATATTTTTTGTGCAAGAAAGGGTAGTCTAGACATAGCCCCAATGTGTAGGGAAGAACTGCAATCCCCATTATGCGGTACCAGGGCCCCAATACTAAGCACATATAGGCACCTGGAATCACCTGGGTCATGTACTGCTAATATCCCAGTCAGAGCCACCCATACCCAGTGACAAGTCTGACAGTGGCCAGGAGGACGGCATGGCCTACTGTCACAATACAAAGATCCTCCCCAGTTTCACCGAGCCCATCCATAATCACAGTATGGGACCCAAGCATTCATGCCTTCACCCCCCCATCATTGACTTTGCAATCCTTGGACAATATAAACATACAAGTCTCAGTTAGCCAATGTCTCTCAAAGTGGTTGGTCTCCTACAAAGAGGCTGTCCAGGACCCCGAGCCAGGGGTGCAGGAAGCTTTTTCAGACCAGGAGGATCTTGCCAAAAGGATGGTAGACGATTTGTAGATTCCCCATCAGGAGGTGGCAGATACACACCACAATTGGGGGATATTCTGTGCAACTCCTCCTCATCCAGAATTGCCCTCCCCAATTAGAGAGTTTATTCTAGATCCTACCAACTGCATTGTTGTGGATGTGGCTAATTCATGAAGCAAACAACATAATGCCAATTCAGCCCCACACAATCGGGTTTGGCAAGATGAAGTAGCTATTGCTGACATGACTGTCTAGAATTGCAAATTACCAAAGTGTCATGGCTACATGTGATTTTATTAATTATAGGAAACTGAGAGTGTTTCTGGAAAATTTACTGGAAACACAAAACTAACAATTTCAGGCCATGCTTAAAGAGGATCACTTAATAACCATATTTGTGACAGAACTGTATGTAGCTGATACAGCGGCCTGCTTGTTTTTTGTGACATTGGTATGGAGGTGGGCTTCTTGACTACATCTTCTGGATTGCCCAGATTGTTGCAGAAGACAAACTCTTTTGTGGATATGACAAATTCTTCTCTTGAATCCTGGATTCCTGGATCACATTATGGTCCCTGAAAGCTGCACTGCAGCACAGAAAAGAAGATATACTTCTCAGTCACACAATACTGACCATCTCAGCACTGTTATGAGCCAAAGGTTAAGAGGTCCAGAGCTCAAAAGGGAAGCAGTCTGCACCCAATCCACTACTTCTCAAGCCGCCTTTTCTAAGCACTTTTCATGAGGCGGTTGAGGGCCAGAACCTTGCAACATCAGATGCCATCTACACACCTATCATGCCCCTCAGAAATCACCTGGCTCTATTTTGTTGGTCCTACTTTGGGCAGGACTCGATGATGTCCTGAGGTCTCTTCCAGCCCTATGATTCTATGATTCTATGATTCTCTTTTCCAGCAATTGTTTCACTTCTGGTAGATGGATCCTGGGGATTATTTCAAAAAGTTATGCCATTCAGTTCTTGTCCCTTTCCCACTACTATCCTCCTTCCTCTTCCCCTTCAGGGGTCCTTCTCATGAGAACCTATTTCATCAGGAAATATATCATTTGTTATTACATTGAACCAGTCCTGGTGTAATTCAGGAGCAAGGGCATTTACTCCTATCATTTCCTGATCCTAAAAATGGAGGGTGGTTGAATTCCCCCTCTAGATCTAAGGGCATTAAACAAATACAGGAAGGAACAGATGTTCAAGCTGGTCACACTAGCAGCCATTATTCCAGCTCTAGAAGATGAGCTTTCCTACAGTTTACTTTTTGGCAGGACCATTATCAGTCCAGACTGCTCCACCTAGGTTATTTATCATAGTTCTCCTCTGAGAGAGGCATAAGGATCTTGTGCAAAAAGGAAACATCCACACTGCATGCTTTTGCACAAAAACCTCTTGCGCAAAAACAGATCAGAAGAGATTATGCAAATGAAACACGAGAAAATGCTAATCAGCACTTAATTTGCATTACCTCTTCCAGCAAAACATGTAGTGTAGACATACCCTCACGCAGCTCCATTAAGGTACATCCTGCAGTGAAAATATCCTTAAACAACCAGGTGGACAAATACTCAGTGTTTGCTCACCTGCTGATGTGTAGATTCCCAGGAACTGGAAAGCTCTTCCCACGTGTGACACCACCTGGTCCAGCCTGAGATCTTAACCTAGTTCTCAGGGCTTTGACTAGACCTCCCTTTGAGTCCATGGCAACTTGCTCTCTTTTACATATGCACATGAAAATACATGTACAAGAAATGTTCAATCCCTTCGTTAAAAGACAAATTAACTCTAGAGCCATATCTCAAGTTTCTTCCTACCATCTCTGCATTTTCCATATGAATCAATAGATCCATCTCCATGGTTTTTTTTCCTGCAAGCCCACTTTGTGACAACAGAGAGACAATTCTGAATATGCTATGTGTTAGAAGAAGTTAGCATTCTATTTGCAGAAGATTAAGGATGTTAGGAAATCCCCTAAATGCGTTCTATTATCAACAGAAAGATTCCGAAGTTATTGGCTCAAAAACTATCCAGCTGGGTCCCTGGTTCTATTATCATTGTTATCAAGGGCATATAACATTTCGATCCAGAGTCCATATGTACTCCATGAGGTCAATTTCTACCTTGGTCACATTCCTTACAGATATTCATATCTTAGTAATCTGTAGAGCAGTGACTTTGGCCTCTGCCTACACACTCAGGCTATGTCTACGCTACAAAGTTAATTCCAACTAACAGCCATTAGTTCAAATTACCTTTA
>JANRFK010003679.1:17382290-17393476 GCA_030068395.1 Apalone spinifera
CCACTTGTCCCCCTAAACCTTTCCCACAGGTCCCCTTTTTCCAGGACTTCCTCCCTCCCCCGTGCAGGAACTGCATCCTGAGAGTGCCTTACCTCCATGAGGAGGACCCCAACAGTGGACTTCCCCACTCTGAACTGGTGGCCCACTGACAAGTAGGTGTTGGGGGTGGCAAGCTGCTACCTGGCAAAAGTAACCCGCTTCTCCAGGGGGGTAGCAGGCTGCAGGTTGGTGTAGCATCTCTGGAGGGCAGGTGCGAACCAGGCACACAGCTCCAAGAAGGTGGCCTTCCACATGTGGAAGTTGTTGAGCCACTGCTGGTCGTCCCACCGCTCCATCCCCAGCCGGTCCCACCAATCGGAACTGGTGTCCAGCTTCCAAAATCGTCTCTCAACCGTGGGATGTGGAGACAAGGGCATTGCTCCTGCATCCAGGCAGAGGGATTCACAGATCAGCTTGGAGTCGAGCTGGGGCAGGACCATCAAGAAGGTCTGCTGAAACTGCTGCATAACCTGCAGCAGGACAGTGTGGGGCCATAGCAAAAAAAATAATGCTGTGGCATCCAACAAAGGAGGACAACCAGAACATGCACTGGTAAAGCTTTGCTGTCCCTCGGCGAGGTAGGCAAGCCTGCAGCAGAACCTGAGAAATGGCTGTCCAGTGCGGTCCCTTTAAGCATGCATCTCTGATAGCTTTAGGCAACAGCACCCAGAAATAACTGCTGATGTAATGCCCGTTCTGGGTGGCCTTTTATGCAAGAGCACATCCAATGAGTGTGGACTCTGTCTTTCGAAAAAGCAATCTACTTTTGTGCAGTGTGGACACTCTCTTTCGAAAGAAGTTTTTTCAGAAGAGATCTTCCAAAAAAGCTTCTTTTGAAAGAAGCCTTCAGTCTAGATGTACCCAAGGTGAGTAACTTCCTCTTCATGCTTTAAGAACTTCAAGACTGGCTCAAGAATGTTAGTGCCAGTTGATGTGGCCAAGCACCGTTTGCTTTTGTTGGTGTCCTTGAAGACATATATTTGAAGAACAGTTTGTCATTCACACATAGTAGCTTCTACATTCTGTGGGGGAAAGATACTTTCTGTGCTATCATGGGTATTGGCCTTAGAAATGTCTGTGCTATTTTGTAATTAATAGTAAGCTCTCAGGAGGCTGGTCACTAAGAAGAGTGGGTAGAGAACACTTTTATTTACTGCATAACTGATCTCAGGATCAGATCTGTAGTTTGTGGCAGTGTAAGTAGGCATATGGAAAAGTGTTTAAGATTATTGTTTTTATTATTTAAACTATTCTTTAATAAAAATAAAACTTTATTTATTAGAGGGATTTATTACATGATGGAATTAAAGCCCTGTTTCCGAATCACTTTGCTGTAGATTTATTTGCATTTTGTGATATTTCACATAAATAGGATATTGATTTATTTTAATGCAAGACTGAAAAAAGGCAACAGCAGGGGACAAAGAGAAAAAAAATGAATAATATAAAATAGCCAGATGCCATGGTTGAGTTATTTGGAACAGAATAAGCTGCTCGGGTGCCATTTCTCCTTCATACAATAGGATAGAACACTCTGAAATTAAATAAAAGTTTAAGTAAAGAATGAAAGGAAAGTGCTTTTGCCAACCATACACACATCAACTGAGCAAGCACAATCTCTTTAATGAAAAAGTATTAGGTCCAGGAGAGATATTTAAAGTTGGTTTTGGTTGACTGAAAAAGAAATGCACAAAAATTGTTCCATTTAAAAATATCAGGCTGCATCCTCAGCTGGTGAAAATGTGCTCAAGTCCACTTAAATCTGTACAGTAGGGATCATTTAAACCAACTGAGGAATCTGGCCCATAACACCACATCTCTAAAGGGAAAAGACAATTAACTGCAGTTGATTATGATACATTTTCAGTAACAAATTAAATAAAGTTTGTAGTGTATAAAGCTTCATGGATTATTCAGGAGAACTGAGGAAGCACCTGAACATATGCTTCCCTCCAACCTGGGGCATGGCGCCTCTTATGTAATTGTATTCTTTAGTGTCCCTACAGTAATTCCAGGTAGCTCATAGGGAAAATAGTTGTCAGTATAATTAGATCCTTTTAAAGTTTTTTCTAAAATCTGTAAATGCTAATATTAAAAAAAAACAGTTTCCTTAGCAAAGCCCCATTGTAAAGGAAAATGCATTTTTGTGGGGCCAAAGCCTGAGGTCTTAATGAAATTGCCACACTCCCCAGGACTCTTATTACTTAAATAACAAGATCAAAAGTGTACATCATTATACAGTTGGGGTTAAGGTACAAAAAGCTTAGTGCCTATCTGTGGCAGAGATAGGACATGAACCAAGATTTCTTGATTGACAGCCTTGTGCTTTAACCACAAAAATATCCTCTCCCTTGCTCCTTTTGTTTTTATTCTGTAAACTCACATTGAAACCAAGGACTGAGAAAAGGGAGGCATAGGATAGGAATAAGAAATGTGCAAGAACCAAATTTGCTTTACACAAGTCTTTCCTTGCTCACAGAGCATTTGATCAGTGCTAGACAGGCCCCCCCCCCCTACAAAACTCAAAGAACATTCAATTCAGGTTGGCCTTACATTTTGAACAAAGATCGGAGTCATTTAGTTGCTTATTTGAATGATTTTACAGTCTATAATTGTGACTGACAGACTTGATTCTTCTAATCATCCAGCAGTTCAGTAGAGGTGGAGTATGAGTGACACAAATGCTTTCCTCACATTGGCCAAATATACTACAAGTAATGTGTTGCTTTCAAGTGCCTTACAAGCCATAAACCCATATCCCAACTACTTTAATCACATTTGTTAAATTGGTCTACTTCCAGCAAATCAAGGGGACCTGGCAAGATAAATCTCTTTTCCTAGCAGAAAAGGGCAAGAGGATGTCTTATCAGTATATTCCTTCAAGCAAAACTTGTGCTGACAACATTGCGAAGAAAGTCACATTGTTGTGGATCTGGTGGCGTTATTATGAGGAGGAAAGACCAAGAATCTAGTAGAGTCAAACAGGGAACACTACTCTTCCCATCACCACCATGACCTCAATTCTCTTTGAAACTGAGACATCAGCACAAAAAAAGACAATATAGACAGTCATTGGGGATTGTCATTTCAGTGTGTAAAAAATCCTATTCCTACAGTGACTAAGGACAGGACAACAAACAACCCCCCTCTCCCCCTCCCAGCACTGAACTCAGTTTTCCCATCTTCAGTTATACATTACATCATTAGTCCAAATGAATTAGTCCAGTTAGCTGTGTGTCACAATCATGAGTGCTGCCCAGCAGCTGGCGATTAAGGGGTTAACTCTGTCCCTAGCTAGGTATCTGGTCATCCAATAACAATGCAGGTAACAATTTCAAACTGGGACAAAGGAGTCTTTATCTTTCCCTCATATGTCTGAAAAGCAGAGCAGTTTCTTCCAGGTATTAAGGGAGATGGAAGACATGTCTCTCTCCAAGAATGGACTTCTTACAATGTGTAAGTAGGGAAAAGTTTAGCTAGTCCGTCAGGTTTTGTTGTTTTCCTGGTTTGGGAATTTGGAACTAATGTCTGAGCTGGATAAGAGTTTGGTCTTTCTTTGAAACTATCTTTTAATCCAGGGGGTTCCCTGAGAATCTTTGTTAATTGGTGGCTCTGCCCATCTAGCCTCTTTACTATGCTTGCAACTATAGTTTTGTTTCAATAATAAAAGTTTGTTTTCTTTCTTTTTTTTTTTAAATTAAGCAGTACTGGTTGATTTTTTGTATCCTGGAAGGTCTGTCTGTGGGTCCCCTCTGTTTTTCCCAACTCCAAGCAAAATGGAGGTTGGGGCAGGGGAGAGTTTTACCTTAGGGAGGAGGTTTCCCAAGTGATCTCTTCCCTGGTTTTCTTGGAATTACTTGGGTGGTGGCAGCAGATTTCCCAAAATCTGGTATTAGGATTTTTGGGGGAAGTTTTTGTACTAAAGCCTGTAAAGACAAGGTTTTTGGGGTGCTCTTGTGAGCTCCCACGTCTGTATTTGTCATGCCAGTATGGGGAACAGCCTTGACAATGTGTGACGCACTCATCATAGCTAATGGCAATTATGGGTAGTGTCATAGATTCTGTAGCAGGGTTACAATCTTCCCTTTATAGTATTGACTACATTCAAGCTTACATACTTACCTATATTGTAATGGTTGGACTCACTTTCCACAGGGCTCTTCTCTCAGGGTGGCTTTGGGCAGTAACTGGCAGCTCCGATGCCGACACGCCCCCTTTGGGTGAGGTGTTACTCTTCAGGACACTGCCCTCCAGCAGTGACCATTCTGGTCTTGGTCCACGCCCCCTTCCGGGGGTGGGGGAGGGGAGTCATTGTTCTTCCTCCACTCCTCCTCCAGGGTCCTCCCTACTCCCTAGGATCTCCAGTTCTTCTCCCACTCTGCCTGCCCAGTTGCCTCCTGCAACCCTGGTTTGCGGATTTATGGCCTGGGGCTTCCCTGGCTTGAACTCCCTCAGCCTAGCTCAGCTGCCTCCTTGCAACCCGGCCTTTTAGGGCTGCCTCCATGCAAGCCCCACTGCCTCCTTGCAGACCCTAGGGCCTCAGGCCAGGTGGCCTGGGTTTGCTAGGCCAAAGCCTCTCTCATTGCAAGCAGGTAGCTCCCCCTGCTCCTCTCAGGAGCTGCTCTTATATTCTCCAGCTGGGCCGTCGTTAGCTGGGCTTCCTCCTGACTCCGAGTCTCAGCCCCTGAAAAGGGCCAGTACAGGGCAATGCCCTGCCACAATGTTATATCTACTATATGTAACCCCTCTTGTTCACTAGCCCAGAGTGAGGTTATTCAACATAGAGGAAGCCTTCTGACTTCTTACACAACTGTGGGAGGTTAGGCCTGAGGCTCTTTGGTGTGCTCTGCGTTGTGTATGTGTGCGTGCACCTCAGACCAGACCCATTCAGATAAACCACCAGGAACAGGCATTATTCAGTAAAAAACATAGAACAGGATCACTGTTCAACAGCCCCTCTCCTCAGCATGCAGCCTGCATGCTGTGTCAGCTTAGTTCCTGCTGTGACCCTGCTGGGGGCAAAGGGGACATCCTGGCAGGGACCAGAAAGTTCTCTCAACATGCTGCACTTTGTAGTTCACAACTTGTAGTTTCCAGGGTTGCTGTTGAAGCACACTGGATTTTGGGCTACATATATATTTCAGAGAGTTTGTCCGTCTGTTTGTTCAAGGACTTCTTCTAAATGGTAAGAGCTAGGACCCTCAAATTCAGTATACCACTGTCTCTTACCATCACTTAAAGCAAGGTAAAGCATTTTGTTGTTCCCAAAAATGGGATGTGCCTGGAATGGGATTGCTTCTCATAAAGCCATACAGAAAAGAGCGAATCACCGGGCAGGTGAAAAGGGAGGGCTGGGCACCCCTACCCCAGGACTTCCCTAGCCCCAAGCCCTTTAGGGCGGGCAATGGGGACTGAAGCGTCCCTGCCCTGATTCATATGGGAGCATTGCTGACCCTTCTTCTTTACCAGGGAGTGAGGGGAAAGTGCACAGTTTGCTACATTCCTCACTCTGGCTGGGGAATGTGTGTGTGGGGGGTGGGGGCAGATGAACCTGGACTTTCTCCAGTTTATGGATGAAGAAACTTATGTTCAAGAAGGAAAGCAATTTGCACACAAAGAAACACAGCAAATTAGTGGCTGAGGTGGGATAGAATCATGAGTCCTTGCCCAGAGCACTAGCCACTGGACAAATCTGATTCTGCCACTTTCTCTCACCACTGGTTCCTTCCTACTGAGATGCCCAATTCCCAGCACATCTATATTGTGGTAAAGCTTTGGTCGTGCCCCATGGGTCCTGTGGTTATTCTCAGTGGTTACTGTATGCCTCATAGGCTCCCTGTGGCCCTCCATACTGCCTCTTATCTTTTCTAGAAACTAGGGTCACAACTGAGCCTGGCTTATCATTGGCAAAGTCAAAGGATTGGGATGAACCCTCTCCATAGTCTTGGCCTCCTTTTCTAGGAACAGACTTTTTTAGTGGCATGGGAAGGGATGAGGGAACCCAGGCCCACACACTACTCTGGGTTCCAACTCAGCAACTGGCAGGGTTTTCCCCCTAAACCCCAAACAACATTCTTTTCCCTGGACCACTTCCCCCAAACACTCCTCTAGCATCTTCTCCCTGGTACCAGTGGGAATCTTTCATGCTTTGACCCAATACTCTTTCCTTTTTGTAATCCCCAGCTCTCCATGCAGCACACTTTCTCTTCTCAGTCTTTCACTCTTTTCCTCCCCCCACCCTTATGTGGGGGAAAACTTTTTAAAGTAGCCCGGCAGGCCTTAGTTGGCTGCAGATGCCTGATTAGCCTGATGCTTCAGGCAAGCTCCCTACAAACCTCAGCTGCCTGCCTGCCTTGATTATGTGGCTGCAATCTCTGACAGTTTATTCAGGAAAGAGAAAACCATTCACCCAGCTCCTGGTATGTCTGCTCTCCACCAAGCTATTATTTCCCTGGGTCTGTCAACATATCCAATTGTTGGGAATGTGATGAGAAAAAAATTGAATGCAAAGACTGTCAATAACTAATATAATTTTGGATAAATCTTTCTTGTGCAAAAAGAGGACAGAAAATATTTCAAATGAGCTGTTGTAACTCCTAGATCTTACCTCTAAGACATTCACTTATATGCTCCCTGCCTGAAACATTCAATGCTCCTCTAGCGCTGCTCCTATTTTTACAACAGTTAAATTGTCCACTCAGGACATAGACACTATACTTCATGACATAATGGCACAAACTGGGTACAGATTTCCAAATATCAAATACAGTGTTCAAGAGGCACGTTCATTAGACAATTTGCTAAAAATGCAAAGCTCAATCATGGTGGGTGGTAAAACCTTATTTTCAACATATTTTGAATAGGAAAGAAATATCAGAAATTATAATTGACTTGTTGAAAATCCACAGAACGAAAAAAGACCCAGATCTGACAAATACATTTTGCACAGCTTTGATTATGCAGTAAGCCAAGTGCTTTTACAAGTCTCTTTTGGTCTGCCATTTTCATCTGAAGAGAGGGGCAGGAAAGGGTTTTTTTCTTCCTATGCATCTTTTCAAAATTTCATTTTCCCTCATTCTGAGTCAAAGTCAAAATCCAAAAACTTGAAATATTTCCATGAACTGAAAATCTACAAAAATAAATTCAGAATAGGCCAATCACAACATTTCCATTTGATAATTTAAAGAAATCCACAAGCTTTTAGAATTACATGAGGGTCAAAGGAAGGGTGGAAAACTTAATTTTGTTTATTAAAGTCCATAAAAACCATATTCTGAGAATAACATTTATGAAGCTAAGCAATCAAAAATTCAAATTTTAATGTTATTACCTCTGTTAATACTAAAGTTAATGATGCAGATGTATTTCCTTCAGAATAGCCATTATGATACAATCTTTATATTACAATATCTAAACCATTATCACATTTTTCAGTCTGGTAGGATTTCTCATCCTTTTAAACTGATACTAATTGACAAAATAACCCGGTATATCTTAATTGACTTAGACTTCCTGAATAAAATACTCAGTTGAAATCAATAGCAAAACTCCTACTGACAATCAATAGAGCTGAGATTTTACCTCTTAAGCTCTTATCTGTCTAAAGTATAAAACATTTTCTTTTATTCTCCTGGATAGAAAAATTATTCCATAGGGCACTTCTGCACCATGAGATAAGGTCAACTCTAGTATGGTCAATTTCTGGCAACCCGATTTGGAGAAGTCAAAGATCTGTGTCCTTACTACAAAGAAGACTCAAATGTTAGCTGAAGTAGTGCGTTCCCATTAGGGAGTCTACCATCAACTCAGAGTGAGGCAATGGGGTAGCTTTGCAGTCTGGCCTATGCATCCAGTGCCCACTAGTTCCAAAAGTGCTGCAGTTGATTAGAGGGGCTCATATTGGCTATATCCCGTAAGCCAGTCCTATTGTCCCACCCCCATTGTGTGAGATAAAGGGCACACAATGTGCTCATGCCTTTTTGTGCTTTGGTTGCCCATGAGGACACCAGAGCACTGTGAGCATGAAGCCCAGTGTGTTGGAAAGCGTTGTCATGCTCATGGATGTCATGATGCACCTCATGGCACTGGATTTTACACATGTTACTCCATTAGAAAGAGGATGAGGATGAACCTTGGTGTGGCACAGAGTCCCTGCTCTGGCAAGACCTGGCACTCATACTAGCACACCCACCAGTCAATCCTGTGGACACAGTGGAATGCTAGTTCTGGCACCGTGAGACAAGCTCAGACTGGTGGGACTGCCTCATGATGCAGAGATGGGATGATCAGCAGTGGCTGCAGAACTTCCGCATGTGGGACATGTTCTTGGAACTGTGTGAATGGCTTTCCACTGCCCTAAGGTCTCACAATACCCACATGAGACCTGCTCTGACCATGGAGAAGCTCATAGAAATTGCTCTATGGAAGGTTGCCACACAAGACAGCTACTGGCCATTTGGGAATCAGTTGGGGGTGGGGAAATCTACAGTTTGGGCTGTTCTCATACAAGTAGCCAAGGCCATCAATATCATCCTGCTAAGGAAGATAGTGACTCTAGGGAACACGGACAACATAGTGGAGGACTTTGCTGCCGTGGCCTTCCCTAACTGCAATGGCACCATAGTTGGCACACATACCCCCATGTTGGCCCCTTAACACTATGCCTCAGAGTATGTCAACCACAAAGGGTACTTCTCCATGGCTCTATTGGACCACAAGGGCTGCTTCACTGACATCAACATGGAACGGTCAGGAAATGTGCACGATGCTTGCATCTTTCAGAACTCCTGAATTTTTCTCATCTCTTCTGTAAAGACTTCACTGAAAGTCTCTCTAAAGACAATGGAGAAGTGTTATGTGCAAGGCCAAATGTTCACTTTAAAGCAGTTACTTCCCAGCAGGTGCCCAGATGTTTCAGGGGAGCATTGAGACACACTTTCACACTTTCTAGAGGAAAGCAATCATGGCAAGGGGCCTGCCAGGTCAGGAGCCTGCAGGCGGGAGGGGAGGTGGCAGCAGAGAGCAACTTCCCACTGTTTCTGGCGCATGCTGGGTCCAGCAGACTGGATCTCTCAAAGACACTGCTATTTTCCCAGCCAGGGCAGAAGTCTGTGTGTGTGGGAGGGTCAGCTTCTTGCTGTGCTCAGCACGTGCTGGGTCCGACACATGTGCCCTCCCAGGGAGAGTGCTAATAGGTTCTCATCCGCCTTCATTCAGGTCGCCATGTGACATATCAGTCTTCTCTGAATCAGAGAGAGTGATCAGGAGCATATGCTGAGTGAATGTGGCCAGAAATCTGGGCCTTACACTGCACTGCTTTGTGGTACCATGATGCCAGACCACTTACTGGAGGCTTGGCATGGGAAGGTGTCCTACTGCAGAGGATGGAATAAGGCTGGCTCCCAAAAACCTTGTGGGAAGGATCAAAAAGTTCCTATATGAAAGTTTCAAGGAGCTGTGCAGACAAAACTCCCACTCCATCTGCTGGTCTGCATCCCCCCCCCCCACCCCGCTGTGTAGGCAGAAAGCACACTGCACCTCACATCCCATTGCCTGAACCCACTTGTAGTTAGCCAAAGTTTGTGAATTCATCAAAAGCGATCTCCCCAGAGTCAGCAATGTCTTGGGGGATTTCCTGGGAGAGGGGATTGGCTCCCTATCCTGATTAGCTCCTGGGTCTCAGGCAACAACAGCTGGTTTGTCTCCTCCTGTTTCTCTTCCTCCTCTGCCATCCCACTCTCCTCCAGGCTGACACCAGGCATGTCTTGTTTGGATTCAACGACCAGGCTGAGGACGCTGGCTGCCCCCCTCCCCCTCCGCCCAAAATGGTATCCAGCTGGTCATAGAAGCACCATGTGTTATAGGACTGCCTGAGCTTTTTGATCTTTACCCTACACTGCTGGGCATCCCTGGAATAGCCTTTAGCTGCCACGCAAGTTGTGATCCTTGATCGTTCAGAGCTCAGGCAGGATGGTTTCATCTCCCCACGTCTCAATGAAGTCCAAGGTTTCCCAGACACTCCAGTCTATGTACTGGGAGATTTTGGCAAATCTAGTAAATTGCTTACCGCTAATAGCAATCAAGCAAGCAGGCCCAAAATAGTCCTAGACAGCAGCTTGAGCCTGATCAAGTTGGGAGGAAGCGGTTTTGGGTGCCACAGAGAACACGGCCTGATCCTGTGTCCTGCCTAATGGCCAGATTTCTATTGAAATGGCTGCACAATACATTTAGAAAACAGGAAGCTTGTCTAGATGCCCTCCGGGATATATTTGACAGGGCCCCCAGGGCATGCAGATTCTAAAAAACCCACATCTGGCTAATGGATGAAAAGAAGAAAAACCTCTTGCCTAACCTTTACAAAGTTTTTGACTGATGTGTTTTTGTAATACTAACAGATAAATAGTGAAGAAAAGTTTGGGATAGTTGGACTCTTTGAGGACTCTTGGGACTCTTTGTGGTCTACATTTGGAAACATCTTCAGCCTGCTGCGGTGTCACTTGAGAGCCTCATTCAACTTCAGTAATTATCGAGGTTGGGGATATTGTACTAGCCTGTTGCAGATGTGTATAAGTACTTGAGACTAAAGTTTAGCTTTAAGTAAAAGCACTCTTGTGTTGTCCTGTTTATGCCATCCATCTATCAGTCAGATGGCCATGTTTCCCTTGAGTTATTTCCTGATACCACCTTGCAGTGGTTTGGGTTGAAAGCGCCCCAGGTAACAGCTGGTGCTCTTCTGTGCTCCTGGGAACTTAGAACACACGGGAGCAGAAATACTTGAAGTCATTGCAGTCTTCAAAGGATTGTTGGCAAAACTCATCTCATTGTGTACTGCACTGTGGTGCTCACTCACATTGCTGGCCATGTGGGACAGACCATTCTACTTTTCTACAGGACTTTTTGAGCTCACGGTCTATAGGACTCAAAGTCTATAGGACTTTTCCAGCTCACAGGTAGAGCAGTAGAGGTGGAAATTCTGGCCAGAGTGGACAGCTGCAGGAGGCCGCCCAGAAACCAATAGCTTCAAATTTCTGGCAATGCAGCATCTCTACTAGCAGAGCTTTGGCTGTGCAAAGTCGAGAAATAGCATTACTCTTGCGCTGTGTCTAGACTGGCCAGTTTTTGCGCAAAAGCAGCCGCTTTTGCGCAAA
>JANRFK010003679.1:17407565-17420097 GCA_030068395.1 Apalone spinifera
CTACCTCAATGAGGGACAGCAAAGCAGTCCTGTCTTAGAGTGCCCTGAGTGCCCGAACTCGGGACACCACAGCTCTCAGCCACATGGAGCCAGAGCTGCCCCTGGGCACCCCAGTGCGTCTCATGGGATCGTTGCCATCAGCTCAGCTGCACTTGGTGAAGACTGCCATCCGGAGGGTCCATCGGGGGGGCTGTAAGGATCCAGGAGGCCCTGAGGGAGAGCTTCCACCCCCCAAGGAGCCCTCAGAGCCTCCCCAGTCCTCCCCAATGGGGGCTCGTGCCCCATTCCTCCCTCATGTCTTTCCACTTCCCCTTCCTAGCCCCCCCACCCCCTTGTGGCCGACAAGCAAGCAGGCAACCCTGAGAACTGGCTGTCCAGGTTGGGGGTAGGGTCCCTTTAAGCAGGGAGCTCAGTGAGCCTCAGGCAGCAGCCCCACGCACTAAGTGCTAACCTGATGCCCTGCTGGCACTGGTTCTGGCCAGCCTTAACTTTAGTTCAGGGTTCACTCAGTGTGGATGTGCTGTTTGAAATAGTTTTTGTGTGTAGATGCACTATTTTGAATTAGCATAATTTGAATTAACTATTTCAAATTAAGTAAATTTGAACTAGTGCTGTAGTGTAGACATATCCTAAGTTTAAAAACAATGAGTAGTCCTGTGGCACCTTAGGGTATGTCTACAATAGCTCGTTAATTCGAACTAGGTAGGCAAATGAGGCAACCGGAGTTGCAAATGAAGCCTGGGATTTAAACTAAGTCCTTAGTTCAAATTAACGTTTCACTGCCACGTGTAGCCACACGGCAGTGAGTTCAGGCTAGTGAAATTTCAAAATGGCGACCGGACAGGAACATGCAACTGAAGCCTGGGATATTTAAATGCCGGGCTTCATTTGCAACTCTGGTTGCCTCATTTGCCTACCCAGCTCGAATTAACGAGCTAGTATAGACATACCCTTAGAGACTAACAAAAATCATGAGCTTTTGTGGGCAAAGCCCACTTCTTTAGATGAGCCTGAGTGGATTACAGTCATGGGCAGCATATAAACTGCTGCCTGGGAGAGCTAGCTCCTAGCCCTGCTCTTTCTGCCCCTTCTGCCAGAGGCCAGAGCGCCCCCCCCAGCTCACCCCCGCACTGCAGCGCCCCACCCCAGCCTTGGAAATGATAGGAGAGCAGGTGTCATGGCCACAGCTCTCCCTACCTTAAATACCAGGAGGCCAGGCAGTGTGACACAACGCTCCCGCCCTGGAGCAATAGGAAAGTGAGCAATCCAGCCCCAGTCACCTCAGCCCCGGAGCCCCAGTTGGGCAAGTGGTGTGGCGGCCTGAGCTGGGACTACCCCTCAAGGAATTGGAGACACACCAAGATGGAAGCAGGCCGGAGAGACCGGGGGGGTCACAGTTTGGGCACAGCACATCTGGCCGTTTGGGGAGGCACAGCCTCTCCCAGAACATGGTTCCAGTCAGTATATTGAGGCCAGAATGCTTCATGGATTGCAAACATATTTATTAAGCCTTATTAAAAAAACAGCATTTGAACTTGACTAAGGGAAACTCAGCTCTCATTTGTCCAGCCTCTTCATGGCAGCAGACAAACTCACAAACTCGGCCAAAAAATCTCATTCAATAAACCAGAACAATACTCTTTGCTTTGACATAACTACTCACTCCAGCAAGAAAGTATCCTAAGAAAAGTCTTTCCATAACTGCAGTGACTTATGTTTATCACTTTTTGTCTCAGAAAGTAAGATAAGGCCCAGGAACAGCATTTTATTTTCATTCTGATTTTGACTTTTTGCTTGTGACAGGTGTAATCTATAGGAAAAATAATAAGGCCATGACACTTAGCATTTTAATTCCTTTATTCCCTTTCATTCCCTAAGTTTTGTTCTTGTCTGGCCAGAATACACTTAGATGACGGTGACCTTGATGTGTTAAATGAAAAGGCAAATCCCCTGCACACATCTTTGCTTTTTCACATCACTGTTTATGTAAACCCTAATGGTTCCGGACGGAAATTATAAATTGATGTAATGAAGGAACTTTTTACTTTTCCAGGAAACTAACAGACATCATGGCTTGCAGATCACAGGACAGAAAACTGATTGATTTGAAATCCGGTCTATTCTACAGGGTAAAATATCCTTATCCTTCTTGAATTTTGTTTTGGTATACTATTGGTATGAGCAGCTGCCGCAATGCATAATGAATTTAGAAGGCATTATTAGAACAAGTAAGCAAATTCTCCCATTGCTTCCAGCCCCAAAATTATTTAAGCAAGCAATAGCCATTTATTTTTCCAGTCAAATGTGGAACTAAAAAAACTAAAGAAGACAAAAACCCCTGAGTATGATTAGACTCTGAGGGTCTTTTCCAGACAGAATTTTGTCAATATCAGTACTGGTGCATACTTTTAAGATCACCATCACGGGAGTTCAGCACAGAATGTCAGCCATGTGGTTCTCAAGAGGAAGTGATGTGGTAAAGCTAAGGCTGTGAAAAAAGAAACACCTTTGATATTTATAATCTTGGTGACTTTGGGCATATCGCTTCCTTGCACTTTAGGAATTTAGCTGAAAAACTAAGTGAAAAGAATGTCTTTCATGTCATGATGTATTCAGCAAACTAAGTTTCCCTGCTATGAAGTACCTGTGTTGATTTGTCCTTGTTCAGATCCAGTATCACCTAATGTATGCAGGATAAGGAAGCAGATGACTATGTATGACAGAAGAGACATTTGCTTATATTCACCCAATGAATATGGTTGAAAGCACATTAGTGATAAAGGACTGATTGATGGGACTTAGCAACAGATATGGTGATGCTTTCCAACTTTAAAAAGAACCTCAGAAAAATTTGAATTCAAGATCTGGACAAAGTTTCACGTTTACTCCCCAGCAGTTTGGCAAATCCAAAGATTTGTATTTGGATGGACAACCACAAGAAATGGGCACAATTGGCCACTTCAATATTTAATCCAAAGGACAGAACATTGCATAATGCAGCATTATGGAGAATAATCCCATTACCTCAATCTGTCCCAAAAAATTATTTTCCCGTCTTTGTTTTCTTCTGAATGAAATATTAAGTTTTCTACCATGAAGGATTTTAATTGGAACATTTGAAAGCCATAGATTACACTATCTTTCTTGGTGTCTTAACCATTGGTTTCTGTACATTTTAGGCTCTGCATCTCTGGGGATAATAGTGGATGAGAAGTTGGATATGAGTAAACAGTGTGCCCTTGTAGCCAAAAAGGCTAATTAGGGAAGTGCATTGGGAATCAGTTCCAGCAGATCTAGAGAAGTTATTATTCCCCTTTATTCAGCACTCTTAAGGCCACTTCTGGAGTATTGCATCCAATTCTGGGCCTCCCACTACAGAAAGGATGTATTGGAGAGGGTGCAGTGAAGGGCAACCAAAATGATCAGGAGGCTGGCGCACATGACCTACGAGGACAGACTGAGGGATCTGGGCTTATATACTCTGCAGAAGAGAACAGTAAGAGGGAATTTGGTAGCAGCCTTCAACTTCTTGAAAGGAGGTTCCAGAGAAGCTGGAGAATGGCAGATGGCAGAACAAGGAGCAATGGTCTGAAGTTACAGAGGGGGAAGTCTAGGTTGGATATTAGGAAAAACTATTTCACCAAGAAGGTGGTGAAGTACTAGAATGGGTTACCTATGCAGGAGGTAGAATCTCCATCTCTAGAGGTTTTTAAGTTCCGGCTTGACAAAGCCCAGGCTGGGATGATTTAGTTAGGGTTGGTCCTGCTTTGCGAAGGGGGTTGGACTCAAAGACTTCCTGAGGTCTTTTCCAGTCTTAGAATTCTATGATTTCAGAACAAGCATATATATGTAATTTGGCAGTTGCTAAAGTTACAACCATTTGGGGAAAATAACACAGTAAAACGAGCCCATAAAACCTATAGAAAATTTACACTAACTGGCCATGGCTAACCAGTGCTTACAGTAACTTAGGGTGCAGCTACAGTGTACCATGATGCAGGAATAACAACCATTATTCTGGAATAACAGTGCAAGCATTTACACTGCAATTGCATTATTTTGAACGAAAATCAACATAAAGGCTGGCTATTTCTGATGTTGGTAAACCTAAGTCCAGGAGGACTAAGGCCTCTTCCAAAGAGAGTGTGTGTTGCCGCGGCACAGGGAGTTTTGTTGAAAAAAGGGGCCTCCAGGAAATCCCACAAGTGCTCTGCTGGCCACTCCGTCCACACTCCTCAGGACTCTATAGTGCCTCTTCCCCTGCAGCTCCTGAAGTTGCAGATGCAGGGAAAGGGCTTGTGGCAAGAAGCTGGTCCTCACAGCCTCCAGGGATGCCACAGCTGCCAGTGCCTTATGTCTGGCCATCATGGCAAACCCCAGAGCCCCCTGCCCCTGCCAAGAGGCACAAAAGGCATGCACTGTCCTGGTCTGGGCTGGAGCTCCTGGCCCTCATTGAGGTGTGAGGTGGGGAGGGGAACCTACAGGATCTCTGCTCCAGACAGGATAACACTGACAAATATGGCCGATAGCCGGGCCAGACGCAGACCCACAGTAAGGTGAAAGAGCACCACCAGGCCTGCGCCAGGGCAAGGGAGTTAACACTCCAGTGCAGAACCCCACTGCTGCCCCTATTATGAAGACCTGCACTGCATCCTGCTGGTGAACTTGGGGCTGGAGCTGCACATCTTTGTCCGCCCTGGGGGTTACAACCAAGGAGGAGAAGGATGCTCACCCTGGATGTCTAGATGTGTCCGAGGCATCCTCTGAGGCTGGGGAAGGATCATCAGGTGAATTATCTTATTTTTCTCAGACACACAGGCGCTTAGGGGCTGTGATGTGATCAGTACTCGGACTGGCCATTGCACTGCAGTCTGTACTTGTGAATGCATGTGGAGTAGCAGTCTGCACCATGCATCACCAGAGCCTGAATGCTCGAGACAGCACCCACTGCCAGGAGCAGGTCTATGTGCTGCTCAAACCCTCCCCCTACACATTCACCCCATTTCCCCCAGCAGCCAGGGATGCAAAGTCGCTCCCTTTGGGATGTTACCACTGCTGAAGCCACTGATTGAAGGCCAGGAAGATTGAGGCCCTCTCCTACCCATTGGATCCCACTGTGGCTGGAAATGCCTGCTTCTCCGTGAGACGTCATTGGGGGGGGGGCGGGGAGCATGGTCCCTGGGGATTTCTGGGCCCCAGTAAGAAAGGGCCCACTGTCCAGGCCACACATGACTTTGTTCCCAGGTCAGCACCCTCCTCTGACCCAGGAACGGTCGGTCTCAGCTCATAGAAGAGGGCAGAGCTTCAGGGACAGTAGCTCCAGGAATGACTGACCATATCTCTTCATTGTCCCTCCCCAGACCAGCTGTGACAGTGCGGTAGGCTATTCCTCCCGAGCCAGCTGCTCAACTCCGGGGGGGTGGGGGGGCGCTCAGGCACCAGAGGGCCCAGGAGGACCTGATGAGGGAGCACATTTCATAGAATCATAGAACCATAGAGCTGGAAGAGACCTCAGAAGGCCATCAAGTCCAGCCCCCTGCTCTAGGCAGGACCAATCCCAACTAAATCAACCCAGCCACGGCTTGGTCAAGCCGAGACTTAAACACCTCTAGGGATGGAGACTCCACTACTTCCCTAGGTAACCCATTCCAGTGCTTCACTACCCTCCTAGTGAAATAGTTTTTCCTAATATCCAAGCTGGACCTCTCCCAACACAACTTGAGAAGATTGCGCCTTGTTCTGCCATCTGTCACTACTGAGAACAGCCTCTTTGGAACCACCCTTCAGGAAGTTGAAGGCTGCTATCAAATCCCCCTCACTCTTCTCTTCTGCAGACTAAACAGACCCAATTCCCTCAGCCTCTCCTCATAAGTCATCTGCTCCAGCCCCCTAATCATTTTGGTTGCCCTCCGCTGGACCCTCTCCAATGCGTCCACATCCTTTTTGTAGTGGGGGGGAGGGGGAGGGCCCAGAACTGGACACAGTACTCCAGATGTGGCCTCACCAAAGCCGAATAAAGGGGAATAATGACATCTCTGGATCTACTGGCAATGCGCCTCTTAATGAAACCTAATATGCCATTAACCTTCTTGGCTACAAGGGCACACTGTTGACTCATATCCAGCTTCTCATCCACTGTAACCCCCCAGGTCCTTTTCTGCAGAACTACTACTTAACTGGTTGGTCCCCAGCTTGTAATTATGCTTGGGATGCTTGCATCCCACGTGCAGGACTCTGCACTTGTCCTTGTTGAACCTCAGATTGCTTGTAACCCAATCCTCCAATTTGTCCAAGTCTCTCTGGACCCTATCTCTGGCCTCAAGCGTATGTACCTCTCCCCCAGCTTAGTATCATCCACAAACTTGCTGAGGGTGCAATCCATCCCCTCATCCACGTCATTAATAAAGATATTGAACAAAACTGGTCCTAGAACTGAACCTTGGGGCACTCCGCTAGAAACCGACCACTATCCTGACATCAAGCCATTGATCGCTACCTTCTGGGCCCGGCCTTCTAGCCATCTTTCTATCCATCTTACTGTCCATTTATCCAATCCACATTCCTTTAACTTGCTAGCAAGAATATTGTGGGAAACCATATCAAAAGCCTTGCTAAAGTCAAGATATATCACAGCCACTGACTTTCCCATGTTCACAGAGCCAGTTACCCCATCATAGAAGCTAATCAGATTGGTCAGGCATGACTTGCCCTTTGTGACTATTTCCATAGTCTGGGACCTGCAGGAGCCACTAGGGATGACATGCAGTGGTAGAAAGGCACAGCGACGGAATTGCTGCTACAGGAGGGACACAACATGTACGCAACTGTGCAGGATCTCCTGACCCAGCTCCTGCTCCAGTCCCTGTTCCCAGTCCAGCACCCTCTCCCACGCCAGCCCCTAGCCCCCCCCCCTCCCATGCGTGCCCTCCCTTCCCCCTGCTTATCTCCCTAGCCTCCCTGAACCCCACCCCCCCCTTCCCAGGGTCTCCGAGGTCCCTGCACAGAAGGCGCAGGAAGCACCCGAGCCATGAGCCGCTCCCAGCCCCAGTAGGGACTCCCGTTCAAGGTTTTCAGCTCCCCTCCTCCGCAGTTACTTCTACCCCAATACAGCACAACATGGGTCTGTTTTTATAAACCAAACAGTTTTTTTATTGTTTCTGCAGGGGAGGGGGGGAGGGGGAAAGGGAGGGGTTTTTGGAGGAAAGGCAGAGTGGGGAGGCCCCGGGGAGAATTTCACTGGGGTCCTTGTGAGAAACTCTCCCTCGGGGCCTCCGAGATTTGCACCCCCACCTGATGAGCCTGGAGGATGGCAGCTGTCTGTAGCTTCTCAAAGGCCCTTTCTTCCCAGTAAGCCACTGCCTTCCACCCTGGAAGGAAGGCCTCCGCTTTCTTCTCCACTATGTTGTGTCGCACACAACATGTGGACACCGCCTGAGGATGTTCTCGTCCCCCACATTCAGGCAGGTCACGAGGCACCTGAACTGCACCTTCAGATGCCCAAAGGCATACTCCATCTGCATGCAGATCCTGCCCAGGCAGGCACTGAAGTGGTCCTTGCTTGGGTCAAGGTGGATGGTGTAGGGCTTCATTATCCATGGCACAGTGACCCTCCACGTCCCTGACCCTGATGATGTGCTCAGGGAAGAAAGTGCCAGCCTCCAGATTCTGGAAGAGGTTGGAGTTTCTGAACACACAGGTGTCAGGCATCTTCCCCCACCAGCTGATAAAGAGGTCCGAGAACTGGCTGTGGTGGTCGACCAAGGCCTGCAGGACCATCAAAGGGTATCCCTTCTGGTTGATGTACTGCGATGCCCAGTGTTCGGATAGGGAAGTGGGTGCCATCAATAGCCCCATTTCCCCACAATTGGGGAAGCCAATGGTGGCAAATACGGAGACAATAGGGTTCTCATTGCCAAGGTAGATGACCATCCAGACACCAGGATGGTGTTGATGGTCCTCACCAACTTCAGAAGGCGACAAACAAACAAATAAATGAGAGAATCAAAGTGGTGCCAGAGCCCTTGGGAGGTCCATCCTCCTCCCTTTTCCCGCACCACAAACATCCCAGCAGCTACCCCATGAAGCAGCCCCCTTGCAGGACTGTGAGAGGGCGGGACTGTAGAACCACCTGGGGAATGGGGGCTCCACCTCAGTACCCCACCCCATCCTACCCCTGCACCCGCAACCCACTTTCCCTTGGGTCCCCCTTCCAGTACTCGCCCCCCACATGGACTACAGCCAGAGAGCACCATACCTGTGTGATGAGGGCCCTGATGGTCGACTTTCCTTTGCCAAACTAGTTTCCACCAGATCAGTAATTGGCCAGAATAGGAAGCTTCCAGAGCACAATGGCAATCCCCCTTTCTGGGGAATGGTGGGTTGCATCTGCGTGTCCCATCAGGTAAGGGCATGAGTAGCCAGGGACACAGCTCCAGGAATGTCTCCTTCCACATGCAGAAGTTCTGGAGCCACTGTTGGTCGTCCCACCATTCCATGACAAGCCGGCCCACCCATCCGAAGTGGTGCCCACCCACCAGAAGCTGCGCACCACAGTGGGGTTCATCTGAAAGAGCTGCGCTCGGAGAGACATGTTGAGAGTCTCCTCAAGCAGCTCAGGGTCATGTTCCTGAAGGGCCTGGAGGGCACCCTGCAGAAACTGCTGCATGATAGTCAGGGGCTGTTGCGTGCCCAGGGGCAGCTCTGGCGCCATAGCAGGGAATGTGGTGGTGTCCAAACACAGGGCAACCAAAGCATGCAGTGGAAATGCTTTGCAGTGGAAATGCTCAGAGAGGTAGGCAAGTAAGCAGAAGAACCTAAGAAGCAGCTGTACAAAAGGGTCCCTTTAGGCCGACATCATTAGTCACTGCTGACCTAATGTCTTGCTTTAACTGGTTCCGGGTTGCCTTAAATATGAGATAGTGTCCAATCAGTGTGGACACTCTATTTCAAAATCTCAACTCACTATTTTGCTGTGCTTTTTGTGTGTAGATGCGCTATTTCGAAGTGAAGAATGCACTGTAGACATACCCTTACTCCTTTAAGAATCGCATCACACTCACGCTTCAGAGTTTTCACATGCCACCACCAATGTGGTGCTCTGGCATCTGTTCTGCTTCCTTCAGTGTTGATAACCATTCGGCTGTGTTCAGTGCATGTGCTTGCTCTGAATACTTGTGCTCTTTCCAAATGCTGTGCAGGCTCTATGCAGCTAGCCATCATCGCAGACTTCTAAGAGCCTCCAATGACCACAAATCAGACAAGGTGCAAAGGCACTGGACCCAGGTTTCTTGTCAAATGACTTACGGTCTCTAGCACCCTGGGCTTCTAGACCAGATGTCAACAGTTTACACCAGTACATACACAAGCCTTGGCAATGGACTCAGCTCAGTTAGCGGCCAGGAGTTTCCGCTATCCGCTAGGCTGAATAAGATACACCTTTATACAGAGATACAAACAAGTCACACATCACGCCTTATGTGTCAAAGTGCCACCCTTAAACGTATTAGGTTCACACCCCTTGACATACCTAGATAACTCCCATTACCTTGTTTATGGTGGTTCGATCAAAACATCACTATCCATCATGCTGCTATCCTGAGCCTGTGCTGAACTTGGGTCAGTATGTCCCTGTTATCTGTGGGGAGTGTATTGGTACGAAGCTGTTTATGCAGTGAAATGTTCTGTTACCATCCTCCTGGAATGTTTATGTGCATGGCCTGTGCCTAGTACCTCCTAGATATGTGTGTTTCTGTAATCAGCAGCCCTGTCCTTGCCAAATTAAGACGGCTGACAATGGAGGCCTGGTGTGAGGACTAAGGCCTGAGCAACAGTCAGTGGTTTGCTAACATAAAGCAGAGCTAAGCTGTGAGCGAAAGGCAGGAACTGCTCACAGAAATTTGACTCTGCTAAATTTGTTAGTAAAGCATTGACTGTTGTTCAGGCCTTAGGACTCACACCAGGCCTCCATTGTCAGGCCCTCTTATTACAAGCATTTCTTATCGGTAATGGAAATATGCCTTGTATTTAAATATTGTGCATAGTTCACTATCCCATGGAGTGGCACTTAGACTACGTACAGAGAGCAAGAATGAGTATGCTCTACAACCTTAACTGAGAACCAGCTGTTCTTAGCTCAAGTTATTGAGGCTTTTGCACTAAGCTCCACAGGTGTCATGTTTGGTTCTATCTATAAGCATATTGGATTTTCCTCACTTTTTTTTGTTTTCTCAGCAGAAGGTGATCCCAACTGTGGTATTGTTTATGTTTATTCTGACCATTGCTCAGACTATGGGCTGTTTGAATAGTAGTGTGCATAAAGTGCTACACTGAAGGTAGAGCCTGGGAGCATAAACTAAAAGGCTCCTACTTTGCATTAATACAGTTCTTTTCACACAGGACTAACTTCATACAATGTAGGCATCTTTTAGTTTGCAACTGCAGCATCCACACAGGGGGTGCTACAGTTCAGGACTTTGGGATGCAACACTGTTGGTCCAAACACAGTTCAGTGTGAAATGAACGCTAGAATCTATGACGGTTGAGTGAAATATATTGACTCATCCCATGTTATTCCTTATTTCTTGACTATGTGAAAAAGTTTCACTGGTTTAGTTTTTGTGTGATTTTTAAACCAATTAAATATATAGAAAAGTCTGTGTTGATGCTCTTATTTTGTTTTAAATTGGGCTTATGTCAGTTTAGCTTAAATCAGTTAGCGCTGGTGTATATTAGGACTTTATTTCAAAATAATGCCCCCACCCAAGGTCGAATTTATAGGCAGTGTGGCCACAGTACGAAGGCCATAATTTCAAAATAACAGGCCATAGATTTCAAACTCTGTACTCCTGCTGTTCACAAGGAAAAACGCTAATTTCGAAATAGCAATTTCAAAACAACTTTAGTGTGGATGCTCCAATGCCACTAATTTGAAATAATTGGTCTCCGGAGCCTCAGCTCTGACCACTCTGGCAATAGCAGGCATCTCCATTGCTCTTCTCCTCCAGAGCTATAAAAGTTCTGGGAAAAGGAGAAGGGCTTCTTGCACATGACTAGCAGTGTGAGCCCTGTGTCAGAGACCAGAACCTGAGATAGAGATGAGCAACCCCAATGCCTCCTCGAACTCTTTGATGGCTCCCAGCACTTCTGCTGCTCCCATGGCTGCCATAGCCCAGGGAAGCAGAAGAGCTCTTGCCTGGATTGGTGTGGAGATCCTGTACCTCGTTAAGGTGTGGGGAGAGGAGTCTAATTTTCAGGAACGCTCCACCAAGAAGTGCAATGCCAGCATCTACAGCTGGATCGCCAACAGCCTGGCCAAGAAAGGGCACAGCAGGACCCTCAAGCAGTGTGGGCTCAAAATAAAAGAGCTGCTCCAGGCCTAACACAGGGCCAGGGAGTAGGGAGGACACTCTGGGGCAGCACCACAAACCTGCCACTACTTTGAGCAGCTGGACGCCCTCCTGGGATGGGGCTGGTCACCTCCCCCTCCCATTGTCATCGAGTCCGACCAACACACGCCTGACATCAATCTGAAGTAGGGTGGGGGGGGGGGCGGGGTGGAGGAGGAGGAGCCCAGCCAAGCAACCATGCCTGCAAGCCAGGTGCTGCTTCTCACCTTGGAGCTGGTCCCCCCGCCCACCACAACATCTCCCAGGAAGATGTTCTAAGGAACCCAGGAAGGGCACTTCAGGTGAGTTCTCTAACTTTCCTTATCTACAAGTGGAGTTAGGCAATGGGCTGCAAGGGTCTGCATGTTCCTCTTTCAGCCTATTCAGCCTGGGGGGGTTTCATAACAGCTTGTTCATGAGAGTGCACATGGAGCGCCAGTGCAGAGCACTCATCTCCATGACACTCTCACACAGGAACCCCCTCAATCGTTCTCACAAGGTTCCTAGAGCGGCCTTATCTTACTTCGGCCTCCAGCTTAGGACACCATCCCATGCCAAGCCAGCACTAATGAGACTGGAACCACATAGCAGTGTTGCATAAGGCCCAGGGTCATGCCCACACTCAGTCAGCATCCGCTGCCAGGTCAAGCACAGTGATGCAGAGGAGTCTGATATCGTTCATGGAAATATGCCAGGAGGAGAAAGAGGATGGAAATCTATTAGCAGTCTCTCTGGAAAGTAGCATCTGCCACGCACATACACCACCCTCTCCAACACCCCACCTTCCTCCAGCAGGCAGGGATACAAGTTCTTTGTGGGACCTCACCAGTGCCAGACCCGGCATGTGCGGGACACACTAGAAAGCTAAGCTGCCCCATTCCCTGCTCCCACCCGCAGGCTCCTGGGCTGTCTAACACCTTCCCATGCCTGCTTCTCAACAGGCTGTGTGTTTTGTGATGCTCTTTGAGAGATCTGTGCACTTTCTGGAAAGTGCCTGCTTTCTAGGCAACATATGGCCTTGCTTGAAGCACAGCAACATTGTCTGAATGGAGACCTTTGCTTTCAGCTCAGAGATTAGAGCTAGGCTTCATACACAGTGGCTGTGTCTAGATTGGCCAGTTTTTGCGGAAAATCATCTGCTTTTCCGC
>JANRFK010003679.1:17440759-17451172 GCA_030068395.1 Apalone spinifera
CCCTGCCCTGCTCCGGAATTCCCCTCCCACCCAGACTCCCCCCCCACTTCATCCCTGCACCTCATTTACCATCCAGGCACCCCATAGCCTGCTTCTGCACCCCCCCTCTGCTCCTGTACCCTACCTGACACTCAGACCCTCCCACCCCCACTCTCCAACCCACTCCTACACCCTACCACCTTTCCAGACCCATGAAAACCGAACTCACTCCTGTACCCTCCCTCCCACCCAGACCGCACACCCCAAGCCTGCTTCCTGGCAGCCCCCTCCCAGACACTGAACTTCTCATTTTCAGCTGCACCAGAGACCAGAGAGACCCGCAAAATCTACTAGCCACCCTCCCTCCCCAGGCTCTGTTGTGTGAGAAGAATGTGGGAAGTGTCTGCTTTTCAGTTGGGGCCATTATCAGGGAGGGTTTTTGCTTTTGTTTGGTTGGTTGGTTTTTGCTTTTCACTTTTGTGCAGCACCCCAACTGATTTTTTCAGTGGGTCAGCAGCCCTCAACCCAAAAAAGGTACTTGCCCAAAACTGATCGCAGCTGCTTTCCTGACGGGAATCTTTGACAACTAACGTTATTTACACACACCACTGACATCTTTTCTCTTGTGATGCTCTATTGTAAGTTAATTCAAATTCGCCCCCTTTGTGCTGCGTGTTTATGTATTGCTATGAATCTTCGAAACACTATACAACTGTGCGCAGACAACCCAGAACGTTTGTGCAGGGTGTTGGGAACAACTCTCTCATACAAGTGCTGGAGGAACCAACCAGAGATGGTGTTCCTCTTGACCTGCTGCTCACAAACAGGGAGGAATG
Organism: Apalone spinifera; assembly: GCA_030068395.1. Taxonomy (NCBI): domain Eukaryota; kingdom Metazoa; phylum Chordata; order Testudines; family Trionychidae; genus Apalone; species Apalone spinifera. The sequence continues at coordinate 17,441,575 of JANRFK010003679.1, forward strand.
AGTAGGGGAAGTATAGGAAGGTGGTAACCTGGGCAGTAGTGATCATGAGAGGGTTGATTGTAAGATCCTGATAAAAGGAAGAAAAGGGAACAGCAGCATATGGATCCTGGACTTCAGAAAAGCAGATTTTTGACTCTCTCGAGGAATGATGGACTGGAGCCCCCAGGAGGCTAATATGAAGAGGAAAGGAATCCAGGAGCGCTAGCTGTATTTTAAACAAGCATTATTGAGGGCTCAGGGACAAACCATTCCAGGGTGCAGTAAAAAAATAGAAATATGGCAGGCAATCAGCTTGGCTTAACAAAGAAAACTTAAACTAAAAAAAATCAGCTTACAATAAGCAGAAGCTTGGACAGGTGACTAGGCAGGGATATAAAACACTGAGCATGTAGTAGTGTCACCAGGAAGGACAAAGCACACATGGATTTAAAGCTAATAAGGGATGTGAAAGGTAAAAAGAAGGGCTTCTACAGGTATGTTAGCAACAATAAAAAAAAGGGGAAAACAGGAGGCTCCGAGGAACAACAGCTTGGTCAGTTCACCTGAAGGATAGGGATAGGGTCTAGAATGACCTAGACAAATTGAAGATGGGGCCAAAAGAAATCTGATGAGGTTCAACAAGGACACGTGCAGAGTCCTGCACTTGGGATGGAAGAATCCCAAGCACTATTACTGGCTTGGGACCAACTGGCTAACTAGCAGTGCTGTAGAAAAGGACCTGGGGATTATAGTGGATGAGAAGCTGGATATGAGTCAACAGTGTGCCCTTGTAGCCAAGAAGGCTAATTGCATATTGAGGTACATTAGTAGAAATATTAACAGCGGACTGAGAGAACTGATTATTCCCCTCAATTCAGCACTGGGGAGGCCACATCTGGAACGTTGTGTCCAGGTTAGAACCCCTTACTATAGAAAAGATCTGGACAAATTGGAACGTCCAGCAGCAGGCAACAAAAATGATTAAGAAGCTGATGCACATGACTTATGAGTAGACGCTGAAGGAAAAAATGATTATTTACCTCATAACTGTTGTTCTTCAAGATGTGCTGCTTATCTCCTTTCCATGTAGGTTCACACGTGCCGCATGCAGGAGTTCCAGAAGCTTTTTATCCTTAGCAGTACCCGTTGGGCCAGCTAGGGAGCCCCCTGGAGTGGCACTGGTATGTCGGCGCATATGTACCCCTGCTGGCCCTCCACCCTCTCGGTTCCTTCTTAACGCCCGAGGGTTGCTGGAATGCTTCATGTGCCCTTAGCACCCTTATCTCTATAGATAATTCTGTAGTTCTTATAGTTAGTGTTATCTTAATTGATAGTTCATCAAAGTACTTAGCAGATACTTTTGTTCTCTCCCTGCCCTAAAAAAGGAACTGGACTTATTTAATCTGCAGAAGAGAAGAATGAGCAGGGATTCGATAGCAGCCTTCAACTACCTAAAGAACAGTTCCAAAGAGACTGGAGCAACGGCAGGCAGTTTGCTGTCCATCAGGGTTCTCTGTGTGGCCTGCAAGGCAATTTGTTTACCATTGCCCATATGTGGGGTTAGCAGAGCCTGCTGGTTTCCATCCATGTAGGTTTTTTTTTTTAAATGCAGGTATTACTAAAGTGAAAGTCACATAAAGGGCATGTGAAGTGAGATACATGCTTATTGCTTACAACATTGACTGTAACATGCACTCCCTCTGACGCTAATCAAAGTGCTATTCTGGTTCAATCAGCACACTTTGCAAATTCTAGGTATGCAAACAGGAGACCATCTTGGTTATAACAATCTTGTGGCCCACTGAGAAGAAGAAGGGCCAATCATGCAGCCCACTCACTAGCCTGGAATGCCCCTCACTGGGATGGAGCCAGGCTATTCCCAGTGGAGGCAGATGACAGAACAAGGAGCAGTGGTTTCAAGTTGCAGTGGGGGTGATCCAGGTTGTATATTAGGATCCAGGAGGCTGGTGAAGCACTGCGATGGGTTTCTTAGGGACATGATAGAATCTCCATCTTTAGGAGATTTTTTTAAGGTGAGGCCTGTCAAAAATGGTTTAGTTAGAGATGGTCCTGCTTTGAGCAAGGGGTTGGACTAGATGACCTCCTGAGGTCTCTTCCAGCCCTAATCTCTATATAATGTCTCTATAAGATCCCATATCTTGTGAGTTACAATAATGTTTTATTTACAAACTTATGAACTTAAATCTGTGGAGAGGACAAGCATCATTTAAGTTCAATTTCAGTCTGTTTTCAGTCTTTAAAGAAAAATATAAATCTTGCACAGACACTTGTGTCACTGCTCATGTAGGTGAATTTCACACACATGTGATGCTTACTACTGATTTGATAAAACACTTTCTGTCTGTCATTGAATTCAGCCCTAGGCAGGAAGAAGTATGAGGTGCTTCATGAGCATCATTATTGTGATTTGTAGGTTATAGCTTTTAAAAGCAGATGTTCTCCTGAGTTCTCAGAAATATTCCCAGCATCTCATGCTTATACTTGTGCACACACTTGCCAGAGCTGCAGATATGTAGCTGACAATGGCACACATAATTGAGTATTGCTCATATTCAGAGGAATCCCAAATAATGGTTATGTGGAGTCAGTGCATAGGACCAACTGATGGTTTCATGCGTTCACTAAACAGCAGTGAGATCTGGCAAACTGTTGAGATAGCGCTTCTACCAATATAAAGAGAATTCAGAACATAAGGTTTCTAGTGGACCATTGAAAGTACCATTTATAGTACAGAAAACTTGGATCCATTCTATAATTCTAACCCTACCATCTCCGATGATGTGCAACATCCACATTGGGTATTTTTGCTCTTTTTTCCCTTTACATTTATCTTAAATATCAGCAGCATAGAGACAGGGACACAGCACACATCTGCTGTATAACTGGTTAAAGCAAGCAGAAAAAGGAGGAGGCGTTGTCATCCCAGATCCTGTACTGCAAAAGTGGAGGCAAAATGAAGGAAACTTGAAGTTTCCTCTCCCTCTGTCCCCACCTGCACCAGAATCAAGTGGTGCAACATCTACTATAGTTAGGGTTCTATCAAATTCACAGCCATAAAAAAATGTATCGTGGACAGTGAAATCTAGCCTCTATAGTTTAAAGATTTCATGGGGGAGACCAGTGTTTCTCAAGTTGGGGGGGGGGGGGGGGGGGGGGGGGGGGGGGGGGGCTAACCAAAAGGTAATTGCCAAAGGTGGGTCACAAGATTATTTTATGGGGGGGCCACTCTTACTTCTACCTGCCTTTAGAGCTGGTTGGCCAGAGAGCAGCACTGTTGTCCAGGCATCCAGCTCTATTGGCAGCACCCCCTCCAGTAGCAGTGCAGAAGTAAGGGTGGCAATAGCGAATGATGCCATGCCAGTATTGACTCACATCTCTTGGCCCATTAGCTTCATCTGAGTTAGTTTGGATTCATGCAGCCATAATTAGAACATAATTAAACTCTTGCTTTGTAGTGTGCCCTTCTCACCTGCAATATTTTGAGTTTCATTAACATTTTAAAAAAGTATATGCAGACCTGCAGTATCAAACTTGCATTTATCAAATTCACCATCACAAATCTTCTTATGTCTGTTTGCTAGAGAAATAGAGATAAAGTCTCATTCACATCCAGTTAATATCCCAACCTTATGATATCTAGTACTAGAATGCTTAAACACAGTGCTGATTTATAGTGCTTTGTCAGTTATATCACCCTCAGGCCTGATGAAACATTAACACACCAGGTACTATTAAATTCTATGGGACGAGCTTTAGGAGAACACATGCACGTGTTTGCCCTTGGAAGGAATGGTAGAGGTCAAATTAATCAGTGAGCAGGCTGTGAATAGAAATACAAATGAGGTTCATATACTTAAGTAATGAGACGCTAAATAATCCACATGATCCTAATATAGTTTGTCTTAAAAATGATTAAAAACAAACAAAAAACATCCAGAATTTTTGGACTCTGACCATTCTTAATGTCTAACTACAGGAACATACCATAGAGTTGCAATTGTTCTAAAATAGCATTTTATGTAAATATTCTTAATGCAAGTAAGTGTAACTCAGAAAACTGTAGTATGGGTGTTTGGATGAATGTGTAGCCTGCACCTGCCAGTATGGGATTAATTTTAAGCACATGGAGATTTACCTAAATTACTTGCAGAACTGGAGCCTTAAAATCCTTTAGTTCAAGCAGAGGAGACTCATGTTTTATTACTAAGGCTATGTCTACTCTACACTTCTTTTTCGGAAAAAGGTATGCAATTTGCGGGCCTTTTATCATTTTTTTTGGAAGACGCTGTTCCGAACTTTGGCCTGTCTACACTAGGCCAAATTTCAGAAAAACCTCCTCTTTCAGAAGAGCCCTTCTTCCTCATGAAACGAGGTTTACAGGGCAGACGTGTTCCCTGGACATGGAGGAGTTTTTCCGGGCTACCTCTGGTACCCCGGAAAAAGTCCATAGTGTAGATATAGCCTAACAGATGAGGATTTCAAACCCCATTGTTGGCCTAAGCAAGATATATAACTTAACTATTGTTTTAGAAATATAAAAGAACCAAATTTGTCATGGTAAATAACAACTGTAAAACAAATTTACTGTATAAAATTTAAAATAAAAAGCAAAGGAAAAGTTTCCTCTTTCACAAAAGAAAAGTTTCCTCTTTCACATAACTGTGTTTTGGAGAGTAGCTGTGCAAATAAAATCTGGACAAATATTCCTTTTGCTCTGGCCAGATAATTTTGCATGTCACCTGTCATACTATAGTTGTGAGACACTCACATCTGAGGTGTGTAACAGTAGATTTTTTTGGCGCTATATTGCAAAGAAAATAACTTTGCAAGATCTGGTTAGTTGATTAGATTTGATTGATAGGAGGAAAGCTGAAGTATCTATGTTACCCACTAAAATAATCTTTCTATTCATGTCATTTTACAGATACATGAATCGTAGAAAGAAAAATATCTATTCTATATAGCCTTTCTTTAAAAATACTGCTATAGTTTAATTAAATAGGCTTGGAGTGGAGGGCAAAGAAAGAATTGAATATATTCTATATAATTAAACAGTTTTCCATCAAAGAAAGAGATAGCATCAATTTTTTCCTTATAATAGAAACAGCCATAGTACCCTGGATTTTGGCTAATTGTTAAAAGACAAGAGAATATTTCTTCCATTTCTTAAAAAATATTGTACAGAATGTTACAAAATAAACAAATTTAATTGGCTGTTTAAATTAGGTATTGTTTCATAATAAGTGGGTAGTTAATAGGCTCTATTTCAGTTTTCACTATAGCCTGTTTACTCTATAGTTTGTTTTATTGATTTTTTTAAAATAAATTATTACCATAACAGTTTTAGTTCCCTGCATGTCTTTCATAACCATCTAAAGAAACTGCAATCACCGTCAAACTAGCAAACACCCTGACCAGTGATTTTTGAATGCCAGACTTAATACTGGCTGTTTATCAGAAATGCTGACAACACATGCTCTGAAAATTAAGCTGCAGTAAGATCTCAAGTTTAGTAAACAAAATTTGAGACACTTGTCCCTTGAGCAGGCTAAACTAATAAATATGAAAATATCTAAAAGGTTACTTCAATTTTTCAGTATTTTACTGGAATAATTTTTCTTTTCAAAGTGATTTAAAAAAAATAAAGAGGGTTTTTTTTTCCTGCCCTACCCCTTATTTCCAAATGGGTAGGACATGTGGAAATTTTACTGGCAAAAATTGTTTCATGAAAGAAAATTAGAGTTTTGACCAAATGCCAACTTTTGTGACAAAGGTTTCCTTTTCCTGGAAAAATTTGACTTTTCTTAAAAGAAAAGTTTCTAATTAAAACAGGATTATTTTAATATTTGAAAGTGCCCTAGTAATTCCATGGCTCACATGGGTAGTTCAGCAGAGTGAAAATCTTAATGTTACCTGGGAGATGGAGCCTGGCCCATAGTCAAAAATGGGAAGAAGAGGCACATGAATTACTATTCCCATGAGACACCATGCAATATTTCCAAACAAATTTGTCTCTTCTAAACCAAAATTTTACATGGGGAAAATTTAATTTTTTTTCCCAAATAGTAAAAAGATTCCATGGGAAGAGCCTTCTGGGATGGGACCCAGTCACCTCTCGTATCATCAGAGCAAGATTCTTTTCCAGCTACACCAAACCCACCATTATTCAATGCTATGCACTCACCGAAGAAGCTACAGAGGCGGAGAAGGACTTATTCTATAGCAACCTGCAAGAGCAGATAGACAAGACACCTCGCCCCGACGTTTTGATAATAATGGGGGACCTGAATGCAAAAGACGGGTCGGATAATGAAGGTTATGAATCCTGCATGGGCCCAGAGGGTGTCAGCGATAGAAAAGATAATGGACAGCGTTTTGGAGATTTGTGTCTGGAGAATGGTCTGGTGATAGGCGGCACTGTCTTTCAACATAAGTCAATACATAAGTTGACCTGGATATCTCCAGATAGAAGGACTTGTAACCAAATTGATCACATTGCTATCAAGCAGAAGTGGAGAAGATCCATGAGAGATGTCCGCGCACTGAGAGGAGCAGATGCCAACAGCGATCATCATCTTCTTCTTTGTAAGCTGCAGCTCAAGCTGAAATGGCTGACAGACAGACTGATGGCCAGCTCTTTGACTCCAGTAGACTAAAACATCCAACAGTGAAGATCCAGTTCACGCTAGAGCTGTCCAACAGATTCAGCCTGCTCAAAGACCTAATAGCAGATGATATTAATATGCACTGTGAGGCGAGCCAGAGGTATACCTGGAAACCAGCAAGATTGTACCGGGGTTCAAGAAGAAACAGAGAAGGGAGTAGATTTCAGATGCTACATGGCAGCTCATTGAGAACAGAAAGGCGGTTAAACAGCACAATCTTGCAGGCAGTGATGAAGATAAAATAACAGCTGTACAGGTCTACAGGGATCTAAACGTTGCTGTGAAGAGAAGTGTACGAAGAGATAAGAGAGCGTATGTGGACAATATTGCCACGAAGGCCCAGTCAGCAGCAGACAGAGGTGATACTAGGACAGAGTACAAGATCACCAAGACTCTTATAGGAGACTTTACCAACAAGTCTACTATAGTAAGAGACAAGAACGGGAAAATGCTGGTGACAGCAAAAGAACAGATCACTGCTGAAATCCTTAAGGCAGACCCCAAGGCAAGTGCACAAGCTCTGAAGGGTCTCTTCAACAGAGGCTTGGAAGAAGAGAGGGTACTAGAGGCCTGGAAGAAGGGCATCATTGTGAAGTTACCCAAAAAAGGTGATCTGTCCATCTGCGGGAATTGGAGAGGCATTAACCTGCTGTCTGTGCTGGGAAAGATTTTCTGTAGAGTCCTGCTATAGCGAATGAGAAAGGGCATTGAGAAAATCCTCAGGGAAGAACAGGCTGGCTTCAGAAGTGGAAGGTCGGCCATGGACCAGATCTTTGTCCTATGCACCATGGTGGAGCAGTCAATAGAGTGGAACGCTTCGCTCTACATTAACTTCATCGATTTTGAGAAGGCGGTTAATAGCATCCACCACCCCTCACGCTGGAGGATGCTACAAGCATAAGGGTTCCCTGAGACAGTCATTACCATCCTGAGGGACCTGTACGCTGAGAATCAATGCTGTGTGTGACATGAAGGACAGCAGGGTGACTGGTTTCACGTGAAGACAGGGGTCAGACAGGGCTGTGGTCATCGACTGGGTGATCCGCAGAGCCACTGAGAGCAGATCAAGGGGAGTGCTATGGGGACCAACTGCTCGGCTTGAGGACTACAACTTCGCAGATGACCTGGCGCTTCTCGCGCATGATCAGCAGGACATCCAAGAAAAGACTGACATTGTTGACTGGACAGCCAGAAGCGTTGGGCTCAGAATTCACCCTGGCAAGTCCAAAGTGATGAAACTGAGGACAACTAACACCAATAAAGCCACCATCACGGGTGAAGAGTTAGAGGAAGTAAATGACTTCCGGTATCTCGGCAGTCAGCAACATCGACAAAGAGATCTCCGCTAGAATTGCCCTGGCAGCATAAACCTTCCAAAAGCTTAACAACATTTGGAAGTCGTCACTGTTGCAGACCAGGACTAAACTGAAGAGCTATAGGTCGAATGTGCGCTCAATCCTGCTGTATGCCGTAGAGACTTAGAGGACTAACAAGAAGATTGAGAGCAGACTCAGGTTTTGAATGACGGTGCCTTCATCATATCCTCAGAGTACGCTGGGACCAGCATGTTACTAACAAGGAGATAAGCCAGCGTACTGGCATCAACAATGTTGTGGACGAGATCAAGCAGACATGCTGGGGCATGTCCTTTGGATGAGCAAAACAAGACTCCCTCATATGGCGCTCAGATGGACTCCACCTGGAAAGCGTAAAAGAGGGAGGCCATTGGGCACCTGGAAGAGGACTGTGGAGGAGGACATGAAAAGGAAGGGCATGACCTGGGAAGAAGTCAGCCGGCTTTCTCAGGACTGCGAAGGCTAGAGAAGATTCGTTGATGCCTTATGCTCCATCAGGAGCAAAGAGGATTAATAAATAATAATGGGCCTCACAGCTCAATTTTACAGTGCAGTCAGCAATTTCTCCTCTGTTTTCTTGATGGAGAAGTCAGATTTTATAATGAGAGGCTTTAACTAGGTAGCAACAGAAGGAATACAAAAGAGATCATTTTGGCATTTAGGATGTCATGGAAGCACTACCTGATGTTCTGTGAACCTGATCCAAACACATTGCCTAACCAAGGTATCAAAAGGCAGGAAGCAATAGCAGAAGACCCTCTGAGTATCATACTCACCCACCCTGGCATTGTAGAAGTATTGTCAGACATATGACAACTATGTCACTTGCTGTAGAAACATAAATAATGCTAACAGTGGACCTGCATTAATAAACCATCACATTGCATCCTTCTACTCCTGTCATTACTCAGTGTTAAAGTAACTTCAGTTGGGATGCACAAATAGAACAGAGAGCAAAACTTGGTCCAGGGATTTTAGAGAGAACTCTGCTTACTGGCAGATACCCACCAAACCATATTAAACACGGCCTCTAGTAAAAAAAAGTATCAATTTTCTCATACCTGAAACAGTTTTCCTTGCTAATGGTTGCGGTTTTACTAAGAGTGTTAAAACACAACAGATTCGAACAAACTGGAGCTAGCTAAGGAGATGTCTTTTTAAGTCATAATAAATCTTATGGCTAGGCAAACTGAGTTGTATAAAATAATAATCAACCTGAACCTTCACTCAAGGGAGCTATTTATAATGATTAAATAGATCAGCCTTCAACATTGAGATGTGATGTAATACTGTAGTTCAGATCACAAGTGAAAATCAATTTGGTGGCAATACTCACTATTTGTCTATATCACAAATCTACTTCACCAGTCACAACTTCTGTTTAAGAAAGGAGCAGGACTGAAATAGCAAGGGGGCATTTCAGGTCAAGAGTGACATTCATTAAGTAAAAAACAACAGTCTGGTAGCACTTTAAAGACTAACAAAACATGTAGACGGTATCATGGGCACAACCCACTTCTTCAGGTGACCAGAGTGTTGGAAGTCCAGATCCAAGAATAAATAAGGGAAGGGGGGGGG
>JANRFK010003679.1:17467221-17477755 GCA_030068395.1 Apalone spinifera
TAATTTGAAATAACAGCTGTTATTTTGAATTAACTTTGTAGTGTAGACATACCCTTAAAGAAACCCCTATTACAAGAAAATACAAAAACTGAGAACAAAATAGAAATGACTCCTTCCTCATTGCTACATTTACAGAGGAGCTGAAGAATCACACTGAATGAGACAGTGAACTAACAGTTTGGCTAAAACCAAAACCGCATTTAAAGCAGACAATTAACAGAGGTTATTTTCCCTCCTAGGTTCTCCTTGTTCTAAGTAGCATTGCCCATGATCCCTGATAGAGGGTTAACAACATCACTACCTGCTGCAAAGTACTCCAGCGTGAGGAACAGCCAGTTCTCTGATCCTGGCTTAACTTTTTCCAGCTCACACAGGCCTAAGAAAAGCATCTGCACTGCCTGCCTGCTCACCACTTCTGATCCCAAACTAAGGGTGTCTAGACTACAGGGTTTTATCGACAAAAGTGGACTTTTGTCAACAAAACTATACCTGTGTCTACGCTACCACCGAGTTAGGAACAATGCCTTTTGTCAACAGAATTGTCGACAAAAGGTGCTATTGCATCCACACTGTGCTTTTTCAAAAGAGCATCTAGACTGTCAAAAAAGCGGCTTGTTTTGTCAACAGAACTGGCTGTTGTCTAGATGCTCTTTTGTCAACAGAGGCTTTGCCTCTGTTGACAAAAGCCTGTAGTCTAGACGTACCTTAAGTATCCAACTCCAGAAACTGAGTGGAGTGCTAAATCTACCCAGCAACAGTAACACTCAACTCACGCTGACCTCCTCAACAGGGGTCTCTTAAAGAGATAGCTCCCTATTATGTGCATGGGAGACACAACACGTTTGGGAGTCGAGTCCCCAGGGATCCTGGCCTTGTTGGGGTTACAAGGACTATGCCATGCAGGAGGGTGGGAGGGGAGCCCTCAAGTTCAGAGAGGCCTATAGGTAAATGAAGTGGGAGTAAAGACTCAGTTCCTTTTCCTAGCCCATAGCGTAGAAGCCAGGAAAGTTCCCCTCAATAGCAAGATTATTTCTTTGCTTACATTTGCACAACGGAGCATGAAAGGTGATATAATAACCTTCCCCTGACCTCTGCTCTGTTGCTCTATTTAACTGGACCATGAACTCAGCATTTTAAAAGTCTACAGGGGATTTTGGTGTTTACTTTATACTGATGATCAAAACTGCAAGGAAGCTAATATTAAAGCATTCACTGGAGTGATTTTACCCATCAGTCTAATCTCTTAGTAAATAGCTAGTAATCAATTTAAAACAAAAGGGAAAGGGGGATCAGGAGCTAGATTATTAATGAGTAATTAAACAGAGATTACAGATCTATTAACCTGCAGTTCGGTCATGGAGATTTAGCTGTCAGATGATTTGGGGGCTGGCGGTTTTAAAGGGTTCTGATGAATGCAGGCTCATGGGAAACTGTCACAATGATGAAACAAGCTGAGCCCTGGCTAATAGATTTATCTGCTTCTACCTGGCAGATTATAATAGGATATGGAGTCATCCTGCTGATCAGTGGATATCTGCAGAAAGCTCACCACACAAAGCATGTCATTAGCACAGAAGGGAAACATTTTTTTTAGCTAGATATCCAGGCAAGGTCTTAAAGGGTGAGGGAAGAAAGATTGCAGATAGAGATGTGACTTGCAACAGCTTGACAAATAATCTGCAAAAGTGACTCTAAAGTAATTGCTGTGCTGATGTTATCTTTTCATGAAAAATTCCTCTGGGAACTGCTTTTACCTCCAAATTCCCCAGACACCTAAAAAGACTATCAGTCTAGAGTATTTTTGTTGGGGGGTGGGAGGGAGGGTGAATTTTTGATAAAGGGATGGACACAATCGATGCTCCCAAAAGGTCCAAAACCATCCCCAATTTAAATGCTAAAGCAGTCAGTTCATTTCCAATTTGCTTAGAAATAAATGTTAATATAACTTGACATCACGTGAAAGGCTAGAGACAATATCATTAACCACTTGACTGCAATAGAACACATGGGACATCTCCAATATACAGGTGGGGAATGCTAACCCCTCTTCCACAAATGGGTAAGAATGTCAATCATTTTCTGAATGCAATGACACTCCAGGATGCTTCCTATATTATTGTTGATGGTACTTTTGGGCAGCAGGATTTCAGTGCTGATGAAAGGTGCTGAATTCACAGCTTCAGCCATAATGTTTTTTCTATACCAAAACAAAGACAGCTTGGGCAAAAGCAGCATGAGCTTTCCTGTTCCACCCCACACATGAAGGTGCTTCAGGCATGGACTGGAAACAGATACAAACATGGATTCCACTTTTCGGAAGATTGCAATATAACTCTATTTCTTAAAATCCACAACTTTAGTACATGTAATAGTCTTAGGCCATGGGCAACCTTGCTGCCTCTCTATGACAAGTCTGAGAACCCCACCGCGGGGTCAGGACAGGGCGAACAAACCATTAGTAGCAGTCTTGAGCCAGGCCCTGGGATTAGGGTGGGCAAACAGACAGTTAGTTTATGAGCCAGGGTTTGGGTCTCCTTACTGGCGGAGAGCCAACAGGTGCAGGTGGCTTCACCCTTCAGGGGGGAACCTGCCACCCAAGGGGAAGGGTGGTGGGGGAGGACACAGGCCCACTCACTCCACTGTGTCCCAGCCCAAGGCCCTAATAGCAGCAGCACTAGCTGCCTCCAGGTCGGTGGGGCTCTTGGCCACAACACACTGGCCCGATTAGTGGGCTAGCGGGGGTCTGGGCCACAGCCTGCATCCCAGTTGATGTCCATGTCCTTGGCCAGTGCTAGGTCAGCTCTATTTGGGCTGCTTTCCAGTTTTCCCTGGGGTCCTGCCTTGCTTCAGCTCGGGTCAGCAGGCTCTGCAGGAGTCGATGGAGCTGGCAGGGTGTCTGTTGGTTCTTCTGGGGATGGCTGATGCTATATGGACAATGGCTCTTAAGTGTAGCCATTTTGACACCTGAGGAGTACACAGTTGCTCTGTGATGGGCTGGACTAGGCCCCAACGTCCCCTACAGGAGGCTAGCAGCCTTGCCACAATCCATCCTAGAAGGAGGAGTGGAGAAGAGGTCCTCCACACACTATAGAGTGGCTGTCTCTGTGGCAGCCAATCAGGACCCAGCAGAGAAGTATAAAAGACGCTGCAGGGCTGGGGCTTGGCAGTTCCCTTCAGGAGCTTGACCCAGCCAGGTTTATACCCTGACTGGGAGATCAGCACTATGGCTAGCTCCCAGTGTGCGCTGAGCTTAGATCTGGGTAAGACCCAGATGCAGTGGCCAAAGACCAGCCACAAGCAAAGACTTACTAGCACCGTGCACCGGGCCAGTCAGGCCCTGGTTCCAGGACTTTGAGGGTGACCGGACAACCAGGCAAGGACCTTGCACAGCTGCAGCAGAGCACTCACCAGCATGTGGACCCATTACAGTTGTACCAGGAACGGGGTCTCGATCTGCCCCTGTATCCAAGGGGTAATGGATAAGCTGGTGAGGCTTCTGGCCCAGCAGCAGCATAGCACCACAGAGGACCCTGCAGGAAGCCCAGCAAGAGGCTCAGCAAGTGGCCTGACAGGAACAGAATATACTTCTGGAGGTGCTCCAAATCCAAAAGCAGAGGCAACATCAAGAATACTAGTTTCAGGAGGCAGTACTCCAACGACTGGCAACCCCAGGTCCAGCTAATCCAGTAAACTCAGGACTTGGATACCACTAGCCAAGCTTGGGCCACACAATGATCCTGAAGCCTACCTAGTAATCTTTGAGTATGTTGCCATGACCGCTGGTTGGGGCCCAACTACCTGGGCTGCTCATCTGGCTCTGTTCCTCTCAGGGGAAGGCTAGGCAGCTTATCGAGCATTGGATGATAGAACTGCAGCAAACTATGGGACCGTGAAAGCAGCCATATTGGATCACCTGGGGGTATGCCCTGAGACATATCATCACTGGTTTTGTACAAGACTTTTTCCTGCTGATGCCTAGCCTCAAGTGGTGGCCCAATGCCTCAAGGACTGGGCCTCCCATTGGCTACGGCCTGAGGGCCACACTGTCTATGAGATTATGGACTCCATAGTCTTAGAACAGTACTTGGAGATCTTGCCTATGCCAGTTCAGACCTGGGTGCGATGGCATAACCCGGACTCCCTGGCTGCCACCATCCAGACTACCAAACACTTTCTTCTGGTGACTGGGCCTAGTATATCTAGCCAGCCTGGCCCTGAGCAGGCACTACCGCGCAGCTGAAAGTCCAGCCTGGGCCCAGAAAGAGGGGCCTAAGAGACCCAAACTGCCAAGAAATGAAGCTCCCTGAGAGGTTACCTGCAATTCTTGCACCCCATAGCAACCTTCTTCATCCCAGCCCTTGCTGACTCGTAACCCAGATGACCCAAAGGGACCATTGGTATGCTTTCGGTGTGGGAACCTGGACATTTCAGCTGCTCCTGCCCCATTATGGAGTGTGACTTTCTAGATTGTGGACTTGCTGAAAAATGTAGAGGGTTGAGTGGAACTGGATCGAAAGCACAAGGCCTATGTGTTGCAAGTCACTGTGGGAGGGTGCACAATGCCCAGGCTGCTCAACTCTGGATGCCCCCAAACTCTGATTTGGGAGTCAGTGCTGGACCCTAGTACTCTTCAATATGACTGCCCCCTGAAAGTGACCTGGAGATGTGCATCCCTACTCCACAGCATAGGTCCACTTGAAAGTGAAGGACTATGAGGCAAAGATATGGGTCAGCATAGCCAAACATCTTCTGTGGAAGGTAATAATTGGTAGGGATTGGCAACAGTTCCCTTTGTTGCTCCTTCCACCAAATGAACCCTCTCCACCAGAGGAACCAGTACCCCAGGCAGTGGAGGAGCTATTCCCCATAAGTGAACTCAGACTTATGGGAGGGGCTGCTTCCCCTTAGAAGGTGGGGAAAATCCCATCGGCAACAATGGAAAGAGGGTAAATCATAGCTCCAAATGCATTTGGTGGGAGAAACTGAGCCAGAGGAAGAGTTCTCAGCAAAGGGATGATATCCCATCTGAAGGAGACACTGCCCCCCCCCCCGACTCAGGGCAATCTTCATATGAGTTCCCCTCCCCAAACTAGGCTTGGAATGGTTAACCTGCTCATATGATTTTGTCAAAGGACAAAAAGATGAAACCTTAAGGGAAGCATATTCCTGGCTCTCAATCATTGACAGGGTAGTTGCTCAGGAAGCTCCAGCCTCAATTCCCCCTTTTCAAGCTCAGGAAAGACCTGCTCTTTCGAGCCAACAAGGACCCAAACACAGGAGAAGTCAGTTATCAGCTCTTGGTCCCGTGGGAGGCCCGAAGAACGGTTCTGCATTTGACCCATTCAATTCCCTCTGCTGGCCATCTGGGGTGGGGGAAAACCTTGGACCGCTTGTTGGCTCAATTTTTTTGGCCAGGAATCTATATGGAGGATGCCGATTTCTGCACATCATGCCCAGACTGTCAGCTGGTCGCACCGAAGGGTTCAGGGTGGGCTCCCCTGCTTCTGGTAGGTACCCCCTTGGAAAGAATAGGGGTTGATGTTGTGGGTCCGCTAGAGAAGAGTGCCCAGGGCCATCAGTACATATTGGTTATTGTAGGCTATGCCATGTGTTATCCAGAGGCAGTCCCTTTGCGCTCGATAAGGGCACGAGCTGTGGCCACAAAGCTGGTGAGTCTTTTCTTGCGGGTGGGCCTTCCAACTGAAATCCTGACAGACCAAGGGACGAACTTTATCGTGGCTGCTAAAAGAGGTGTGGACCCTCCTTAAAGTAAAACCTCTTCGAACCTCCATTTACCATCCTCAAGCAGATGGCCTGGTAGAGAGGTTTAATAGGACTCTAAAGTGTACGTTAAGAAAATCTGTGAATACCAATCCTTGGAATTGGGACCAGCTACTGCCTTACTTGATGTTTGCAGTATGGGAGATACCCCAGGCCTCAACAGGCTTTTCGCCCTTTGAGTTTTTATATGGCCGATGACCCAGAGGAATATTGGACCTATTCAAAGAAACCTGGAAGGAACAAGCCTCCCAGTCCCAAAATGTGATCCAATACATAGTACAGCTGCATGAGCAGCTGAGCCAAGTGGCCAGATTCGCCAGAGAAAACTTAGAAAAAGCCCAACAAACCCAGCCCCACTACTATAATAAAGGAGCCTGGGAAAGGGTCTACCAACCAGGAGACCGAGTCTTGCTGCTATTGCCCAGTTCAGAAAGTAAACTCTTGGCCAAATGGCAGGGCCCTTAAGAAGTTATACGGCAGGTGGGGGAGGTGGACTATGAAATCTGTTGCTCTGATAAGAAAAAGGAGAAACAAATTTTTCATGGTATTCTTCTAAAACCCTGGAAAGCACAAGAGGCTCTGTTCATAGATCCCAGGGAAGATTCAGAGGGTTTAGGTCCCAAGGTGCAACCCCCAGCAGGCCCAGTGGATGTACCAATTGCTGATGATCTACTTCTATGATTGCAATGGCAAGCCAGGAACCTGTTGGAGCACTTCAATGATCTCTTCTCCTCACGACCTGGTCAAACCCACCTGGTGGTCCACCAGATCTGAACTTCACATACAGCTAAGCCCTAACACAGGACATACAGGGTGTGTCTAGACTACAGGGTTTTTTTTGTTTTGTTTTTTTTAAAGTGGCCTTAAAAAAAAAAAAAAAAACAACTTCCCCTGAATCTAGACTGCTGCTGCGTTCTTTTGAAAGTAAATTGAAAGAATGTGGCAGTTTTTTTGCCTGTGGAAAACCTCATTTTATGAGAAAGAATGCCTTTTTTCGAAAGTACTCTTTTGAAAAAAGGTGCTATGTAATGCAACCTGTGCTTTTTCGAAAGAAAGCATCCAGACTGCCTGGGTGCTCTGTTGAAAAAGTGGCTTGCTTTTTCGAAAGTACAGGTTGTAGTCTAGATGCTCTTTTTTGAAAGAGGTTTTTTTGAAAGTATCTTTCGAAAAAGCCTCTTTCAAAGAAGGCTTAGTTTAGACGTAGCCACAGAATCCCTGAAAAGCTCTGGGGCACCCTAGAACAAGAGACCCATGTCATGTTAGACTTGGAGGTTATTGAGGAGTCCCAAAGCCCTTGGTGCAATCCGGGTCCCTAAACCTGATGGCACCATCCACTTGTGTGGCTTTCAGAGTGTTGAATGCTGCCTCCCACTTTGATGCATACCCCATGCCCTGGGCAGATGAACTGTTAGACCAGCTTGGGAAGGCACGCTACATTACCACCTTGGACCTAACAAAGGGCTACTGGCAAATACTACTTACAAAGGACTCCTGGGAGAAAACAGCATTTGCCACTCCGCTAGGACTCTTCCAATTTGTAACTATGCCCTTTGGGGTTCATGGTGCCCTGGCCGCTTTCCAGTGCCTTATTCTCTGCAGCCTACCTGGATGATGTAGTAATCTTTAGTGAGGACTGGAAGTCTCATCTGACCCATGTTGCAGCTGTCCTGTAAGCCCTGAGGGAAGCGGAATTCACAGCAAATTAAAAAAAAAATGCAAATTTAGAATGCAAGAGACCAGACACTTGGGGTATCTGGTAGGGAATGGGAAAAAATACAACCCCTACAAGATAAAACAAAACCCCAGTTCCAACAATAAAAAACCAAGTGCGGTACTTCTTGGGGCTAACTAGTTACTATTGCCAGTTTATCCCTAATTTTGCAACTCTAGCAGCCCCATTGTCGGATTTAACCAAGACCTCAGCCCCTAATACAGTAGTTCGGGCACTGGATTGCCAGGCCTTCCCAAAATGTCCTTTATATTTTAGAAATCAGCCAATACTTGGGTGCCCTGATTTTTCTTTGCTATTTATCTTAGACAGATGCTTCCACTGTAGGCATAGGAGCTGTGCTCTCTCAAAGCTTCCAAAGGATAGAGCACCCCATCCTCTATTTAAGTAAAAAATTGTACCCTCGGGAGACCAGGTACTCAACCATAGAGTGAGAATGTTCAACTGTCCTCTGGGTGGTGGTAGCCCTATGCTACTACTTACTAGGAGCCCCACTTCAGCTCATTACAGATCATGCATCTTTGAGGTGGATGCAGAAGATGAAGGACAGCAATCCCCGGATTACATGGTAGTATCAAGCATTACAATCCTATGCCTTCACAGTTGACCACCCACAGTCCCAACATGGTAATGCGGATTTCTTCTCCCGGGCAGATGCAGCTGTCGATCTTGGGAATACTTCCAACCAAAACTTTTTTTTGGGGGGGGAGGAGTGTGATGGGCTGGACTAGGCCCCAACGCCCCCTACAGGAGGCTAGCAGTTTTTCCACAACCCATCCTAGCAGGAGTAGTCTGCCACACACTATAGAGTGGCTGTCTGTGCGGCAGCCAATCAGGACCCAGTAGAGAGGTATAAAAGAAGCTGCAGGGCTGGGGCTTGACAGTGCCCTTCAGGAGCTCCACCCAGGCAGGACTACCCTGACTGGGAGATCAGCACTTTGGCTAGCTCCCAGTGTGAGCTGAGCCTAGATTTGGGTAGGATCCAGACGCAGTGGGCAAAGACCAGCCACAAGCAGAGACTTACTAGCATCGTGGACAGGGCTAGTCAGGCCCTGGTTCCAGGACAGGGGTGGCCAGCCTTTTACAGGTGAAGAGCCAAAATAGTTGTGCATATAGCCCCCAGCCATGTTTAGTCGAGGGGAGAAAAAAAAAAAAAGACTGCCCCTTTAAGAAACGTAGTTAAAGTCTTTTTGGCCACATCAGGCTCCTGCCGACTGCCACCATCTTGAAGATGCCATTTTGAACTGTCGCGCCAGATGGCTCTCCTGCCCTTGTGAACTGGGAGGTGGGGGTCATTTTCAGGGGCACAGATGTGGCTTCACGAGCTGCAGGAGTGGCTTCATGAGCCACACTTGGGGGGGGGGGGGGGGGGGGAGAGAAGAGCCACATGCAGCTTGCAAGCCGCAGGCTGGCCACAGCTGTTCCAGGACTTTGAGGGTGACCAGACAACCAGGCAAGGGCCCTGCACAGACTCACTTGGCCGCAGGGGGGTGCTCACCAGCAGGTGGCCCTGTTACGTGCCCCTTGCCTTAGAAGGACATACCTGGGTACTCCATGGCTTCTTGCCTAAAAAGGACATGGTGATCATGTGATCACCTACATTTTGGGAGGTACCATCTGTCAGGGTGCACCCCCTCTCCCCCCGTGCCTCAGTGCCCCCTGACTGTCCTCATCTAGCCCCTCTCAGGGCAAGTTACAGTCTGTACTGGTTGCTCATCATTGGCATCGGGGTTATCTCTACTGCCCCACTTACCTAGGCTGCATTGTAATCCACCTCCAAACTCTGGGCCTTGCCTCTGGCCCCTAGCCAGGGGGAGTCTTGGCTGGCCCTCTCCCAGCCCTCGTTGGCTATCCCCCAGCTGCTCTCCCTCCTGGGAGCCCCTGCAGTCAGCCCTTCACTGGCTCTCCCCTTCCAAGTAAACTGTGCTTCACTAGATAGGGCTAGTGAGAGCCCAGCTGGCAGCTAACGGCTTCAGCTGGCCTCTTGGTTCTCAGCCCCCCACTCAGGGCCTGAGTCTTGGCCTTAAAGGGCCAGTGCAGGGCAGGTGCCCTGTCACACCATCAGGCAGGAGAAAAACAGATTTCACTCTGGATGGGCAAGATTATAAAAGTATCCTGGAGTGCCTCCATCTTAGTCTTTGTTACCCCCAAAACTTCCATTGCAGACCACCCAGGTTTACACTAGTATAGATTTATTGATTGAGGAATTAATACTCCACTATATGGTTAAACTAAAGAGGATAGAGTTGCCACTGATGGTTTAAACTAAAGGGGAATCAGCGATCACACACACACACACACACACACACACACTCTCACTCTCATTCCTGCCTTCAGGCACTCACACAGGCATTTGGGTTGCAGAAGGAGCCAAGGCATGTTGCACCTGGTGGGTCTGTCTGCTGATCGTGGCTGGGGAGTTGGTCAGGAAAAAAAAAAACTGGCTGCATGAAGAAGAGCTTCTCAGAAAGAGGGTTTCTGCCACATGCTCTCCCCTTTTATTGCCATTGTACAACTCCTGTGACTCATCCACATTTGTCACCAGGGAGCATGCCCAGACTTCCCTTGATCCAGCAGAGCAGCAGTCTCCTTTGTTTGCTCAGCCTTGATTGGTCTGACAACTCATCACCTGGCTCTATGTGCTCAGCATTTCAGTTTCTAATCCTACTCAGGCTGCGTCTAGACTGGCATGATTTTGCGCAAAAGCAGCCGCTTTTGTGCAAAATCTTGCTGCCTGTCTACACTGGCCACTTGTATTTACGCAAGAACACTGACTTTGTAATGTACAAAATCAGTGGTTCTTGCGCAAATACTCCGACTCTCCAGCTACATCTAGACTGGCATGATTTTCCGAAAATCCTTTTAACGGAAAAGTTTTCTGTTAAGCATTTTCAGGAAAGAGCATCTAGATTGCTTTTGTGGAAAAGTGTCCGTGCCAATCTAGACGCGGTTTTACGCAAAAAAGCCCCAATTGCTATTTTCGCGATCAGGGCTTTTTTGCGGAAAAGAAATGTCTGCTGTCTA
>JANRFK010003679.1:17492984-17508176 GCA_030068395.1 Apalone spinifera
CGAGGCCGAGGAGGGCTCCACATGTGAGTGCCATCATGCTCCCTTTATGTGTACAGGAGGGTGAGGGGAGAGGGAGCCCAGGGACTGTGCACCTGGGCCTTGCCCACCATGGAGCAGCAGGTGGGTGTCATGCAGGGGCCCTGGCCCGTTCCCCACACGCCGACCTCGCCTTGCAGAGGGGGGCTGGGTTTCACCCACTGTGTCCCCAGGGAGAACTGACCACAGCTCTTGTTTCATCACAGCCACAGCACCTGGGACTGCAGGGCGCAGCACCCCGCCTGCAACAGCCACCCGCACCCGAGCCAGCAGGTGCACCAGGAACCTGGAGGACTACCACCAGTGGCACCTGCAGCTACTGGAACACCAGTTCTGCACCCAGGACCACTGGGTCCTGGAGGACCTGCGGGTGTGGCAGTGGAGCTTGGAGGTGCGGGGGGAGCAGGGCCGTGCCCTCAGAGGCCACCTCCAGACTCTGGTGGACAGGTTCCTGCCTCTTCCTGCTCTGGCCCCTGCAGCCGCCCCAGCTCTCGCTCCTCCTCCTCCACCTGGTCCCCCTCCCACTTCCTCTGCACCTCCTGTCCCTCCTGCCCCACCCTCCACACCCACTCCCCCCCAACGCCCCTGCACCCACAGTGCTGCGAGATGGGAGAGCCAGCAGGACCCCCAACACTGAGCTTTCCTTTCCCTTCCTCTCCTTCTAGCTCCCTCCTCCCAGGTTTCCCCCTTCCCTCTCCCACCCTCATTACTCCAGAGTAATGTAAAATAAAAAGAGATTGTTGTTTTCAAAACAAGTGTATTTATTTAACATTAGGAAGAGGGGTTAGGGAGGGGAAAGGAGAAGGAGGGGAGGGTGGAAGAAGCCCCCAATGGGGCATGCAGGGAGAGTTCAGTCCTCCTCCTCCACCTGGAAGCTCTCCCGCAGGGCTTCCCGGATCTGGACGCCCCCCCGCTGGGCCTCCCGGATGGCGGCGGTGTGGGGCTGAGCGTAGTGGCCAGCCATGAGCTCAGCCTCAGCCATCCAGGCTGGCAGGAAAGCCTCCCCCTTCTGCTCGCACAAATTGTGCAGCACGTAACATGCTGCCACCACGGGAGGGATATTGTGCTCAGCGAGGTCAAGGTGGGTGAGGAGGCACCTAAAGCATGCTTTCAATCGTCTGAAGGCCCCCTCCACCACAATGCAGGCCCTAGTGAGCCTGGCATTGAAGGCCTGGCGGGAGGGGTTGAAGTGCCCTGTGTACGGCTTCATCAGCCAGGACTGTAGGGGGTAGGCCGCATCCCCCACCGGACAGACGGGCATATCCAGGTCCCCAACCCTGATATGGCGGTTGGGGAAGAAGGTCCCAGCATGCAGCCTCAGGCACACGAAGGAGTTGTGGAACACTCTGGCGTCGTGTGCCTTGCCGGACCAGCCCACATTGATGTCCATGAACTGGCCCTGGTGGTCAGACACGGCCTGCAGGAGCACGAAGAAGTACCCCTTGTGGTTAATGTACTTGGAGGCCTGGTGTTCTGGGGCACGGATGGGGATGTGCATCCTGTCGATGGCCCTCCCCCCCCCCCCCCCCCCCCCCCCCCCGCAATTGGGGAAGCCGAGGGCACCGAACCCCCGGATGACGGTGTCCAGGTCGGCGAGGCAGACCACCCAACAGAGCAGCACCCGGTTGATGGCCTTGACCACCTGCAGAGAGACACAGCAAACTACGAATCACTGGGGCGCCTGGGTGGCTGGGAGTGTTCGTTCCTTGGCACTGCCCTGCACCCCACTCCCAGAAGCAACCTCTGCTGCGATCCTGGCCGCCGTGGGCAGCGTGTAGTACGTCTGGGATAGACCAAACCCTCCTGTGCAGGGCACTGTCGCCTCCTCCCCCGCCCCCGTTTTCCCTGGGGCGGCCCATTCCCTCCTTGCAGCCCCCTTCCCCCCCAGCCCAGTGGCCAGTGAGTGCTGTACCTGCATGAGCACTGCTCCGACGGTGGATCTCCCCAAGCCGAACTGGTTCCCGACGGATCGTAGCTGTCCGGCGTGGAGAGCTTCCAAAGGACGATGGCCACATGCTTCTGGAGGGGGATGGCGGGCCTCATGCGAGTGTCCCGTCGCTGCAGAGCAGGGGCGAGCAACTCACAGAGCTCCAAGAAGGTGTTCCTCTTCATTCTGAAGTTCTGGGTCCACTGTCTGTCTCCCCAGCGCTCAAGGACGATGTGGTCCCACCAGTCGCTGCTGGTGTCCAGATGCCAGATGCTGCGGGGCACGCTGGTATCCGGGCGCTGCTGCGGCTCCTCCATGGCCCCCAGGGAGGCCAGGTGGAGAGGCAGGGGGCTGACGTGGACCAGATGGTGCCAGGCAGCCTCCACCCATTGCTTGGCAAGCTTGCAGCAGCAACTCCAAGAACTGCACCGGAATGCCTAGGGCGAGCTATGGCTCCATGGTGCCAACTGCGTCCCCCCCCCCCCAATGGGAACCACCAACACAGGCAGGCGGAGAGGAAAACGCTTTGCTGTCCCTCGGCGAGGTAGGCAAGCAAGCAGAAAAGCTGAGAACCGGCTGTCCAGGGGGGCATAGAAGAGAGTCTGGTCCATGGATTTCTGAAAATTGTTAATATTTTATTTCCAAAGTTATTGGCTAAGAAGGAGAGAACACGCAGAGTTGGGGTTGAAAATAGCTTGTTGCACAGAAAATGTGTTTAAGAGCAGATAAGCCAGCTACAGTTCCTTCCTCAGACCTATCTACCTTGTCTATTTATATTGTAAGTTCTTCCTGGCAGTAACTGGCTCTCTTCCTCTGTATCTGTACAGCTGTTAGTGTCAGTAATGCCCTAATGTTGGATATGGCCTGGAGTCACTACTGTCATGCAACTAAATAATAGGTGTAACACCAACTAAAAAGAGATTTGAAGTGGAGTATCCCTCAACTCAGCCAAAAGGGAGCTTTTTGAACCTACTTTATTTTGCCATGAAATATTCTGTGGGGGAACTATCATTTGGGCAATGCCCAATTGTTTTTTATAGCTTAATCATCATTACACAATGTTCCATAGCACACTGAGCTTCTGAAACTGATATATGCACAGAAATGAAATTCCCTTCTTTCCCAGGATAGCACAGATTCAACCACACATTCCCTTTGTTATTAAGGCCAGTTCTTGCCTTTAAATGTCCCTCTCTCAAACCTTTATATTTCTTGCTTACAATCAAGTAGATCTCACAAAACAGGATGAAATTATCTCTAATGTATGAAAACATTAAATAAAAGGACCAAATTGCAGCACTTTTACTTACATTGAGTCATATCTGAGATTATTAAAAGTCCCATTGATTTTATTTGTTAATTGAGATATCATCAAATAAATTAGATTGGATATTCCCAAATAGAAACATTTCTCAAAGTTCAGAGAAATTATTTTTGATCTGCTCTATGAACCAAATTCACCTGAATCCTAGAGGCGATGGCAACTACATCAGTATCCACAAGAATAGGGTTGGAAGTAAATATTTGAGCCACATTGCAAACACTCTCTACGAATGCTCAATGCATTGTAAAGGGAGCATTTCTAGGGATAAATCACAATGTCCATTCAATCCTTTGCCTTTCTAAAACAGCCAGTAACAGTGTCAGTATTAGTTGTCATGGTGATTTTTGTGATATGGACTAGTGTTCTCTGGACTGTAACTAGAAGCACAGTAAACAGCCATTACATGATAATGATTTTTGCTGTCTCCCGAGCAGTAGTGGGTTTACTCCTATAACTTTGGGACGCAAGGACCTGCACTCTATTCTCAATGCCATAAGCCCTCTAATTTTCCTCATATCCTTCTCTGTGCACAAACCACTGGGATAAACTATTTATATTTTAAATCCTACCTTGACAAAGCTCTGGTTCAGATGATTTAATTGGGATTGGTCCTGCTTTCAGCAGGAAGTTGGACTTGACCTCCTGAGATCTCTTCCAACCCTACAATTCCATGATTCTATGTTAATTGATTCCTAAGAAGTTATTTTCAGCAGGAGTTTAGGGAGTGAGATGTGGTATTCCCTGGTGGTAAGCTGAGGGGATATAAAGAGATGAAAGACTACAAGTACTCTGCACAGCAAATTGTTTCTTTCTAGAACAGATTCTTAATTATATCTATATGCAGAGATACACATGTTATTGCATCACTCTGTAGAGGTGGGCACATTATTTTTGACAAATATTTAATGAAAAATATTTTTGATTGATGGGAAATGTTTCACAAATTTGGTATGAATGGTCTTGGCCATTCACAAAATGGGCAGAAGATAGCAATTCCTAGGCTCACTGTTAGGAAACTCACCTCACATATGGAAGACATAGGTTCAAGTCACTGCTTTGGAACAGATCTAAAATGGCCTTTTTCAATTCACGAAAAAATTCCCCCCAAATTTCAGATTCAGTTTCACATGAACCAAATCATTTTTGGAACCGAAAAATCATGAGCCCTGTACCCAAGTATATATGAGTAGGAGACAGGTCAAAAGGAGGGCTGAAGAGGTGCTCATTAGGGGCACATCTACACAGCAGGGCAAAAGTTGAGTTAAGCTACACAACTTGAACAAAATAGCTTAATTCAGCTTTTGGCACTGTCTACACAGCAGGAACCTGAAGGACGAACATTCTTCCTTCGACTTCCCGTACTCCTTGTAAAATGAGGGTTACAGGAATTGGAGTAAGAAGTCTTCCAGCTCGTTATTATTTCAAAATAATGGTTTGCAGTGTAGACATACTCTCTGTTATTTTGGAATAACATATGCTGCTGTGTAGACATACTCTGCACTCCGACAAAATCCAGAGTGTGCAGGGTCCAAGGAAGCATTGCGGAAGTTTAGGATCACTCATATAGAGCTGTTTTCCCCAGAGATATCCCAAAATCACTGGGCTCAGGTGACCAAACCACTTGCCTGCTCTGAGATGGGTAAATCTTGCTTCTGACAAAAGAGCAGTGGGGAGATTTTGCAAATGAGGATTTAGAGCTCTCAAGGCCTTGGTGGGCATTTTGCATGTATGGGATGATGTTGGTCTAAGGATTTAATTTAGATTAAATAAATTAGCTATTGTGTCTTAATTAATAATAACAAGAGCTTTTTGGATATCCCATTCATATAATTAACTTTCTCTCTGTTAGGCTTAAATCTTAATAAACGTGACCACGAAATGCTAAACTGCATTCTCCTTAAGTATTTTTATTTGTGCTTTGCTATTCAGAAAGCTTTTAACCACGCAGCTGTTAAAATAGTAAGGAAGGAAAACAAAAGCAAAACACTTATTATGAACAGACTGTTAAATAATGTCTATTTTTCTGATTTACATAAAAAAGAAGAACTTTCTGAGAAGAAAGGGATTTTTTAAAGCCATACCAAGATACAGTCAAATACAATTAAAATCTCCCTCCCCATAAAAAGGAAAGGGAATTCTTTTTATATAGGAACTCAGTGTAACTCAGAGGAAGGATGAACATAACATCTTGTTTTTTTCATACCACACGTTTTGTCAGAGCATGTCAGCCCATGCTCAGCTAAAAGTGAATACCTGCAAATCAAAACTCTTAAGAATGTAGTAATGAGTGTTGCTGGTCAACATTTCAAATTTTAACAATTTGGATGAAAACATCCAAAATTCTATATTCTGACTTCCCCAACTAGAAAAAATTACAATGTCTAAATTTCTTCTTTGCTTCCACCTCCAGTTCTCTTTATAATAGCCCCTAACATAGTCGAAGACTTAGCAGGTCTCTCTTCAGTCTTCTTTTCTCAAGACTCAACCCACCCAGGTTTTTTTAAGATAAGTTTCTAAGCATTTATCATTTTTGCTGCTCTTCTCTGGACACTTTCATTTGACCATATTTGTAATGTCTGTATATAGCACTTCAGTTGAGACCTTATCAGTGCTGAATAGAGTAGAGCAGGCATGTCAAACTCAAAGCCTACTGAGGGCTGCACAAATGAAAACTGATAGCTTTCAGGGCCACCTAGGGTTCCCAGATGGTTTGGCCAACCCCCCCCCCCAAAAAAAAAAGTGCCAGGCAGAAGGCACCAATATCAGACACCTGGCAACCCTTGGGCCACCAAAAAAAATGTACTTTGTTGGAAAGTCGTAGTTATTTATTATTATAGATTATGTTTTAGGTATATTTTATAATATTACAATAATGTGATGTATAAAATTGTTATTTACTCATTAAATTATTTAAAATTAATTTTACAGAATTTGTAATTTAAATATCAATTTAAGGTACTTTTACATTTTGTATATGATACATAACTTGGTTTGTTGAAATAAAAACAAATATAGACCATGGTTAATCAAAGAGAACAGGCTTCTGTGAAAATTTCAGATACTTGGTAAGTTTGAGATTTTGAATAAAGATATAATTATTCATGCAATTGCAAAAAATTGACATATTTATTGATATAAAATTAATATACATTTTGTGATTTTATTTGGGAATAAATAAATAAAAACAAAATATTAACAAAATAACCCTTTCCTCTTCCCCAGAGCCAGGCACTCCCAGACCCCGCAACCTAATGCTTAGGTCTGGAGTTGAAGCTGGGGCAGCGTGAGCACAGTGGCCAGCTGTGAGCGCCTGCTGGAGCGTCCAGTGCAGAGCGCCCAGCCAGCCATGAGTGCATGTGAAGAGCAGCCTGGCCAGCCATGAGCAGTTGATGCAGTGCAGAGTGGCTGGCCACCTGTGAGCAGGCACTCGGCCACATGCTCTGAGCAGCCAGCAGGCTGCACTTCATTCTTTTATAAAAATGCTCTGGTGAGCCGCAAAAAATTTCTATTGGGCTGCATGCAGCCTTCCAAATGCTAGTTTGACATGCCTGAAGTAGAATTACTTCTCAAATCTTGTTAAAACACTTCTATTAATACAGTCTAGAATGATGTTTGCTTTTTTCCGACAGTATTACATTAACATATTTAATTTATGATGCACTATAAACTCCAGATTCTTTTGACCAGTACTACCTCCTAACCAATTATTCCCAATTTTTAATCATGTATTTGATTTTTCTGTCCTAACTGTACTACTTGGCACTTATGTTTATTGAATTTCATCTTGTTGATTTCAGAACAATTCTCCAATTTGACAAGGTGGTTTGGAATTTAATCCTCTGAAGTGCTTGCAACCCCCACCTTGGTGAGGGCTGCAAATTTTATAAACATACTCTTCACTCAATTATTGAAGGCAACAATGAAAATATTGACTAGTACCAGACCCAGGACAGACCTTTGTAGGACCACAGTAGACACATCCCCTCAGTTTGATAGCAAACCATCAATAACTACTCTTTGTGTATGAGCTTTCAAATAGTTTTACACCCATTTTAGAGTAATTCAATCAAGACCACAGTCTGCTTATGAGACTGTCACATGGGGCTGTGTGAAAATTCTTCCTAAAATCAAGAGACACAGCTTGTGCGACCCCCTCCCCCCATCCAATATTTTACTATCAAACTCCCAAGGAGTTGATATGAATAGTGAGGGGAGGAAAAAATGTGCAAGGCCTTAATAATTTCCTTTTCAAAGTGATCTTAAGTATAGATCTGCTATGAAGTAAGAAAGTTCATTGGCTCTCTGTCTCTGAGACTAAAATGAAACATTCCAATATTCTGTTTGTAGTGGTGATAAAAGCTAGTTCTGATTAGACCTTGTCAAGCTGGGTAATTTATGTGTGGGTGTGTTCTTGTCCTTTCACTGAACAATAATCAAAGGAGCAATTCAGTGCTTGAGGGAGCTGCAGTAAAGAGAGAGAAAACAGGAGATGACTTGATGGTGTGACAGGTTTGTGTTATTATAGTACAAAAATTATTCACAGAGCTTGGGAAGGTTAGTTCTAAGATTTCTCTTTCCATGTTACCAAATTATTAATATTACCTAGGGGGCTGCACCCACTCCTTGCTACCCTCGCCAACCCACCTCTCTGTGGGGATAGGTGTCTGGCCTGGGGGGAGGAGGCAAGAGCAGGCTGGGAGCAGGGTGACAGGCCAGCATGAGGGGCAGGAGCAGGCTGTGGGTGCACATTCTCAGCTGGAGCAGTGTGAGGGTTGGGGGGGGTCAGGCTTGGATGGTGGGGGGGGACCCAGTCCCAGCACCTTCTCCTCGGTGGCACAGCCCCCCGGGGCATGAAGCAGGAGCTGGAGCTAGAACAGCTCATCTCCGGAGGGAACAGCACCAAGGCTGGCTACGGCAGTGGTGGAGGTGGATGGTGGTGGTGGCAGCAGCATAAGGACACATGATGATGTCACTCTTTCATCCCATAGGACATTTTTAGAGAGAGAGAGAGAGAGAGAGAGATACAATTTGCATTGTGGTAGTGCCAGAGATCTTAGTTTTATTGGGGTTAGGAGGCAGGGCAGGGGGCTGGGGGATTGGGGTTGATGGGGCTGGGATGCAAGCCGAAAGGTTGTGGGATTGGGGTTGATGAGGATGGAAGGTGGAGCAAAGGCCAAGGGATTGGAGCCTACAGGGCTGGGAGGCAGATCAGGGGGTAGGGTGTTTGAGGACTGGGGACATGGACACTGGAGCTGGTGCTGCCTATGGCTGATGGCTTTAGCCATATACAGCATAGGGCACTATGGAACTGCATATGCTGCATATGCCTAAGGACAGCTCATGCTAAATGATGGGGTGGAGTTAGGTGGCAGTGATTACTTACATGATTCCCAAGTAAATGAATGAGTTGTTCAACAACATCAATGGCTGATACTTTAGGAACACGATTAATAGAATTCTGGACAAGAGACGATTTGAGCTTATGTCAGCCAGTGAAAAATCACACCAATGTTATACAGTTATCCTTATCCCATTAATGCCAGGGGAGTTTGCATACCTAATACTGTTAAATAACTATTTGAAAAACTGATAACTGTGTAATTTATTCTTTAAAATGAAGTTTCAGAAGATAAATGCATCTCTTTAAAAACAAATGAGATTAATAGATGTTAGGGCCAGAAGGCACCATTAGTTCATCTAGTCTGAACTCCTGGACTAGATGCTATAGAAATTCATCATGCTACTCCTGTAGAAGTTGTACTAAAATTGAAAGCAAGGCAGGCTCTGATGGCTTTTAGCCAGTGCAAAAGTAGGATTGAATTGGAATTCCTGGGCTGGATAAAAATCATTGCCCACCCATGCTCTATCACTAGTGTGCCCTTGTGGTGGTCTGCCCACATTCTCCACCAGTTAATTGTTACCCCGAAAATTCCCACTGGAGACCACTCAGGGTTACACGAGCATGGGTTTATTGATAAACTAAAGAAGACAGAACTGCCACCAAAGGTTTAAACTAAAGAGCGAACCAGCTAGCTCTCACACACACAAATAAACAAACACACACGCACCTTCATTCATTCCCTCATTCACACACATTCATTCCTGCCCTCATGCACTCACACACTTACACAGGCCTATGGGTTGCAGAAGGAGACAAAGCATGTAGATTCTGGAGGGTCTGTCTGCTCATCGTGGCTGGGGAGCTGGTCAGGAAAGAAACTTGGCTGTAGAAAGAAGAGCTTCTTAGGAAGAGGAAAAAAGAGAGGGCCTTCTGCCACGCTCTCTCTCCTTTGTCTCTGTATAGCTCCTGTGACTCATCTACCTTTGTTACAAGACAGCATGCCCAGACTTCCCTTGGTCCAGCAGAGCTGCAATCTGACGACTCATCACCATGTGCCCAGCCTTGCAACTTCAAATACACCCACACCCACACCCACACCCACACCTCTCTTCATTCACTCATGGGATAATGAAGTTTAGGGCAAGTTACAAGCAAAGTGGCTGACAGTTAAAAAGTTGCAAGGTTTTACAAAGATTACAGCAAGTTGCAAGGTTCAACAAAGATTACAATGAGTTGCAGTGTTTAAAAGGCAATGCAGACAAACCATCAGCAATGAATGACTTAGAAGACAATTGCCCTCCCCCCACTCCTACCCCCAGCAATTCAGTCAGCAAGAGGTTTTTGTCAGTCTCTAAGTCATGTGTTGGCAGGATCTTACACTTTAGTGTATTTCCAGAAAAATGCATGTGTAAAATCAAGTACTAGCTCAGGCAGAGGCTTTTTATGCAATACAAAAGTAGGATTGAATTGGAATTCCTGGGTTGGAGCAATAGGTACATTTGACCAGATGTGAAAACAAAGAGGAGAAAAATTCTGCCTCGGCCATAACCTGATGATAACAAACTTGCTATCTGAGAATTGCAAAAAGAATTCAAGTATGCTGTTGTACAAATCATTTGTGGGCGATATCAGATCAGATCATAAAGTATTTCTGGCATCATTGAGGTTGAGACTGAAAGCAATTTACAAAAATGACAAAGAACTAAGATCACAAAATAGACAAATTGAAAGCATATTCCCACACAAATGAAGAAGAGCAAATGCCAGAATTCTTAGGAGTAGTGAAGATTCTGATAGAAAGTTTGAAAAGAGAAAAAGCACTGGGAAGTAACAAAGCAAGAAATGCGTTGTAAGTGATGAACAAGCTAGCCAACAAGATTTACAGACAAGAGCAAGTGCTAAGCAAATGGGGGAAACCAATAATAGCACTCATCTAAAAGAAGCAGAGAAGAGTGAGTACATGAATTAAAGAGGAATCATTAGCTTATTGAATGTACCCGGAAAGCTTTCGCAGAGGTCCCAGAGCAGACCAAAAAAGTACATGGAAGCAGAGTTTTCAGCGAACCAGCATGGACATAATGTCAAAATAATGATGAGCTAGAGGACTTCTCTACTCCAAATCCTATAACCCTCATTTTAACAAGAGTAAGGGAAGTCAGAGGAAGAGTGCTCTCTCTCAGCCTTCCTGCTGTGTAGACGGTGCCAAAAGCCGATATAAGCTATTGACGTAGCAATTGACATAGCTCAAGATGCGTAGTTTATTTCGGCATTAGCTCTACTGTGTAGACATGTCTTCAGTTACTTGTGATAAGACAGATAGCAGAGGAGAACAAAACCAAGCCTGTTATAAATCTACACATCAAACAAGCTTTTGAATGCATTTGGCAGGAGCGGAGGTGTTATGACAAAGTTATCAGAATGTATGGCATCCACCCAAAAATGATCAAGCTGATAGAAAACATCTGCAGCAGGTTGATGAGCATGGTGAGAATAGGCAAGAAACTGACAGAATGGTTCAGAATGATGATAAAAGTAGGACAAGGATGCATGCTATCACCAGATTTGTTCAAGCTGATACTGGAAGGACCAATAATGGTTGCACTAAGAGCTGAAATGGGAGGAATCATGTTAGGTGATAGTAGAGTGCATAAACTTAGATTCACAGATGATAGGGTATGTTTACACTGCAGAGCTTTTCCGAGATACTGGAGGTATCCTAGAAAAACTATGCTGCATCCAAGAAATGTGTCTGCTTTTTCAGAACAATTTCTAAAAAAGTGGATGAGTTCTTTTGCCATCCCTGTAATCTTCATTGTATGAGGAAGAAGGGATGTGTCAAAAGAGGAGTTTTTTCCAAAATTTGGCCCCGTGTAGACAGGCCACATTTTAGAAAAGCCTCTTCTGAAAGAAAAGTGGAAAAGATACACAAATTGCAGTTTTTGTATCTTTTTCCAACTTTTCTTTGCAGTCTAGGCATAGCCCTACTGACACCACACCATAGACACAGGAGGATTTACAGGGAATAACTGACAAGATAAACTAGAAAAACTGAAAATTCAGCTTGAATATCTAAAAGCTAAAAAATAGGGCAGTTAGAAAACAGAAGACAGCGATAACCATCAAAGTTGGAGACAACGAACTAGAATAAGGGTATGTCTACTCTGCACACTAATTTTGAAATAAACTATTCCGGAATAGTTATTCTGAAATAGCTTATTTTGACATAGCACGTCTGCACTGCAGGAAAGCCTCAAAATTAGTTCCAGGAAGGCTTCCCTAATGTAGACGCACTATCTTGATTTAGAGCCTGTCGAGGCTGCCCACACCTCGACGGTCCAGATGTCCCCAACGTCTGGCTTAGGGCTCCCTTTGAGGAAGGTCACCCTCAGTTTCTCGCCAATGCCCCTCTTTTAGGGTATATACTGTTTTATAGTCCTAGTCCCCAAAGTATAGTTCCCCCCTACAGTGGTATATATGGCCCTCTAGGCCCAATCCCAGAGCTCAGTTTCCTCTACAGGCCCTCTGGTCTAGTCACCGACACACTCCCCTCTCAGAGGCTTTTGCACATTGCATCCCTCTTGTGCAAAAGCCTATGCAATTGAAGTGCGGATTAGAATATTGCTCTGCTTCATCTGCATAATGAATTAGGGACCATTTTTGCACAAGAGGCTTTTGCGCAAAAAGGAACCATGTACACAACTCCTTTTTGTGCAAAACCCCCTCTTGAGCAAGAGTCGTCCTTCCTCTTTTTTTCAGGCAAAAGCCTCTTGTACAAAAACGGTTCGATATTCATTATGCAAATGAAATGTGGCAATATGCTAATCCGTACTTCATTTGCATAGGCTTTTGCATGAGAGGGATATAATGTAGTCATAGCCTCAGGGCGCAGGCAGCCTTCTGGCCTAGTTCATAGTTGAGCTTCCCCCAAAATCTAGGGAGCTGGATTGTGGTGTGGTGGGGAGGTAGGAGGACCTGGGCCCTCCCACTCCACCAGGTCCCAGCCCAGGGCCATGTTGGCAGTGAATGCTTCCGCTGCCTTCTCGGTGGGGATGCCTGCCAGAACACGCTGAACTCCTGGAGGACAATCCTCCGCCCTGGGCTACTTCCTACCACCACCGATGCACTGTGCTGTCCTCTGCATGCTGTTCTGGAGGTCAGTCCCAGTCCAACGACTTCCCTGACTGGTGCTGTCACTGTGGCTGCAGCTGTGGGTGCTGCTCCTGGGGCGGCTGCGGCTGCAGCTCCAGCTGCTGATGTGCTCCTGGGGAAGCTGTGGCTGTGGCTGTGACTGCTGGTGCTGCTCCTAGGGTGGCTGAAGGGGCTGCAGGGGCTGTTCAGGAGTTCCTTCCTGAGCTCCTTCCCCTCCGGTGGTCAGCCCTGACTTACCGATGAACTGGGCTTTTATCCCCAGCCTCCCTCTTGAGCATGTCCAGCAAGGTCGTGTGGGTGGGGCCTGCTCTGCCGGCTGGGCCAGGGTAACTCCTGGGGCTTCAGTGTGGGGCAACCCTGCCCCATCACAGAGCTCTGGGAAGCACTTAGAATGACACTAGTGAGGGGCTATTTTGACATAGCAGCAGTGGAGCGTCTACACATGCCTTATTTCAAAATAGCTATTTCGGAATAGGCATTATTCCTCGTAAAAGGAGGTTTACAGATTTTGGAGTAAGCCGTTGATTATTTTGAAATTATTTTGAAATAACAGAATGTCTGTGTAGATGCTCACATTGTTATTTCACAATAACGCTAAGAGTAAAGCTGTTGAGTACCTTGGAGGACTCGTAATGAACAATGAGAACTGTGAAGATGACATAAAAATGAGAATCAAATTAGCTGCTTTATTTGGGAAATTCTGCAATGTCTAGAAGACTAAATATATTTCAATAACAATAAAAATCAGTGTGTTTCAGGTAACTGCCATACTTATACTGCTGTATAGATCAGAATGTTGGAGTATGAGAAAAATATGAATGAAAGATTTTGATTAAAAAATGAATTGGATGAAGGGAATACTGAAAGTGTCAAGACTGCAGAAAATAAAAGAGATAAGAAAATGGCTAGGGCAAGAAACAAAGCTGTTAAAGCAAATTCAGGAGAGACAATTGCAGTGGTTTGGACATGTTAAGAATGGATCTGGAAAGGGTGGCATACATGGTGTTACATACCAGAGTGCAAGGAACTAGAACTAGATGAAGACTGAGGATGTTTTGTATAAAAACAGTGAAGAATGACATGAAAAAAATAAGATGAATGAAAGCAGGAAGCTGGTATAGAATAGAAAAGAATAGAAAGATTCTCTTGGCCCCATCATCACTGTTGAACTTCTGGGTGGAATCAAGGAAGACAACTCCAGTAATAAGCCCAATGACTTGCGTTGTACATACCTTCCACAAAGGTGTTACACCTGGATTTGAAAATTTGAAGAGATAGAGAATCCACCTCTTACTGTGGTCGTTTGTGACAGTTATTCAATTATTCAATTGCCCTGAATAATAAAAATGTGTGCTTTTTTTCTTATTTGAGTTAGAAAGTAGAATTAGGCTTTAATTAGAATGAGTTAGATTTAGGCTTTAACTTCCAGCATTGAAAGACCAAAGAATCATTTTACCACCTCCCGGGTGGCAGGCAATTTAAAATGCAACTACTATTACTAGCCATTAAAACAGGCCTCTGCTGAGAGTGAAGAATTCATATACTTAATGATAATTATGATATTATACAATAACATGGAAACATTTTTTTGGAAATCTCCTTTTGCAAACACAAGGTCAATGTATAAAAACTCTCAGTCCTATCAAAGCCACAGTACATTATTTATAAAGGGGCTGGTACCTAACATCTTCCTTCTTAGCTCACTTCATTCTCCAACCTGGATAAATATTATTTGTTGAGCAGTTTGCTATATAAATAACAGAAGAAAACACAAA
The DNA here is from genome assembly GCA_030068395.1 of Apalone spinifera. Lineage (NCBI taxonomy): Eukaryota > Metazoa > Chordata > Testudines > Trionychidae > Apalone > Apalone spinifera. Next base: position 17,507,537 of record JANRFK010003679.1, read on the forward strand.
CTGTGTCTTGTAAAATAAAACTGTATTATCTACACAGACTTGATGCCATTGCTCAGTCTCAAAATACAATGGGTGACCCAAAAGAGGAATCTGTCTTGGAGGATTTTTATTTTTCCCTCTCATCCCTTTCTAGATTGGGTCGCTCATTTTTATTTTGGGCTCCTTTGAGCTGGACCTCTTAGCCTCTTCCCTCAGCTTTGAATTACTTGCTTTGTTCAAAACTTGCCTTTTCTCTTTTGCCTGTGACTTTCTGTCTGTGATATTGTCTATGAAGATCACTATCTAGGTATGTACAGTAAAACTTGCACTATCCGGAACTTAAGCATCCAGAAAACTGTAGAAACCAGCAAATTTCTGACTTTGGGGAAAGCAAAGCAAAACAAAACAAAAACAAAAGCAAAAAACTGGCCCTTTAAGTGCCGGACTGCTCATCAGATGAGCATGCAGCGCGTACCCGGTGGAGGGGCGAATGGCAGCTGGAAGCAAACAGCATATCGGCTCCCCCCATGGCTCCTGGCACCCTTGGCAGTCAGGACCTTCCGCGGCTCCCTCCCCACTGCCCTGCAGGCAGCCCCTGCAATCTCCACCTCTCATGCCCCAGGCTTCCACCTCCCCCCCAACAGGCCACATCCCTGCCCCT
>JANRFK010003679.1:17508276-17522951 GCA_030068395.1 Apalone spinifera
GAAAACTTTTCCGTTAAAAGCATTTCCGGAAAATCTTGCCAATCTAGACGCAGCTAAAGAATGTAGCTCTTGCACAAGGAGCCCTCTCTTATCATGCCGTACTGTAAATTTACTTGCACAAGAGCAGGCGGGCAGTGTGGACGCTCTGCAGATTCTTGTGCAAGAACGGCTGTACTTGTGCAAGAAGCCGCGAGCGTAGACATAGCTTTACTGTATCTATCTTAAAGGATTGTGTCTTGCAAAAGGTGCTGAACTGTCAAGGACAAGGAGGAGGTCTTATGAGCTAGAGATAAGGCTGGATTAACCATTAGGCTAATTAGGCTATAGCCTTAGGCTCTCCCATGGGGCTACGTCTACACTGGCATGATCTTGCGTAAGAACTCTTTTGCAGAAGAGTTCTTGTGCAAAAACTCTTCCAGAAGAGAGCATCTACACTAGCATGTGCATTTGCACAAGAGCGTCCATGCCAGTGTAGACGCTCTCTTGTGCAAGAAAGCTCTGATGGCCATTTTAACCAAGAAATTCATTGTGCAAGAAATTCATGTTGCCTGTCTACACTGGCCTCTTGCGCAAGAACAGTTGCCCAAGAGGGCTTATTCCTGAGTGGGAGCATCAGAGCTCGTGTGCAAGAAGCACTGATTTCATACATTAGAACGTCAGTGTACTTGCACAAGAACTCACGACCAGTGTAGACAGGCAGCATGTCACTTTTGCGCAAGATTGCACCAATGTAGACACATCCTTAGGCAGCCAGAGTTGGGTGAGGGAGGGGAAGTGAGCTTGCTCACATAGCCCTGCGAAAGCCTGGAGCACGCCCTCCTGCAAGAAAGAAAAAACAAAAACAAAGCCTCCTGTGGCTTAGAAGGGGCTCCCTCTCCTCCCTGACAGTGATGGAAGGAGAACAGCAAGAAACAGGCAATGCTGGTAGGAATCTGGAGGGGGGAGAGGGAAGCTTCAGCCCCTTCTGCCCTTCCTATGTGGTGCTGGGGTGGTGGGTGGCTCAGGCAGTCCTGGACCAGTGTGGAGGACACCCCTAGCCAGCTTCTTTCACCTGCTTGCTGCTTAGCACAGCAGCCTACAGGAGACTCCAGGAGCCCAGCTGGAAATGCTTCACCTCCTCCCCGCTTATCGATTAATCGACTAGTCAATGGAAATTCCATCATCTACTTGATTAGTTGATTAAACTAAATTTAACATCCCTAGTGGGAACTGTTCCATTTTAAGTCCTCCCATTCCCCGTTCTTCCATCACACACACACAAAAAACCCAACCAAACAAAAAAGACCAATTCACACAAACAGAAGTCAGCCACAGGAAAAAAATTATGTCCTTTTGCTTTACCTCCACATTTTTTTGAACATATCTTGGACATATAGTAGGGACACCCTGTATAGATAAATGTTTGACTTCATAATTATTTTGCAATATACAATTCATATTTAGGCCCCCCTTCCACTAGTCTTAGATACCTCATAACTTTAATCCGGCCCTGGTTAGAAGACATCAAGCCTGTACCCTACCTGAGACACTGGCTACATTAAATGACTATTAGGAATCTTGATATAATTGTTGTGGGAAAGGAGTTCAGGAATGAGTGGTGGTAAAGCAACACTTAGATGCTGGTTTAAGACAACTTTAACTCCTCTTTGCACTTAAGGAACTATGCAAACTTGAGTTCCTTTAAATCATGTCTATTGTGAGGGACCCTAGGCCAAATTCAGTGATTTGTGTGGTATAGACTGAAATACCATGGATCATTTTTATTTTCATCCCATTTTTATTTTAAGTTTGTCTCACTGAATGCAAAACTGAGAGGGTAATCTATGTGAACTGACACCCAACAGAAGTTTGCACAAACCCCCACTATCCAGATCAACTGACTTCTACACAGCTTAAGCCATATCTTTCTTTAAGCAGGCCAAATAAAAGCTCATTATAGAAAATCAGGATGACACCCATAAATATTATAGACAACAGGGTGACTAGGATAATTTTGACTCTGTTCTAATGGAATTTATAATAACACTGTGTTATAGGAGTATATCTCTTAATCAGATCAGAATGAGCTGGCTAGTGACTTAAAACTTTTCCTTTTAGTAGCAACACCAAATAATTACTATGGACTTCAAGGGTATGTCTAGACTACATGTCTCTGCTGACAGATGCATGTAAAATAGGCTACCCGACATAGTCAATGCAGTGGGAATTTAAATATCCCCAGCTTCATTAAAATAAAAATGGCCGCTGCGCTGTGCCAGCTCAGCTGATTGTCGGCACAGCACGGCAGTCAAGACACAGATCGGTCAACAGGGGAAGCCTTTGTCAACCTATCCCTTATGCCTCGTGGAACGAGGTTTACAGGAGCGGTTGACAAAAGCTTCCCCTGTTGCCAGATCCATGCCTTGACTGCGCTCTGTGCTGAATGGCTGAAGAACGGGATAGTGAGGGAGCAGGAAGATGAGCGGCAGTGGCCTTGTCAGCATCCTGCGAAGCACCCCCAAAGTGTCTTCTGTAACTACACCCTGTCACACATAGCCTTTAAAAAGATGATTTCATAAAGAAAACAAAGAAGACATACTTAGTAAAGCATATTTGGTTGCCAGGTGTCACAGAGCAACTGAGAAAACAGATTAAAACAGAGAACTGCTTCCCTGGGATTCAGCTTCAGTTACAGTGTATGGAAAAGGGGTAGACATGGGCTCAGCATCAAACCAGAAATAATAAAAAAATAATAGCCTGAGCACATCTAACTACACATTCCCTGTCTCCTCACATTTGTTATTCCAAGGTTCTATCCTTTTCAGGCATGAATCATAGAATACTAGGACTGGAAGGACCTCGAGAGGTCATTGAGCCCAGTCCCCTGCCCTCATGGCAGGACCCAGTACTGTCTAGACCATCCTTGATAGACATTTATCTAATCTACTCTTAAATATCTCCAGAGATGGAGATTCCATAATCTTCCTGGGCAATTTATTCCAGTGTTTAACAGTCCTGACAATTAGGAACTTTTTCTGAATGGCTAACCTAATATTGCTGGACATTCTATGTCCATCACCCAAGATTTACTACATTTCTTTGTCCAGCTTTTTCTCTCATTCTACACAAAAGAAGTGCAGCAGGCATATCACTGCTTTTAATTCAAATCTCACACTTTCTTCCATTGGCTCTCCTGGCTCGTGCTGGTCCCTGCCAACACTTCCTGCATACCCATTATTTGGGTTTAATCCTTTAGGCCATGTGTACACTAAGACTTTGTCTACACTGCAGGGTTTTTGCTCAAGAAACTTTTTGTGGAAGAGTTCTTGCACAAAAACTTCTTATGCAAAAGTGCGTCCACACCTCAGTAAGTGATGTGCTTTTGTGCAAGAAAGCGTCCACACTATGGGACGCTTTCCCACATATAAAGTCTCCCAGAACTGGTTCTAGCTGGGCTAGCGGTTACCAGTTGCTCTTGAGTGCTGTTGCCAGAGCCCACCAGAGTTCCGCGCTTAAAGGGACCCCCCCTGGACAGCCGCTGTTCTGTTTCTGCTGTCTGCTTGTTAGCCTCTTTGGCAAAGCAAAGCTTTAGCAGTGCCTGCTGTGTGCCCTGTGCTTTTTTGGGGATGACACAGCTTTTGCCTACTCTGCCCTGGGCATGCAATGGACCACCAGGGCCATGCTGAACTCCCTACAGTGCCTGCTTCAAGCAGCAGTCCTGTTCCAGCTAGAGCTGGACCCAGAGAGCTGGACCCCGAGATCAGCCTCTGTCTGGCTTTGGGTGCTCCACTCTGGCTGCCCCAGCCCAGCATACCCCAAAGATTTTGGAGGCTAGAGACCAGCTTGGACTAGAGAGACTGGCTGGTCCTGGAGCAGTGCAATGACCAGCAGTGGGCATAGAACTTCCAGATGTGGAAGGCCACCTTCCAGGAGCTCTGTGCCTAGCTCACCCCTGCCCTCCAATGATGCGACAATACCTGCAGCCCACCATCCCACTCCAGAAGCAGGTTGCCATTGTGCTATGGAAGCTGGCCACCCCAGACAGCTACCGCGCAGTGGCACACCAGTTTGGTGTGGGGAGGTCCACCTTCGGGGCCATCTTGATGCCGGTAAGGAGATCACTGGCTGCAGCCCCTGCACGGGGGTGGGGGAAGGTGGTGCATAAGGGGGACCCTCAGGACAGGGGGACTGGGGACTGTACATGGAGGACTGGGGATGGGGGGGAAAGATCTGGCCCTGGTGGCTTGTGTCTTCTTGCCCTCACACAAGCCTGGTCCGGAGCGGGAGGGGGTGAGCAAGGGCTCAATGGGGGGAGCTTTCGTGGGGTGGGAGGGGCCATGAGGGTGGGGCAGCCACATTCCACTGGGAGTACACAACCCCTCTCTCAATCTCTGTTTTGTGTGTTTCTTTCTCTCCTTCTGCACGTCGTCTGGGCCATCAACTCCATGCTGATGTGCAGTCATCTGGCTACAGGACCTGGAGGCCATCAAGGGTAGCTTTGCTGTCCTGGGGTTCCCCAACTGCATGGAAGCAATAGACAGCATGCACATCCCCATCCAGGCCCTGGAACATTGAATCACCCAGTTCGTGAACTGCAAGGGCTACTTCTTAGTAGCCCTGCAAGACCTGGTGGACCACCAGGGCCACTTCACAAACATTTACATGGGGTTGTTGGGCAGGGCTCATGATGCCTGTGTTTTCAGGAACTCCAGCCGGGAGTTTCCAGTGGGCAACTAGACTATGATAGTGTGCATAGTGGGAGATGCGGCATACCCACTCATGCCATAGCTAATGTGCCCCTACTACGCCAGCTAAATCGCAGCAAGGACATTTTTAATGCCTGCCTGAACACAGCCCACCTACAGGTGGAGTGCACCTTCGGGCGTCTGAAAGTTTGGCTCTGCTGCTCACCCGCCTGGATGTTGGGAAGCAGAATATCCCCAAGGTGGTGGTGGCCTGCTGTGTGCTCCACCATCTGGTGGAGTGCAAGGGGGAGGCTTTCCTCTCAGGGTGGGTGGCAGAGGCCGCCCGTGAGGACTGAGACTTTGAGCAACCCTGGACAGCTGCCACCCACAAGCCCCATCAGGCCAGAGTGCATATCCGGGAGGCCCTGAGGGAGAGGCTCTCTCTGGAACCACAGTAACTCTCCCAGGGCCTCCATAACAGGGGCTTCACCCTTCCTTCTCTCACCTGCTCCACTTGCTCCTACCCTGACCTCCCAATAAACACACCTGCTTGGTTTTCCAACAAAACAAGTCTTTCTTTATTAACCATAAATGAGGGTGGGCAGGAGCAGGGAGGTTGTTCTGAACTGGGAGGGGTGTTGTCTGAACTGGGAGGGGAGATCAGGACTGGGAGGAGTCATGGGCTAAGCCCCCTCGGATGAAGGGACCTCATCAGGGTTGGGCATGTCTGGGGACCGCATGGGGCGGGCAGGAGGGGCAGCTGGAACTGGGGCAGGGTTAGCAAGGGAGGCAGGAGGAGGAGCTGTAGCAATGAATGGGGTGGAGGCATGGCCATGGGAAAGGGAGGGAGCAGAGGCATGGCTTGGGGTGGGAGGAGAGGCATGGCAGGCTGGCCAGACAGGTGGGCCATGGGTATAGGAGGGGGGCAGAAGGGTGGAAGGGAGAAACAGCGGCAGCAGGTGGCTGTTCCCTCATGTGGGATAGGATGCCGCAAATGGTGTCACAGAGCGCCAGAAGGTCACTCCAGGCCTGCTGCCACCACTCGAGGTCAGTGTTCAGCCTGTGTGACAGGGTGGCATGGATGTCGTGCATCACCCTGCTGTGCTGGTGCATCAGCTCCTCCCCAGGCCTGGGTCTTCTGCAGATTCCCCGGACTCTGGCAAGTGGCTGCAGGAGTGTGGCACGGTCCTCTGTCCTGGCTGGTCCGGTTGTAAAGAAGACACAAGAGGGAGGGGTAGTCAGTCCTCCCTGCACACACATCCCTGTGGATGTGCTCTCCTCTGTGAGCGGTAATCACACCAGTCCATGGCCTGCAGGAGGGGGATGGACCAGGTACAAGGCCATGTGTGGCCTGCACAGCATGCCCTGTGTCACAGGGGCCCCGAGGTGGTCAGAGGACTGTGCTTCTCTCTCTCCTCTCCTCCCCCTCCACACACACCATGGCCAGGCAGGCAAGAGAAGTGTGTGGCCAGAGTGGGATCCCCTGATGAACGGCAGAGGAGCCGTGTGCTGTCTGCCCCTCCCTGGGGGGTGCACACACATCTGCTACACTGTGTGTATGAGCAGCTGCTTCCTTGCACATGCAGGCATGCCTGTGTGCTGTGTGCAGTGCTCCAGGATGTGTGTGGGGTCATGCCTGTGCCCTTGCAGTTAGCCTGCTTGCAGTTGGGTGTGTCCCCCTCCTCCCTCGGGGCAGGACTCATGTGGCCATGCATGAGGCTGGCAGCAGGCTCCAGGGCATGTTGAGGGGCTGGCTGCAGTGGCCGTGTGCCGCACCCTCCCACTGTGTGTGGTTGCACATGCACAGACTAGCAGCCTGTGTGACACTGTGCCCCTCGCCCCCTGTGCATCCATCTCCCCTGGCCTGTGTGTATGTGTGTGTGTGTGCCAATGTACCTGAAGATCCCTCCCAAGCTTCTTCGGAGGCCTGGGAGATGTCCAGGCTGGCAGGACTGGCTCCAGGGACAGGGTGACGGTCCCACTGTCCTGATCTTCCTGCTTTTCCTCCTCCTCCTCCATCAGGGGCTGGACCTACCCCTCCATCATCTCTGGCTTGGGGACAGGCTCCGGGTGCTGGAGTACTGGTTGCTCCAGCCCGGAGTCCATCACAATGGAGCGGGAAGAGGGTTCCTCCCACAAGGATGTGGTGGAGTTCCCTATAGTAGGGGCTGGTGTGGGATCCTGCCCCTGAGCTCCCCTTGGCTCCATTTCCCTCACATATCCCTGATGGAGTTCCTTCACCTTTGCTTGGACCTGTTCCATGGTCTGGGCAGGGTGACCTCGCTCTGTCAGGGACGTGGCCATGTGGAAGTAGATGTCTGCATTCCTGTGCTTTGCCCTGGGTTCTTGCAGGGACTCCTCCTCACCCCACAACTCAAGAAGGGTCCTGATTTCTGCTAGACCAGGATGGGGCATGTCGTTTGCTGTCCCTGGGGCAGCGGAGGAGACTGGGAGCCCTGTGGCTGCTCCTTGGCAAGGCCAGGAGGATCTCGGGCATAGAGACACGTGGCCAAGGCACCTGCTGTGGGCAAGCTTCCTGCCACAATGGCTGTGCAGGGTGCCTGCACTTTTAAGAGAGGCCAGCAGACAGGAACAAGAAAGTTGTGATTGCCTGCTATAGAGCGTTCAAGAGGCTACCTGTGTTTTTTCCCTAAAGGCCAGTTCTAGTTCTTGCACAAAAACTCCTCCAGACTGTCCGCACTTGCCTTTTTGCACAAGAGCTGTAGCGCAAGAAGGAGTTATTCCTCGTGGGGAGAGGAATAATTTTACCACAAAAAAAGCCCTCTGTTCTGCTGTTTTACTGTAAAATTACTAGCACAAAAATGTGCTTGAGGTGTGAATGCTCTGCCAGTTTTTGCGCAAAAACCTTGTAGTGTAGATATAACCTAAGAGATTATTTCAAATTTACTAAATTCAACTTCTGGACTCCCAATTTTACAAATTTGAAGTTCTGTGTCCTCACTATGGGGGAAGAACCAAATGTAGTCCGAGACAGGTTCCGTTAATATGAACATACTATCTCAGCCATAGAGTCCCAGTAAGTACCCTGAGGAGCTGCGGGAGGCCTCCCAGAAGCCAATTAGAGGCACCAGAGCAACCACACTAATGTTATTTTGGACTTAAAAGTTCAAAATCAGCATTATCCCTCATGAAAAACAGGAGTACAAATTTTGAATTCCGTGGTCCCTTACTCTCAAATAATTGGCTAGTGTGGATGTACCGCTTACATATTCAAACTTAGGGGGAGGAGGAGGTATTTCAGACTAAGGTCCTAGTGTAGACCAGGCCTTGGTTCCTGAATACTGGGATGTCTAGAAAAGGGTACTACCCTTCCTATCTAGGACAGGAGGAAAGACCATTGCTGGTCTGCATTGTCCATCACCACCTTAGTCACAGAGTAGAAGTGCTGAAAACCTAACAGAATTTGCCGGCAGGGTTTTGATGTAACACTGACAAGCCACAGCTGCATACCAATGTGCTTTTTGCTTACATTTTACACTGATTGCATTGCCTTTATAGGAGCCATGTGTGACCAGGGTAGAATATGGTGTTTTAATATGGATTATTTTATCAAAACTCCTTAGAGTTCTGACTTTTTTATTGTATTTCCTTCACATCTTTGCAGTCTATGGAATGGTTTTGTGTGTAAACAAGGTTATTCTCCTTTATAATCATTCCTCTCTGGCAGTCATTCAGTACTGCAATTCAGCACATATGGCACATGGTTAGAACTGGGCAAATTGAAAAAAAAATACACAAATTCACTGGCAGTTTGTAAGTTACAACTGCTCCAAGTGTTCACAGGCCATTTTATGCACTTTCCATGAGTGTTCCCAAGAACAAAGTATTTCAGAAAGCAAGTTTCCAGCCTATGATTGAGACTCAATTAATAACAAAATTATAACTATGGAGAGGTAAATCCAGGACCCGGAAAGAATCATTAGTAGGCAGGAGAAATGCTCTCCCTTAAATTTTTGAAAATGTTCTTCTTCACACTCATTACAGGGACTACATACACCCTAACCCTGCTGAAGATAGATGGAAAGATCTTCCCATCCCCATCACCTCCCTACATGGAATATGGTTCCATATAGCACGTGGGACATGGGGGAGTGTGCACCCTGCATAGTCCTCTTAAGGCAGACCATCAAATCACAACTTTGAGATATCAAATGCTTATCTTGGGGACTCTCAATCTGCCCTACCACCACTATACATACGATTCAGTTCTGCAGTGATCTGGAAGCCTATTTTCACTGCCTCCATCTGAAGGAATATTTCCAATACAACACTGAACATCACACTGACCCTCAGGATCCCCCCTACCAACTTAAAAGTGGACATTCTCCTACAAAGGAATTTCACAAGCTAACTACAGAGAGAGAGTGAAGAATTGATCTTCATATGCAAATTTGATACCATCTTCATTGGCCTGAACAACAACTTGAACTGGTTAACAATTTATAAAACCAGCTTCCCTTACGTTCAACACCCAATTGACATCAAAGGCTAGGTGTGCGACACTTCCAGCCAACTCATTTACTTTCATTAGCACTGGGTCTGCAACTGATAGGTAGGTTTTTTTTCTCCCTCTCCCTTTTTATTCTGAGGGTCCCCCTCTTTTTCCCCACTCAAGATAATCTCATCTGAAGAAGTGGGTTTTGCCTCAAAAGCTCATGATGATATATGTATATATTTGTTAGTCTCCCAGGTGCCACAGTACTACTCCTTTTTTCCCAAGGAATAGTTACAGCAAAGAGTTTGAGGAAAGCCAGGGTGAAATTTGTTAACAAAAGTATTTAGACCATTGTCATTAGTGAGCAAGGTCCCAATGAGATCCACATGGGTGTAAGAATCGTCAGTCTCAGGCAAGCCCCCCAAGGAGGGTGGGGGTGGAGAGGGAACAAACGGGGCAATTGCCTCAGGTCTTGGGGATTCAAAAGGGCCTGAGGGTCCCAACTGCTGCTGCTGCTACTGAGCCCAGTAAAACTCTTCAGTGAAGACATACCCAAAGAGGAGACCTAACAGGGGTCTAAAGTGAAGTTCCTCCAAGAACCATGATAAATGGAAAAATAAATACACTTTTTCATGTGGGGTGGGTTCTTGAGTGGCTTAGGGTATAGGGCATTTGCCTAAAGAGTACAGGGTGGTGGGTTCAAGTTAACAACTGCCCAAGGGATATGCTCTACTTTACTCTCTCTTGACCTACTAAGAAAGCATGTACAGATGTATTAAGAGCATGTAGCTAATTTAATTTAAGCTTTTAGAACAAGAAGCAATGGACCTAAACTGTAGCAAGGGAGGTTTAGGTTGGACATTAGGGAAAAACTTCCTAACTGTCAGGGTGGTTAAACACTGGAATAAGTTGCCTGGGGAAGTTGTGGAATCTCCATCTCTGGAGATATTTAAGAGCACGTTAGATAGATATCTATCAGGGATGGTCTAGACAGTACTGGGTCCTACCATGACTTCTCGAGGTCCCCTCCAGTTCTAGTGTTCTATGATTCTCCTTTCACTGTAACTCAGGAGCAACTCTAGTACAGGTGATTATACTCAGTGCTTGAAAAAGTATTGAATCTACTCGCCCCTGGCGAGTAGATTTCAGCCGGGCACTCCGTTCATTTGCAGCATGCGCATACGCAATGCGGGTCTTGCGCATGCGCAGTGCGGTGCTGGCAAGTGGCTTTTGCCACCATTCGTCAAGTCCTGATTATACTCACATTGTGGTGAGAGAGGTCCAGCTTCGATATTAGGAAAAACTATTTCACTAGGAGAGTGGTGAAGCACTGGAATGGGTTACCTAGGGAAGTAGTGGAGTCTCCATCCCTAGAGGTGTTTAAGTCTTGGCTTGACAATGCCCTGGCTGGGTTGATTTAGGTGGGATTGGTCCTGCCTAGAGCAGGGGGCTGGACTTGAGGACCTCCTGAGGTCTCTTCCAGCTCTGTGATTCATGCCAATGAGATGAGAATCTATATTATGCTTCACACACAGCCTGTTGTGAAAAACAAACAGCCCTGCAGCCGCTTTCCTAAGTGGTGTGCAGGGGTGGGGCAAGCAGAGAAGTCTGTTTGGGGGCTCCCTGCTGTGTCCGCAAGCCTGATTGTTTTGCCCAGGCCTCCTCTAGCACCAGCACGGGCTCCCTGCTGCAGGGGAAACAAGGGAGAGCTGGGATTAAGCTTTAAAAGAGCTATATCTGGCTCCCTAGTGAGCCATAGTTGGCTCATGAGTCATAAGTTGCCAGCCCCTCCTTTAAAACAACAAATGCATGCATACAGGACCACATGCTTAGACCACATGTCATGTCAGAACTGCTGATCTCACAGTCTAGAAGAAATAGTCCCCTTACCATGAGTAAAGGGGACCAGACTAGATGGCCTCTAGAGAGGTACCTTCCTTCCAGTCCAATGTTTATATTATTCTATGATTTTAGATGTGGAAGAGCTAATGAATGCAGTGGAGATGTATTTATTTTTGAGGTTGCTAGCTATAGACAGGACCTGTAGTAGATCCATCTGGCTCACTTGCTCCCATAACCAAAAGCCACTAGTGGTAGCCAAAGTCCTCACACAGGCCCAGGGTCTCTAAATCATGGCCTGGATTAAATAGCCATCCAAGAGACAGATTACAGCTTTGCAACCACTCTCTGGCTGCATCTAGACTGGCAAGTTTTTGCGCAAAAACTTGCCAGCTGTCTACACTGGCCACTTGATTTTCCGTAAAAGCACTAACCTTCTCGTGTACGAAATCAGTGCTTTTTGCAGAAAGGCTTTGACGCTCCCGTTTGGGCAAAAGTCCTTTTTGCGAAAAACTGTTGCGCAAAAGGGCCAGTGTAGACAGCTAGCTAAGACTTTTGCACAAAAGCAGGCTACACGGAAAAAAGCGGTTTGGATGCCGGGAGACCCCGTAGGAGCCCCGGACTTCCTGGTAACCCGAGCTCTTAAAGCACACGCAGGCTGCTGAGCACACGTGGCAGGAGCGTGCCTCAGACCTCTGGGCCTGAGGTCTGCCACGTTGCCCCTGCTGTGCCCAGCAGCCACATCACGGCCCAGCATGGCAGCTCTGGGCGATCAGCCACCTGCACCCCCAGCACAGGAGGCCCCCAGGGGACGCAAAAGGAGAGCCCCCTCCTGGTCGTCAGGGGAGCTGGACAGCCTGCTCAACCTGTGGCAGGAGGAGGAGGCCCTCCACTAGACCCCGGAGGGAGGAGGGGGAGAGCATTTCACTCAGGCCACGTGTGCTGCACGCTGTGTAGCATTAGGCAGCAAGCAGCAAGCAGCCTGTGGCGGGGTTCGGGGTGCAATCACTCCCTGACTTCCCGCAGGGGGGGCTCAGCTAACCCCAACGCCCATCCTTGGGTCGATGACTGCTGGTCCCAGTCTGGTCCCGGACAACAGTTCAAAAGGGGAGTACTCGGTGGAGGCCTGGGGAACCTCTCGGACCGTGAACATGAGGGCTGGCAGCATGCGGTCCCACTCCCGGGGGTCCTCCTGTACTACCCGCTGTAACATGTCTTTCAAAGTGCGGTTAAACTTCTCTACCAACCCGCCAGTCTGGGGGTGGTACATCGAAGTCCGCAGGGTCTTTATCCTGAGGAGGGTACAAAGCTCCCTCAGTAGTCGGGAGATGACATTAGTGCCCTGGTCCGTGAGGATCGCTTGGGGGAACCCGACACGGGCGAACAACTCTAATAGTCGGTGGTCTCACGTTTTGCAAAGGTATAGCTTTGGGGTATCAGGTGGCATAGTCTATCACTACCATTATACATCGGTACCCCCTCTGCGAGGGCTTGAGGGGCGCGGGGCATGCCCGTCAAGGGGGCGCAGGGCATGCCCGTCATCGATATTTTTTGGCACTCTGGACAGGACGCGCAAAAATTCCGCACGGCCCAGTAGACCCCTGGCCAGTAGAATCTCTGCGACATCTGGGCAAGCGTTTTTTCCCGCCCCAGCTGCCCCGCCCAGGGGTTGGTGTGGGCCAGGTCCAACACTTCCCGGTGGTAACTCTGGGGGACCACCAACTGCCCCTTGTCCTCCCCGCTGTTTGGGGTGCCCCCCTACCCGGTAAAGGCGTTCGTCCCATACCTGGAAGCAGGAGCCTTGCTCCCGTGGATCTCGGAGGTTTTCTCCCGACGTGGAGGCACCTGCTTGTTCCCAGGCATACTTCAGGGTTGGGTCCTCCCGCTGATCTTCCAAGAAGTCCCAGGGGCTTCCCTGTCTGGCAAATTCGTCCAGTCTCATCTCCAGATCTCCCGCCGGTCGTTGTACTCCAGTGGTTTCCTCTGGCTCCTCAGGGTGCACGTAGTCCTCGGCTTCCTGTGGGCCGTGGTCAGTGCCGGCCCATCCTCGTGAAGGGACTTTTACCTGGAGCAACCGGTGAAACCCGGGCCAATCCCGGCCTAACACCACAGGGTATGGCAACACGGGGGCTTTCCAGACACGCCACCGCCTTCTTTGCCGGCCATCCGAGAGATGGATCCAGATTGTGGGGTAAGCCCTCAGGTCCCTGTGGACACACTTCATCCACACCACCTCCCCCGTGGGTAGAGCACCCGGGACTAAGTCCTCCTTCACTAACGTGAGTGCTGACCCGGAGTCTACCAGTGCTTTGACCGCACATCCTTCCACCCACAGGATCACGACAGGCCTTGACTCCAGTCGTGGTTCCCCCGGGATCGGCCCAGGTACCACCTGGCTCAGGATGCAGTCCATCATGGGGCAATCTTGTTTGAAGTGGCCCTCCTGGCCACACTGGAAGCACGTCACCCGTGGTGCCCCTCTTCTGCTCTCCCCGGCCTTTCCTTCCCCAGCCTCTCGAGCCTCCCTGGGTTCTTCCCCCAGCCGTCCAGGCCACATGGGAGCCAACCGACGCCCAATTGAGTATACCCCTCGTAGTCTGCCTCTCTTGGTCTGTGGCCCGGGCCCCCCGCGAGGTGGTGCCTCGTTCTGACAGGCGATCGGGAGCATCTCTTTGGGGCCGTTCCCCTCGCTCCCCTCAGCTGCAAGGATGGCCTCCGTAAGGGTGAAGGCCTCGGCCAGAGTGGTGGGCTGATGGCGCCGGACCCAACTCTGTGCCTCCCAGGGGAGCGCGTGGGTGAACTGCTCCATCACGACAGTCTCTGCTACCTGGAGGCCTGTCCGCTGCTTGGGCTCCAGCCACCTCCAGGCCCATTCCCGCAGCCGTTGGGCGAAGGCCCGGGGGCGCTCCTCGGCCTTAAACCATTCTCGCCAAAAGCGGAGGTGGTACGTCTCGGCGGTGATGCCTAGCTGGTCCAGGATCACCTCTTTAACTTTAAAGTAGTGGAGCACATCCTTAGCCACCAGAGAGAGAGCCAGATGTGCTCCCAGGCATTGTGTGAAGATGCATCTCGCTCCCTGTCAAACACCAGTGATTAGCCCAAAACCTCACAGCCTCCACCAGCAGGGAGTTCCACAGGTTAACACAACACAAGCTCCCTCCCACCCTCCACGGCGCCAGGACACAGACTGGTGGTTACAATACATGGAGGAGAACCCTACTCCAGGGGCGGTCCTCCTTGCAAACATGCAACACGGGGAGTAAGGGGGGAACCAAGTGGGCCCAAGCCACACTACTGTGGTGTCACCTGGGCTCAGGGGTGCAGTAGAGGGCATGAGGTCTGGGGACAGTTGCTGGCCTGCCTGACTGACCCATCCTTTTGTCTCTTCCTTGCAGTAGGACCAAGCAGAAGCTGGGGACCCTCCAGTCCTGCAGCAGCAGCACCCCCAGCTGCCCAACCACGGAGGCATAGGCTCCGCCACCAGGACCAGCTCCTTCGCTGGCATGTGCAGGCAGTGGAGTGCATCGAGGCATCGATTCGCCAGCACATTGACGGGGACCAGCAGTGGCGCCAGGAGGCCTGGGACGCCTTCCAGGCTCAGTGTACCCGCATGGCTGACTCCATCGCCACCCTCACTGCCCACATAGTCCATGCCATAATGAATGGCATGGCCTTACCCCATGCCCCCGCCATCCCTCCTGCCCCTGCAACGCCCC
>JANRFK010003679.1:17523051-17550256 GCA_030068395.1 Apalone spinifera
ATGGAGCCCATCAATGCTTGCAGACTATTGCTGGATAGTGACAAGAGATGCTCCTTTTAATGCATACAAGAGACAAACCAAGAAGCGCTTAGTAGACACTGAATAGGACTAAACTATGTACATAATAGTTTTTTGCCTTTTGTTTCATAATACATTTTATTTATATAACCCTTTTGCTCATTTTTAAAGTGTTACATAAACAGGACAGGTGAAATATCATCATGTAAAGCAACCATAAACATATGAAAAGACCTAGGTTTACAATTTATGATTAAAACTCTATCTACACAATATACATAGACGTAAAATGTAAAAACTTAAATATCTTGGAAACAGTAGCCAATCAGTTGTTTTAATTGTCATATTTGAATTCAGCACATCAAAATACATAATAAATAGCACATTTTATCTCTGAAGCAGACGACTTCTAAAAAATTGTAGACCAGTGTTACCAGCCCAAGTGAACCTGCTGTACCTTCACCTGATGAAAAGGAGCAGCTGGCTGTCATTGTGACTTCTGTAGCTGCAAGTGCCACCTCACTCCTCTGAAGACTTTCCCAGTGACGGCAATATAAAAATACCCTCCAACAATCCAAGTGAGTGGAACATGATTTCTCAAGATCTCATTGCATATTGGATTGAGAAGAGCCCAGAGAAATGCCAGAATCTAGATGCTGACTTTTCATTGACAAGTGAGAATACACCAATTGGAATTATTATCTGTCCAAATCAGTGTTTGGATATGTGAAGCCTACAAACAGATTGGCAAGAGACAATGGCTCCTCCATTCACCTTCAAAATGAAAGTGTTCTGTTTTTATTGCCTCTTGTTTTCTGATGCCATAAAATGTTGAAACTGCATTGCAGCTGTATTTGCCATTAATGGTCACTAACGGCAGGGGAGAACATTCCTTCTCTCTTCTAACAAGGGTCAAAAATGTTCTCCGATCTACCATGACTCAAGAACACCCATGTCCCTTTTGAGCATTGAGATGAAATTGTCAGATCTTTGAATTACCATGACATAATTCATGACTTTGCAACAGCTAAACCCAGAAATACAAAATTGTTTGGAGAATTGAGGAGAATAAATGTGTTACATTTATATAAATATGATGACTTCATATTTTGTTTTGCAAATGTAATTCATACTTAGGTCCTTCCCTCCCATTAGTCTTAGGCCCCTCAAAATCTTAATTCAGCCCTGTTGACTAGTTCACTCTATGAATTGTATGTATAATAAAATACAGAAAAATCCTATAGACTTACATGGACCAATGGTCCTTCTAAGCTTTTCCATCCATATGCAGAATAAAGTTTGTCATGTGCACTGATGCATGTTCAGATGTGCAACACCAGTAGAAACACACTGACTGTGGGCACTCTGCTAATCAGCTGTGTGACATTTGAATCACTCCTGGGCACTGGCACAAGCACTCAGTTTCCAGTGAACACTAATCTCCTGGACCTTTAAACTTTCAAAGACAAAATGTAAGTACTTGAAGGATATTAAAGATAATCAAGCCGAAAGAATTCTAGGACATTTTAAATCTTTTTTCTCTCCCTTTTTGCACAGAAAATTTAGCTGTGTAAAAGGCCCCCAAATTAAATGATGCCTGGTTTCCTTCTTGAGAGGGAGAGAATCTCTGAAATGACCTTCCTGAAGAATGATGAGGTGAGGTGAGGTGAGGCTCACAGTCACTGCTTCCTTAGCAAGAGGAAATAGCAAATATTTGGAACAACCAATTACATTGCCCTCAGAGTGAAGTGTAAAACCCCCTGGCTGCATCTAGATTAGCATGATTTTCCGGAAATGCTTTTAATGGAAAAATTTTCCGTTAAAAGCATTTTTGGAACAGAGAGTCTAGATTGGCATGGACGCTTTTCCGCAAAAGCACTTTTTGCGGCAAAGCATCTGTGCCAATCTAGACGCGCTTTTCACAATCGGGGCTTTTTTGCGGAAAACAAATCTGAGCTGTCTACACTGGCTCTTTTGCGCAAAAGTTTTGCGCAAAAGGACTTTTGCCCGAATGGGAGCAGCATAGTATTTCCGCAAGAACACTGACAATCTTACATGAGATCATCAGTGCTTTTGCGGAAATTCAAGCAGCCAGTGTAGACAGCTGGCAAGTTTTTCCGCAAAAGCAGCTGATTTTCCAGAAAAACTAGCCAGTCTAGACATAGCCCCTTTGTTTAATATTCCCACAGACACCAAATCAAAGGAACAGAAGAAGAAAAAAGGGAATGTGAGGAAGAAAAAGAGAGATGCAAGAACTTCAGAGAAGAAGAGGGAGAAGGAACTGAAAAATTCTAGATAATGAGGAAATAATTTATGAACAATACCATGTCAAAAACAGGAGTCATACCTGTGACTTCTTTAGAGAAAGGGGGAAAATGGAAGGAAACAGACTATGGACCAGTTGTGATTTAATGTAGAGTGACTCTTTTGGAAGGTACTCAGATACGATTAGGTTGAGTGCCATTATAAGAGCCTGAATAGATAGAGTTAAAGACATATGACAGATATATTGTCCACCTAGCAGGCTTCAATTACTTTTCTCTTGTCATCAAGTAATCACTCATTTATATGGCAAGCTCTTCTGACACATGAAAGCATGATCAGCTATATAGGAATCACCATATTTGCACAAATCAAAGCTAAAATTCATTCACCATCCATGAAAGAACAAATAAAGTGCTGGATCAGAGCAAAACTGAGATCTAATACATTTGCAAATGATTTCCTCCTTTTTTTTTGTCCAGTTCCAAACAGGCCCAAATGAATCCATTATTTCTATTGTTTACATCATGAATGCATCAGTTTCACTCAAATGCTTACAAATGCACTAAAAGTTGTGGTTAAATGTAATTATGTAAATGATAGCCATTTGTTTGCTGTATACAGTAATGTTCCACTCCTTTGGGGTCCCGTATGAAGTGGTGTAAGTTTGAGTTTTTCAGTTATACCTCTCTATGGGACTGTCTATCTTCTAAAACATTGAAAGAAATGGATCTTGCATTTATTGTGTTATAACATCTATATTACATAATTGGTTATTTATTAATAATTGATAAAAAACTATTTCTATTTCACAATTAGGGGTAATAAGAGGAATCTATTTCTTAGTTTTGGAATATGTGTTAACTGAACAGTGCATTTCCTATTTCTTTTTAACACATGTACATTTTTTACCTTTAAAACCAGCACTGTCATGCCTCTCATTTGCTTTATTGAAGACCTGATTTCTAAACCAACGTCATGAAATTGGGACTGCTAAGAGATATGAAACTCTATTAAAAGGCCAAAAAAAGTAGGTGGCCTGCTTGTACCCAGACCACCTGCATCTATGAACCCCCCCTTATGGTTTTGGGGCACAGCAGTGTTTCTCAATTTACCCTCTTAGACTGTTTAAGAAACTCAAGAAATAATTACTTCCTTTCCTTCCCTCCTCAGCGTATAATTTATTAAATTAACATTCAAAAGAAAGTTCAAGTCCACCCAAAAATCAACCAATAAAAGTTTTCACTTCCCTACCTGGTTGAAGTCTCAGTTCTGACTCTCTGCAAGCACCTGCTCATTCCTAACAGGTTAAAATCCTGAAATATTTCCCCTTCCTGCTGCTCCTCAGGGGGAAATCACCCTGGTCTCACTCTCCCAGGACTGACTCCTTCTGTAATCAGGGGTTGCTAGTCCCAACCCTCCATCCCTTAAGTCCTCCACCGCATTACTGATCTTTAAAAACAAACAAATAAACAAACAAGAATAGTATTATATGCACACTAAACAAAGTTTCATGTGGCCATGGCAACAGGTCTATGATTGTAATGTATTTATCCCAAAGTACATGTATTCAGTTTTTTAAGGGTGAATGATATACAGCTCTACCTAATATAGAACATATTATACCTCACTAACATAGATGCCATGACAAATTGAGAAGGATAGAGTGTCATGGTACACATCACAAGTAAAATCTCTGAGACGTAGATAGATAGTGTACATAAATAATGGTAGAACTGATAAAAATATGTGTTCTCCTTTCCAGATTTCAGATGAGATGCCCATCTGGTTTAATATCTTCATGGTGAAATTGAATTTCCCCATTTTCTAGATTAATATATGTACCTTTGGCCTATAAAAACTTCTCTACAGAGTAGACCACATCAGAGCTACTATTTATTTTTCCATATAATCAGGATGGCAGGCTGACAGGAACAGGAATAAGAAGTTATTTTGCATGAATAAAAAATACAGTATGTAGTACAGAGAAAATACCTCTTGCAACTTTCTGGCTGCATATAACTGAAATTCTGCACTTGTGGTTTATGATGATCTTTATATCTGTCTGTGGAATTATATCCTTTCAGGCCCAGCCAAAGAGTTTGCCCAAGGTGGCACGCTGACAGCAGGCACTGGCTGGTAGATGCTCTAGTTTAAGTCAAACCCAGTTGAGGGGTTATAGAGTTCAGCCTGGGCAGCACAAGTTGCTCACTGGATATATTTCACAACACCTCTAGATTTAAGAAAAATTTCAACTGACGTCTATTTCATTATCATCTGCCAGGCTTTCACTGTTCACTATAAAAGCGGCGAGGAGTCCTGTGGCACCTTATAGACTTATTGACTATAAGTCAATAAGGTGCCACAGGACTCCTCGCCGCTTTTGCAGATTCAGACTAACACGGCTACCCCTCTGATACTGTTCACTATGGCATCATTATTCACTACCGTAACATTTCCAATAGAAGCCCCCAGCATCTATTGGTACAAATGGTCCAAGACCCCCAGCTTGTATTGGAGACCTGACATTTATTTGACAGACCTAGCATCTATTAAAATATCTGGTCAGTGCCCCCCAGCATTTAACAGAATAAAAGACTCATGTTGAAGTTAAAGGTTTTCATTTTGGAGGTTAATGTATGATTTTTTGTGACTTGAGACTATTTTCAATAAGGTCAAAGATGATTGTGTCACCTCTGTGTTTCAGTAAGCTGGTATAAGTTTACCTGTGTGTGAGACCCAGAGGTTCCCCCTCCCTGTTCCTGTTCTTATGTGCAGCATGATGAGAATCACATAGATGCAGGTGGTCATTGACTTGTTAAAATACTAAGGCAGCCTGGATGGTCCAGCTACTATTTCAGGAGGCTGAGAATCAGGTCTCCTCATTTCTTTCCTGATTCCGCCATTGACTCACTGAACATCCATGGGCTAGCCACATAAGGTGGGGTTTTAAAAAGAAGCCAAGTTCCATTTAAAAACACCCTGATCCTCTGCCTGACTGCATCCTTCTACAAAATATGTAATCCGACCTGGCCTTCGGTGCAATGATGCTGTAAGCAATAAAGGATTGGACATCATTTGCACAATTTTTCCCAATTCTTGTCTAGCTCAACAGCTTGGCTAGTCTCCTGTATGCATCATCTCCCCCCAAATATAATCCCTCTTTCTGCTTGCTTGTTTGTAGTCGTAAAAGGGAGCCAGTATGTTAATAGAAAGAAAAGAGTAGTTCAAGACAGTTTTAGCAAATGACCAGCATTGTCTCACTGCTATTAGGAATTCTCCTTAAACACCTGAGCTGTAGACCACAACCTGCAGCTTGTGGCTATCTCTGAAAACTGAACAATGTCCAATTAATAATTACATTTGTCATAGCATTAGTGATATTTTCCTTTCTAACAGTAAATATTTTTTTAATGGGGCCCTGTAGTTAGCCTATGTCTAAAACTTGCAGAAGGCATAACAGTATTTTCTTACAACAGCCAGCTGTGAACATGAACCTGAGATAACTTGTGTTTGTAAAATGCTTGGAGGTTTTCAAATGAAAGATTTTTAAATTACTGTAAAACTAAAATATCTTTTTTATAGTCTGGAGTTAATGTGTGATACACTAGGCTTTCTTCTCAAAAGAAAACAAAAACTCCAAAATAATTTTTCAAGGTTGAAAAAAAAATTCAGTGCTAATAAGTTAGCTGATCAACAATTAATCCATTTGAATCGGCAAGTTATGTAGAAATCTATAGAAACACAAGGTGAAAGTTACTGTAAGACAGCTTATGTTGAATGGTCTTTTCTTTATAATTTAACCAGAACTATTTAGCTGTCATTTAGATTCCCTTCCATGTGCAGAATGAATCAGGAACCAATGCACTAAAAGGCTGCCTTCACCAGATCCAGATCCATTTCTCACAGTACTGCAGTTTCCCAGATCAGCACCATTTTTAGGCTAGGTGACACAGGTAGCTGAGCTGACCCAGTGGGGTGCTCTCTGATTTTAACCAGCTTAAATATTCATTGAACTACTAATTTATTCTGACTGTGTTGCCCAGCCACAGTTTTCCCATGGATTGTATGCATACTCCTAATACTGAAAAATAATACTACAATGTGGAATGTAAGATTTTCATTGTGGGGGCAGGTTTGGATGCTGGAGGAAATAGCACTTTAAAAACTTTTCCTAATGAAAATATTTATCTTTCTCATATATCATTAATTACTAAGTGAATAAGTAATTAATTATAATTAAATATTCATTTTTATGCAGTGGTGAAAAATGTAGATTTTCATCAAATTTTACATTTGTTAAATTAATTAGGTTATTCAAAAATTTTTACTTGATTATATTAATATATTTGTCAAATGTCCAGGATGATTTTAATTGTTATATAATAAGGTAATTGAGTCATTTTAAAGACATTTGTCTCTCCTGTTAATCTGTTTTAAATGTAAATTTAAAAATAATCAGTTTTCTTCATCAGAGTGAAACAAAACAATGAAAAATGACAGGATAAAATCTTGAGGATTGACTAGCTTGTAAGGCTCAGTGGATAGAATCTTTCCATTCTTAGGTTTCTGCTTTCGATTCAGTTTCTAAATTGTACAGTAACGAAAGCTCATCACCTATTAAACCATCTTGTTAGTCTTTAAACAGCTACATAGTTTTTCCTTTTGTTTTAGCAAGATCAGACTAACACGGCTACCTCTCTACTACTATTCAGCCTGCCCTTAGAGACCATCTCTGAAGAGGGATCACCTGTCATGAGTGACTCCTTGCAGGGGCCATGAAACACCACTACTGTCTGGCGTTCAAACCTTTGAATAGAGACAAACATCCACTTTTACTAACTGCAAACACTAAGGCCACATCTAGACTATGAAGAAGATTGACATTGCAGCAGTCAATCTTCTGGTGTTCGATTTAGTGAATCTAGTAAAGACCTGCAAAATTGAATGCTCATGGTGCCCCCGTTGACACCAGAATTCCTGCTCTTTGTGAGAAGTAAGGGAAGCTAACAAGAGCATTTCTCCTGTCACTCTCCCACTGTGAGGATGGTGCTGAAGTTCTGCTTAAGGTATGTCGACTCCAGCTACATTACTTATGTAGCTGGAATTGCATACCTTAAGCTGACCTTTGTCTGTGGGGTAAACCTGGCCTACAAAACTGGTATGCACAGCAGCAGGGTCCACATGAACACTTTCTTCTCCTCAAAATAATATGGGTAGATTTATGCTTCAATTTGCCATGAAATAAGTTTTCATATTAAGTTCTCAGAACCTACAGATTAAAACACGTTATCTGCCAGGGAACTCTTTCTCTTCCCTATGACTCTTCCTGTCCCTCTTCCTGCTTGAGGCACTACTTATGATATCACCATTCATCTACATCATTAACCAAACACTCCCAATGCCTGCTCAATATTGCCATTTTCCTTTACTCTAACTTTCAAGTCTCCCTGTTGCAAGTTAAATGAGTGTGAGTCAACTGTCACTCAAAATCTCATTCCCCTCCCCACAGCCAGTCCTTGAGAAAGAGAAGAGATTTCAACCTCAAAATGTTCCTCCTGTTTTTCTTAAACAGTGTCTTCCACTGTTTGTATTACTGAAAATTAGATTATACTAAAATGTAAGGCACAGTTTGGGTGGGAGTTGGTTTCCATACCTATAGACAAATGCGAATGTGAGAGAGAAGCAAGGGAGGGGAACAAGATGGGTCTTTCAAATGAAATCTATCTATGGTGAAGCAACTACTTTTTCATTTTATCTATCAGGCAATAAATATTCATAAGCCTATTAACTGAAACCCCATGAGCTGAGACATTTCTGAGCTCTTATAATGCAAGTTGTGTACCTACTGTTCACCCCCTACTTCTTGAATCTATTCCTAATTAAAGTGCCTGCTTTCCCAGACATCACCACTTATGGAACATTATTACAGTCTAAGTAAAATCAGACAAACACTGATAAATGTGTCCAGCCTATGACCGGGATTTTTTTCTTCTGTAAACAATTACTTTGACATGTAGTGACATTGTGACGATTACAGATGTAAAGGTTTCACCACTTTTATTATTGTATCACACATATACATCTGAACCCAGAAAAGCTGAAATCATTCCATTTACACAATAATTTCAGTCTTAATAGAAGAGACTTAACCTGCAAAGGCTGCTCTCTGTAGCAACAGCAGACTTTTTATTGTGGCAACTTGGGCAGAAGAGAGTCTGTACTCCCAACGAAGGAGTGATTTGTGTGATTATATGTCTAGGGGCCTATGTCTAGACTGACTCCTCTTGCGCAAAAAAATATGCAAATGAGACAAAGTGTGGAATATTGTCATGCCTCATTTGCATCATTATGAGGCTCCATTTTTTTTTTTTTGCTCAAGAGCCATTCTTCCTGAATAAAAAGGGGAAGAACGGCTCTTGCACAAGAGGGTGTTTTTATGCAAAAGCCTCTTGTGCAAAAACGGAGCCTCATTAATTATGTAAATCAAGAGCAGCGATATAAACACTGGAATAAATTGCCCCGGGAGGTAGTGCAATCTCCATCTCTGGAGATATTTAAAAGTAGGTTAGATAAATGTCTATCAGGGATGGTCTAGACAGTATTTGGTCCTGCCATGAGGGCAGGGGACTGGACTCGATGACCTCTCGAGGTCCCTTCCAGTCCTAGTATTCTATGATTCTATAATTCTATGATATTCCACTCTTCGCCTCATTTGCAGGGCTCGCCAAGTGGCGGCGAGCCCCGCTCGCCAGCCGCGTGGTTCTGGGCTTTGCGCATGCACAGATTGTTCTGCGCATGCGCAGATCGCCCTGCGCTGGCTCTTCCGGGGTGTAATCTACTCTGGGACAGTAGATTACATTGTTTGTCGAGCCCTGCTCATTTGCATATTTTTTGCGCAAGAGGGGGCAGTCTAGACATAGCCAAAGTGTTTTGAGTCTAGACAGTACCTAGTTAGGATCTCCAGGGAATGCTCAAGAAATCCTTCAAGCTGTATGCATGGACCCCAGCCAGGGCTCAAGCGCTGTCAGTTAAGCTGAAGGAAAACTACAAAATGTAGTTCTGACCACTCCTGGTTAGAAAAGATACCAGGACTCCGTTTGTAAAAATAGAGTTTAGAACAGGTCTAGTGTCTCTGGAGAAATGTATATAGGAGCAACATTAGGTTTACCTAAAATCATTCTTGAGGTTTATTGACCATTAGTGCACTCTGCTAGGTCCATCTATTTTAAGATTCAGATTTGGAGATGGCAAAAGAGTTTTGTGTCCTGGTAGCAGTTTCTGTAGATGATGCCTAGAATTTAATTTTGTATAAATCTCAATAGATCAATTAAATACAAAAAGTTTAAAATAGAGAAGTTCAAAAACAGTTGTATAAATGCTGGTTTTAAACAACTGCTGCACTGCACTGTGGGTGAGTATTTTCATTTAAATGATAGTTTTACTCTGTTCTTCATGGATGTACAAAATTAAGGAATTAGGGAAATGCAATACAGCTATAAATATCATTAAAGGACTTTAAAAAACAGGATATCATTTTTAAAGGGAAAATTTCAAATTCTGGAGAATAATAATAAAAAGTCAAGTGGGTGTTGTCATTTTAATTGACAGAACTCTTGGGCTACGTCTACACTAGAAGGTTTTTGCGCAAAAACCAGCAGGGCATCCACACCTCAAGTGCACTTTTGTGCAAGAAAATCGACAGAAGAGAGGGCTTTTTGTGGTAGAGTTATTCCTCTTCCCACAAGAGTTTTTGTGCAAAAAGGCAAGAGTGGACACTTCGGAGGGGGTTTTGTGCAAAAACTGGCCTCCAGGGAAAAACACAGGTGGCCACTTGGATGCTCCAGAGCAGGCAATCACAACTCTCTTGTTCCTGTCTGCTGGCCCCTGTTAAAGGGGCAGGCACCCTGCACAGCCATTCCGTCAGGAAACTTGCCCACAGCCAGCTGCTTTGCTGCGCGGCTCTCTGTTGGCACAGATGGCGGAGTAAGCAGGTGCCTGAGACAGGGAGCAGCCATAGGGCTCCCAGGACTGTCCCAGAAGTAGCAAGCACTGTGCACCAGCCTGGTCATCAGCAGAAATCGCAATCCACCTCGAAATGTGGGGCGAGGAGGAGTCACTCCAGGAGCCCAGGGCCAAACGGCGAAATGCTGAGATTTTCACCCACATGGCCACATCCCTGACAGAGCAAGGTCACCCTGCCTGGAACAGGTCCAGGCCAAGGTGAAGGAGTTCTGTCAGGGATATGTCAGGGTAACGGAGTGGAGAGGTTGCTCAGGGGCAGGACCCCACACCTGCCCCTACTACAAGGAGCTCCACCACATCGCCTAGAGCCTGTTCCCGAGTCGGAGGAGATGGAGGGCCTGGTCCAGCCACTGCTGGAGCAGGAGGACGAGGACAAGGACCAGGAGAGAAGGACCATCACTCTGTCCCTTGAGCCAGTCCCTGGCAGCCTGGATGCCTTCCTCCTGGTGTAGGTGGTAGAGGCCTCCCGCGAGTGCCGGGGCTTTGAACAGCCCTGGACAGCTGCCACCAGCCAGGCCCATCAGGCCGAGGTGTGCATCCAGGAGACCCTGAGGTAGAGGTTCTCACTGGAACCACTGTAAGTCTCCCCAGGGCCTGCACCATTCCTTCTCTCTCCCTTCCCCCTCTCACTCCCTCCCCTTGCCCCTATCCCGACCTCCCAATAAACACACCTGTGTGGTTTGCAAAAAAAAATTAGATTTTTTTTTATTAAACATAAATGAGGGTGGGCAGAGGAAGAGGGGCTGTCTGAACTGGGAGGGAGGGCTGTCTGAACTGCGAGAGGGGTCATTATTGGGAGGGGGCTGAGGACTGGAGGAGTGTTGGGGCATCTTGCTGAGCCCCCTTGGGTGTGGAGATGTCATCGAGGTTGGGCAGCTCTGGGGGCCCTAATGAGGGAGTCAGGGTCAGTGGGGAGACAGGAGGAGGAGCCATAGGAGGGGCCGTAGGCATGACTGGGGGAGGAGGCATGGCCATGAGGAAGGGATGGAACAGAAACATGGTCTGGGGAGGGAGGAGAGACATGGCAGAGTGGGCAGACGGGTGGGCCATGGGGATAGGAGGGAGGGAAGAAGGGTAGAAGGCGGGAGCAGCGGCAGCGACAGGATGTCGTCCAGTGTGTTGCAGCATGCCATGAGATCACTCCACACCTGCTGCCGCCACTTCAGGTCAGCATTCAGCTGGCGTGAGCAATGTGCTGCCCGCTTCCCCGCCCCTCCGCCCCACACACACAGTAGGGCCACAGTGGATCCCCTCATGGGTGGCAGAGGAGCAGAGAGCAGCCTTCTCCTCCTTGGGGTCTGCACACACAGCTGCCGCTCACTGGACTATCAAGTGGGAGTGACTGCTGCCTCTAATGTGCAGGCATGCCTGTGTGCTGCATGCACCACTCCTGTGCGTGTGTGGCATGGTGCCCACGCCCTTATGGCTAGTCTGCTTGCAGCTGGCTGCACACCCCTCCCTGGGGGCAGATCTTTTTGGAAAGGCTTTATATATATTTATGGATCTAAAAGAGAAATATGTTCCTGTGTTAAAGTCCTAGGACTGATAAGGAAAGCAGGCTGGTTTGAGTAAGCTATGCCTGTACATTCCCAGGAGAACTACTGTGATGGGCTGCTCGTGGCCCGCCCGGTAAGCCGCACAGAGGGGCCAGAGGAAATGGCGGCCCCAGCAGAGGTGCCCGGTCCTTGCGGGCGGACCAGGAGTGGGCGGCAATGGCAGAGCCTCCCCCCGCGTCTGCGCAGCCGAGCGGCAGCTGGCCCCGCCCCCTGCGTGTGTCAGCAGGAGGCAGACCCCCTGATTGATGGGTGGGGAAAGGCTGGAGAGTCCACCGCGTCCAGGGAGGGGCGGGGCCGTGTGGGCACGTCACAACCGGTGGGCCATTTCAAAAGGGCCCGCCGGCAGCGAGGAAGGGGGCAGCCTCTGAAGCCGGCCCCAGGGAAGCCCTGGGCTGTGGTCGGGTCAGCCGGCGGGCAGACACCGCCTCCCGGAGGCCCAAGACCCCCACTGATACCTCCCGCCTCCGGACCCAAGATCGGACACCGAACTGAGACGTCCACTGAGCCGGACACCAGAACCACAGTAGGCCCTGGGGAGCTTTCGGAAGGGGTCCCGAGACCCGCGTAGGGGAGGAAGCAGCCCGGGGCGGGGCCCTTTTGGCGTCCGTGGGCAGACGTGTTTAGGGAGCGCATCCCACATCTGTTATGCAGGGGATGAGTAGATCCCTGCACTTAGGGCCCCAGGCTGGGACCTGGAGAAAAGGGTGGGCCCGGGTCCCCCTCTCCCCACACTGCCTGGGGAGTTGGTGTCACCCCAGCCTTGCGAGAGTGAATTGTTCTATCGGGATGGAACTGGAAGGCCCCTACCGAGGGGGGATGGATACTGGGTTTGCAGATCCCCTGGACTCATTGTAGCGGGGTGATTGCAACCAACAGCGTTGGCCTGGATCCGAACCAGCGGACTGGTGCCTCAAAGTTGGGCGATGGGGATTGC
Organism: Apalone spinifera; assembly: GCA_030068395.1. NCBI lineage: Eukaryota > Metazoa > Chordata > Testudines > Trionychidae > Apalone > Apalone spinifera. The sequence continues at coordinate 17,535,847 of JANRFK010003679.1, forward strand.
TGACCGCTCCTGCCAGCTGGCAGGGGGGTGATCGCACCCCGACACTCATCCACAACTACTAAGTTTAATTGCATTGCAGCTGGTGTTGACTATGTGCACTTACAGCAGGAGGTTTGCTGAGGGATTGGCTGCCCTCATGTTGAATAACATTTTTGTATCCTCCATTTCAGCATTTTTTGTACAGGTTATTGTGAGACTGAGAAATGCCTATTTGGCACAGAGGAAAATCTAGGGACTTGCAAGCACTGAAAGGTATGATGCTTTGTGGCTGAAGTCATGTATGGGAAAGACACGTTGTGTGAGTCATCAGATTCATGAACACTTTGAGGACAATGTTGCTGACTTGGCATGTGACACTATTCAGAAGAATAAAAAAGTTTGTGGAAGAGGCATTTGAAGAAATATTCTGCTATTGTAGGAGCTAACAGGGAAAGCATTAGATGGGCTAAAAAAGAGTGCAGAACTGGGTTTTGAGGAAAAAGTCTTGCATAATATATTCCCCTATGTCTCTGTTTAGAGTAATAGAAACATAGAATCCTAGGGCTAGAAGAGACCTCAGGAGGTCATCAAGTCCAGCCCCCTGCCCAAAGGAGGACCAATCCCAATTAATCATCCCAGCCAGGGCTTTGTCAATCCGAGGCTTAAAAACCTCTAAGGATGGAGATTCCACCATCGCCCTAGGTAACCCATTCCAGTACTTCACCACCCTCCCAATGAAATAGTTATTCCTAACATCCAAACTAGATCTCCCCCACTGTAACTTGAGACCATTGCTCCTTGTTCTGCCATCCGTCACCACTGAGAACAGCTTCTCTCCATCCTTTTTGGAACCTCCCTTCAGGAAGTTGAAGGCTGCTATCAAATCCCCCCTCACTCTTTTCTACAGACTAAATAAGACCAAATCCCTTAGCCTCTCCTCGTAGGTCATGTGCTCCAGCCCCATAATCATTTTGGTTGGCTTCTGCTGGACCCTCTCCAATGCATCCACATCCTTTCTGTAGTGGGGGACCCAGAACTGGATGCAGTACTCCACAGGTAGCCACAACAACGCCAAATAAAGGGGAATAATCACTTCTCTAGATCAGCTTCCAATACTCCTCCTAATGCAACTTAATATATCATTAGCCTTCTTGGTTACAAGGGCATACTGTTGACTCATATCCAGCTTCTCATCCACTGTAATCCCCAGGTCCTTTTCTGCAGAAATGCTACTTAGCCATTCGGTCCCCAGACCATAACAGTGCTTGGGATTCTTCCATCCCAAGTGCAGGACTCTGTACTTGTCCTTGGTGACCCTCATCAGCTTGCTTTTGGATCAATCCTCTAATCTGTGTCAGTCACTCTGGTCCCTATCCCTGCCCTACAATGTATCTACCTCTCCCTCTAGTTTAGTGTCATCTGCAAACTTGCTGAGAGTATAATCCATCCCCCTCATCCAGGTCATTAATAAAGATATTGAATAAAACCAGTTCCAGAACTGAACCTTGGGGCACTCTGCTAGAAACCTACCGCCAACCAGACATTGAGCCGTTGATCACTACCCATTGGGCCCAACAATCTAGCCAGCTTTCTATACACCTTACAGTCCACTTATCCAATCCATACTTCCTTAACTTGTTGGCAAGAATATAGTGGGAGACGCTATCAAAAGCTTTGCTAAAATCAAGTATATCACATACACTGATTTCCCCATGTCGACAGAGCCAGTTACCTCATCATAGAAGCTAATCAGATTGGTCAGGCATGACTTGCCCTTGGTGAATCCATGTTGACTATTCCTGATCACTTTCCCTTCTTCCAAGTGCTTCAAAATGGATTCCTTGAGGATCCCCTCCATGATTTTTCTGGGGACTGAGGTAAGGCTGACTGGTCTGTAGTTCCCTAGATTGTCCTTCTTCCCTTATTTAAAGATGGGCACTGCATTTGCCTTTTTTACTAGTATGACACACACCATCCAGTGATGTCCCAGAAATTCAGTAAGTGGGCTTAGCCAGGAAAAGGATGGAGACGTTAAGATCAGTGCTGTCCATGAGAAAGAGAGAGAGGGGGGCAAAACACCTTTCTGGAAAAGACTCTGCCACAGGAATCAGGAAGTCCATAAAAGGTAGACCACAGGCCACAAAGGAAGTATGCAAAACAAAACACTGGGTCATGGGCCCAGAAGCCTCCTATTGACAGCCGAAGGGGAGTAATGCACTAAGAGAGATGTGTATATAAAACATGACAGAGAAAAATCAGCTACCATCTGTAATAGCACACATTTTCTGATAGCATACTTTCCTTCTAGACAGTATGCCCTCTCCCCACTCACACACAGTTTCAGCCATTTCTTAGTTGCAATTTGGTCATGCCCACACAGCTTTTTCCAGACTCCTAGTGTATGTGGGTCTCTGAAGGGAGGATGCTGTGTTTCTTTGTTGTTCTCTGTTACCTGATTTGGGCAGGCAGTTAAGGTATGTATGTTTTCTCTCTTTAATGGTATGATATGACCATACAAGAGAAGAGAAGTGGGAGCTATGTTACTGTTTATACAATTGTTTTAAATGCAAGACCTGGCCAAGTAGGTGTGATTTTTTTAAGCATGTAATTAATGCTCAGACATGTTATTAATCCTGTGATGGCCAGAGAATGCAAAAAGTAAAATAGAATTGAAGGCCAGTGCCGAGGCATAGGAAACATATTTCATTCCTTTCAACATGGAGAGAGCTGATCACAGCCTTGCTAGCTTAGTCACACATATACACAGGAGCCACCCAGCAGTTTTCCTATCAGTTTACGGTACGGCACACACACAGAATCTACACCATCAATCTTCTTTTACTTCTCCCAACATCCTACAGGTCAGGTTCCTGCCCTTCATTTCATAAAACTATAAAGACCTTCTCCTTTGCAGGTAGAAAGTTTCAGTGTTTTTTCAGGATAAGTAAGAAAGATAAATAAAGCTAAGAAGACTAAGAGGATTAAAAAAGTAATGGAATTGAAACATCCAGCATTTTTTGAGCAGATGGTACCTGCCCATGTGACCTGCTCTTTAGTTCTATTTAAGCAGGTATGAGGAAAATTTAGAAAATAAGCTTATGAGTAGCAATAGATCTCAGTCAACAGTTCTCCTCTGAGAGTCTGTTTTTAGCCTCTCTGTTTATGCGTAAATCAATATATTTCCAAAGAGACAATAGAAACAGCATAGTACTGTACTCTGACAGCAACAGGACAAAATTATGATGAAAAAATTATGATGGGTAAAGAGACTGAAAGGAAAAAAAGATTATGTAACGCACTATGGTTAAAGACATGTGAGAGGGAGAAACAAGACAAGTTAAATATTAAATTTGCAATGAACTGTGCTGGGTGCTGTTTTTTTTCATTTACTTTACATTGCTTAGAGTAGGCAAAATTTACTGCAAGCAAGGAAAAAAAACCTGAATTTTTATACAAAATGTGTGAATGTTCAGATTACTATGGGCCTATTGAGCTTAAAAATCAAGGATCAAATGATCAGCTGCTATAAATTGTCACAACTCATCAATTTTGATCCACACTTGCTCATTTTTAGACCACCTGGTCATCCAGCCCAACCATCCACAAAAATCAGTTTTGCTCTCCCATGTATGCAAAATCATGATCTGGAGGATGTGGGCACTGAAACAATAACAAAGGGAAGGCTGTTTCATCAAAGAGATTGCATGAATTTGCAGTCAACACAAATGCCTAGAAAGTGAAAACACTGTGTGCATTCTAATACCCAATGAGCAACTAATCATTCTTTGATTTCAGGCAAATATGATCTTTCTGTGCCTAAATAAACTTGATTTAAAAAAAAATTAAAAACATTGATCATAACCAACTGTTGTATCTAATCTGTTTCAATGTTCCATTGAAAAATAAATTAACATTCAGTGTCTAATAAGAGACACAAAGGGATGACTGAAAGCAATGAAAATAGATTGTATTAGAGGCAATCTACCAAAATAGTGAAATTAGTTAGGGTTGTGCAGGTTGTAAATTATTTATCATTCGGAGGTGTTTTGCATTATAATGGAACAGTGTTTACTAGTACCGGATCAGAAAAATAATACCATGATATTTTGGGGAGCTGGTAGTGGGGTTGGTGATCATAGAACCATAGACATGGAAGAGACCTCAAAGCCATCAAGTCCAGTCCCCTGCCCAAGGCAGGACCAATCTCAATTAAATAAACCCAGCCAGAGCTTTGTCAAGCCGAGACTTAAACACCACTATGGATGGAGACTCCACTACTTCCGTAGGAAACCCATTCCAGTGCTTCACCACCTTCCTAGTGAAATAGTTATTTCTAAATATCCAACCTGGACTTCTCCCCCCTTAACTTGAGACCATTGTTCCTTCTTCTGTCATCCATCACTACTGTGAACAGCCTTTCTCCATCCTCTTTGGAACCTCCCTTCAGGAAGTTGAATGCTGGAATCAAATCGCCCCTCACTCTTCTCTTCTACGGACCAAATAGACCCAACTCCCTCAGCCTCTCCTCATAGGTCATATGCTCTAGCCCCATAATCATTTTGGTCGCCTTCCGCTGGACCCTCTCCAACGCATTCACATCCTTCCTGGAATTGGGGGCCCAGAACTGGACACAATACCCCAGATCTGGCCTCACCAGAGCTGAATAAAGAGAAATAATCATACCTCTGGATTGACTGGCAATCCTCCTTTTAATGCACCCCAATATACCATTAGCCATCTTGGATACAAGGGCACACTGTTGACTCGTATCCAGCTTCTCATCCACTGTAATCCCCAGGTCCTTTTCTGCAGAACTGCTACTAAGCCAGTTGGTTCCCAGCCTGTCACAATGTTTGGGATTCTTCCACCCAAAGTGCAGGACTCTACACTTGTCCTTGTTGAACCTCATCAGATTTCTTGTGGCCCAATCCTCCAATTGGTCTAAATCACTCTGGACTCTATCCCTGCCCTCCAGTGTATCTACCTCTCCCCGTAGCTTAGTGTCATCTGCAAACTTGCTGAGGGTGCAATCCATCCCCTCATCATTAATAAAGGTCATTAATAAAGATAGATGTTGAACAAAACCAGTCCCAGAAGCAAACCTTGGGGCACTATGCTAGAAACCGACCACCATCCTGACCTCAAGCCGTTGAACCCTACCCTCTGGGGCCAACCTTCCAGCCAGCTTTCTATCCATCTTACGGTCCATGGATCCAATACACATTCCCTTAACTTGCTGGCAAGAATGTTGTGGGAGACCATATCAAAAGCCTTTCTAACGTCAAGCTATATCACATCCACTGACGTTCCCATATCAACAGAGCCAGTTACCTCATCATAGAAGCTAATCAGATTGATCAGGCATGACTTTCCCTTCATGACTCCATGCTGACTATTCCTGATCACCTTCCCCTCTTCCAAGTGCTTCAAAATGGATTCCTTGAGGATCCCCTCCATGACTTTTCTGGAACTGAGGTGAGACTGACCGGCCTATAGTTCCCTCGATCGTCCTTCTTCCCTTTTTTGAAGATGGGCGCTACCTTTTTCCAATCATCCGGGATCTCTCCCGATCTCCACAACTTTTCAAAGATAATGGCCAAAGGCTTCCCAATGACATTTGCCAACTCCCCCTGTGCCCTCGGATGAATTAAGTCTGGACCCATGGATTTGTGTACATTTAGCTTTTCTAATTAGTTCCTAACCTGTTCTTTACCCACCAAGGGCTGTTGATCTTCATCCCATCTTGCATCACTTAGCGCATTAGTCTGGAGCCGACCTTGTCTGTGAATAGAGTCAAAGAAAGCATTGAGTACTTCAGCTTTCCCCACATCATCTGTTACTAGGTTACCGCCCTCATCCAGTAGGGACACCACACCCTCTCTGATCTATACATTTATACCCCTCCCTAATTATCTGTCCAAGTTTCCACTTTTTGTAAGCTCTCTTTTTGTGCTTAAGTTCACCTCTTCTTCCCCTATTGATTCCTCCCTGTTTGTGAGCAGAAGGTCAAGCTGCGCATGGCCCCTGGTCAGATCCTTCAGCACTTGTACCAAAACATTCTCCAAAAACTTCCTGGATCATCTGTGTACTGCAATATTGGTCTCCCAACAGATGTCAGGGTGGTTAAAGTCCCCCATGAGAAGCAGGGCCTGCGATCTAGAAACTTCTCTCAATTGTCCAAAGAAAGCCCCATCTACCTCATTCACCTGATTTGGCAGCCTGTAGCAGACACCAACCACAACATCACTGCTGTTGCTTACACCTCTAAACTTGACCCATAGACTCTCAACAGTCTTTTCTCCCTCCATATACTGGAGTTCTGAGCAATCATAGTGTTCTCTTACTTACAGTGCAACTCCTCCTCCTTTTCTCACCTGCCTGTTCTTCCTGAACAGTTTATATCCTTCCATGACAGCGCTCTAGTCATACGAGTCATCCTACCAAGTCTCCGTTATTCCAATCAGATCTTAGTTCTTGGACTGGGCCAGGGCCTCCAATTCTTCCTGTTTGTTACCAAGGCTTCTCGCATTGGTGTACAAACACCTTAGATAACCAGTTGATCGCCCTACCCTCTCCATTCTAATCAGGGGTCCTCCTTTGTTGTTCGTTCCTCTTTGCATTTCTTCCCAGTATCCGATTGCTGCACTCCACTCAGGGTTTTGGTCAGCGTCCCCCAATGACCCTAATTTAAATCCCTCCTCACTAGGTTTGCAAGCCTGCCTGCAAAGATGCTCCTTCCTCTCTTTGTTAGGTGGATCCCAGCCCTTCCTAACAATCCTTGTGCCCAGAACGGAGTCCCATGGTCAAAGAAACCAAAGCCCTCTCTTCAACACCACCTGCACAACCACGAATTTACTTCCTCAATTCGACAATCCCTACCCAGTCCTTTCCCTTCAACAGCGAGGATGGACGAGAACACCACTTGCTCTCTGAATTCTTTGATCCTTCCTCCCAACTCTATGTAATCCACAGTAACCCACTCAAGGTCATTCTTGGCCATATCATTAGTTCCCACATGGAGAAGCAGGAAGGGGTAGCTATCCGAAGGTTTGATCAGTTTTGTAAGACTCTGTCACATCCAGAAGTCGAGCTCCCGGTAAGCAGCACACCTCTCGAGATTCCAGGCCTGGACGGCAGATGGATGGCTCAGTCCCTTTTAGGAGGGAGTCCCCAACTACCACCACCCACCTTCTTTTGGGGGTGGTGGTTGTGGAACCCCCCATCCGTAGGACTATGCATTCCATGCCTTCCAGTAGAAGTGGTTCCCTTCCGATTTCTTCTTTGAGCTCCCTTCCAAAGCATTCATCATCGCAGAGCCTGGGGAGAGAGCTGAAATCGATTACTTAACTCTGTAGGAATGGGGGATTCCTGTGCTGGCTTTTTTTTTTCCCTTCTAGAAGTTACATGCTGCCACTTTTCTTCCTCATCCTGTACTGCCCTCTCTGGCTCTTTCGACTGCCTTGCTTGCAGGATTAAACACTGCCTTCTATCGAAGTCTTTATCCTCTCTGATCAAGCAGAGGGTCAACACTTGGGCCTCCAATCCTCTAATTTTTTTCTTCTAAAATGGCAACCCAGCTTGCACTTAGTGCACATGAAATTCTTTCTTTCTTCTGGGAGGAAGACAAACATGGCACATGTTGTGCAGGTAACAGCAGACCTATCACTATCCATACCTGCTGTCCTAAAAAAGGGGTTTAAAGGAAAGTAGAGAGTACCTCACCCTCTTCTCTTTCCCCTTCCAAACTCCCTCTCTAAACTCCCTGTTTGCAATCACCTGTTCACAAACTCCCTGGTCACTGACTCACTCCTTTATAAAGTCCTGGACTGCCTGATAGTCCCTTCCCCTATCAAGGCTCAGCCAATCAGCAGAGGCTTCTAGATTTCAAACTTTAATTAGAAGTCAACAGTTTCCAGCTGCCAAATACAGCACAAACTCCGTTGGGGGCAGGGAGGACAGGGAAAGGGGGGAAAAAACCCACACTCACAAACACAAACTCAGCACACAGCAAGAAAGCCCCAAACACAACACACGCTACAGATAGTCACTTCTCCCTTACCTGGAGAACTCCCTCTCTAAGCTCCCTGTTTGCAATCACCTGTTCGCAATATGATGTACAGTAAGAACAATGTGTCCAGTTTTTAATTTTGTTTATACTGGTATAAACACAGATCAATTCCATATATTTAATGTTACATCACTGTAACTGATATAAAATAAACCCGATTCATATATTTCCTATTAAATTTGATTCCAATCTTGCAAACACTGACTCATGTTTGAAGTCAATAACATTACATGCCTCATTTTAAATAAGTGAGTAGTCCCATGAACTCAAGTATTTTAAGGAATCTAATTGCTGAAAGTGGAAAACTTTGATTTAATATGTGCATTAAGATTCAACCAATGGGACTAACTTAAGCACATTCATAATTTTAAGTATTCTACCTCAGTCTGTAGGCAGACCTATGCAGAAGAGCAACTTGGGATGATCCTAGAGCTCCATCTTAGAGCTGGTTAACCTCCTGTTTTGAACCTCATAATTTCTCAGGCATCCTTTTATTTGTTTTATTAAAAAGGTGGATTCCTGACAAAGGAGTCAGCCAGCTACTTTGACTGTACAGCAAAATGTCAGCAATGGCAACATTGCTCAGAGCTGGATTCCACTAAAGATTGGAGGTTTGGTTGGCACAATAGTAAAAGAATCCAAGGTGAAATTCTTTCTGCTATCATTTCTAAAGATGCAAAGATACTGCAACAGATCCTAGAAAGTGCTCCCTCCTGGCCACCCACTGGGATATATGTGAGAGCAATCCGAGCATCCGCTGCTCTAGATCCTGTGGGGTACATTAAGCTTCTGAATCATCAGCTGGCTGCAGCTTCCTCCCTTATCTCTGGGCACTAACTCAATCTGCTATTCCTTCTTGGAAACAGAGAGCCTCAACTCACTTGCCTAAGCCCTCCAATTACTTACACACAACTCTTCTCCCACAACTCCACTCCAGAAAGTGTGATGCAGTTTAATGTAGGAGCACACAGCAGTTGTAAAGCTATCCACAGACACTTTGCACACTCTAAAACCTTTATGCTTCTGTAACCCCTCCTGTTCACTAGTCTAGTATGAGGTTGTTCAACATAGGGGAAGCCTTATGATTTTTTGCACAACCCTGGCAGCTAGGCCTGAGGCTCCTTGGTGTGCTCTGTGTTGTGTATTAGTGTGTGTGCACCTCAGACCAGACCCACTCAAACCACCAGAAATAGGCTTTATTCTATAAACACAAAACAGGATCACAGTTCAGCAGCCCCTCCTCTGCCTGAAACCTATATGCTCCCAGCTCAGTCTCTGCTGAGAACCTCCTGGCAGAGCAGAGGTACATAACATCATACATCACAACCCCCACTTACAAACATGTTCTGACTCCTCCATAACAAAACCCCACAACAAACAAGTCCATATACTCCCTTTGTGTCACTTGAACGCCTCTCAGGGTGTCCTATCAGCCTTTTTGGTCTTACCTGTAAATACACAAAACAGGATCACAGTTCAGGAGCCCTTTCTCTGCCTGCAGCCTTCCTGCTTCCAGCTCAGTTCTGCTGAGACCCTGCTGGGGGAGTGGGGACATCCTGGCAGGGACCAGGAAGTTCTCCCAACATGATGCAGTTTATAGTCCACAACTTGTAGTTTCCAGAGCTACTGTTGACGTGTAGCCTTGGGCTACACTTCTTTGTAGTAATTATGTGCAAATCACACAAACAGTAACAGCTATATGTATGCCACTTTCTATCTCACCCTTTCCTTGGGACTCCTTAGAAACTGGTAGAGTCTGGGAAAATAGAAGCCATTATGTCTTCAGTCTCATTCAGACTGTCACATGATGAGAGGAATTCATGGAAATGGTTTCCAAGCAGAACAACTTCTGTTCTTCGTAAAGTCTTCATCCCCCCTCCCTCGCCCCCCATGTCAGCACAAATCTCTGCTAAACCAATTCTTCTGGGCAGTGATTAGTCTTTTATCTAGAGTAACTATATTGCAATAACTAGTAACTAAAAGTCAGTTCCCCTCTGTTATTTATTTGCCACCAGCCTTTGAATCTCCACCCAACAGGGAGGCAAATAGATCATAGAAAAGACAAATGGCTACATTTGCAGCCTGAGACTGCATTAATGAACTCAGACAACATTCATTTTCACACAGTCCAAAATCACCATAGATGTCACCATGGTCAGTTTCATCAAAATATAATGGCTTCAGAAGATTCCAGTGAAATAATTTTGTGACAAAAGTGCATCAAAATATTGTCAAATATTTTGGAGCGAAACCAGTACTTTATTCTAATGCAGATGTGAGACATTTCAAATATAATCTCACAGCTAGAGTGTTTTACTGCTTTATTTTTGCAGCTGTATTTTTAAAGAACTACAGCTACAAAATGATCCCTTGTAAATTCATGAGGAAACCAGTAGCTGCTTCATGCAAGAGATTACTCCTCCAGTAAATAATCTGTATGAAGTGACTGGCATCTCAGCTAAATTAAAAGGATAAGCAAGGTGTAATAGAGTATGAGGGTGAATGGGAAATCCAGGTGGCATTTTAAAATGTCAGGTAGCAAAAAAAAAAAAAAAGTGATTGAGTGGATTAAACCTGAACTAGGATGTTTTCCTATTTGTTGTTGATAATGGCTGGATACAGTGTTATGGTCCTTAGTACAATGATGACCTTGACATGTCACATCTGTATAGCAAGGTATTCCTTATTTTATCTTCCTGAGATGAGACACACATCTGTCAGTTCATTGGATTAGATGTAGAGGAAAATATGTACCAGGGCTTATTATCTGACATGATGTTGATTTAAAGAATTCTTGACTGGAGGGAATTCCTTGACTAGAGAACAAACAGAATTCTGCACAACTTAGACACACAGTTTCCTAATGAGCAGTAGTCCCAGGTGTGGTAGAACCTGAAAAAACTGCTCTTGGCCAAGAGGAAACTCCAAAAAGCTAAAAAGAGGAGTAGATGAAGAGACAGAATTCATAGTACAGACATACATATTAATTTAGGCAGATGTGACTGAAACAACCAGAGTTTCTCAGGAACAAAGTAAATGTTAACATGTGAGAGATTTATTCCTGATCTAGGAGAAAGGTCTCATACCTGAGAGAATTTATATATAAATTTGATTTTCTTAGATAGCAGTAAATGAGATTGCACCTTAAAGTGGATTAGACTGGGGGAACCAAGGCATAAGGGAAGCAATACAAATAAAATAGAAACCATCCATTAAAACCTCAGCGTGCGTGATGAGGTGCGGTCACAGATGACCCCTCAGGGGTGCCTCCCGGAGTGCTGACACAGCCACTGCCACCCCCCTTTTCACTCTCTGGGGCTCCTCACCACCTAGTCCTGCTGGGCCAGCTCCACTAGTCTCTCCCAGCCAAGGCCCTGAGCTGAGATCCCTGCCCCCACCGAGAAACAGTACAGACACTGAACCACTTCAGTTCCAAGAAGAGTGCAGTTTAGGGCCCAGCCTCCTGAGATAGCGCTCCACAAATGGGATCAAACCCCATCTGTGTAAGCCACTTTTAACAATAAAAGGAGAAATGTGCACACTGGTTGCCCCCTCGTCCCCAGGTAACAATTTATTTTCTATCAAACCCAGTGTAAATAAAACAATTTTATTAAGTGGAAGCAGTAGGATTTAGATAGTAATAAGTGAGAACAGGCAGAGCAAAGTAGTTTATAAATCAAAAGAAACAAAAATGCTTGGCTAATTCTACACTGAAACCTCATTATAAACTCTTCAAACTCACACTAAAACCTCTTTTCCAGCTGCCACTCCAAACCAGGGCTGTCTCCCCCACCTGGCTCCCCCACTGCAGCCCAGCCAAAAGACCAAGGCCTCTGTTTTCCTATTCTTTTTGTTAAGGAGTTGAGGCCACTCCCTACCAACCACTGCTCAGACTTAAGGACAAAAAATTGTTTAACAGTGGCTCATCAAGAAGTTGCGGGTAACACCCTCTGTCTCTCATTCACACATTTGAAACTCACAAAGTATTCACACTCCTTGTGGCTAATTTTACACACACAAATGATACATAGAACAGAGTAAGATAAACAGAACCAGTGGATCATGACATGAAGATTGATGGGTTACACAAAATAATTCACTCAAAGCATCTTTGAGTTAAGTAAATTCATGTCCATAAGTCCATTTCAAAAAGCGGGGGGGAATTCCATCAGTGTGAATATATAATGTTTAACCATTTTATTTATTTTTTACTGTTACAGACTTCTTAACTTCTGAGTTCATCTTGCACGGATGCTGAAATACAAGAGGTTGCTCTTTATAGCATCCTTAGTCTGCTTGAAAAGAAGCAGCAGCACTGGATATGTGTTGCTTTTACGGGAAGATATGCTTTAGTCAAACAAAATGTTGATCTCAATATAGGAGTTCTATGGGCTATTTTACAGCATGTCAGACTAGATGATGTAGTGGTCTCTTCTGGCCTCAAATGTTTTAATTTTGGGTTCCTTATTATTGGATGCCCAACTTGGGACATGTTAAGACATGGCTACATAACATAGAATCATGGTGACGCACAGTGGGGTCCATTGGAATCCAGTTTTAGAACATAAGAAGCAATAGCTTTAACTATAAACTAATGTAAATTAATATCTTTAGTTTATTGCACACTTAAATGAGAGAGGGGTTTGGGGATGAGCTCCCTTACAATTATTTCAGCCTTCCTCCTTCTCTCTTTCTAATCCTCTTGACTCTTGATCAAGAATTACCACTGTTGATAATTAAATCTATTAATTTCCCTATTCACAAACCCTCTCTCCCAGTCTTTCCTAAGGTTATATTTATTTGGGAAATATATAACTAGGGAGGGACTGGTGAAAGAACCTGGAAGGTGAGAGGAAGGGGGATGAGGACAGAGGGGCATAGGGATTAGGCCAGGACTAGTGCCTGCCTTGGGTGTGTTGGGATGCCTTCTCTGCCTGAGAGGTCCCACCACCTCATGGGGTGGCTAGGAGTAAAAGCCAGAGTAGTTGGGGCAAGGGTGGGGCACGGGACTGGGGGGTGGGTGGTGGGGCGGCTGCTGGACTGCTCAGTGGTGCTGACCAGGCACTTGATGGCATTGGTATATGATGCACACATCACTTTGTGCTGCCAGGACAGCTGCTTCCAGATGGTGCAATGCAGCTCCCTGTCAGCATGGCACTCCTGGCGCTCCTCCTTGAAGTTGCAGTTCAGGGATCGGTATTCCTAGGGTCGCCTCCACCCATGGCTCTCATGAGGAAGTGCTGATAGCATGAGAGGTGGTGGACCAAACACACTCGCACCTGGTCCACCTGTGAAGAAAAGTGAGAAGGGAAGTCACCTCAGGTAACCCAGTGCATGAACCCTAGCTCTAATATCTGAGCCAGCAATGCAAGTCTTGGTTCAGATGGTGATGTGCTTTGAGCAAGGCCATCTGTTGCCTAAACAGTGGGCACTGTCCTGCAGGGGTACAGATGTCCCAGGGGAGCCTCGCTACCCTCATATCCCAGGGACAAGCAGGCATGAGAAGGTGCCAGCCAGGCTAGGAGTCAGAGGATGGCAGGGGACAGGGAGTAGCTTGTCTTCCTTCTGTGTTCCACACGTCAGGTCTCGAACTGGTGGCATGCCACAGAAAGAACTTCTATTCCTGCCTGCTGGAGGAGAGGGGGGATGCTGTGGGAGAAGGAGTGTGTGTGTGTCAGAGGCTGCTTTCCGAACAGAATGCTACAGAGGTTCCCTCCTCCTGCTCCCCCTAGCAGACTCCCCTGCAGGGAATTGGGGTCCTTTCCCTTGTGGCATTTGATTAGGAGGGTATGCTGCCTGAGAGTGTGAACTTGAGCCTATGCCATGTGCGGCCCTGCTGTGTGTTTCCATGACCCCAGCTTTCTTAGTGGTTGTTTGTGGTGGGAAGGTGTCCTACCACGGAGTCTGGAGTAAGACAGGCCTATCCAGGAACATTGTGAGAAGGAGCGACAGGTTCGTATGTGGCAGCCTTATGGGGATGTGTGTGTTAGACTGACACTCCCTGTGCACCAACGTGCACACGCTGTTGTGTGATCCCCAGGCCAGGAAGGCTGAGCGAGGAGTGCACAGCCCCCTGCAGCCCACAACTTACCTCTACGTGTAGATAGGGAAAAGTTGAGAATTCACCTGAGGTGCCTTCCCTGGACCTGGCCAAGCCCTGGGAGACATCCTGAGAGAGGGTGACCAGCTCCAGGGTGATGACCACTTCCTGGCCAGTGGGCATCGTGTCCAGGCTGGCTTTCTCCTCCTCTTCCTCTCCTCCTCCTCCTCATTCTGGTCCACAGCCACGCCCTCCTGAAGGCTGAGGATGGATGTGGCCAGCCAGAGTCCATGATAGGGGGGAGAGGGACCGTCTTCCTTCCC
>JANRFK010003679.1:17551620-17566143 GCA_030068395.1 Apalone spinifera
GTGTAGTTAACCCTTTAGTCCCCAGGCTGCTGGCTAACCCTCATAATCATGACAGTGCTGATATGTGGCACTGTGCGAGCAGGGCCTGTGTCATGCCACAAGCCCTTTCCCTTCTGCCTGCAGCTTTAAAGGTTACAGGGGAAGGGAAACTGTAGTGTTTTGAGGGGTGTGGACAGAGTGGCTCCTGGAGCAGCTGTGAGAAGCCCTAGAGGCCAATTGTTTCAAAATAAGCACAGCTGCACTGTTCACACTCACTCTATTTTGAAATAGCAATTTCAAAATAGGTGTTATTCCTCATGAAATTAGAGTTTAGTATTTCAAAATAAGAAGTCCATTATCGAAAATTTTGAAATATCATGTTTGCTGTGTGGATGCTCACCTTGTTATTTTGAAATAACTCTGTAGTGTAAACATGCTCTTAGACTGCATCCCAAACTCTAAGCTAGTATGGGGGGAATTCTCTCTCCTTAGAATCATAAAAAATGTAGGGCTAGAAGGGATCCTTCTGTGTCTAGCTTATCCAGCCCTCTGCACCCAAAGGAGCCAACAAACTTGGGCTTCTGGACAAAGCGGGGAGAGATGGCTCTGTGCTCTGAAAAGAGTGGGGCTTTGGGCAAAAGGGGCATGCTGGGGGAAAGCCAGCCCTCACTGCACGCATAGCACAAAGCATGGTGCTATGGTAACCATTTAAATGGCCCCTAGCTTCAGCCACTGCTGGTGCCAAAGTAGCAGTGGTAGCATCCAGGAGACTTGGGCCCTTTTGACTTGCTTGGCTCTGGGGCAGTTGTCCCCTTTTCTCCCCACCCTGCCAACAGGACTCCCTGCACAGAGGTAGGAGGAATACATGATAACTACAAAGAAGGTTGTTTTGTAAACTTCCCTGCCTTTCCCTTCAATTGCTGATTGCAGCCTCTTTATTTTCTATGCTCAAGGGAGACCTGAATCAGGATTAACTTCTTGCCTGATGATCAAAGAGAGCCTCTGAAAAAAAAAGTTTGCCTGGCCTTGGTAACATAGTTTTTGTATGTCAGAGTTCTTTCATGCATTTGGACACTGAATCTCCAGTGCTTTTGGGATTTAACTCTGCTGTCCCTCTAGTACAAAGCAGTCATAAGAACATCGGAATGGCCAGACTGGTCATTATATAGGTCCATATAGCCCAGTATCTTGTCTTCCAACAATGGCCAATGCCAGATGCACCAGAGGGAGTGAACAGAACAGGGAATCTTCAAGCAATACCTCTCCTGTCACCAATTGCCGACCATTCCTACCCACTGATGGACCCAACCTCCATGAATTTATCCTCTTCTTTCTTGAACCCTTCTAAATTCCTGGTTTTCACGACCTCATCTGGCAAGGAGTTCCACAGGTTGACTGTGCACTGTATGCTTCCTTTTTTTGTTTTAAACCTGCTACCTATTTCATTTGGTGACCCCTAATTCTTGTGTAATGGGAACAAGTAAATAAGTCTTCTTTATTCACTTTTTCCACCGTAGTCATGATTTTATAAACCTCTATCATATCACCCCTTAGTCTTTTCTTTGGCACCAGTTCCAAACCCCTAATCACTTTTGTTGCCCTTTTCTGAACCTTTTCCAATGCCAATATATTTTTTTGAGAAGAGGCAACCACATCTGTATGCAGTATTCAAGATGTATGCATAACATGGTTTTACATAGAGGCAATAAGATATTCTCTGTCTTATTCTCTATCCCTTTGTATCCAACATTCTGTTGACTTTTTTGACTGCCGCTGCAAATTGAGTGGATGTTTTCAAAGAACTATCCAAAATGACTCCAAGATCTTTCTCTTGAATAGTTATAGCTAAATTAGTCCCCAGCATATTGTTTATATAGTTGGGATTATTTTTCCATTGTGCATTATTTTACATTTAACAACATTAAATTTAATTTGCCATTTTGTTGCCCAATCACTTAGTTTTGTGAGATCTTTTTTAATCGCTTCACAGTCTGCTTTGGTCTTAACTATCTTGAGCAGTTTGGTATCATCTGCAAATGTTTCCACTTAGCTGTTTACCCCTTTCTCTAGATCATTTATGAATAAGTTGAATAAGATGGGTTCCAGGACAGATCCTTAGTGAACCCCACTAGTTACATCTGTCCATTCTGAAAATTTACCATTTATTCCTACCCTTTTAATCAGTTATCAATCCATGAATGGACCTTCCCTTTTATCTTATGACAACTTACTTTACTTAAGAGCCTTTGGTGAGGGACCTTGTCAAAAGCTTTCTGGAAATCTAAGTTCACTGTATCCACTGGATTCCCCTTGTCCACATGTTTGTTGACCCCCTCAAAGAACTTGAGTAGATTAGTAAGGCATGATTTCCCTTTACAGAAATCATGCTGACTGTTCACTAACAAATTATGTTTATCTATGTGTCTGACAATTTTATTCTTTACTATAGTTTCAAACAATTTGCCCGGTTCTGACATTATACTTACGAATCTGTAATTGGCAGGATCGCCTCTAGAGCCCTTTTTTAAATGTTATCTATCTTCCAATCATTAGGTATGGGAGCTGATTTAAAGGATAGTTTACAAACCACAGTTAATAGTTCCACAATTTCACATTTGAGTTTTCAGAACTCCTGGTTGAATGCCATCTGGTTCACTGAATTGTTACTGTTAAGTTAATCAATTTGTTCCAAAATCTCCTCTACTGAAACCTCAGTTTGGGACGATTCCTCAGATTTGTCATCTAAAAAGAATGGCTCAGGTTTGGGAATCTCTCTGACATCCTCAGCCTTGAAGACCGAAACAAAGAATTCATTTAGTTTTTCTGAAATTACCTTATTGTCTTTGAGTGTTACTTTGGCATCTAGGTACCCCACTGTTTTTTTTTAGCAGGCTTCTTGCTTCTGATATAGTTAAAAACATTTTTCTAGTTGTTTTTCAAGCACCTTTTTGGCTTTTCTTATTATATTTTTACTCTTAATTTGACAGTTTATGCTCCTTTCTATTTTCTTCACTAGGATTTAACTTCCACTTTTTAAACAATGCATTTTTATTTCTCACTGCTTCTTTTACGTGGTTGTTAACCCACGGTAGCACTTTTTTTTTTGTTCTCGACTCATGTTTTTTTAATTTGGAGTATGCATTTAAGTTGGACCTCTATTATAGTGTCTTTGGGAAGTTTCCATGCAGCTTGCAGGGATTTTACTTTTGGCACTGTACCTTTTAATTTCTCTTTAACTAATCACCTCATTTTTGTGTCGTTCCACTTTCTGAAATTTCTGCCACAGTGTTGGGCTGCTGAGGTGTTTTCCCACACAGGGATGTTAAATTTAATTACATTATAGTGACTATTTCCAAGTGTTCCAGTTATACTTACCCCTTGAATCCTGTGCTCCACTTAGGACTAAATCAAGAACTGTCTTTCCCTTTGGGGTTGATAATCAGCTGCTCCAAGAAGCAGTCATTTAAGGTATCAAGAAATTTCATCTCTTCATCTCGTCCTGAAGTGATGTGTACCCAGTCAATAAGTGGATAGTTGAAATCCCCCACTATTATTGAGGTTTTTGTTTATTATACATTAGTGAGTTTTTATTTATTACTGAGGGTTTTTTTTATTTTGATAGCATCTCCAACCTCTCTTAACGTTTCATAGTCCTAGTTCTATCCTGATCAGATGGTCAATAATAGATCACTACTGCTATATTCTTATTATTAGAGCATGAAATTATTACCCATAGACATTCTATGGAACATTTTGGTTCATTTAAGATTTTTACTAAAAGTCAGTGGAATTTCCTAAGTTCAGTGGATTTCACAGTTAGTATTTGGAATTATTCTAGGCAAATTGTGCAGTGTTTTACTATAACTGGACCTTTTGGGATCTTTTTGCTCTTCCTGTGTCCACACTCCTCACAGCCAGGCTCTTTACAAGACACATGCTGCACCTTTCACTTTGCTTCAAGCATATTTCTAGGTCAGGGTCAATAACTACATTGATATTTATGGATCCTAGGTCCCCCATGGCCACTGAGGGTACGTCTAGACTACATGCCTCTGGCGACAGAGGCATGTGCATTAGGCTACCCGGCATAGGAAAATGAAGGGGTGATTTAAATAATTGCCGTTTCATTTAAATTTAAATGGCTGCTGCGCTGAGCCCATTAGCTGTTTGTCGGCTCAGCGCAGTAGTCTGGACACTCCGCGGTCGACATCAAAGGCATTTGTCGACCTCCGAGGTATGCCTCCTGGGATGAGGTTTACCTGGGAGGTCAACAACTATCTTTGATGTCGACCACGGAGCATCTAGACTACTGCGCTGAGCCGACAAACAGCTGATCGGCTCAGTGCGGCAGCCATTTAAATTTAAATGAAGTGGCAATTATTTAAATCGCTGCTTCATTTTCCCAGGCCGGGTAGCCTAATCTACATGCCTCTGTCACCAGAGACATGTAGTCTAGACATACCCTGAGAGTCCTACTCATGACCCAGTAGGGGCCACCAGTCCCAGCCCCATCCCTGAGTCCCTCCTCCCCCCTGCTCCCTTTTCCACTTCCCTCCTTCTCCCTCCTGTCCCAGTCCCTCCCCAGTTTTATTTATCCCAAATTAAAAACAGTTTATTAGTTCAAAACATAAAGTCTGGTTTATTGTACCTGCAGGGGTGGGAAGGTGGAGCAGAGTGGGGAAGGGAGGTGTGTAGGAGGAAAGGCACAAAGGGGCAATGCAGAGGCGCCTTGTGGGGAGGCTCACACCTGGCCTTGGCTGAAACTCTCCCTCAGGGTCTTCTGGATGCACATAGCCCCATGGTGGGCCTGCTATGTGGCAGCCATGTGCAGCTGCTGAAAGGCCATTGTGAGCTGCTTGGCCCCTTCCCCCACCCTACCAGGAATGTTTCCCAGCTTATTCTCACATATATTGTGCAGGACATCGCAGGCTGCTACCAGTTGTGGAATATATGGCTTGCTGAGGTCCAGCTGGTGAGGAGACAGTGGAACCTCCCTTTGAGGTGGCTGAAGATGCCCTCCACAGCAATGTGGGCCCTGATGAGCCTGCTGTTAAAACATTCCTTGTAGAACTTTATAAGCCAGGGGAGCAAAGGGTAGGCTAAGTCCTCCACAATGCACATAGTCATGATTACTTCCCCGACTCTGATGGTGTAGTCAGGGAAAAATGTGCCAGTGTGCATCTTCTGAGAGGCACTGGAGTTCCTGAAGACACAGGTGTCATGTGCCTTCCCCGACCACCCACTATTGATGTCCATTAACTGGCCTTGGTCCATGAACTGGCAGCCTGCAGGACCATGGAGAAGGACCTGTTCTGGTTGATATAATTTGATGCCTGGGGCCCAGGGGCCCGGGTGGGGAATGTGGGTGCTATCAAGGCACCCCCCCCCCCACACACACACACACAGACCCAGTTGGGGAAGCCCATGGCGGCAAAGCCAATGACGATAGGGTCAACATTGCCCAAAGTGATGTTGGATGGTGCAGTAGGATGGCACAGTTGGATGGTGCAGCAGTATGGTGTTGATGGCCCTCACCACCCATTGAAGGAGAAAAACAGAGAATCACAGGGTTGCCAGAGCCCTCAGGAATTTCCTGAACCCAACCCTCTTTCCTCACACCATGACCAACCCCACCTTGCCCTATTTTAAATGGCTTTGTGACTCTGGGACTGGACAACCTCCTGGGGCGGGAGATTACTCCACCCTCCTCTTTCCTAGAGAGCCCCATTCCAGCACCACCCTCCTGGGACAATAGCAAGAGAGTCATACCTGCATGAGCGTAGCCTCAGTGGTTGATCTTCCCATGCTGAACTAGTTCCAGATGGAGCGGTAGCTGTCTGGCATGGTGAGTTTCCAAATGGTGATGGAGACCCACTTCTGGAGGGGCGAGCCAAGGGCAGAATTTTGAGTCGGTAGTGGGGGCAACAGCCATTAGCTCTGGGATGTGGCTAGCTTTTCATCCTGTTCCCTGGACACTAAGAGAGTGAGGGGAAATTACTTGCATTCTGTGCATGCCTCTCACACCTGGCTGGTGAGCTCCCTTCACTAGCCAGGTGTGAGAGAAATGCATGGAACGTGTAGGGGTAAACTGAGGGAGTCCATGGTATCTTGCTGAGAACTCAAATCCTAAATCATTAGGCCAGGCCTGGGAAGCATACAGACAGGCAGTTACCGTAATCCTCGTTCCTCTGGCAACCACATTGCAAAGGGGCCTCACTCTGATAAGGCCTGGCTGCTACCAACCAGGCTGTGCGGTTTCTCTTACTGTCTCCCATAATTTGAGATAAATCAGCTTGGATACCAAGGACTGTGCCAATTAAACTGAACATACATTTGAGACTTCTCTCATTTTGCTGCCATGGTACAAAAAAAAGTAACCACAGCTTTTGATTTAAATAAATTACATTTCCTTGTCCTTTCAAGTACCATGGGCTTTCAACTAAGGCTGTACTGCACCAGTAATCAACATGTGCACTTGAAAATTCCTTCTTTGTGATCATCTGTGGAATGCCAAGGAGCAAACATTACAGTTTCATTTAATTTCTAGAAGGAGTCTGATTGTTGGGAACAATTTTCTGATCCTATCAGGGAATGCAAAGGTAAATGGACAGTGATTGATTCATTTAAATGATAAAATCTATTACTACTATGCCAAAACAATGTACTCAGGGTAAATAGTATGATGAACAAATAAATGTACATCTGTCATTTCCATATCAGACCTAGATTATCTTTATATCAGATCAGAGTGAATTCCAGGAGCTGGTGATATAAGGAGGAAAGGGCAATTATTTTTGTAAAGGCCAAAGAAGATCACGTTTCAAAATCCATTAGCAGCAATCCGTTTACTATACTTCAATTTGCATCAAAAGCCTTGACTCTTCCTGCGCTGTGAATTCCTCCCTTTGGGAAGGTTTTATAAAACTAAAAATGACACTTTAAAAAGGATAGTAGGTACATTTCCTACTGGAATTTTATGTGAATACAAACATTTGGAGCTAGGAATTCAAGCCTCTTTGGGGATTGGAAAGTATTACGGTTTTACTATGTCCTGCCTTGATTAGGATATTTCTTAACAATTTGCTCTAATTTTGGAGAAAATATAAACAAACAACCGGACACAATCTAGTACAAACCTGACTTTCCAAAGCTGCAATTCAGTGACCCCATTTGTTTATACAAAATAAAATACCAAGAAACAAATGGTTTAAAACTTCACAACAGAACAAATCGGACAGTGGTGATAAAGTTCCAGGGACAGCAACTTTTAACCTGCAAGATCTTGACATTTTTGGCGATCTTGCTATTGTTCTAAAATTCAGTCACGTTGCTGGTGATCTGAGGACATCATTGCTTCATCAGTGGGAGCTAAGTTGCCATGGTAATCAAAAAGCTGTGGATAGGTTCTCAGCCTCTCACAAAGGTTGTCAATTATATGAACATGAGACGTTTTTAATGAAAACAGAACTTGCCATTTTCCGACTGTGGCCTAATGTTATCCATTTAAAATATTTGTTTGGCGGGATAGTGCTGGAATTAAGTTTAGCTGTTTTATTTTTATCTACTGCTAAATGGATTTAGACATTATTCTTTTTCAGGGAGGTAGCATATGGGCAAAGAATAACTTTATGTAAAGGAAAAGAAGAATTAATTCAGTGAATGATATTAATGTTTAGGGTCATAACTTTTCATCAGGATTTTTAGGCATTTCATTCATAGGTAGCAGCTGAGAGGCCCAAATCCCTTTCCATTCACCACTTTAAGAACTTTCTCCTTAAAGTTCATTCATGATGGATTTACTGTTAATATGGAAAACTTAAAAATGTGGTGTGTTCATTACAAGTAGTTCTCTATAAAGACTCTAAAGAAACTACCTGTCAGGATAATTAAGCACTGGAATAAATTGGGAGGTTGTGAAATCTCCATCATTGGAGATATTTAACAGCAGGTTACATAAACATCTATCACAATATTTAGATAGTGGTTGGCCCAGCTGTAAGGGCAGGGAACTAGACTTGATGATCCTTCGAGGTCCCTTCCAAGTTCTCATATTCTATGATTGCATGATTCTATAAAGGTACTTATGTATTTTACTTTGGCTAAAGTGAACAGCAAAGCAATTAATAAATGTGGCAAAACTATAAAAAAAATCTCAAATCAGGCAGGTTGAAAATGATGTCTTGGTTTCTCATTCTGTAAAATGGTAAAAAAAATACTATAAATTAATTAAAGTTTCAAAATAAAAGTTGTATTGAGACAAAGCATTGAACTGCTTGCAGATGAAAAAACAGGACATTTTAAAGAATTCCAAATCTTTTTTTTCAACATATTTAATTAGAAAATTGGCAAAATTGCTTCTCTCCTGTAAACATTTTTGACTTTTATTATTTGGCATTTTTTGATTAAACAAACCTTTGATTGACAAATTCCCAACAAGCTCTACTGCAGCATTTAGCATTTCAATTATACATAGTCCAAATTTAACACAAAGGGAGCACTTACCGACTCATCCCTCTATAATTGATTGGATTTATTACCATAGTCCCCTTGGACTGATATGGTAGTAGCTGCATCTCATTGTCATCTGGAAAACTGTGGGAATACATGGACAAAACATGACGTAACAAAATGCTACATAAAATATCTGTATTGCCATGTCACTGCTCTGTCCATGAATCATTGTGATGGGCTATAGTCACGGAAAACACCTTGGGATTGCTCTTCAGTGTGCTGATCATGCCACTCACACCTGCCTTCTTGCTCTCTGGGGCTTCCTACCGCCCTATCCTGCTGGGCCAGATTACCCAGACAAAGCACAGGGTTGGGGATACTGTCCCCACCCCCACCCCTAGAGGAGCAATGCAGATGCTGAACCAATTTAGTGGAGAATGCAGATGTAGGACACAGCATCCAGGAAACCAACTCACAAAAGGGAATCAAACCCCCAGATAAATCCATCTTTCTCTGAGTAAAAGTTTTACACAAAGAAAGATCATGAGTATATTCGCCCTCTTTATCAACTAAAGTAAAATATGCACACTGATCGCCCCCCCTCCCACCCCAGTCTGGTAACCTGGGTCTGATAGTAAATAAAAGTGTACTTGTTTTTATTAAGTACAAAAAGTATGATTTAAGTGATTGCAAATAGAATCATAGAATCATAGAGCTGGAAGAGACCTCAGGAGGTCACCAAGTCCAGCCCCCTACCCAAGGCAGGACCAATCCCAACTAAATCAAACCAGACAGGGCTTTGTTCAGCCGAGACTTAAAAACCTCTAGGGATGGAGATTCCACCACCGCCATAGGTAATCCATTTCAGTACATCTCCACCCTCCTAGTGAATTAGTTTTTCCTAACATCCAACCTAGAATTCCCCCACTTTAACTCGAGACCATTGCTCCTTGTTCTGCCATCCATCACTACTGTGAAGAGCCTTTCTCCATCCTCTTTGGAACTTCCCTTCAGGAAGTTGAAGACTGCTATCAAATCCCCTCTCACTCTTCTCTTCTGCAGACTAAACAAACCCAAATCCCTAAGTCTCTCCTCATAGGTCATGTGCTCCAGCCCCCTAATCATTTTGGTCGTGCGCCACTGGATCCTCTCTCGTGTCCATATCCTTTCTGTAGTGGGAGCTCCAGAACTGAACACAGTACTCCAGATGTGACCCCATCAGAGCTGAATAAAGGGGAATTATCACTTCTCTAGACCTGCTCGCAATGCTCCTCCTAATGCACCCTCATATGCCATTAGCCTTCTTAGCTACAAGGGCACACTGTTCACTCATATCCAGCTTCGCATCCACTGTAATCCCCAGGTCCTTTTCTGCAGAACTGCTACTTAGCCAGTTGGTCCTCAGCCTGTCACAATGCTTGGGATTCTTCCGTCCAAAGTGCAGGACTCTAGGCTTGTCCTTGTTGAACATCATCAGATTTCTTTTGGCCCAATCCTCTAATCTGTCTAGGTCACTCTAGACCCTATTCCTGCCCTCCAGCATATCTATGGCTCCCTCAGCTTCGTGTCATATGCAAACTTGCTGAGGGTGCAATCCATCATCTCATCCAGGCCATTAATAAAGATGTTGAACAAAACCTTTCTTGTTACCTTTCACATGCCCTCCTAGCTGCAATCCCAATTGAGCTTTCGCCTTCCTGATAACTCCCCTGCATTCTTGAGCAATATATTTATACTCCTCCCTAGTCATCTGTTCAAGTTTCCACTTCTTGTGAGCTTCCTTTTGGTTTTTAAGCTCACCAAGGATTTCCCCGGCAAGCCTATCTGGTCGCCTACCATATTTGCTTTTCCTGCTGTGCATTGGGATGGTTTCTTCCTGTGCCTTTAATAAGGCTTCTTTAAAATACTGCCAGCTCTCCTGGACTCCTTTCCCCTTCATGTAAGCATCCCAGGGAATCCTGCCCATCAGTTTTCTGAGGGAGTCAAAGTCTGCTTTTCTGAAGTCCAAAGTGTGTATTTTGCTACTCTTCTTTCTTCCTTTGGTTAGGATCCTGAAATCTACCAACTCATGATCACTGCTTCCCAGGTTGTCACCCACCTCTACTTCCCCTACTAGTTCCTCCCTGTTTGTGAGCAGCAGCTCAAGCTGCACATGGCCCTGGTCAATTCCTTCAGCACTAGTACCAAGAGGTTATCCCCAACATTCTCCAAAAACTTCCTGGATCATCTGTGTACTGCTGTATTAGTCTCCCAACAGATATCAGGATGATTAAAGTCCCCCCATGAGAAGCAGTGCCTGTGATCTGGAAGCTTCTCTCAGTTGTCTGAAGAAATCCTCATCTACCTCATCCACCTGATCCAGTGGTCTATAGCAGACACCAACCAAAACATCACCCCTGTTGCTTCCGCCTCTAAACTTAACCCATGGATTTTCAAGCGGCTTTTCTCCCTCTATATGCTGAAGCTCTGAGCAATCATACTGATCTCTTAGATACAGTGCAACTCCTCCTCCTTTTCTCACCAGCCTGTTCTTTCTGAACAGTTTATACCTTTCCATGACAGTGCTCCAGTCATGCGAGTCATCCTACCAAGTCTCCATTATCCCAATCAAATCATAGTTCTTTGACTGGGCGAGGGCTTCTAATTCTCCCTGTTTGTTTCCCAGGCTTCTTGCATTTGTGTACAAACACCTTAGATAACCAGTTGATTGCCCTACCTTTTCCATTCAAATCAGGGGTCCTCCTTTGTTGCTCGTTCCTCCTTGTGTTTCTTCCCGGTATCCGACTTCCCCACTCACTCAGGGCTTTGGTCACCATCCCCCAAAGAACCTAGTTTAATGCCCTCCTCACTAGGTTTGCAAGCCTGCCCATGAAGACACTCTTTCCTCTCTTGGTTAGGTAGATCCCATCTCTTCCTAACAATCCTTGTGCCTGGAACAGAGTCCCATGGTCAAAGAAACCAAAGCCCTCTCTCTGACACCACCTAGGCAACCACGCATTTATTTCTTCAATTCAACAATCCCTACCTGGTCCTTTACCTTCAACAGGGAGGATGGATAAGAATACCACTTGCTCTTCAAATTCCCTGATCCTTCTTCCCAGCACTACATAACCTACAGTGACCCTTTCAAGGTCATTCTTGGCCATATCATTAGTTCCCACATGAAGAAGCAGAAAGGGGTAGTGATCTGAAGGTTTGATCAGTCTTGGAAGACTCTTGGTCACACCTTGAATTTGAGCTCCTGGTAAGCAGCACACTTCTCGAGATTCCAGGTCTGGATGCAGATGGATGACTCAGTCCCTCTTAGGAGGGCATTCCCAACCATCACCACCCGTCTTCTTCTTTTGGGTGGGGTGGTTGTGGAACCCCCATCCCTAGGACTACGTATCCCATGCCTTCTGCTAGATGGTGTTCCCTTCTGATTTCTTCCCTGAGAGGTCCCTGTCAAAGCATTCTCCACCAAAGTGCCTGTGGAGAGATCCTGAAAGTGGTTACTTATCTCTACAGGAATGGTGGCTACCTGAGTTGGCCTTCTTCTTCTAGAGATTACATACTGCCAGTTTTCTTTGTTGTCCTGCACTGCCCTCACTGGCTCTTCAGCGTGCTGTGCCTGCAGAATTAAACACTGCCTTCTATCGAGGAAGTCTTCATCCTCTCTGATGGAATGTAGGGTAGATACTTGGGCCTCAAGTCCTCTAATTTTTTCTTCCAAAATGGCAATCCAGCTTGCACTTAGTGCAGATGAAATCCCTTCTTTTTTCTGGGAGGAAGACAAACACGGCAAATGCTGTGCTGGTAACAATAGCAGACCTATCACTATCCATACCTGCCTTCCTTCTGAGAGATTCCTCAGATGTTTTTAAATGCCTCCTTGAAGGGCAGAAGAGGAAAAAAAATCAAGGAAAAGAGCACCAAACACTATGGGGCTCTTCCAGGGCTCTCCCAGGCATACTCCCCTGTTGGCTGCTGCCCTGTTTGCTGCTCTCTGCGTTCACTCTGGCTGCCTTTTTTATAAGGCTGAGGCTAGGCCCAGCTCAAAACCTTACCTCTGATGCAATCAACCCCTGAAGGCCTGCCTGAGCTCAGGAAGTTTTGATTGTAGTTTAGTGTAAAGGTTTTAAAGAATGGTGAGTGTACCTCGCCCCCTTCCCACTCCCCTTCCAAACTCCCTCTCGAAACTCCCCATTTTCAGCCCCTGATCGCAAAGCTCCCTGATCGCTGACTCACTGCTTTATAAAGCCCCGCCCCCTGATTAAGGCTCAACCAATGAGCAGAAGCTTCTAGATTTCAAACCTTGATTAGAAGCTCACAGCTTCCAACTGCCGGCCACAGCACACACTCCTGATGGGGGGGGGGCAGGACGGGGGAAAAACGGACAGACAAACACAAGCTGAGCACACAGCAAGAAACCCCCAAACACAAACACACACTACAGACAGCCACTTCCCTCAACGGTCCTGTATTTGCTTTCTCCTTCACCTGGAGAACTCACTGTTTGCAGCCCCTGTTCACAAATGAAAACAGACAGATCAAAGTAAGTCATTAAGTTAAAATGAAAAAGAAAATGCATAGCTAGTTCTAATTCACTAAAAAGCATATTGCAAGCAGATTCTTACCTTGAAGAGGTCTTCTTGTTCTAGGTAATCTTCAGGTCACAGATGATCTTTTACTCTGACCTGGATCTCCAGCTGTTTTTGGAGTGAATCACACCAGGGAAAGACAAAGACCTGATAGCTTCCCATTGCTTAAATAATCTTCTCCCCAAGGCATAAATATTTGTTCTACATTCCCCCTTCCATGGAAAATTACCTGGGTCAGAAAATGGAATCCCAGTACCAGGTGATATAGTCATATCTTACTAGTTCAATCACCTTTGGACTGACAGGACAAACAAGGCTGTTTACAAGTTGTTAAGTTGATCATCCAGTTGTTAAGGCTTCCGGAGCACCAGTAATGGCGCTCTTTAACTCTTTTAAAACTATAAATAGTCTAATATTTCATATTTCTTACGTTACATACAAGAATGATACATACACCAGAATATGATATACAGGTCCAACAAACTGTAACATTAAAATGGATAAGTTACACAATGTCTGTTGTTTAAAACATCTTCAAGTCATGAATATTTATAGTCACAAGCCAAACTTATGGAGACCATCACAATCATGGTTCTCAGAAGTGCTATGCTCAATTCCTCACTATCATGTATGGAACTAACAAAGATGAATATACCATTGAACAGAAAACTACTGATGAAATCTCCATCTGAATTTTCTAGTGTACGTAGTTCGTTTTTATAGAGATTCCTATAGAGCTCATTGTCTACATTATAATGCAGTGAATTTGCAGAAGCAATGTTTCACTGATCAGCTTGTTCCATATATTCCCCTTCATAAACATTCACATTCAACCACATGAAGCTGAGTTCCTGTAACAATGAATACACCTGAGTTATACATCCAATGGCCATGAAAGGATATGTCTACATTCCTTATGGTGGTGCATAACATACAAATGCTGCAAATCCATCCAGCATGGCTATAAATACCTGTGTAGACAGAGAGAAGATGCCTAGGTGAATAAAGACACACCTAAACCCTCAGGATATGTCCCCTTCCTAACTTGCTACATGCCCAAGCAGTGATTTCCACATCTACACCACTACTTTTAGTAGTGGTAATGTCAGCAGGGAAAGGCTCTGGCACCAGGAAAAGGCTATGGTGGGTGGGATACAGAAGAGAAGGGCTTGCATCCCCTTAGCATGCAGCTACCCATACGCCACACAGCATCACCAGTGGTGTGTAGTGTGGACCTACTTAATGATGCAGGATGGGTGGGCAGTTGGTACAAGTAAACACCAAGTAACAGAGATGATCAAGATAAGGAAGTGCAGAAGAATCTGGCCCTTGATTTATTGTAATCATTTGTATTAAGCTAGTGTTTTGAGACACCAGCTAAGATTGGTGCCTCTGTGATAGGCATAATACAAAGATGTAATAAAAGGCAGTCTCTGTCCTGAAGAGGTTGCAATATCATATATATATAGTAGCCCAGTGTCTGTGCGTCTGTAACACTGATGTACATGGCCAC
>JANRFK010003679.1:17577805-17592227 GCA_030068395.1 Apalone spinifera
CCTGCAAGAAACAGGAGAGGCCCTGTGGTCTAATGTAGGGGCTGACCTCCCATATCCTGGACTTGCTGGGCTCAGAAAACAGGATACCCTTGCCTTCGTGGCAGTGTTAGGGACTCCACAAGCCTCTGAGGCACATGAAGAAAACCCCACCAAGAAGCACAGAACCTAGGGTCTTAGCCCCAACCGGCCACAACAAGAAGTGACCCAAACTTTCATTCTGATCTGAAACTAACTTTTGCTTTGAGGTTAGTAAATGGCTGGATAATTGATGTATTCATTTTTTAACGATTTTTCATGATTTTTCATGATTCTGCAATTCATCGCTTCAGCAATTCATGGTTGGGCCTGGAAGCAGAAGTACTATAATATACTGAGTAAACTTCAATACTTCTGTTTCAGGGCATAACTCAACATGATGGAATGTAAGAACTGCACAGTGGATTTTTTTTTTCTAAATTTTTCTTTGAATTTTTTTTGGTGGGGTTATTGGCAAACTATAGCTGAAAACATTCATATTTTGTTTGCCAAAAGCTAAAACCAACAGAGTATTTTCAGCTTTCTAACCTTCACTCTAAATTTTTCTGGAAATTGATTTTTTAATTAATATTTCCATTTAGTAAAAAAACCACTTCCTGTCAAAACTGGCTAGTTCTAAAACATGGGTTCCCAAACTGGGGTGTGCCCCCCCCCAGGGTGTGTGTGAAGAAATTCCAGGGGTGGGCGTGAGGCAACCCAGTCCTCCCCCTGCCTAGGTCAATAGTTTTGCTGTTATTGGGAAGGGGGGCATGAGAGTTTCTCAAAAATCAAAAAGGGGGCGTGCTGCCGAAAAGTTTGGGAACCACTGATCTAAAATGTAGGCTACAAACTCTTCATTCTTCAGGCAAGTGGATGATGGCTATGTTTTCAAGGAAAAGACTGGGCACCCACTCATTGCATTTTTTTCCACCCATAACTTAAGGTCGCAAGCCTTGGAAATGGGAATGAAGAAGCCTCCAAAGGCATGTCTATACTGGGGAGGTTTTTTTTAAATAACTCCCCTTATTTCAAAATAACAAGGCAAGCATTCACATTACCAAGCCCATTATTTCAAACTAAGAGGCTTGTTATTTCAAAATAATAACCACTGCTTGTAACGAGGAAAAACTTATATTGAAATAGTTATTTTGGGAGTTATTTCAGAATAACTTATTTTGCAATAACCTGCTAGTGTAGACATAGCCACCGTGGCCAAAGCAGTGTTTCTCAACCAGTGGTACGAATACCCTCCGGGTACTCGAGAGAAGTCCGGGGGATATGTTAACACAACTGAAATTTGGAGGAAACTGAATTTTTGTTAAGTTTTACAGCGCTTTATTATTTTTGTATACCCAAAAATTTCATCACCCACATGGCTATGATTAAGTTTCTAAACAAATGTGTTACAATGGTAGAAAAAAAATTGTGTCTGAAAACTGTAGGTACTTGGGTTACTTTTTTTTTTTTTGGAAAAAGGAGTACTTTATTTAAAAAAAGGTTGAGAAATACTGATCTAGTGGAGAATGGTAGTGGGGATAGGAGAGGAAGTATGACCTTGGAACTTACACTGGGAGTGTTGATTTTATTTCTGAATCTTTCATTTTTTTTCTATTTTTGCAAAAGGAAAATCTTTTTGGTATCTTCATTGAAGAATGCCTTATTTCTAGCTCTTGTTCTGTTCAACTGACTATATGGTATGTCTACACAGCAAAGTTATTTCGAAATGACAGCCCTTATTTCGAAATAGCTTTCCTATCATCTACACAGACAAACTGCTATTTTGAAATAGAGGAGAGCTTATTTTGATTTTGGTAAACCTCATTCTATGAGGAATAACACCAAATTCAAAATAGCTATTTTGAAATAAGTGCTGTGTAGACACTTATTCCGAAATAGGGGGCCTCCAGCCTTCCCAGGGTGGCCTGATGGCCACTCTGGCCTCAATGAAGAACACTCCTCTCCCTCCCTCCAGGGAGCCCTTAAAGGGGTAGAATCTGGCCACAGTCCCTGTGCCAGCTCCAAGCCTGCAAGCCCACAGCCAGCAGTCACTGCCCCTGACCCAGTGGCCCCAAAACATGAGCCAGCAAGCCACTGGCAGCCAACCATCCACCGCTTCCCAGGAGCAGTCTGCCAGCTCTCAGGAGCCTGCCAGGGCCCGGAGAAGGCAGGTGCCTTCCTGGGCCAGGGTGGAGATCATGGACCTTATTCAGCTTTGGGGGGAATGCCCCCAACATCCATGATCTCAGCACTAGATGGAGCAACGTGGCCATCTATGGCAGGATAGCTGCCTGCCTGGCCACCAAAGGCCATATGCGAACCCAGGAGCAGGTTGGCATGAAAATCAAGTTGGTCCGGCGAGACCCCCAACCCCGAACTCTGAGCTTCCCCTCCCCTTTCTTCCCCTTGCTTCCCACTTCCACCTCCCTCCTCCCAGGTTTCCCCTTCCCCTCTCCCACCCTCTCTCACCTCCTTTCCCCAGTCTCACCAGAGTTTCATCCCCCCCACCCCCAGTTTTGTTAAATAAAGACAGTTTGTATTTATGAAAAAAACTGTATTTTATTTTACATTAGGAAAGGGTGCTGGCGGGGGTAAGTGGAAGGATGTGAGGGAAGAATGAGGCACAATCCCCCAGTGGGGCAGACCAGGGAGACTGTTAGTGCTCCTCAGGGTGGAAGCTCTTCCGCAGGTATCCTTCTGGATACTGACAGCCCCCTGATGGACCTCCCGGATGGCAGCCTGCAGAAAGTGCAGCCAGGCTCGCAGCAACGCATCCAAGAGAAGCCCCAGAGTGCCCAGGGGCATCTCTGGCTCCATGTTGCAGAGTGCTGTTGAGTCCTGAGTGAGGGCAACCAGAGCACACAGAGACAAAATGCTTTGCTGTCCCTCATCAAGGTAGGCAAGCAAGCAAGCAGAGAAACCTGAGAACAGGGGGGATCCCATTAAGCACAGGCCTCAGATAGCCTCAGGCATCAGCCTCACAGCAGCCACACAAAGTAAATCGTGATCTGATGCCCTACTGGACCTGGTTCTGGCCATCCTTAAATGCAATTCAGCATCCACTCAGTGTGGATGACCTATTTCAAAATAGCAAAACACTATTTCAAAATGCATTTTGTGTGTAGACACGTTATTTCAAAATAATTCTGTAGTGCAGACATACCCTAGCTCTTGACATTACTCATACACACCACCATTCTATGAGAAGATGCTATGTTCTCTCAATAGAATCTATTGAAAATACAAGTTGAACCTCTAAAATCTGGGACTCTCTGGTACAGCAATGCTAATAGTCTGGATGGATGATGGCAGATATTGCAGGATCAGAGAGCTCTGGACTGGCCAGGTTCAGTTGGTGGTGGGAAGCAATGCTCCAATAGTAGCGGGGCTAGTGTAGTGGGGAGCAGCGGAGAATGTAGCCATGCGTAGGCCAGAGGCAATGGGGCTGGTTCCTGGGAGCAAAGCCCCGGCCAGTGGGGATCAGCAATGCAACCCTGGCTGGGGCTGGCAAAGTGGAAAGAGTAGCCTCAGCTAGGCTGGGACCGCAGCCTGGGTTGGCAGCCAGGAGTGCAGTCCTGGCCAGGGCCAGTGTTGGGGGGAGTGCAGCCTTGACCTAGGGCAGGTAGCTCAGCAGCTGGGAGGGGAGCCCTTGGTCCAGCTAACTCCTTGGCTGGGGACCCCTTAGGTCCTAAGAGTGCCCGGCCAGGGAGGTCCCACCTGTACCACAAATAGCAGTTAAAGCATTAAAAGTATATGTTTAAACATGTCCTCTACAGCCCAAGAAAATCTACCTTTGTAACACCTGAGCACAATCTACCACCTGAGCTGTCCACTTGAAATATCAGAGATCTTATGGAAAACTCTTTCTTGCAGACCATAATTTACATAATCTGCTGTG
The DNA here is from genome assembly GCA_030068395.1 of Apalone spinifera. Taxonomy (NCBI): domain Eukaryota; kingdom Metazoa; phylum Chordata; order Testudines; family Trionychidae; genus Apalone; species Apalone spinifera. The sequence continues at coordinate 17,581,716 of JANRFK010003679.1, forward strand.
CTTGGTGTATGCGCCAGCCCTGTCTGAATCTTATGAGTTTTCCCCATTCTTCATCACACAGTCCCTTTCTCTGTAAGTGATAATGCACTGCAGAAATGCTGGTAACATTGCAGTCAAGACATTGCTCCAATGTGTATTCTGCCACAACCACATACTTAATTCTTGCATAGGAAGATGAGCTTCTGTCAGAGCTACCTCTAATGATAGCCTCCATTCTGTTTTGCTTTGTCTCTCAGCTAATTGAAAGTTTATGTAGACCAAAGATGCTTTTAAATGGAGCTTGAAATGGTTCAGGGGAAAAGTCCCTGTGTGAATTCTAATGGGTTTCTTAGACAATTTTTTGCCATGTTTAGAATCCCCACATAATATGTCTGGGGGTAAGGAGTGAATTCAGTTGGTAGTCTGGAATCCTCCTGTGAATACAGTACTGCAGAAGTCTCATTTTTGCCTTCTTATTAATAAATACCCTCACTTACTCAAACTCTTCTTTGTTAGACTGTTTCATCAGATCTCAGATAGAGGAGCTCCCTTTAGGTAAATTATTATTTACTTACTGACAACTTTGTTTCAAAAGCAATTATTTATCATTCCCCAACTCCTTGAGCTAGGTTTAGATGACAGCTATAGAACTTCATAAGCCTCACAGTATAAATTGCTGATATAATTACAAGCCAATTAAATATGGATAGCCTTGTTGGTTAATAGCCATTTCAAGCCTTACAAATATTTCTGGAGGAGACTCTTTCTGTGGACCATACTTCTGATATTTGGGCTTTGATAAAACAGCTGCCATATTTACATATACAAATGAAAGTTGCTGTAAGAAGGAAATCCATTTTCTTAATCCTGATGCTCACCTAAATCCCAGTTGTGTTATTCATGCATATCCAAAATACCCAATCATTTTAAACCAAGTTTTATTGTACTGTAAAACCTACACTATCGGAACTTAAGTATCTGGAAAACTGTAGAAACCGGCAAATTTCTGACACCAGAAAAAGGAAAAAAAAAGGAAACTGTCCCTTTTAGGTACTGGGCCGCTCGTGCAGCACATACCTGGCGGAGGACCAAATGGCAGCCAGAAGCAAGCAGCAAGCATCTCGGCTCCTCCCATGGCTGCTGGCACCATGGGCTGGAGAATGCTGATGGTGTGGCCCACACTGCCCAGCACATCTCCTTTTTGCACGCTGAGTGGAGAGAGAGAGGACGGGACTTATTTGTGAGAGTCTGGGTAAATGCTCAGAGAGTGGGCTGCAAGTGACTCCCCCTCCACCCTACCATACTTTCATTACCTTCCAGCCTGTCCCAGGCTCAGTTCTGCAAACACCCAACTCTATTCTTAAGCCTTGGCAACCTGGAACCTGAAAATATGGGATCACTGCTCATTTGGGATGGGGCAGATTCACGTTCAGTTCCCCCCACCCCTTTCTGCTGGAGGAGATGAAAGCACTTCAACTTAGTCAGAATTTGATGCTAGAAGGGACCACCAAATTTTCTAGTTTAGGGGTTCTCAAAGTCAGGGGGAGGCCTGTCAAAGGAAATTCCTTTTAAAGAGCTCTGGCTGTCAGCTTCTGGTAACTGGCACTCCTGCAGAAGCCTGAGAGATGGAAATCAAGGGGCAAGTCAGAGCCCTGCCATTTGGATTCAGCCTGTCCTTCCTCTTCATTCTTATGCCAGTCCCCTACCTTACTGCTACCTTAGGGGGCTGACAGTCAGGGTCAGCCTGCCAGCATCCTGGGGCAGTAGCAATAACACAGAGGTAAGGGTGGCAATGGAACATTAAGTCTGCTGTGAACTGAAAAGTGACATTAACAAAAATCTGTATTCACAATGCCAACCTTATTTCTGTATTGTTGCTGGTCCTGGGCTGCCTTCAGAGCTGGGTGGTAGTATCTAAGGGGCATAAATGACTACAGACACAAAGGGGGGCTCAACCAAAAATGTTTTAAAACCACTAATCTCATCTAACCTCCTGTATATCACAGAACACCAGCACCCTAAAGCCAAAGTTAGACCATAGTACTAAGGTTACAGGTGGCTAAACTCTTAAGTGGCACAGTCAAACAACAGAAGAAACTGTGGAGTACCAGCCCTGACTGAGACCCTCACAATGGCAGGGAAATGACTGAAAGATACCCAGAGAAGCCCAGTGAGTGATCTGCACTTCCTCACTGCAGAGGAAGTCCTCTAAGATCAATGCCAATCTAAGGAAATTTTACCTTAACTAACATGTGGTTGGGCATGGGAGCAAGGACTCAGAGTCTTGGCCCTCCTGACCCACCCATTTCCAGCCCTGGCTATTCCTGATGCTTGGATGAAGATTTTAAAAACAAAAACAACATCTTGCAGAATATTCACTTCTTGACCCCACTAAGTAGCTAGCTGAAAACGTGAAGCATGAGCGTTTAGGGAACTAGGACATAAACAAAGTGAGACCCCCCCAGACTGATACACCTTGTCTGCTACCATCACAAGCAACCTCCTCATACAACTGCACTGAGAAATTTGTCCATCTCTCTTGAAATTAAATTATTTGTCCTCAGAACTCATTGCATGAATCTCACCCCTTTGATGGTAAGAAACTTTCTAATTTCCAGCCAAAATTTGTTCATGGATAGTTCATATCCATGATTCTTGTGCACACATTATTCTTTAGCATACATAGCTCTTCACCCTCCCTAGTATTTACCTCTCCCCTGTCAGTCTTCTTTTTTGATAGACTAAACAAGTGAAACTTTTCCAGTATCCTCTCACAAAATAGATCCTCCATTCCCCAACCATCCTAGTAACTCGTCTCTGCACCTATTTCTATTTAAATTTATCTTTCTTGAACATGGGTGACTATAATGGAACATAGTATTTTATGTGTGGTCTTATCTGTGCCATGTGTAGTAATTTTATATAGTATGATATATAGTATACCATACAATTCTTTAGAACATAAGAATTCTGTATGGCTGTTAGAAATGCCTCACCTGACATATCCTAGGATCCCATTTGTCTTTTTCACAGCCTCATCACATTGGTGGCTCATAGCTATTCTGTGATCAACCTGTACTTCCAGCTTTCTCTTGTCTGCTGATGTCTTCAACTGATGAGGCCCCAGCATGATTTTGCACTTCATACCATTGAATTTCATCCTACTCCCAACTTTCTTTAGAACATAAGAATGGCCCTACTAGGTCAGATCAAAGGTCCAGTTTTGTGTTTTACAACAGTGAACAATGCCAGATGCCCAAGAGGGAGTGAACAGAAAAGGGAATTGTTAAGTAATCCCTCCCCTATCACCCATTTCCAGCTTCTGATAAACAGAGGCTCAGGGACACCATTCCTACCCATCTTGACTAATAAGTATTGATGGACCTAATCTCCATGAATTTATCTAGTTCTTTTTTGAACCCTGTTAAAGTCCTGGTCTTCACAACATCTTCTGGCAAAGAGTTCCACAGATTGACTGTGCACTGCATGAAGAAATCTTCCCTTTGTTTGTTTCAAACCTGCTATCTATTAATTTCATTTGGTGACCCCCCCTAGTTCTTTATGGGATTAACTTTTTCTTATTCACTTTTTCCATACTTGTCTTGACTAATCCCCACCCCTCCGCTGCAGTAAAAGCAATATGCATTTTTATTCAGAGACAACAGCAGGGAAATAAAAGAAATTGGTGTAGGAAGCCATCTACCATGGAGGACGGAATAAGGCTGGCCTCCTCAAAAACCTTGTGAGAAGGATCGAAGAGTTCCTGTCTGAAAACTTCATGGAGATGTGCATGGAAGACTCCCACTTCATCTACAGACACATTTACAGGCTGTTCTGGGCCCCCCTGCACTGTGTAGGCTGAACATCACACCCATTTGCCTTAACCCACTTGTAGTAAGAAAAAAATTGTGAACTCACCAGAAGTGCCCTCCCCGGGGGTTGGTGCTGAACTAAGAGACATCTTGGGGGGGGGAGGGGAGAGTGGTAACTGGCTCCAATGTAATGAACAAATCTTGGCTCTCGGGAATTACTGGTTGGCCATTTTCCTCCTCCTCCTCCCCCTTATCCACCATGCTGTCCTCCACTTTGACACCAGGAGTGTCTTGGCCGGACTCTACTGTCAGGCATGGGAAGCTGGTCAGGTCCCCATAGCATCAGCATCTGTGCGGTGCTGCACCAGACCATCTGTTAGTCACCTTTGTCATATGGTAGGACTGCCTAAGCATTGCTGAGCATCCCTGGAATAGCCTCTGGCCACCAGGCAACTTGTGATCTTTGTGTAAATGTCCACCTTTCATTTTCATGTTCGGGGTCAGAGAGAATGGATTCCTCTCCCGATGCCTTGATGAGGTCCAACAACCTTTGGACACTCCATACTGGTGCTTCTTCTGTGTCCCTAGGAACTGGAGCCCCGGAACTAGAAATATTTGAAATCGCTGAAGAATTTGAGATGTTAGAGGTCAGGACTACACATGCTGTGGTCTGCTACATGTCCTGAGATGTGCTCGCAAACTTGGCCACGCAGGAAATTAAATTCAAATTTTCTTGGAGCTTTACCTGTTCATCTGAAGAACAGTACAGGTGCAAGTTCTGGCCAGAGCAGTCAGAACAGGAATATGGAATGCCTCCAAGAGGCCAATAGCCTCAACTTTCACCACAACTGCCTCTACGCTATTGCAAACTCAACCATGCAAGGAAATCAGGAATAACCCCAACATTGACTTCAGCAACCCTTAAAGTTGATGTGACAGTCTTGGTACTATGGCTGTATCATTTAGAAAATCAACTATAGGTAGCTAAACTTGATGTAAAGTCTTAGAGTAGACCAGGCCATAAATGCACTACCAAGCCTGTTATTTTGAAATAGTTATTTCAGGAGTTATTATTTTGAAATTACTTATTTCAAAATAACCTAGTAGTGTAGTGTCAAGGCTGATTCTCCATTCTGGCACGATGAATGCAGAAGTGGGGGCCTGCAAAAGCAACCCCAAAACCTGATCTCTGCAGGCTTTGGTACAAAAACTCCCCCCAAAATCCTAATACACAGATTTTGGGGAATCCATTGCCACTATCAAGTGCATTTGAACCCACAAACATGGGTGGACACTTGAAACCAGCCCCAGGGCACCGCAAGCTCTTTTCCCCAAAGAGCTTGAAAAAGAAAAGAGAAAATACAAATTTCAGTTTGTGGTAGCTGGCCCCTAGGCATGCAGATATCCACAGACAGATCGTCCAGGACACAGAAATGAACCAATACCAGGTTAATAAAAAAGAAAGAACTTTTATTATTAAAACAATACCCAGTTACAAGCATAGTTGGAAAGGCTAGATGGTAAGAGCCACCAATTAATATACTCATGGAGGATTCCCATGGGCTCAGGACTTAGTTGCAAAAGAGAGGAAAACCCATTTCTACCAGCACAGACATCAGATCCTTATTCCCAAAACAGAAAACAATAAAGCCTGATGGATTTATCTAGACTCTGCTCTACTTACAGATGGTGAAGAGTCTTTTCTTGGAGAGACATGTTTTCTGTCTCCCTAAGTATCTAAAGAGCAAACTGGCTCAGAGACAAAGGAGAGAAAAACCAAACATTCTTTTGTCCCAGTTTGAAATTCCTACCTGCAGTTCTATTGGCTGACCACTACCTGCCTAAGTGCTGAAGGCCTTAGATAACCCAGGCATTGGTTAACCTTTTAGCCACCAGGCCAGGACTCTGGGTTATGACCTGTAGTCATAGCCTAGGAGTGTTACACGTGCTGTTCAACCCCTTGGCTTGAAGTGGTTTCCATTGTCCACAAGGTTTACATTTTGGTTCAATGGCTCTCAGCACCCCTACTGTACAAATTGTTCCAGTAGTCCTGAGTGCAAAAAGCTAAATGGTTGTAGCAAGTTTTAATGCAATATAAATATAGCACAGGGGGTTGCAATGGTTAATTAAATTGGCATTCAAACCAGTGGTAGTTACAGTGATGCAGCTTTCGCATCAGTATACTATTTTCCCAAGCATTCCTTACAATAGTACAGTTTAGTTCTTTCTTTCTTTCTTTCTTACTTTCTTTCTTTATCACTCCTGCCCTCCGACAACATGACACCCATCTGCAGCCTGCCATGCCCTTGGAGAAGCAGGTAGTAATCACTGTCTGGAAGCTTGCCGCCCCAGACAGCTACCAGGCAACCAGTTTGACATGGGGAAAACCACCTTTGGGGTCCTCCTCATGGAGGTAAGGCACTCTTAGGCTGCAGTCCCAGCAGGGGGGGAGGGGAGAGGCCTAGAAAAGGGAGTCCCTAAGGAAAGCGGGGTAGGGAGGGCGAGGTGCTAGGGGGACAGCGTCATAGGGGGTGGCTCCTGGGGTGTTTGGGGGAGTGGAAAGAGAGGAGGAGGTGGGCACTTCCCAAGGGCTCAGGCACCCCCTCTCATTCTCTGTTTTGTGTGTTTGTGTGTTTGTCTCCTTCTGTGTAGGGTAAATTGAGGCAGTCCATGGTATCTTGCTGAGAACTGACAAACTCAAATCTCAAATCATTAGGCGAGCTTGGGAAGTAAAACAGTTTAACAGTTACTGTGACTCTGATTCCCATAGAAACTACATTCCAAAGGGGCCTCTCTCACTCTGATACCAGCCAGGCTGCACGGGTTTCACTGTCTCTTGTGTTTTCAAATTAACAGGCTTGAATCTCAAGGACGGTGCCAGGACGGGAATGGAGTCATCCGTCCCGCATAGACATCACAAGTTTGGCTAACAAGCTAACAGCAATATGTCCATTTTTGGGACTCCCATCCTGTTTATGTTGGCTCATTTAGCTTGCTAGGAATAACTACCTGTATTAATGATAATATGTTTAATTGGCAATGGGCGGAGATACTGTGTAACTGTCTTAAACCATTGGTTTATGTGCTTATCTCACTTCCGCTGCTAGACCTATCAAATCACTTCTCCCCCGCCCATCTTCTACCTATATAATCTAATGTATGTTTTGGTTAAGTTAGTGCTCACCGGGTTAACTCCTGATGGGTACTCCACCAGCTGTGTGAACCAATAAATCTTCTGCTTGTTTTCACCTGCACCCAGTGTGTCCAAGAAATTATTCCCTACATTCTGTAAGTTGTGAGGGCCAACCACTCCATCCTGCTGTGCAGGGTCATCTGCCTGGGAGACCTGAACCCAATCGATGGCACACATTATCACCCTGCTGCATGAGCTGGTCCCACATTCGGGTCCACCACTCTGCATCTTCTCAGACACCCACATGCTGCCTCATCAGCTCTTCCTGCACCACGGAGCGCTTTCCGGTCCTCGGGGTTGGGCAGCTGGCTTGGATGTCGTGGCTCACCCCTCTGTCCCAGCTGGTCCGGCTGTAGAGAATACAAAGAAAGAGAAGCGGTCGGTCATAGATGCAGACACTATCCCTGAGGCCATGCCGTCCTCTCTGAGCAGTTACCAACAGTCCTTGGGCCAGAGGATGGGGGGTGTCCCAGGAGCAAGGCCTTGTGTGGCCTGCACAGAAGTCCCTGCCTCACAGGGGCCTCAAGGTGCCCAGGGAACCATGCTGCGCACTTCCCCGCCCCTTCACCCCCCCCCCCCCAACCCCATAGACAAGCAGGCAAGGGAAGTGTCCACCCACAGTGGGATCCTATGGGTGACAGAGGAGCCGGGAGTAGCTTAGCCCTCCCTGGGGCCCGCACACACATCTGCGCCTCACAGCTCTATCCACAGTGTCAGATGGTAGGAGGGCATTCCCCCCTCCCCCCCCGGGGCCAGACATGTGTGTGGCCTCCCCTGAACCTGGGAGCAGGAGCCTGTGTGGGCTTAGGGGCTGCCTGCTCAGTCTGCATGGCACACAGTGATACTGCACATGATTCCACATGCATGGACTGCAGCACAATGTCCAACCCGAGCAGGCCAAGCAATGCTCACACTCCAACCCCATGCACCCACCTCACCCGCCCTATGTGAGTGACAAACTGGGAGCACTCACCTGACGATCCCTTCCCAGCATGATACAATGATCCCTCCCTTCCCTGGGAGATGTCTTAGCTGATGGCAACCAGCTCCAACGACAGCGTGACAGTAGCCATGTCGTCCTCTTCCTGCTGTCCCTTGTCATCCTCTTCTGCTGTGACTTCCGAATGGGCGATGACAGGCATGCCGAGGCTGGAATCCACAATGACAGGTGAGGAAATGGCTTCCCCACCCTCCAGGATCTGGTGGAGCTCTGCGTGGTAGGGGCAGGTGTAGGGTCCTGCCCCGGTGCACGAGCTGCGCTCGCTGGCACTCACATATCCCTGGTGGAGCTCTTTCACCTTTCTCTGGCCCTGTTCTAATGTCCAGAGTGGGTGTCCATGCTCTGCCACGGACTTGGTGATGTGCCCATAAATGTTGGCATTCTGGCGCTTGGAGCGGAGATCCTGTAGTGCAGGGGTGGCCAACCCACAGCTCGTGAGCCACATGCGACTCTTCCCCTCTTAAAGTGAGACTCGCGAAGCCTCCCCCTCAGCTTGCAAAGCCGCTCCTGCATCCCTAGAAACATCCCCATGTCCCCGGTTCCCTGTGCTCACCGGGTGCAGGGGAGGCATCTGGCACAGCAAAGCAAAATGGTGCTGGCAAGATGGCACCGCCCGATGGGAGCCTGAGGTGGTGTCCTTTTTTTTTTTCCTTGACCAAACGTGGCGGCTGGGGCTTTTTTTTTCCCCTCAACAACTTTTTTCCCTCAGCTCATGGCTCTTTGCGCTATATCCAGCACTATTTTTGCTCTTTGCCTGTAACGGGTTGTAGTGTCTCCTCCCCTGCTGTAGTGTCTCCTCCTTGCCCCACAGCTCAAGGAGGGACAGGATCTCTGCTTCAGACTACAAGGGAGCCCATTGCTTGGTCCCTCTCGGTGGCTCCTGGGAGTCCTGGTGCTACTCCCTGTGAGGGCCAGGGTGGTCTCAGGGGGCTTGTGGCTATGCCATTGGTGAGCAGGCCTGTGGCTGGGAGAGCTGCATGGTCAGGGTGCTGCTTCTCCAAGGTTGGCTTCCTGACACAAGGCTTGTCCAAGGTGCCTGCAGCTTTAAGCGGGGCCAGGAGACAGGAACTATATAGTTGTGATTACTTTGGACAAAATAGCCACCAGTGCACCTGTATTAATTCCTGGAGACTGCTTCTTTTGAAAAAAACCAAACAAACAAAAAAACCCTTCTTCCTTGTCCACACACGCTTTTTTCCAAAAGACCTCTTTCAGAAAAGGCGTTCTTCCTCATAGAAAGAGTATCACTGCTGTGAGAAAACCCCCTTTGTTCTTTCAATTTGTTTTCGAAAGAACATGATTGCAGTGTGGAAGTAAATGAAGTTTTTTCAGAAAAACAGCTATTTTTCCAAAAAGAACCCTCTATAGTGTAGACTTAGCCTTTCTTTCTTTCTTTCTTTCTTTCTTTCTTTCTTTCTTTCTTTCTTTCTTTCTTTCTTTCTTTCTTTCTTTTAATAATTAAATGGAGGTAGGCTTTCCTAGCTGGCATTACTTCAGATTTCAATTTTATCTTTCTCCAGTCTCACTTCATTATAATTCTATTTGGTAGCATATTTCATAACCAGCATGTGTCATATTGAATGAAGGTAAGTTTCAGAATAACATGGCAATAAGATGATTGCTCTTGGAACACAGAGTACCCTTACTCTATAATTAAATATAAAACTAAGTTTAAAAATTATATTAAAAGTCTAGTTTAAACTCACAAGAGTATGGTGCAGCAGAGATGAAAGTAATCTTTCTATCCTTGCTTGTCTTTGGCCCTAGGAGTTGTAGAGTTCTGATGTAATACACTTTCTGTGATACAATTATTAAAATTTGTGGAAGAAAGTGCATGTGTCCACATTTGCATTGTGTTTTGTGTCCTAATCCTTCAAATCCTTCAAGCACATTAGTACCTTTAGGGTATGTCTACATAGCAACGTTATTTCAGAATAATGGACCTTATTTCAAAATAACTATGTGAGCATCTACACAGCAATTGCGTTATTTCAAAATAATGGGCAATTAATTTTGACATTGGTAAACCTCATTCTACGAGGAATAACACCTCTTCCAAAATAGCTATTTTGAAATATGGATTTTTTTTAGACAGGGCAGCTGCAGTTATTTCAGAATAAGAGGCCTCCAGTACTTCCCAAGGTGCCCTGTGGGCTGCTCTGTCTACACTCAGCCAAGTCCGCCCTTCCTCTGGAGCCCTTAAAGCTGCATATTCAGGGGAAAGGAAGCTTATAAGAAGTAGAAACTTGGGCAGCTGACTAGGGAGGAGTATAAACATATTGCTCAAAAATGCAGGGAAGTTATCAGGAAGGAGAAAGCACAATTGGGATTGCAGCTAGCAAGGGATGTAAAGGGTAGCAAGAAAGCTTTCTATAGGCATGTTAGAAATAAGAGAGCATGTGCAGACCACACTGGATAAGGGAGGCAACCTAGTGACAAATGATGTGGGAAAAGCTGAAGTACTCAATGCTTTTTCTGCCTGGCTACGTCTACACAGGCACCCTTTTCCGGAAAAGGGATGCAAATGA
>JANRFK010003679.1:17658496-17670303 GCA_030068395.1 Apalone spinifera
GCCCGGGATATTTAAATCCCGGGCTTCATTTTCAAGTTCGAATGCCTACATTAGACACCCTAATTCAAACTAGGGTGGCAGTGTAGACATATCCCCAGAGGAGCTGAGTGCTGTGTTCCTGCAAGGACTGGGCAGCAGCCTGCAGAAACCGTTGTATGAGTTGCAGCACAACCTGCAATAGGCAGCTCCGGTTCCATAGCTGGGAAGCTGAGCTCTCTGAAAGAGCAACTGCATCAGGCAAAGAAAGGTTCTGCTGTCTGTCAAGGAGGTAGGCAAAGGAAAGGCCTGAGACACAGTAGTACCAGAGGGGTCCCCTTAAGCAAGAGCTTCAGATGGCCACAAGCAGCAGCCACATGAAATAAGTGCTGACCTGATGCCCTGCCTGAAATGGTTCCGGGGGGGCCTTAAATGCTATTCAGGGTCCAATCAGTGTGGATGCTCCATTTTGAAATAGCTAAGCACTACTTCGATGCGCATTTGATATATAGATGTGCTATTTTGAAATAAACTATTTTGGAAGATATCTTCCAAAACAGCTTATTTTAAAATAAATATGCAGTGTAGACATAGCCTTACTTTAGAGTCATAGTCCAACATAGTAAGTGGAAATCTATTAATTTCAGTGGAACTGTGTAATGCCAACAGACAGAATCAAACCTGGAAACTTCTGGAGCTTATTGCATGAGCCACTACTGCCTAAACCATAATTTATCCAGCTGCCTCTTTAGCTAAGGCTGTAAAACAACCTCAGTCTTTCTCTCTATAAGTGGTCTACGGGTCACTATATCACACCGAGAATCTGTGTGGGTTATAATTGCACCTACCAATTCTGGGGCTAAATATTGCTGATAAGGTCAAATTCATAAAGGGAAACAAGAAAGGTTCCTACAAGCATATTAGCAATAAAAGGGTGGTCAGGGAAGGTGGGGGACCCTTAGTGGATGGAGGTGACAAATGATGAGGGAAAAGCTGAAGTCCTCAATACTTTTTTCGCCCTCTGTCTTCATAGACAAGGTCAATTCCCAGACTACTGCACTAGGCAACACAGTGTCGGAAGGAGGTGGGCAGACCAAGATGGAGAAAGAGCAGGTTAAGAACTATTTAGAAAAGATGGACATACACAGATCCATGGGGTTCAATTTAATGCATCTGAGGGAGCTGGCAGATGTCATTGCAGAGCCTTTGGCCATTATCTTTGAAAACTCGTAGAGATGGGGGAAGGTCCCAAATGATTGGAAAAAGGGAAATGTAGTGCCCATCTTTAAAAAAGGGAAGAAGGACAATCCAGGGAACCACAGACCAGTCAGCCTTAGCTCATGCCCTGGAAAAATCCTGGAGGAGCCCCCAAGAAATGTATTTTGAAGCAGTTGGAAGGGAGGAAAGTGATCAGGAATATTCAGCATGAATTCACCAAGGACAAATCATACCTGACCAACCTGATTGCTTTCTATGACAAGATAACTGTCTCTGTGGACATGGGGAAGGGGGTGCATGTGCTATACCTTGATTTTAGCAAAGCTTTTGATACGGTCCTCCACAGTATTCTTGCCTCAAATAAAGGAAGTATGGATTGGATAAATTGATCATAAGGTGGATAGAAAGCTGGCTAGATTGTCAGGCTCAGTAGGTATGATCAATGGCTCCATGTCTGGTTGCGGTCGGTCTCAAGCAGAGTACCCCCAGTGTCCGTTTTAGGGCTGGTTTTGTTCAATATCTTTATTAATGACCTGGATGAGGGGATGGATTGCACTCTCAGCAAGTTTGCAGATAACACTAAGCTAGGGGGAGAGGTAGATATGTTGGAGGGTATACAAGAACTAGGGGGTCATCAAGTGAAATTAATAGGTAGCAAGTTTAAAACAAATAAAAGGAAGTTTTTCTCTATACAGCACACAGTCAATCTGTGGAACTCCTTGCCAGAGGATGTTGTGAAGACCTGGACTTTAGCAGGGTTCAAGAAAGAACTAAATAAGTTCATTGAGGTTAGGTCCCTCTATGGCTATTAGCCAAAATGGGTAGGAATGTTGTCCCTAGCCTGTTTGTCAGAGGCTGGAAATGGATGTCAGAAGAGGGTTTACTTGATGTTTATCTGTTCCATTCTTTCCCTCTGGGGTAGCTGGTGTTGGTCACTGTTGGAAGACAGGATTCTGGGCTGGAGGACCTTTGGTCTGACCCAGTACAGCCATTTTTATGTTCTAATGTAGGGTCATGATAGGGTCCAGAGTGACCTAGACAAATTGGAGGATCAGGCCAATAGAATCTTATAAGTTTCAACAAGGACAAGTGCAGAGTACTAAACCTGGGACAGAAGAATCCCAAGCATTGTTACAGGCTGGGGATCAACTGGCTAAGCAGCAGTTTGGCAGAAAAGGACCTGGGGACTACAGTGGATGAGAAGCTGGACTATGTCTAGACTACACAGTTTTTCCGGATACCTGGGAATGTCCAGGGAATGCATTTGCTTTTCCGCTTTTTTTTTTTTTTTTTTGCAAAAGAGCAAACACACTCTTTCGGAAGCCCCTGTGTTCCTCATTCCACAAGGAATAAGGGGGCTTCCGAAAGAGGGGTTTTTTCTGACATTTGGCCCAGGCTAGACGGGCTAAATATCAGAAAAGCCTCTTTCAACAAAAGAATTGGAAAAAGCTGCCCAAAATGTGGAGCACATTTTGCATAGCTTTTTCCAAAAAAAAAGCAACAGTGTAGATCTAGCCCTGGATATGAGTCAACAGTGTGCTCTTGTGGCCAAGAAGGCTATTGGCATATTAGGGTGCATTAGGAAGAACAACTCCTCATTGCCGAGGTGCGCTGGCTCACTCTGAATGGCCTCACAATGCTGGCCACACGGGGAAATGCCATTTCCCCAGGGCTTTTTGAGCTCTCCAGGCCTTTGTCTACACTAGGGAGTTATTTTGGAAAAAGCCCCCCTTATTTCAAAATAACAAGTGGAATGTCCACATTACCAAGCCTGTTATTTCAAAATCCGTACTCCTGCTTTCCTCAGGGAACAACGCTTATTTTGAAATAGTTATTTTGAAATAGTTATTTCAAAATAGCATTAGTGCGAATGCTCTGGTGCGTCTCATTCAAAATAATTGATCTTCAGAGGCCTCTGACAGCTGCACTTGTGGCTGCCATGGTCACACTTGCCAACTCCACTGATCCCCTTCTTCTGCTGAGCTTAAAAGTACAGGCTTCAGGAAAAGGCCTTATGACACATGGCCAGCTTTGCCAACCCCATGCCACACTGCAGGATCCCAGGAGCCTTGGCAGACCCCAGTGCACCCTCTGAGCCCTCCATGACTGCCAGCATGCCTGCAGCACCATCAGCTGCAAGTAGCCAAGAACACAAGAGAGCACCATCATGGACTGGTGCTGCGATCCTTGATCTCATTGCGGTCTGGAGGGGAGGAGATTAACCTCCAGGATCTTCACATGAGGAAGAGAAAGGCAGATGTCTGCAGCCAGATGGCTGACAGCCTGGCTGAAAAAGTATACACCCGGATCTTCGACCAGGTTCCGATGCAAATAAAGGAGCTCAGGAGGGCCTACCACAAGGCCAAGGAGCAGAGTAGTTGCTCTGAGGCAGCACCACACCTGCCAGTAATATAAGCACCTCAATGCCATCTTGGGATGGGGCCTGGTCACCTCTCCCCACCCATCGTCATAGAATACGGCCAGGACATGCCCAGCATCAGCCTGCACAAAGGCAGGGTTGTGGAGCCAGAGGAGGAGGAGGAGAAGTAGGCCAGCCAGGCAGCCATGCCCGCAAGCAACCTGCTCCTCACCCTGGAGCCAGTTCCCCCTCCCAGGATATCTTCCAGGCACTTGACAAACATGCGGAAGGCACTTCAGGTGCGTTCTATAACTTTCCCTATATACATGTGGGAGCAAGCGACTGGATGTGAGGGGCTGTGCCCTCCTCGCTCGGCCTTCTTGGCCTGGGGGTTACACAACAACTTGTGCTTGTGAGTGCACGTGGAATGCCAGTCTAGAGCCAACAGATCTAGAGAAGTGATTATTTGGCACTGGTGAGACCACATCTGGAGTATTACATCCAATTCTGGGCACTCCATTATAGAAAGGATATGGACACATTGGAGAGTCCAGCAGAGAGCAACCAAAATGATTAGGGAGCTGGAACACATGACCTACTGGGAAAAGTTGAGGGATTTAGGCTCATTTAGTCTGCAGAAGAGAAGATTGAGGGGGGATTTTATATCATCCTTTAACTACCCAAAGAGGGAGTCCAAAGAGGATGGAGAGAGGCTGTTCTCAGAAGTGACAGAGAGCAAAAGACAAATTAATAACATCAATTGCAGTGGGGGTGTCTAGGTTGGCTATTAGGATAAAGCTATTTCACTAGGAGGGTGGTGAAGCACTGGAATGGGTTACCTAGGGAGGTGGTGGAATCTCCATCCCTAGAGATTTTTAAGTCCTGGCTTGACAAAGCCCTGGTTGGTATGATTTAGTTGGAGTTGGTCCTGCTTTGGGCAGGGGTCTGGACTCAATGACCTCCTGAAGTCTCTTCCAGCCCTATGATTCTATAAACAAACTACAGATTTTTTTATTCAACTGATACAAAGCAGCTATTAAATCTGGCATAGCCAAAGAATTATGGCTCTTTTGCTTATGAAGTAGTGCAGTGCAGCTGGAGCACACTGGTGAAAGTGGTGTCAAATGCTTTTAACAAATTTTACACAGGCATGAAGTTCAAAAATGTGATACTGTGTCACTAACGACAGTAGTGGCTGGTGTATGCCTTTGGTTTTTCAGCCATTTGCATGTTTTGCCATATTTTTTGTATCCTGAGCCTAGAGTTTAGTTTTGATTTTGAAGAGCTGATTCCATATGTGACATTATGATAATCAGACGCACAATGGTGTTACACTAATATTCCTTTTAGCTTCATTCTTGGTGTTAGCAATATCAATTAAATGTTACACAAACGTGGGGGTTTTTTTCAAAATTCCAAAGCAATTATATTAAAACCCTGAAATCACATTTTATACGGCTCTCACATTATGTTCTTCACCTTGAAAGATTCCAAAATACCAGAATTCCAAAATGCATTAATTGTCAAAGTGGATCCTCAAAGCAACAGCATGTGGCCATCACCTTGGGGTTATAATCCTGCCTTAGAGACACCCCTAGCTCACTTTTCAATCTGCAGAAAGCACACTCAACAACCATGGAGCATTAGTTTAGCCTGTTGTTTGACTGTTCCGTGCTGCTGTTCAGGTACCCCATGTACAGCTACATGAGCCAAGGCTATAAGAGGTAAGATGCCTCACCTAGAATTACTATGGGCATTTCCACATCCCCCACTGTAATTTTCTGATCTGGGAAGAAAGTCCCAGCATGCAGGTTTCTATTCAGGCCATTGTTCTTGAAGATGCATGCACCCTGCACCTTTCCAGAACATGCTGCATTTATGTATATAAAATGTTCACAGTGACTCACAAGTGCCTGAAGCACCATGGAGAACTGATGCTCACTTACAGTTGATACAAAGTGTGGTGATGCTACAGTTGGCTGCTGTTGGAGGACATGACACTGGGCTTGAGGGACCAGTGTGGCCGTTCTTATGCTCTTATGTTCTGTTCTTATGTACAGTGCCATCAATTGCTCTGACAGTTTGGAAAGCCCATGTTAGCAAAGCTAGCCACTATGTCATCCATATTTAACAGAGTCACAGTCCTGCGCAGCAAAATGTGATTTATTGCCCTGCACACTTGCATAAGTGCTGCCCTGATGGTAGACTTCACTCTAAACTGAATGGTAGCACCTGATTGCAACTGAAAGGTAGCAATTGGGAGGCATCAGCTTCCACAAAGCAATGGCCTCATGCTTCCCTATGGAACGATCAGCTCCCATTTGAGAGTTTTTGCAGTGCAGTTCTGAGGCAATCTCAGCACACAGCTCCAGGAAAGTTGCTTTTTGCATCTGAAAGTTCTATAGCCACTGATCTTCATCCCACACCTGCATGACAGTGCAATCCCACCTCTCAGTACTGGTTTCCCTAGCCCAAAACCAGTATTCTACTGTGCACAGCTAATCTGTGACAATGCAATGCCAATTTGCTGCTGTCCCCATCACTCATATTATCATCCACATCTGTCTTCGTTCTCTGTTATTCATTGCATAAGTAGGTCTGCTACAATGTGCAATGTCCTAAGCACATTGAACACAACATGGAAGAAAATTGTTGGATACATGATTTCTCACAGCAGATGCTGGTGTTCACAGCAAAGACAAAATGACACAAAATGGCACAAAAGTAGGCTGGAAACCCAGGGAGGGCTGGGAAGCAAAAAGTTGGCTGACAGAAGGTTTTCACATTCCCAAAATTCATAGTGCTATGTTGTACAACAGTGCTTAGCAACTGAAAGTGATGCCAGATACTGTGGGATGCTTATCCATATTGCTTTACTCTTTCTGTCAACAGGGGAGTTAACAATGTGACCATGAAATGTTGACAATGGCTGATAGAAAAACAGGTTTGACAAGTTTTCAGTTTTGTCAACTTTTGTACGTCAACAATACTTTTGTTGCCAAACCTTTCCAGTATAGACATAGCCAAATAAGTGAAAAAGCTTTAGTGGAATTAAACCAGTGGCACTTAGATGAAGGTTATTTTGACAGGAATTATGGTGGCTTTGCCTTAGCTCTGAAGATGGCTCAACATCAGAAAGATTTTCTTCCGACTTCTGTCAGCGTGATGCCTCTAGTAGCCTCACAGGATGTTCAGAGATAATAAAGAAAAACAATGTCATGGAAGAATGCTCCTGGGAATTATACTCAAGATCTTATTTTTGTAATTCCATTATTAAGTGGCTAGTTTTTCAGTACCTTGGAACAATAAAAACCCTTGCATTTAAAAAGTATACAAGTAGACTAATTTATTGCATGCAAGGCATTTGGGACTCCTAGTGTCAAATTTCTTGTGCTAGTGGTTCATAAGGCCCTTTTAACATTTAGATTTTAATCAATGCTGTTAAATAACCTGAAATAAACACACATACAACAATAGAACAAGAATTTGCTTGTAGTGTCAGACGAGAGTGGTCTTATGATCTCAAGCTCTTAAGAGAGTTCTGTTGGTATTGTGACATCCCTACAGGTGATGGAAGCAACATAAGTACCTAGATCAGGGATTGTCAAGAGGTGGACAGTGGGCCAAATCTAGACCACCAGAAGCTTTTGAATGGACTCCCAAAATCATTTATTTATTTTTTATTATTATCATTATTATTATTTTATTTTTATTATTTTATCTGGAGTCTGGACCTTGACTACCATTGATCGAGAAATTTAGACCTTAGCTAAAAATAAATGACTACTCATGACCTAGATAAAAGGATGAACAGATAGACATATATGTGGAAAATTGACTTTAGTGTAGTTGTCACTAACCAGTAGATCAGGATCTACTGGTAGATCTTAGAGCCTTTGACAGGTGATCCTGGCAGGTTTGGCCAGGAGACTGTCAAGTGTTGGCACTTCATCTGCCCCTCTCAGCACTACCTTGCTGCTCCTGTCTTCTGCCTTGGAGATCCTCTTGCTTGCTGTGCAGGGCATGGGAAGAAGAGGAAGGGGGTGCTGATGTCAGGATGCTCCTCTCCCACCCTGTACCCCTTCTCCACAGAGAAGAGGGGGGCAGGAATGGAGAGTTTGCTGGCTGCTTTTGGGAATGGTGCAGGGCCAGAGTAGGGGAAAGCCTGCCTTAACCCCCTGCACAGCCACCTGTGGTAAGTGGTGCCCAGCTGGAGCCTGCATCTCAAGCCCTGTCCCCAGTCCTGAACCCCTCCTGTATCCCAAACCACTGTCCTAATCCTAAGTCCCCCTGCACCCAAACTCCCTCCCAGAGCCAGCACCCTCAACCCCCTCCTGCACCTCAGTTCCCTGCCCCAGCCTCAGCTCAGAACCCCTTCCACACTCCAAATCCTTTAGACAAGATCAGAGTCCACATCTTCCTCCCCTGAACCTCAGCCCTCTGCCCCCAGCCTAATAAAAGTGAATGAGGAAGGAGGAGGGAAGACAGATGAAGTGAGCAGGGGCAGGGGCAGGGTCTTGGAAAAGGGGCAGGAAGGAGGTGGGGCAAGGGTGTTTGGGTTTGAGGTGGATCCCAGATTGCATTTAAACTCAAAAAGTGATCTCATGCTTAAAAAGATCACTGCTTTAGTGGATCTACACTGATTTATAACAACACAGTATTTGGCCATCATAGCAGATTGCTGGCCTCAAGCTATTATTTTGCAAATCTAACTTGAAGTATTTGCAAAATAGCAGGAAGTTGTCTGTTGTTTCTACAAGCAGAGATGACAAAGAAAAGGAAGTCCCGGGATCCCCTGACTTGACAAATAGTCCTTCTCAGCTGCATAGCACACAGCTAGACTAGACTGTCAATTACAATATTTTGTAGCTCCAAATTACTGTGGCAAACACTGAAACCAAGATTGTTCTTTAAATAAAACTAAACAAGAACTGAAGGGGCATTATTGAATTCCATTTCATCGTGGGTCAGCATAATTTAAACCTCTCCATTAAGACATAAAGATAGTTTCTCAAGATGGAGCATCAATGTAATTATCACACTAAGTAGGAGGTAGAAATGTAATTATGTATACTAACTAAATTAAGAGGCTTGAATGGTTCATT
Source organism: Apalone spinifera (assembly GCA_030068395.1). NCBI lineage: Eukaryota > Metazoa > Chordata > Testudines > Trionychidae > Apalone > Apalone spinifera. Next base: position 17,667,155 of record JANRFK010003679.1, read on the forward strand.
ATAGTTCATTTTTGTCATACTAGCTGGTATGGCATTTCATTTCTATTAAAATGCATTGATTACATGTCTTTTGTGAAAATTGATCATTTTGCTCATATGAATGGCTCAGGCTCGGCACATTCCTTTTGCACATCATTGTCATTATAACTCAGGTCTTGTGATGAGCTGGACTAGGCCCTGACGCCCCGTATAGGAGGCTGGAGGCCTTGCCGCACCCCATCCCAGGGAGAGAAGCAGAGAAGAGGTCCTCCAGGCATGACAGAGTGTCTGTCTCTGAGGTAGCCAATCAGGACCCAGCAGATGGATATAAAAGAAGCTGCGGGACTAGGGCCTGGCAGTTCCTTTCAGGAGCTCGGCCCAGCCAGGTCGATATACTGATTGGGAGCTCAGCAGCACTATGGACAGCTCCCAGTACGAATTGAGGTTAGATCTGGGTAAGGACCAGGTCCAGTGGCCAAAGACTGGCCACAAGCCAAATACAAAGGACCAATAGCCCCATGGACAGGGCTAATCAAACCCTAGTCACGGGGTCTTGAAGACCACCAGGCAAAGATCTTGCGCATGCTTTGGCTGCAGAGGGGTGCTCACAAGCAGGTGGACTCCATTACAGGTCTCTAAGCACCTTTTGACTTCTCTGACTGGAGCCAGTCAGGGTATGTCTAGAGAGAAGTGTTATTTCACAATAACATCAGCTATACCAAAATAAAGTAGTGTGTATCTACACAACAAGCCTGTTATTTCTAAATAAATTTGAAATAACGGGCTTCTTACTCCGACTTCTGTAAATCTCATTGTATGAGGAGTAAAGGAAGTTGGAAGAAGAGTGCTCTAATTTGAAATAACTGCTGTGTGGAACTAAGCTAATTTTTTTACTTAAGCTATGCAATTAGTGTAGCTCAAGTTATGTAGCTTATTTCAAGTTTAGTCCTGCTGTGTAGACATGCTTCCAGACTTTTATTACCTGTTGGAATGAAGTCACACAACACACTCTAAGCAAACAGTTATTCATGATGCATATATTGTTCTTATTTATATTACTGTGGCACTGAAATCAGAGCCCCATTTTGCTAGGCACTATGCAAACACATGCCCTAACCCCAAAGAGTTTAAAATCTGTGTGGCCAAAAGAAGGAAGGAAAGTATTATACCTGTTTTATAGCTGGTGATCTGAAGCACAGACCTAAAGGCTAGAATTTTTAAAATTATCTAAGGAAGTTATGCACATATCTCCCATTTTATTTCAGTCAGGTGTGGCACTTAACGCCCAAAGGCTTTTTTTTTAACTCCACCATAAATGACTGTCCAAAGTCAAGTGGGAAGTTTGATCAGAATCAGGTGCAGAATCCACTTTGAGTCACATGCCCATGATTTATCCATAAGGCCATCCTTCCTCTAATTCATTTCCTAGTGCCAATTCAAAGTATGAATAAACAAGTCCCTGTTGCAGGGTACAAAGATTAGAGTCTCACCCAACATGTAATGCTATAACCTGCCTCATTAAAAAGTTTGGGGTTGTTACTTGGTGTTTGTATATGATGATTGTGATGTTACACCCCAATATTTTTATGGGAAACATGTTTTTGAATATTAATATGCCTAACTCAAATATGCTTTATGTAAATGAGGCACATAGATGATCATTGGAGAGTTTGTAATCCCCTGTATATGTATATTCTATCTGTGCAGGTATTATTCCTGTATTTGAAGTTAGAAAGATGAAGCTATTTATTTTTTAGATGTGCTAGTAAAAGCCATTTGTGGTACTTTAGGTGCTCAAGACAATGATCTGTGACTAGTCTTGTGTTTCTTGTAAGCCTGGACTAGGGTTGATTGGTCCTGCCAAGACCTATGATGAGGTCACCTGATATGGAACCCATTTTGAATGTGGTATTTGTCCATGGGCATGTGGAAAGGTTGAAGCTGAGCACAAAGGATTCCCACCTTGTGCAAAATCTATTTATAGGCAGGGAACCAGACAATAGGGGAGTTGACAGTTGCAAGATACCAAAACACCCCTCAATTACCACCAATATGACCAATATGCTTAACTTGTGAGAAAGATAATTAAAACTACTGTCAGGACAATAAATTGCATGTAACAAGTTTTTTAGAATATTAAGTTTAGTTGGCATGTTTTGTTTTATTTTGCTTGGTAACTCACTTTTATCTGTGTGTTATCACTTGCAACCACTTAAATCCTACTTTATATACTGTGGCAGAGCTCTGCCTTTGCCTCAGGGGTCCTGGGCTTCTGGGCAGTTATTGTTTGCCTCAAAGGTTTGCTTTGGCCATCAGCTGAGTCTCTCACCCTTTACAAGAGGTATGTGTCACAGCCTGCTGAATCACCTTCTTCAATAGATTTGGGGTGAAATCCCTCATTAGTCCCAGTCTCCCCTCTCAGAGATAGACTCTGCAGTGGTGTGGATTGGAGGGAACATGGGCCCATCCACTACTTCAGATTCTGAACCAGGGACCCTCAGGAAGTGGAAACAGAGTTTCCTCCACTACCACCATTGCAGCATTTCCTTGGACCACTTCACCTTGGGTGTGTCTACACTGGCGCGATCTCACGCAAAAGCGGCCGCTCTTGCACAAAAACTTGCTGCCTGTCTACACTGGCCGCGTGTTCTTGTGCAAGTAAACTGACATTCTAATGTATAAAATCAGGGCTTCTTGCACGAGAACTCTGATGCTCCCGCTCAGGAATAAGCCCTCTTTCGCAAGAGCTCTTCCAGAAGAGGCCAGTGTAGACAGAACATGAATTTCTCATGCAAGAAAGCCCTATGGTTAAAATGGCCATCAGAGCTTTCTTGTGCAAGAAAGCATCTACACTGACATGCATGCTCTTGCGCAAAAGCACATCTCATGCACAAAAACACATACCAGTGTAGACGCTCTCTTCTGGAAGAGTTTTTGCAGAACTCTTCCGCAAAAGAATGTTTTGCATGAGAACGCGCCAGTGTAGACGTAGCCCAAATGACCCCTTTCTGTACCTTTTTTTCCTGGTACCTGACCTTGTCTTTCCTGCTTCTCCACAGCACACAACCTCACTCCCAGTCCTAAGTCTAAAATATGGAGATATATCTATCTCAGGATATGTCTACACTAGCTCGTTAATTTGAGCTAGGTAGGCAAATGAGGTGACCGGA
>JANRFK010003679.1:17678736-17690240 GCA_030068395.1 Apalone spinifera
ATGACTACATTAGTCACCATAGTTCGAACTAGGGTGGCAGTGTAGACATACCCAAAGTTCTTCATCAAGAAAGCACTTTGGGCTCCAGGCTTGTCTTACAGTGGCATCTTCATGGCCAACCAGAGCACGAAAAGGCATGTGCCCACTGTGGCCCATTTATATCATGCAAGGGGGAGAGAGAGTTGAGGAGTACCTTTTTAGATGCAGCTGAGAGGCGCCTCTGAAAGCTCCCCCTTCCACTTTTAGGACCCACCAGATACTGGAAGTATAAGCTGGCCTGCCAAGCTCCCCACAGTGCTTCTTCACTCTCTGAATCTGAGGCAGGCTTCATAAAGATGAATACACTACCTTGGAGAACATTTGAATCTTCCCTGGATTGGGGACACAGCTCCTCACCTTCTCAGCATAAGGGGCCCAGAACTCGATCATTGTAGATTCGAGCTTATTTCATAGTATAGACAATCCCCCTCCTAATCTATCTTCCTCCATGGGGTATAGTAAATTCCTTATTTGGCAAATAATTGTAACTTCATTGACATTTATGGATCAGATGAGGATTTGGCATCAGATCTAGAAAAGTTATCTGCTGCTTCCTGGGCTGAAAAACAAAAACAAAACCAGCAGTATATAATGACCAAAGAGCCTTGCATTATTTTTGAATTGGTAACACACAATTCAAAGAAATTCCTCAAATAGGTTTATTTCACACACATAAATACATATATCAATATGCATGAATACCAGAGCGCTACACGTGCATGTTGTTAATAATATTTTGGAAAGACGTCACATGCACAGTGTAAGGTTCTCAAATACAAACTTTGGTGTTTCTGAGACAAAGTTCTTCAAATATATTAAAACTACTTGTTCTCTCTGAAGACCAAGTCCAGTGAGAGTTTGAAGTTTTAAAATAATCATTTAGTGTTAGGGTTAGGGTTAAAGTGAGTGTTAAGGATTGGTTTGGGTTAAGGGTTTGTTTTAGGGTTAGGGGTTAGGGATTAGGGTTTAGGATTAGAGTCCGGGTTGGGGGTTAGGATTAGGGTTAGGGATAGATTTAGGGTTTAGAGTTAGGATTAGGATTAGGGTTAGGGTTTAGAGTTAGGATTAGGGTTAGGGTTTTGGTTAGGGTTAAGGTTTTGGCTTTAGGGTTAGGGTTAGCGTTAGAGGGTTGGAGTTCGGTGGTTAGGATTAGGGTTAGGGATCAGTTAGGATTAGGGTTAGGGATGGTTTAGGATTAGGGTTAGGGTTATAGTTAGCGGGAGGGTTGGTGGTTAGGGTTAGGGTTAGGGTTTATGGTTACAGTTAGTGCTAGGATTAGGGTTAAAGGATATGGTTAGGGTTTAGCATTTGTTTTAGGGTTAGGTTACGAAAAGAGATAGGATTAGGGTTATGGACAGTATTAGGGTTACCGTTAGGTTTAGCATTAAGCATAGGTTTAGGGTTAGAGTTAGGTTTAGGATTAGAGTTAGGGTTTGGTTTAGTGTTAGTGCTAGGTTAGGGTTAGGGTTAGTATTAGGTTCAGGTTTCCTGTTTAGGTTTTACCATTAGGGTAAGGGTTTATGGTTAGGATTAGGTTAAAGTGTGTTTTAAGGATAGGGGTAGAGTTTAGCATTTCGGTTTGGGTTCGAGTTTGGTTTACTATTAGGGTTAGGGTTTAGTGTTAGGGTTACGGTTACGGATTGAGATAGCGTTACGGTTATGGACAGTATTAGGGTTACAGTTAGGTTTAGGGTTACTGTAGGTTTAGGATTAGGGATGGGTTAGAGTTAGGATAAGGGTGAGGGTTAGGGTTAGGGTTACGGTTTCGGTTAGGGAAAGGATTGTGTTTAGGTTTAGAGTTACTGCTTGGGTTATGTAAAGTATTTAGGGTTCAGTTTAGGGTTTGGGTTAGAATTAGGTTAATAGCTTTATGGTTAGGGTTAGGGTTAGGGTTAGGGTCAGGAAAGCGTTAGGGTTAGGATTAGTGTTTTACGATTAGGGTTAGGGTTAGGGTTAAGGTTTAGGCTTTAGGGTTAGCATTAGAGGGTTCGGGGTTTAGGGTTAGGGTTAGGTTTAGAGTTAGGGTTAGGGATGGGTTAGGGTTAGCATTAGGATTAGTGGTCTAGAATTAGGGTTAGGATTAGAGTAACGGTTAGAGTTAGGCTCAGGGTTTAGCTTCAGCTTTATATTTAGGATTAGGGTTAGGGATCAGTTAGGATTAGCCTTAGGGTGAGGGTGAGGGCAACGGCTTAGGGCAAAGGTTAGGTTTAAGTTTAGGATTAGAGTTATGGACAGAGTTTAGCATTAGGGTTAGGGTTAAGGATTAGGGTTACAATTAGGATTAGAGGTTTATGGTTGGGCTTGGGGTTAGGGTTAGTGTTAGGTTTAGGGTTTGGGTAGGTTTAGGGTTTGGGTTAAGGTGAGAAGTAGAGTAAGGGTTAGTGTTTATCCTTTAGCGTTACGGTCAGGGTAGGGTTAGGGTTAGCGTTAGAGTTAGGGTGAGGCTTAGAGAGTTAGGTTTAGGAAAGATTTAGGGTTCAGATTAGTGTTTTAGGGTTAGGGTTAGGGTTAGGGATGGTTTAGGATTAGGGTTAGGTTTGTAGTTAGCGGGAGGGTTGGTGGTTAGGGTTATGGTTACGGTTAGTGCTAGGCTTAGGGTTAAAGGATATGGTTAGGGTTTAGGGATTGTTTTAGGGTTAGGTTATGGAAAGAGATAGGATTAGGGTTATGGACAGTGTTAGGGTTACGGTTAGGTTTAGTATTAGCATAGGTTTAGGGTTAGGGTTAAGGATGGGTTAGGGTTTGGGTTAGGGTTAGGGTTAGGTTTAGGATTAGAGTTAGGTTTAGGTTTAGGGTTAGGGCTAGTTTAGTGTTAGGGTTAGTATTAGGTTCAAGTTTCCTGTTTTGGGTTTAGCGTTAGAGTATGGGTTTATGGTTAGGGTTAGGTTATACTGTGTTTTAAGGATAGGGTTAGGGTTTAGCATTTCGTTTCGGGTTTGGTTTATGATTAGGGTTAGGTTTAGGGTTTAGTGTTAGGGTAATGGTTAGGGTTACAGATTGAGATAGCGTTAGGGTTATGGACGGCATTAGGGTTACGGTTAGGTTTAGGGTTACTGTAGGTTTAGGATTAGGGATGGGTTAGAGTTTGGATAAGGGTGAGGGTTAGGGTTACGGTTTTGGTTATGGAAAGGATTGTATTTAGGTTTAGAGTTACTGTTTGGGTTATGTAAAGTATTTAGGGTTAAGTTTAGGGTTAGGGTTACTGTTACAGATCGAGATGGTTAGGGTAAGAGTGTGGGCAATGACTTGGGGAAATGGTTAGGTTTAGGGTTACTGTTAGGGTTAGGGTTTTTTCTTTGGTTTAGAATTAGGTTTATAAGTTTATGGTTAGGGTTTACAGTTAGGGTTTACGGTTAGGGCTAGGGTTAGGATTAGGGTTAGGTTTAAAGTAAATTATATGGATATGGGTAGGGGTTAGGGTTAGGGTTAGTGTTAGGATTAGGGTTAGGGTTAGGGTTTGGGTTTATGGTTACATTTAGTGTTAGGGTTAGGATTAAAGTGAGTGTTAAGGATTGGTTAGGGTTAAAGGTTTGTTTTAGGGTTAGGGTTAGCTTGGATGGATTAGGGTTAGCGTTAGCATTAGGGTCTAGGAGTAGGGTTAGGGTTAGCGTAATGGTTAGAATTAGGCTTAGGGTTTTGCTTCAGGTTTATATTTTGGGTTAGAATTAGGATTAGGGTTAGGAATCATTTAGGATTAGTTTTAGGGATGGGTTAGGGTTAGGGTTAGGGTAAGGGTGAGGGCAACGGCTTAGGGCAAAGGTTAGGTTTACGTTTAGGATTAGGGTTATGGACAGAGTTTAGCGTTAGGATTTAGGGTTAGGATTAGAGCTTTATGGTTGGGTTTGGGGTTAGTGTTAGGGTTAGGTTTAGGGTTTGGGTCGGTTTAGGGTTAGGAAAGGTTTAAGGTTAGGATTAGTGTTTTAGGGTTAGGGTTTAGGTTCAGGTTTAGGATTAGAGTTAGGGTTTACAGTTAGGGATCAGTTAGGATTAGGGTTAGGGATGGATTAGGATTTGGGTTAGGGTTATAGTTAGGGTGAGGGTTGGGGGTTAGGTTTAGGGTTTATGGTTACAGTTAGTGCTAGCATTAGGGTTAAAGGATATGGTTAGGGTTTAGGGTTTGTTTTAGGGTTAGATTATGGAAAGAGATAGGATTAGGGTTATGGACAGTGTTAGGGTTACGGTTAGGGTTAGGGATGGGTTTGGGTTTGGGTTAGGGTTAGGTTTAGGATTAGAGTTAGGGTTAGTTTTAGGGTTAGGGCTAGTTTAGTGTTAGGGTTAGTATTAGGTTCAGGTTTCCTGTTTTGGGTTTAGCGTTAGGGTTAGGTTAAAGTGTGTTTTAAGGTTAGGGTTTAGCGTTTCGTTTCGGGTTCGGTTTACGATTAGGGTTAGGGTTAGGGTTTAGTGTTAGGGTAAGGGTTAGCGTTAGGGTTACAGATTGAGATAGCGTTAGGGTTATGGACAGTATTAGGGTTACGGTTAGGTTTAGGGTTACTGTAGGTTTAGGATTAGGGATGGGTTAGAGTTAGGATAAGGGTGAGGGTTAGGGTTACGGTTTTGGTTAGGGAAAGGATTGTGTTTAGGTTTAGAGTTACTGGTTGGATTATGTAAAGTATTTAGGGTTCAGTTTAGGGTTTGGGTTAGGGTTAGGTTAATAGTGTTAGGGTTAGGGTTAGGGTAAGAGTGAGGGAAATGGCTTAGGGAAATGGTTAGGTTTAGGGTTACTGTTAGGGTTATGTACAGTAATTAGGGTTAGGGTTTTGAGTTAGCTTTAGGGTTTGAGTTAGAATTAGGTTGATAGGTTTATGGTTACATTTAGTGTTAGGGTTTACGGTTAGGGTTAGGGTTAGGATTAGGGTTACGGTTTGGGTTTATGGTTACATTTAGTGTTAGGGTTTAAGTGAGTGTTAAAGATTGGTTAGGGTTAAGAGTTTGTTTTATGGTTAAGGTTAGGGGTTAGGGATTAGGCTTTAGGGTTAGAGTTCAGGTTCAGGGTTAGGGTTAGGGATAGACTTAGGGTTAGGGTTTAGCTTCAGGTTTATATTTAGGGTTAGAGTTAGGATTAGGGTTAGACATCAGTTAGGATTAGATTTAGGGATGGGTTAGGTTTAGGGTTAGGTTGAGCTTGAGGGTGAGGGCAATGGCTTTGGGAAATGGTTTATGGTAAGGGTTAGGGTAAGGGTTATGGATAGTGTTTAGGGTGAGGGTTTAGGGTTAGCTTTTAGGGGTATGGTTAGAATTAAGTTTAGAGCTTTATGGTTAGGGATAGGGTCAGGGTTAGGATTAGGGTTAGGGTTAGGTTAAAGTGTTTGTGACGGATAGGGTTAGGGTTTAGCGTTTCGGTTTCGGTTTGGGTTCAGTTTAGACGTAGGGTTAGGGTTTAGGTTTAGGATTAGAGTTAGGGTTATGGTTTTGTTTAGGGTTGGGGTAGAGTTAGGGTTGGGGATTAGGGTTAGGGTTAGGCTTCGGATTAGGGTTAGGGTTTCAGTTAGGGATGGGTTATCGTGAGGGCAATGGCTTAGGGAAAGGGTTAGGTTTAGCATTAGGGTTAGAATTAGGTTTAGACTTTATGGTTGGGGTTAGGTTTAGTGTTAGGATTAGGGTTGGGGATTGCTTTGGGTTAGAGTGAGGGTGAGGGCAATGGCTTAGGGAAATGGTTAGGTTTTGGTTTAAGGTTATGGTTAAGGTGACAGTTAGGTGTCAGGGTTTATGGTTAGGGTTAGACTTGGGGGTTAAAGTTAGGATTAGGGTTAGGGGATTAGTGTTCGTGTTAGGGTTAGGGTTAGGGTGAAGGTTGGTTAGGATTAGGGTTAGGGTAGATTTAGGGTTTGGGTTCAGGTTAAGGTGAGAAGAAGGGTTAGGGTTAGGGTTTATGGTTACGGTTAGGGTTAAAGTGAGTGTTAAGGTTTGGTGAGGGTTAAGGGTTTGTTTTAGGGTTAGGGTTAGGGTTAAGGTTAAGGTTTAGGCTTTAGGGTTAGGGTTAGCGTTAGGAGGTTGGAGTTAGGTGGTTAGGTTTAGGGTTAGGGATGGGTTACTGTTAGGATTAGGATTAATGTTCTAGGATTAGGTTAGGGTTAGAGTTCTGGTTAGAGTTAGACTTAGGGTTTAGCTTCAGTTTTATATTTAGCGTTAGAGTTAGAATTAGGGTTTAGGGTCAAGTTTACGGTTAGTATTAGGATTCGTTATTGGTTTAGAATTAGGATTAGGGTTAGGAATCAGTTAGGATTAGGGTTAGGGTTAGATTTAGGTATTAGAGCTTTATGATTGGGGTTTAGGATTAGGGTTAGGGTTAGTGCTTAGTGTTTAGAGTTTGAGTTAGGGTTAGGATTAGCGTTAGGATTACAGTTACAGATAGCGTTAGGGTTAGGGTTAGGATTAGTGTTTTAGGTTTAGGGTTGGGGTTGGGGTTAGGGTTTATGGTTATGGTTAGGGTTAAAGTGAATGTAGGATTGGTGAGGGTTAAGGGTTTGTTTTAGGGATTAGGATTTAGGGTTAGAGTTTGGGTTGGGGATTAGGGTTAGGGTTATGGGTAGCGTTAGGGTTAGATGGGGGTTAGGGTTTGGGTTAAGGTTTAGGCTTTAGGGTTTGGGTTAGGGTTAGGGTTAGGGTTAAGGTTTAGGCTTTAGGGTTAGCATTAGGGGGTTGGGGTTAGGGCGTTAGGTTTTGGGTTAGGGATGGGTTGAGGGTTAGGTTTAGGGTTAGGGTTAAGCTTTAGGGTTAGGGTTAGGGTTAGCATTAGCGGGTTGGGGTTAGGGGGTTAGGTTTAGTGTTAGAGATGGGTTACTGTTAGGATTAGGATTAGTGTTCTAGGATTAGGTTAGGGTTAGAGATACGGTTAGAGTTAGGCTTGGGGTTTAGCTTCAGGTTTATATTTAGGGTTAGAATTAGGGTTTAGGGTCAGGTTTAGGGTTAGTATTAGGATTCGGTTTCGGGTTAGAGTTAGGATTAGGGTTAGATTTAGGATTTAGAGCTTTATGATTGGGGTTAGGGTTCAGTTTAGGATTAGGGTTAGGGTTAGTGTTAGGTTTAGAGTTTGAGTTAGGGTTAGGATTAGTGTTTTAGTGTTACGGTTATAATTAGGGTTAGGGTTTAGGTTTAGGATTAGAGTTAGGTTTAGGGTTAGAGTTAGCGATAGGCTTCGGGTTAGGGTTTCAGTTAGGGATGTGTTAGCGTGAGGGTTAGGGTTAGGGACAGTGTTTAGGGTTTCGGATTAGGGATAGAATTAAGTTTAGACCTTTATGGTTGGGGTTAGGGTTAGGGTTAGGGTTAAGGGTTTGGGTTAAGGGTGAGGGTTAGGGTTCGGTTTTGGCTTAAGGTGAGAAGAAGGGTCATGGTTAGTTTTTAGGCTTTAGCTTTAGGGTTAGGGCTCCAAATAGCCTTGAAGGTTCCAGGTATTCAACTACCCACTCAAATTTTGTGGCGTAGGCCCAACTTGAGTGCATCATTGCATCATCTTCGTGTTACCAGATTTGCCCAATACTCTGGGGGCTGGTCATTTATTAGGGTTACACTTATGGGGGCTGGCAGAGGTTAACAATTCTATCAATGTGCTGCTTGTGCTTACTTGTGCTCTCATATGGAGCTGAATTTTCCCTGCTGCCAATTCCTCCTCCCACTGGAGCTCTCCTGGAGGAACTAGGTGCCATAAGATGGGGGTTCTTCCCACTTTAGCAACACACACAGACACTCACAGCCACTAACAGAGTACAACTGAGAGGACTCGGTGGGTAATCAGCAATCACAAGATGACCCCCCCCCCCAAAATGTCCCTGAACTCAGCAGGCTGAGTTTAACAGCAATGTCACACTACATCCTTATGTGCTTTTGGACTCAGTGGGCTAGGGTAAACAGGACTTTAAGATGCCAGCCTGATATGTCCCCAGGTTCAGCATCCCATCCCCACTTTCACATCACAATCATTCACTAGTAAACCACACGATGAGCAAACACCACAGGATTTGGGGCACTACAGGAATTTGTACAAGAAGCGTTGGGTACAAGAAGCGTTGTTGCAGAACACATGTGGAAGCCAAAACTTGAGGAAGAGTGAGCGAAAGAGGAAGAACAATGAAAGTTATTTATTTTATATATATATATATATATAGAGAGAGAGAGAGAGTGCCAAACACACATAACAGTTACAATATTAAAGCTAAGAGTTACAGTATTAAATCTAAATTGGAATTGATTACGATTGTTAGGGCTAGCCAACCATATAACAGTTTACATAGGGCAGAGTCAGGAGGCTAGGCTTAGAGATAGGTAGTTGGTGGGAGAGAGAGAGAGAGAGCGCCCCTCACCACTGCGTGGACCTTGCATGGATTCCCGGGGTTCCCAAATGATGATTGTAGCCGGTGATAAAGAGGGCAGGAGCCAAGAAGATCAGTGCCCCTCAGTAGCATCAGCCAGGACATGAAGAAGTCGCAATGGAACTGTTGCAGTTTAACTACAGGTATCAGATCAATTTTTCTTGGGGGCAACGATAAGCGTTTTTATTGGGCTAGGAGAATAGTTCAACGAGAAGGAGGCGAGACAATAGAGACTGCGCTGCTTTGGTTATGGGTGATGGTCATTGAAGCGCTCACAAAGCAAGGTGGGCAGTTTCAGAATTTTGGATTTCAATAGGCTCTTTACTAGACTTAGTCTGATAATGACTAATTTGGGTGTGAGCAGGACTGGGTTCATTAGCTTCTGGAATAGTGATTTCCGATGTCATCCCATCTAACTTTGAGCTTCCTGTGCTGCTCGGAAAAGTACTATCTACTTCCTGGCGAAAATGTCGAAGACGTGCAGAACAAACAAAAGCTGATGAACACTATGGTACGATCAAGCGAGTATTCGAGAATTGGAGTAAAATTTGCTCATGCCTCTAGAAATGTCTGGTTACACCACCCAAACGGAAAGCTGGTTAGGGTTAGGGTTAGGGCAATGGCTTAGGGAACTGGTTAGGTTTAGGGTTACTGTTAGGGTTATGTATAGTAATTAGGGTTAGGGTTTTGTGTTAGGTTTAGGGTTTGGGTTAGAATTAGGTTTATAGGTTTATGATTAGGGGTTACAGTTAGAGTTTATGGTTAGGGCTAGGGTTACGTTTAAAGTAAATTATATGGATATGGGTAGGGTTTAGGTTTAGGGTTAGTGTTAGGATTAGGGTTAGGGTTTGGTTTTATGGTTACATTTAGGGTTAGGGTTAAAGTAAGTGTTAAGGTTTGGTTAGGGTTAAGGGTTTGTTTTAGGATTAGGGTTAGAGGTTAGGGATTAGGATTACAGTTTGGGTTGGGGGGTTAGGGTTAGAGTTAGGGATAGACTTAGGGTTAGGGTTAAGGATTAGGCTTTAGGGTTAGGGTTAGGGGGTTGGGGTTCGGGGTTTAGGGTTAGGGTTAGGTTTAGGGTTAGGGATGGGTTAGTGTTAGCATTAGGATTAGGGGTCTAGGATTAGGGTTAGGGTTAGGGTTAGAGTAACAGTTAGAATTAGTCTCAGCGTTTAGCTTCAGGTTTATATTTGGGGTTAGAGTTAGGATTAGGGTTAGCGATCAGTTAGGATTAGGTTTAGTGTGAGGGTGAGGGCAACGTCTTAGGGCAAAGGTTAGGTTTAGGGTTAGGGTTATGGACAGAGTTTAGCATTAGGGTTTAGGGTTAGGGTTTAGGCTTAGGTTTATGCTTCGGGTTAGGGTTTCGCTTAGGGATGGGTTAGCGTGCGTTCAACGGCTTAGGAAAGGGTTAGGGTTAGGGACAGTGTTTAGGGGTTCGGATTAGGGTTAGAATTAGGTTTAAAACTTTTTTGGTTGGGGATGGCTTTGGGTTATAGTTAGGGTAAGGGTTAGGTTTTGGTTAGGGTTAGAATTAGGTTTATAGTTAGAGAAAGCGTTAGGTTTTGGTTAGGGTTAGAATTAGGTTTAGAGCTGAAGGGTTAGCTTTCGGGTCAGAGGGTTAGGGGATTAGTGTTATTGGTAGGGTTGATTTAGGGCTCAGGTTAAGGTGAGAAGAAGGGTCATGGTTAGTTTTTAGGCTTTAGCTTTAGGGTTAGGGCTCTAAATAGCCTTGAAGGTTCCAGGTATTCAACTACCCCGTCAAGGCCCAACTTGAGTGCATCGCTGCATCACCTTTGTGTTACCAGATTTGCCCAATACTCTGGGGGATGCTCATTTATTAGGATTACACTTATGGGGGCTGGCAGAGGTTAACAATTCTATCAATGTGCTACTTGTGCTCTCATATGGAGCTGAATTCACCCTGCTGCCAATTCCGCCTCCCACTGGAGCTCTCCTGCAGGAACTAGGTGCCACAGGATGGGGACTCTTCCATAGAGAATAAGACAGAGAATAGCTTATTGCGTCTATATAAAACAATAGTCTGCCCACATCTTGCATACTGTGTACAGATGTGGGTGCCTCAGCTTAAAAAAAAAAAAGATACATTGGCATTGGAAAAGGTTCAGAAAAGGGCAACAAAAATGATGAGGGGTTTGGAATGGGTTCCATATAAAGAGAGATTAAAAAAAATGGGGCTTTTCATCTTAGAAAAAAGGAGACAAAGGGGGGATATGATAGAGGTCTATAAAATCATGACTGATATGGAAAAAGTGAGGAAAAATTATTTACTTGTTCCCATAATATAAGAACTAGGGGACACCAAATGTAATTAATAGGTAGCAAGTTTAAAACAAACAAAAGAATGTTTTTCTTCACACAGCACACGTTCAGCCTACGGAACTTCTTGCTAGAGGAGGTTGTGAGGACCAGAACTTTAACAGGGTTCAAGAAAGAGCTAGCTAAATTTAAGGAGATTAGGCCCATCAATGGCTATAAGCCAGGATTGGTGTCTCTGGCCTGTCAGAGGGTGGGAATGGGTGGACAGAAGAGGGATCGCTTGAAGATTCTCTGTTCTGTTCACTTCCTCTGGGGCTTCTGGTATTGGCCACTGTCAGCAGACAGGATACTGGGCTAGATGGAACTTAGGTCTGACCCAGTCTGGCTGTTTTTATTAGGAAAAATTTCCTAAATGTCAATAAATTGACTGAAATCTCCATCATTGAAATTTTTAAGAGCAGGTTAGGCAAACATGTCAGGGCTGTATGGATGTTAAAAGTCAGTTAAATATGCAACCATGTAATCACCAAAAATCTCAGTGATTACACTGTTATATGTTGAGGGCACTGCTTTTTACTGCAGAGCCCACAGCAAATCCTCCACAGGAGTGGAGTCATTAGCCCCTGCTGGTCCAGCTCCTGAGCAGCAGCTTCCCTGCCAAAGGAAAGCCTCCTCCTTGGGAGCCGGGCCAGAATGGGCTGATGCCTCTACTCCTGAGGAAGAAACTTCTCTACAACTGTGACAAAAGGGGTATAGGAACTGGTGCCCCCAAGTGCTACCACCAGTCACCTCTGCCCTGCCCCATGGGGTGGGGGAGCTGCCACTGGATCTCCCCATCTCCTTCTGTACAACCCCTGCATTGTGTGTGACCAAAGCCCACAG
>JANRFK010003679.1:17690340-17701355 GCA_030068395.1 Apalone spinifera
GGGAGAAACAGTAACAGGAAACTTGGAAATGGCAGAGATGCTTAATGACCTCTTAGTTTTGGTCTTCACCAAGAAGTCTGATGATGAAGGAATACCTAAGATAGTGAATGCTAGTGGGAATGGGGTAGGGTTAGAAGATAAACTAAAAAAAAAAAAAAAACAAGTTAAAAATCACCTAGAAAAGTTAGATGTCTCAAATCATCAGGGACAGCAAATGGATCCTAAAATATTCAAGGAGCTGAGAGAGGAGGTATCTGAGCCTTTAGCTATCATCTTTGAAAAATTATGGAAAAAACAGGAGAGATTCCAGAAGAGTGGAAAAGGGCAAATACAGTGCCCATCTAAAACAAAGGGAAATAAGAACAATCCAGGAAACTACAGACCAGTCAGTTTAACATCTGTGCCAGGGAAGATAATGGAGCAAGTAATTAAGGAATTCATCTGCAAACACTTGGAAGATAATAAGGTGATAAGTAACAGCCAGCATGGATTTGTAAAGAAAAAATCATGTCAAACCACTCTGATAGCTTTCTTTGATAGGATAATGAGTCTTGGGGATAAGGGTGAAGCAGTGGACGTGGTATACCTACACTTTATTAAGGCATCTGATATAGTCTTGCATGATCTTATCAATAAACTAGGCAAATACAACTTGGATGGGGCTACTGTAAGGTGAGTGCATAACTGGCTGGATAACCATTCTCAGAGAGCAGTTATTAACGGTTCACAATCCTGCTGAAAAGGCATAACAAGTGGGGTTCTTTAGGGGGCTGTTTTCGGACTGGTTCTGTTTAGATATTGGCGTAGAGAGTACGCTTATTAAGTTTGAACATGATACCAAGCTGGGAGAGGTTGCAACTGCTTTGGAGGACAGGGTCATAATTCAAAATTATCTGGACAAACTGAGGAAATGGTCTGAGGTAAATAGGATGAAGTTTAATAAGACAAATGCAAAGTACTCTACTTTGGAAGGAACATTTCACACATACAGAATGGAAAGCAACTGTCTAGGAAGAAGTACTGCAGAAAAGGACCTAGCGGTCTTAGTGGCTCATAAGTCAACAGTGTGATGCTGTTGCAAAAAAAGCAAACATGATTCTGGGATGCATTAACAGGAGTGTTATGACCCTCAGGGTCAGTGGGGGGGCCACTCCAACCCACTACTCTAAGTCCCAGGCTGATTTAACGGGGAAGCTATTCCCCTAGAACTCTAGATCCCCACAGCTGTCGTCCAGAGCAAAGGCTGCTGTAGTCAGCCAGTTAATAAGCCAGCCTAGACGCAAGGCAGGCTGCCTCAATTAAACTGTCAATAGCCCAGCCAGTAACACAGGGCAAGGGCTGCAGTCAGTAAGCAGTTAGGAAGCCAGCCCAAATGCAGGGGAGGCTGCAGCACTTGAGAAGTCAACAATTAAACAGCTAGAGACCCAGCTCTAGGGCAGGGCAAGGGCTTCACACAGGGCAAGCCAACTAGTTCACAACCAGTAAGCACAGGTAAGCAGTCTTCCTCCTTGTTCAGGAGAGGTTCAGGCACCTTGCCTATGGCTGCCAACCGCAGGAGGTGAGACTGCCACACAATCAAGGGTTAGTGAGGGGACGCGGGCCCTCCCTACACCACTGAGCCACAGCCCAGGGCCCTAATAGCAGCCGGCAGTCAGCTGCTAGGTCAGCAGGATCCAGTTCCAAAACTCACTGACCTGTTATGTTGGGATCAGCAGGGGGTCGACACTGCAGCCTGCTGACCCTCGGCCAGACCAAGGTCGGCTATCCCTGGGCCGGCTCCAATTCTTCCCTCCGCCCCCTGTACCTGGTTCCGTGGCAGGTCCTCCAGGCCGCACAGGTTGAGGTCCTCCAGCCACATAAGCAGTCCCGCTTGGTAGGCCTCTAGCCACATAAGCAGTACCGCTTGGTTGTCCTCCAGCAGTGGCCCTGGTATCCCAGGTCAGTTGTCCACTTCCTCCAGCTCCGGTTCCACCTTCAGGTCTGGCTCCTCACCAGGGCTATGTCTATACTAGCGGCTTCTCATATCAGAAGTATGCAAATGAGGCTAAACGTGGAATATTGCCAAGCCTCATTTGCATACCTAATGAACCGCCATTTTTGCAGAAGAGGCTCTTGTGCCAGAAGGAGCTGTCTACACTTCCCCTTCTTGCTCAAGAAAAACCCTCTTGCGCAATGCCGTTATTCCTGAAAATAATTGGCATAACAGCATTGCGCAAGAGGGTTTTTCTTGTGCAAGAAGGGGCAGTGTAGACAACTCCTTCTGGCGCAAGAGCCTCTTCTGCAAAAACAGTGGTTCATTAGGTATGCAAATTAGGCTTGGCGATATTCCACGCTTAGCCTCATTTGCATACTTCTGACGCAAGAAGTGGCGAGTGTAGACATAGCCCAGGTGGGGCCGGGGAGGCTTCTGGCTCCCTGGCTTCCTCCTGCCTCACTAGCCTTTCAGACAGCCCCTTTATATCCCTGTCCCAGGTGCCTCATCTATGTCAGGTGTTGCCCACCATGGCTCAGGGAGGGCAGTTTTCCCCTTGGGTCAGTGGGTGGCTACTCCAACTCACTACAGCACCACATTTCAAGAAAGATGTGGAGAAATTGGAGAAGGTCCAGAAAAGAGCAACAAGAATGATTAAAGATCTAGAGAATGTGACCTATGAAGGAAGACTGAAAAAATTGGGCTTGTTTAGTTTGGAAAGGAGAAGACTGAGAGGGGACATGATAGTGATTTTCAGGTATCTAAAAGGGTGTTACTAGGAGGAGGGAGAAAAATTGTTCTCCTGGGCCTCTGAGGATAGGACAAGAAGCAATGGGCTTAAATTGCAGCAAGGGAGGTTTAGGTTGGACATTAGGGAAAAATTCCTAACTGTCAGGTTGGTTAAAAACTGGAATAAGTTGACTAGGGAGGTTGTGGAATCTTCATCTCTGGAGATATTTAAGAGCAGGTTAGATAGACATCTATCAGGGCTGATCTAGATCAGTGTTTCCCAATTTCATTTGGCCATGGAACCCCTTTTCAGCTTGAAAGAATTTCAAGGAACCCCTAGGATTGCCAGGGTAAATCTGTCGAGCTTAAAAAAAGAAGACTCGCCGCAAAAAGGCTCTGTCTCTTTAAGAGAGGGCGGGGGAGTGCTGAGTTCTCACAGAACTGCTTGGAGCACCAAATGGGAAACACTGGTATTGATGGTACTGGGTCGTGCCTTGAGGGCAGAGTGCTGGAATCAATGACCTCTCAAGGACCCTTCTAGTTCTAGTGTTCTATGATTATTTGGCAACTGAAATTTTCATAGAGAGTGCCCCACATGCTCCCTGTCCCTGTGGGTGCCCCTTTCTGTGCCCCTCCTTCTGCAGGCAGAAGTCACTCCTGCGAGAGGGGCTGCCCCACCCAGAAGCCAAAGGGGAATTCTTTCTGTGATTTTTTTTTTTAGTGATGTACATGTCTTCAAACTGCGATCCATCACAACAACAGATAAGATGTAAAATAACATGTGACCTCTTAAAATTAATTACCACAAGGAATATGCAAATACAATGTTACCAGTCCACCAAAAATTTGTGAATGCGTTTGCTCGTCCACAATATAAAGAAGGTTGGGAACCACTGTGTTAAGTGAAAATTTTTGAAAATTTAGCTTTTTATCCTTTTTTGGAACAAAACCAAAAAGGTTAATGTCTGAGATTCCTATGAATTTGAAATGTTGATTTTTTTTCAGCTTTAAGGATTACACCTGCATAGTTTTAAAGACCACATACATAGTTTTAAAGGAATTTCTGCAACAATGTAATACTTTAAAATTGATACTTGACATTTTCTTCCAGGTTCTATGCAGGAGACAGTTTAGAAAATTTAGAGTCTCCATTATAGGTTAAAATTACAATATGGAACACTATTTTCTATTGGAACCTATGTTTGTATATAGGAACAAAATGTATATTTACACCAAGCCCACAAATAGAGAACTGCAAGGCACAAGAGTAAACGTTGAATACTTTCGGTCACTGAAAATATGTGGCTAACTAGTGCTTTAGGCCCCAGTTCAGAAACCTAGTTAGGTATGTGCTCAAGTTCCACTGGAATTGTATGAATTTAAGTATTTTCCGGGATAGGAACAACAGAGTAATATTATTTTTAACTTTATGGTCTTTTGGAAACAAATAATAAAATTCTCCCTCCAGATAAGAAATCTTTAAAATTTTCAATAGCTTTCATTTGAACATTTGAAAGCTTCTTAAAAACCTATTGAAATATCTCACTTTGAACCAATCACTAGCACTCACCTATTTATTTTTATGGATATTCTTCTCACGTTTCATCCACTGAAACTGGTGAGATGTTAAGCAAGTGAATCAGATTTCTGGTCTCTCTCACAAAGCTATCTTTTAGTATATCCTGCTATAAACTGTTTAGACTGCTGAGAAAGCGAAGAAACAAATGTATTACATACTGGGGAATTAGTAGAAAGTCAAAAGTAGCCCCAACCTTTGAACTTGTTAGGTACCCTCTTTAAAAAGGCTTCTCAGAATGCCATGAATAGACACATACATGAATATATACTTTATACATAGAGAATAGTAGGCATACACAACTTAGGTTAATTGGAGGCAAGGACAATTTTATTGTACATCATAATCTTTAATATTAAAAGTTAATTCAATAGGAAAACCCTTTATGCATTTCTTGCCCCATCTTGAGATGTCACCTTATCAAATCTATCACACTCTGCTTCTCATCTAGATTAAATACCAGATTCTACCAGAGGTCACAATTTAAATTTTAGTCTTCTACTTTCTCTTGTTTTCAGATTTCCTTAACTTTGAACTTCACAAAGGAAAAAAAATTCCAAACATGTTAGACAAAAATGACTCTTGTTTGAGGTGGCAACAAATCCATTAGTAACATGAAGCACTAGAAGTACAATTGCAGAGATTAATCATCATTGCAGCTTCCTTCCTTCAGCACTAACTTTTCATAATGAAGATTTACAGTGGAGTAAAGTAAAAATACAAAGTGAATGTTGAGAGAACTGAATATTTAGAATTATTAATTTTATTTGTATTCACTAGTGCAACACAAATGAAATAATCTTTACATACAGGCTTAAACCTGAATTTTACAAGCGAATTCCAATATACAGTATTTTCTCTGAATTGGTTTTAAAAAAATAAAACCAACAACACTGAATTTAAGATAAATACCAACACTGGAGTTAACATTGTTATTATACTGGTGCTTTAAGTAGGCAGTGAGCAGCTTTACCACAACAGTGATTGAAGTACTCTTGAATTCCTTGATGGCATGGTTGTAGATTATAAAACTCATGCCTACCAAAATGATCGTCTACTAAGATCCTTAGTTAGCCACTATGATGAGATGAAAAAGGATAGCTATAGGAGCCCAATTCATGAGTAAATTTCCATTTTAATGATATGAGAATGTTTATATTAAGTGTATTATGTACTGTGCAAAATCTGAAACTTTCCCCCACCCCAGACATGCAGTAAACCGTATATGGATGTCTTATGGGAGTGACATGCAAACAACAAAATAAACCATTCACATGGCATTCAAGTCTTCTAGCTTTTTACGTCAGCAGTTAAGCCAAAATGGACTGTATTTTACTGATCTATGATACAGCCTAGTTGAATCTCCTTGGAGTCTGATTTTGAACTCTAGGATCATTTTTATGTGAACTGCATGAAAAGATTTTTAGTGGATTTGTGGATTTTCAATAGAAATGGTTGGTAATACTTTCATCAACCCATGTGTTATTAATGAAAAAACATATGCAATACTATCTCCACAATATACTCAAGAAACATTTTTCTCCAAGGTCTAAATATTAATCCTATGAAAGTTTTGCCATTAATTTCAAATGGAATTAAGTAAGTACTACCTTGGAGAGAAATGAGGGGGCTCTTTTGAGCTGCATTAATGTTAAATTTCCATGATTATAAAAGCTAAAATTAATGTACAATGAAAAACTGCTATTGCATATGGATCTTTTCACATGCCTGGGTATATGATAATTCTGTTGGATGATATAACGGTATCTTGGAAACAGAAACACTTGCACAGAAATTAGTTTCAAACAAAAAGCCACACAAAACAGGATGCATTTAGATTATTTTAGGCACAACTCTAAGCAATAAAGCTCATTTAAAGTGCAATTTATTTTTTCTTGTGTTTTCTAATTATAATGTAATTTGTTTTGTCTCTTTTTTACACACATGTACTGAACAGTAGTTTAATAGTTTTGTGAGTATTGCACAAAAGAAAGTCCAAGATCTGAAACAGATGAAAAAGTCCACAGTAACTAATTTTAGAAATGTAAAAAAGTCCAAAGATGCATCTAAACCTTTATACATTTAGAATAATCTGCACCAGTACTAATCAACCATCTCCATCTTTAAAGCACAGTTGCTACAATTTCAGACTTGAAGATTTCCATATGGCATCTTTTTTCTCCCCTTTCACTGGAGTAAGACTTCAGTTTCACCTCTCTTCCAGTTGTTCAACTAACAATCTTTACCTCACACTCTGGACTTTCTGTACATACTCTGGAGCAACCTTTCCTAAAGTCATGATAGAAACAGAAATATGTACTTGTGTTTAATGAACGAATGTTTAGCAAGGCGTTTTAACTGAACACAACTACAATGTATACTACCATCGCAGTCTATTACATATAGCAGCTCTGCTATCCATGGCTCCATTTCTTATTTACTAGTCTGTTAGGGTAAAATAGGGAGTATGTATATGTATTTTCACTTCATGGAATATATCTTACTGAAGTTTCTATAGAAACAGGAAGAATCATAACTTTTTTTTTCAAAAATAAATCTTAAAATAATTTTGTATGTCCATAGAAATCTTGGTAGCTCTTTTCTTTGTACCTTAAAATCAGTGAAAGTGCAGGTTTTTTTTTTTTTTTTAAAACCTAAATAGTTTATTTTTACCATCTCTTGAAAAGTAAATCAGAATGGTAAAACTTAGGGAACTGAAGGAAGAAAGGGGGAATAACAGAATCCATTCTGAAATCTCTCTACAACAACATTCTTTTTAATGAAAGTCCCTCCTTAAACTAACTACAATTAAAAATAAAATCACCTTCCCTTTAAGTAAAGTCAACTTTCAAAACTTCCATAAAAATCTATTCAGACCAGAAAATGAGCCAAGAACATGATTATTTCATCATCAGCAATTTTCAAACTCTAGAGAAACACAGTCAACCACCTGGACTTAATTCTATGACTATACACAAAGTCAGTTGTATTTACTGTTCAAATATAAGACCTGCTCTACTTCTGGACAGCAAACAGAATTGTCAAGATGTTTCTAGAAGGAAAAAAAAGTAAGTCATTATAACAGTAGTATTGTGCTTAGACTTGTTTTGATCAGTTTCTGTAACAAGTACAATATTAATGGTAAATAGATTTTTAAAAATAAATTAACATAAAACATTAATCTGTTTCATTTCAGAATTGTATAACCAGATGTGAAATGAACAGATTAAACAAAGTATACTTATGAAATTATTTCACCTCACTCCTGATTAAAAGAGAACACTGACAGCACTATGAACACTGATAACGTATGAACATAACATTGTTCATATGTTACCTCTTCAAAAGTTTGTCACTTATTTTTTCACTGGGATAGCCACCATTGTCTTATGTGCCAGAGTTCATTATTGAAAAGTTCCTCTAGAGATATACATGTACAATATATTCCCTGGAAAAGTGTACTGTATTACATCTTTCTTCTGCAAAGGCCTATAAGCACAGTATCTTGTTCCTCTGTTTTATTACATACTGGAGAGTAAGTTTTTGAAAATATTATTTCTGACTGTTCTGCTGCTAGTCTTGCATCTCAGGTATACATAAACTAAAGACAACAAGATACTATAATTCAGGGTAAATTTTTGGAACACTTTGCTGGATATGCACTTACTCAACCCATAGCATGTGTATTTTACAAACTTTGGGACCCCATTGCTGCCACCTGACAAATATTTGAAGACCAGATATCTTGCTAAAGAGAGAAGAAACATATTTCCTTATTTTATTTTCCCAGAATTCCTTCCTAGAAACCCCCTCTCCTCGAGAAGGTACCCTTCCCTGAAATAATCATATTTCCAGGTCTAAGAATGACATCAAAAAATTGCTCAAAGCAAAGCTGTGGGTCTTAGAAAAAGAAGGGCTTTTTAAAAGTAAGTTTTATTATGTAAAATAATTTCAAATCCCTGAATATATGCTCAAGTTTTGTGCAAACATTTCAACTCAGATACCTCAGTTCTTCCAATAATAAGCAGGAAGTCAATACATACAAAAATAGTACAAGAAAATTAAATAATTAAAATGTATGGTGTGAAACCACCAGCTCAGCTTTTATGAATTCCGTATCCCCAGAGGCTCATTATACACCTTCTGAAAAGCACTTGTACAAACAGTTTTTTTTGCATAAGTATCCTTTGCTCTCTGTTACAAAAATTTACCCAGTAATATCTATTAAACACCACAAGAGTTACTACAATTTCAGTACACTGTACGGATGGATTGAAGTTTCTGTGCAAATAAGAGCCATTTCACCCTATGAGATCTGTTTGCAATCAGTGAATGGTAAAGAGCAGCTCAAAAGCAAATACAGCAGCACTGTGATACCTTCAGGGAAACAAATCTAGATTAAAACAACATTAATTATATTTTATTAGAGTCATGAAATAATTTGGGTAAGTATGAAGATTTTGCATAGGCCTCTGGAATAGAGTGAAATTATGGTCAGGGTAAAATATGCTAATAAATTAGATATCTATGTTAATTTTCCACTGCTATAAATCTAACTATAAGTCAGAACTGAAAGATTAGATTGAATATTGATTCTGCTGTCCAACAGTTCACATTAATAAAAACAAGAAATTAATTCTGCAAGCAAACTACCCTTCTCAAATGCATGGTGAAACACCGTGGAAAAGTGCTCAGTGGTCATCACAGATTTCAGTATTTGTTAAGTTATTAGGAGAGACAGAATGGTAATACAGGATGAAAGTATAAACCATTATGATCTTTTAAGAGAAGATGGACAGTTTTTGATTGCATCAACTTTCAGATTGGAATAGGCAAATTTTAATAACAGATCCAATTTTTAATACTCATTCAGGATTTGGATAAAGCCATAACTAAAGCAATGTATATTTTTTTTCTAATGAGACATGCATATGGATGTCATGTTTTTAATGTGTCTTTGGTTT
The DNA here is from genome assembly GCA_030068395.1 of Apalone spinifera. Lineage (NCBI taxonomy): Eukaryota > Metazoa > Chordata > Testudines > Trionychidae > Apalone > Apalone spinifera. The sequence continues at coordinate 17,699,582 of JANRFK010003679.1, forward strand.
AGGGAGGCGGGAATGCCAATTAGAGGCTAAACTATCCCCAAAATGCAAACCGGTACTCTGATTTTGCACATTTTCCTTTTTTTGTGCCAGCGGCCTTGGGATGTTAGTCTTGGAATGGAAGATCTGAGGTTCTGCAGATATAAGCAAAGATTTCGGGTTTCTTATTTGCTTACATTTAACAAAGGAAATAGTTGGCGGACGAAGTTTAGAAATTCTCTGACTCTGTTTACTCTTTAGGTTTCTCTGACTAGCTGCTGATTGTAGCTGTGTGGCACTACTTGGTGGTGGTAGCTTAGGTTCCCTGGAAGCAATGGAGCAGGTTGGAGATGGTGCAGTAATGGCTACTGTAGGAGGCACTAAAGCATTCTGGTTTGGGGACTCTGAAGCTCTTAAAGTCTTTGGCTGAGAAGCCTGGCTTGGAGATAAAGGTTGACTTTTCACAGCTAACTTAGTCTGCATATCTTTAACATCCACTTGGGTAGCTGTCTGAAATGAAGAGGATGATCTATCTTCATTATTAGCCAGTTCTCCTTGATCTTTAGCACCCTTGTTAACTTTCAAATTCTCATCAAAAGGTGCACTCTCATTCAAGTCCTTGATATTTAAACATTTACTCAAAATATTCAACTCCTTTATGAAAGAGCCACTTGCAGCATTTTGAATGGAACAATCATTGTTTTCATGCAGGCCCTGTTTAAGGTGTTCATTGTGGGCCTCGATATGTGGTGTTTTTATTAATTTTCCCTGGACGAGGTCTGTGGAACTGGGAAGGCTGCAGGAAGGCTGTAGTACTTGAGGCTGTTAAAAAGAAAATACGTTAACATGTTAGACTAGGGAAATATATATAGTTAATATTTTTAACGCCCAGATGTGCTGATCTGGTGCTTGACACTTACATAGGCAGTTTTTCTGTTAAAAAGTTGACTTAGTCAAACAGTTGGATGTATGGGACAGGTAAATTATGCACAAAAGAATTATGTAAGCACTAAAATATATATCTTAAAAATAAAATGAAACATAAGGAGAGAAACATATTGATTTAAAGAAAATATGAAAACGATTTTCAACTAATAATTATATGTTTTGTTCCTTAATTGTATTGCACTGTAGTAAAAGTAACAGAACCATATTTGAACACTGATAAATTCAGATTGTAAGTGCCTTTAATAATAGCTAATGAACTGTGTTTTGTTAGATTACCTCTATCTTTTTTCTTCTACCCAATGCACATTTCAATTAGCTATCCCAAGCCTTTCATCAATTTTAAAGATTTTTAAGAGCAGGTAAGCACTTTGCTGGATCAGTTTATGTTTGAATTGCATTCCAAAAACACCACTTCTAAAGACTTAATTTTTCTGGGGACTGCGGCGAAGCTGACCAGTTTGTACTTCCCCAGATTCTTCTTCCCTTTTTTAAAAAGATTGGCCCTTTTCCTCAATTGCCAGAATTCCTCAATTGCCAAAATCAGGACCTTCCTCAATTGCCAGAATTTTCAAAATAATGACCAATGGCTTTTCAATCACATCAGCCAACTCCCTCAGCACCCTCAGATGCATTATATCCTGCCCCATTAATATGTGTATGTCCAGCTTTTCTAAATATTTCTTAACCTGTTCTTTCTACACCGAGGGCTGCCCACCTCCTTCCCATACTATGCTGTCTAGTACAGCTGTCAGGAAGCTAACCTTTTCTGTGAAGACAAAGGCAAAAAAAGTATTGAGTACTTCAGCTTTTCCTATATCATTTGTCACTGGGTTACCTCCTTCATTTAGTA
>JANRFK010003679.1:17706177-17718447 GCA_030068395.1 Apalone spinifera
ACCAAAGGCTCTTAAGTAAAGTATGTTGTCATGGGATAAGAGGGAAGGTCCTTTTATTGGTAACTGATTAAAAGACAGAAAACAAAGGGCAGGAATAAATGGTAAGTTTTCTGAGTGGAGAGAGGTAACTAGTGGGGTCCCCCAAGGGTCTGTGCTGGGACCCATCTTATTCAACTTATTTATAAATGATTTAGAGAAAGGGGTAAACAGCGAGGTGGCAAAATTTGCAGATACCAAACTGCTCAAGATAGTTAAGACCAAAGCAGACTGTGAAGAGCTTCAAAAAGATGTCACCTAACTAAGTGATTGGGCAACAAAATGGCAAATGAAATTCAAATGTTGATAAATGTAAAGTAATGCACATTGGAAAAAATAATCCTCTCTCTCTCTCTCTCTCTCTCTCTCTCGATATAATGGGACTAATTTGGCTACAACTACTCAAGAGAGATCTTGGAGTCAATGTGGATAGTTCTCTGAAAACATCCACTCAGTGTGCAGAGGCAGTCAAAAAAGCAAATATAATGTTAGGAATCATTAAAATGGGGATAGAGAATAAGACAGAAAATATCTCAAAAAAGATATGTTGACATTTCAAAAAGGTTCAGAAAAGGGCAACAAAAATGATTAGCGGTTTGGAACAGGTCCCGTTTGAAGAGAGATTAAAAAGACTTGGATTTTTCATCTTAGAAAAGAGGAGACTAAGGGGGGGATATGATAGAAGTCTATAAAATCATGACTGGTGTGGAAAAAGTGAGTAAGGGAAAGTTATTTACTTATTCCCGCAATATAAGAACTAGCGGTCACTAAATGAAATTAATAGGCAGCAGGTTTAAAACAAACAAAAATAAGATTTTCTTCACCCAGCACACAGTCAACCTGTGGAACTCCTTACCAGAGGATGCGAAGAAGGCTAGAACTTTAACAGAGTTCAAAAAAAGAGCTAGATAGATTTATGGAGGTTAGGTCCATCAATGGCTATTAGCCAGGATGGGTAAGAATGGTATCCCTAGCCTCTGTTTCTCTGGATGTGGGTGACAGGGGAGGGATCACGTGAGGATTATCTGTTGTGATCCCTCCCATCTGGTATTGGCCAGTGTCGGCAGACAGGATACTGGACTAGATGGACCTTTGGTCTGACCCAGTATGGCTGTTCTTATGATCTTATGAGTCAGAAGTAGCAAGTATTAGGTGTAATGCTAGTTGTTTTGTACGATTAAATCCTATCTGCAAGTTCTTTGAAATATGAATCTGCCTATAGACACTGAAATCATGTGTTAATTTGCTCTGGGGTTTCTACTCTGAGTTGGTGACACACCAGGTGAAAGTTTCAAACCAGGAAAACATTTATCTGGTTTTACAGGTCTCTCTGTTTCATTTGTTCTTTTATGGCATGAATCAGAGAAACTGTATAAGACTGAGTGAATACCTTTTAGTCTCCTTTCTAGTGTCAATAAATACTGCATTAGTATTTGCAAGGAGCACATGTCTATTTCTAGTTGACTCAGATTTGTCTAGTATCTTAAAGCTGCTCTGTGTGTGGATAATATGCATTGTGATGTGTTTACTAGCTGGAGTTGTTAGAAAGGATGATGATATATGTACTCCAAGGGTAGTGTTCATTTTATTTTGATTTGATTTAATATTAAATAATCATCATAAGCATTGCTCCTTGTTAACTATCCCTTGTTTTAATATATTTTCTTTCACACCCCTATGAATTGCATTTATATATTTCTCTCTCTCTTTCTCTCTCTCTCTTTCTCCAGGGGTTTTTTTTTGGTAGGGATGGTGCACATCCACACCCTACTCACTGTTGGTGTTGCACATAAGACATTTCATCCCTCACAAAAATTCAACCGACCAAAGGATAGAAAATAGTAGAGGGAACTCTGATTGCCACTCCCCCACCAGCATGACCTGTTCTATCCTTCCAATATATTTTGTACCCTGGTATTACTGTGTCCTATTGATTATCTCATTCCACCAAGTTTCTGATATGCCTATTACATTAATATCCTCCCTTAATATAAAGCATTCTAGTTGATCCATATTATTAGTCTTCTAGCATTTGTATATAAGCACTTTAAAAACTTGTCACTATTTAGCTGTCTGCCATTACCTGATGTGATTGAATGGGACTCTTTTTCATTTGACTGTTTCTCATTTGATCTTACCTATACCTTATCTTCCATCCTCTGCTCTTTACTAGGACATAGAGAATCTCTATTAATATATTATCCCCTAAGGGATATCTCTCTCTGACCCATGTGCTCCTCTGCACCTGTCAGGTTTACCTACTTTAAAAGCTGCTGAAAAGCTGCTCTACACCTATTTCAATTTAAAGTGCCAGCAATCTGGTTCCATTGTAGTTTAGGTAAAGCCCCTCCTTTCTGAATGGGCTCCTCTTTTCCCAAAAGTTTCCCCAGTTCCTAATACATTTAAACATCCATCCATAAATCTAAACATACTAATAAATCAATAAATTCATCCTAATAAATCTAAACCTTCCTACCCTTCCTTACTCCTGAGGCAAAGGAGGCTACTCTCCTGGTGCTATTGGAACACCCTGACAAGCATGCCTTCGGAATGGAAGTGGTGGATCACAAATAGTGTCCAAAACTTCAGATTCCAAGTAGTCAGCCTCAGAAGGGAAGCTGTGTTAGCTTGTAAATTTAAAAATGAGAAGTCCAGAGGCACCTTAAGAGACGAACAAAAACTATATATAGAATCATGAGCTTTCATGGGTAAAACCCACTCTATTAGGCTATGTCTAGACTACAAGCCTCTTTCAAAAGTATCTTTCGAAAAAGCTTCTTTTGAAAGAGAGCGTCTAGACTGCAACCACTTCTTTTGAAAAAGCCCTGTTTGCATTCAAGAACACCTTTTTTTTTTTGAAAGAGCACTTTAAAAAAAAAAACCCTATAGTCTAGACACATCCTTAGATGAGTAGGAGTGGAAATAACTGAATCCAAGAGATATATATTTAACAGCAAAAAAGCATATACCTGTCAACTGTAGAATCCATGTTAATGAAGCTAATTAAGTGGGCTGGCTATGTCCGATTCATAGTTTTTGACGTGGAAATGTGAATAAAAAAGGCAGGGAAAATTGGCTTTGTAGTGCGTTAACCAGCTAATGTCTCTATTCAGTTCCAGGGTAAGTATGTCAAGTTTGCAAATGAATTCCAGCTCTGCAGCCTTGCTCTCTCTTGGTTAATGAAATTCCTTTGTAGAAGAATGGCTACTTTTAAACCCATGATTGAGTGACCATGCACGTTAAAGCGTTTTCCTACAGGTTTGTGTGTTTCCTATAGGTTACCATTTCTCCTTTGTTGCAGAGACTGTCCGGTTTGGCCAATATGGCAGAGGGGCAATGCTGGCACTTGATGACAAATATAACATTAGAGGATCTGCAGATATATAAGCCCCTGATGTTGTGGTTTATGTGATTAGGTCCTGTGATAGTGTCCCTTGTATAGATGTGTGGATAGAGTTGGCAACAGGGTTTGTTTCAGGGGTAGGTTTCTGGGTGAGTGTATCTAACATGTTATGAGTGGCTGCTGGAAAGGATGTGCTTCAGGTTGGGGGATTATCTGTATGTGAGGACTGGCCTATCTGTCAAGGTCTGTAAGAGTGAGTTATCCTTTTTTTGGATATGTTGTAGATTGTCAATAATGCGCTGGAGGGGTTTAAGCTGGGATCTGTAGGTAATGGCCAGTGGTGTTCTGTTATTTTCCATACATGGACTATCTCTAGTATTCAGAGTCCTCCATAAATGGGGGTACCAGGACTGTCAGATCTAGTGAACAATGTGACAACTTCTTGCTCTTGTGAGCCTTGGAACATGACCTCCCCCCCTTCATGGCCAGAATGGGTGGCCAGATGGGCTTCTTTCTTGGATCTGAAGACTTACTGCCATGCTTATGCATATGTTTTCATGTTTCTTGGCTAGATTCCATTAATTGAGGGGTCCATAATGCAGGTCCTGTCAGATTCAGGCTGGAACTGTGTGGTGGGAAGTGCACTCCTGGACTGTGCAAGCTAACATACAGAGGAGGAAAGTTCACTGGCCAGGATCCAACTATGGCCTCATGGCAACCTCCATAGAGGAATGTAGGAGTCAGCATTCTGGAGTATGGCCAGAAAAGGAGAGGCAGATACTACATTCAGACACGACATGAGCTTCCCAAGCAGTACAGACAGCACTGATGCTTGTTGCTGAATTACAGTGAAGAATGGCAGGAAATACTGACCTTGAATCCTGGCATTTTCAGCATATTACAGTATCCAGACACTGTTGCAGGGAGGAATAAAGGGGGAAAGAGGACTGAAAACCAACAAAGCAGTTTCCTGCCAAAGTCTTTAATTCTACAAATATTACTATGAACATTAATATTACCAAAAAAAAAATCAGTACCATCTTAACTACATAATATAAATAAAAACTTTTTTTTTGAAAGTTTGGAAAGCAGAAGCTCTCACTCTGACTTTGTGGTGGTGAGAACTGAAGACACTGTTAGTCCACCATGTCCTTTGGCATACTGGGTGAAACCACAAGGCACATGCATGGACCAACAGACCTTAGTACTCCAGGTGCATGTACATAATCCTCAATGGAATGCAATAGGGACTACCACTCAAAGAAGAATGATGACTTCACTGAGAATTTTCAGTCAGGTAAAACAAACTATCTAGTTAAAAATTAAGCACAAAATATAATATTCTGCTGGAGCAACTGTTAGTGAAATGATCATTTAGGTCAGAGGAAAGGAAAGGGGGATACCTGTTTGAATTAATGATAGGGTAATTGAAAGCATGATTATGGGGCAGCCAAAATATTTACACTTCACTTTGTAATCTGGCTCCCATGCCAAGTATACTTTTCCAGCCCACAATTGCTTCTTTCATGACAAATTAAGAAACTTTAGAAACCTTTGTAAACAAAAGATGGATGGGTTCTATTTATACATTATTTGTACTGGTACTTGACAGTATTGTAACTGAATGTCACCAAAATAATAATTTATATACACGTGAGGGGAAGGAAGGACTATTTTTGAAAGGAGTTAATGTTCACAACATGTTTGTCAACACAACTCTGTATTTTCTACATTTGCATTTTGTTCCTTTGTAGCATAATCATCCCTACCTCCGTTTATATGAAATTAGCGATAGACTGATTTACAATGAGATATTAGGAGTCTAGTATTAATTTCCTAATGATATATGAACAAGAAAAATATCCAGTGTTCCATCAATTAGCAATAATAATGTTTTACTGCATGGAACATATCCATTGCTCTGTATGACTGCATATACTGGACTCTATTTCATATAGCAATTTATCATGACCAAGTACAGAGGATTATACTAATAGGCTCTCTGTTTGGTGTACAGAATGACCAAGTGCACAGATACTTAATTACAACATTATTTTTAGGTTTCAAAGAATGCACTAAAATACAGCTTCAAGTACAGTATGTAATAGGATTTGTGCACACATTCCACTTATAACAATGAAAGCAAAAGACTTATTTCTTTAATGGCAAAATTGTCTATGATTTTGCACCCAGTGAATTGTTAGGTGATTAAATGCAAGTTATTAAATGCAACCCCTCTCACAGTAGCAGAAATATGCCATAAATTACTATCAACTCTTTCAGAAGAAATCTGTCTGGGTGGTGTCACAGCCAGAAATAAATATTTACTCAATGAAAAGGTTTTCCACTAAAGTTTTTGTATCAGCTGAGTCACTATAATTTTCAGCACTGAGACAATTTGTAAATAAGTTTAGAGTTAGTTATGAATATGAATACAAAATATTTAAGACAATGTGGGCATGAAAAAGACAGTAATAAAGCATCATTACTTTCAGGTTCATTGTGCTAATAATCTTGGTATATTTAAAGACATAGCTGTATCTTTGATTTCAATTCTAGATAGAACGTTACTATGGAACAAATAAGACCATATTTTTCTCAATATTTTGAAGTGGGGGGAAAAAGGTGCAATAAATGATGGACTGCATGCACGGCTCTGATAGGCATGCATCATGCTAGGAGCAAAAACAACAGTAGAGATGTACGAGAAGGAGATGGGAAGAAATCTGAAGTTGTACTGTACCACGCTTTATCACAGAAGTAATGGACTAACTTCTCAACTCCTTGCCAATAGCATAATGGGAAAGCAGAGACAAGAAAAAAAGACAAGGACAATGATGTCAGAGGACCAAGACGCAACAATGAGCAATTGCCATGACTGAATTTTAACTTTTTCCCTCTTCATTTGTAAGTCCCCAATAAACTTTAAGCCCAGCTTCCAACAAAGATAGTAATGCCAATGAATGCCTCTTCATGTAATGTCTATAGTAAGACATTTACAAATAAAGTCTTTACTACTTTAACTTTAGTGCTTTAATACATGTAACCTCTTACTATTGACAGTATTTAATAAAATTTGTTATAGTGAATGTGCATGTTCATGAGTTTATACATACACATCACACACACAGAGATCAAATACATCCTGTAATAAACTGCAGAGCCTATGATAAACTGCATTTATAATGCAATTTTGACTTTGTTACCTTCACTGCTTATTAATCTACCTTTTCTGGGCCTCCCTTGTAACATTCAACTCCTTTGAATAGATTCAGCCAACCCCTATTTGGTTTTGGTACTCCAAAATAAAATGTCCACAAAAAGGTTTCTGCCCAAACGTGGAATTTCCTTCATTCCTGTTATCCTGGGCCAGATGGGAACTTTTTTCTTGAGAGGGTAAATATCCAATATTTTGCAATCTTTCATGTGAAGTAGTAATTTTACACGAGTGGAAAGGGGTTGTTTCCAGCTTTTCACTATGACAACTCTTGCTTCTATCCATGGAAAGAACCAGAATATCAGCCCTTAAAAACAGGACATATTTATGCCTGGAAAGTTGTTTTTTTTAAATTAGCTATATTGTATACCATAGTACAGAAGGCCACAAGGCAGCCTCACTTCACAAACTTATATAAAAAAGACTATTCCATTTCTTTAAACCTTACCAGAAAAATTATATTAGAAATCTGTCAGATGCATAGCATATGCAAAATATTTAATAGTAACGCATAACAAAAGTTTATAGGAATTTGTTTGGGATGTTTTCTGTAAAATCGATTGTTTCTTTAGCTGTGAGCAATAAAGCCACCTCAATTCACAGCAATAAAACTTTACCACATCATAGTTACAAACTGGTATGTACCACATTTTAAATGCTTCCAGATCTTTTGCTATTCAGTTTGATACTTCTCTTACAAATGCCTACAACACGTTTTCCTATAAAATTAACCTTTTAAAAAGTTAACTTCACAATGCTGAAATCAAGGTATAAACAGTACACATGCAAATGCACTATATGCAATTGTGTGTCAGAATATTTTCAATATTTTGATCATTCCCTCATCACGCCAAGCAGAGAGCATGCAGGGTTCACCAGTTTTCTGAAGCAGTCTTATTTTGCTAAGAGTATCAACTTGTGTAGCTCTCAGAACTGTAAAGCATCCCAAATAGCCAATGAGGATTAATATATTTAACCTGGCAAATATATTTACTGTTTCTTGTGGAACATCTCATGAGGTCAGGTTTGTGTTTGTTTTTAAAAAGTATGAAAAAAAATCAACCTTATCATCGCAAAACATTACTGAAATTACTAAAACATTACTAAATTAGCTTATTCTAATTAATAGCATAAAGCCAGCATTGCTTAGTTTTCTTTCACCTACAAATTCATATCCTGAGAACTTGAGCCATGTGTCAGTACAATGTTATCTGTGTAACCAACCCCACAAATGAAAATTCCAGCTTTTCAGTTAAGTGTACTCCTTTTATAGTAAATACTTAAACCTGTTGCCTACAGAAATGACTACAATATGCTTGGATTTCAAAATGCTCACTTCTTTCCATTAATAGTATACCTCTCTGGAACTCCTAAATTTTGATACAAAAATTTTAAACGACTGAGGAGAGTTAACATTAAAAACTCACAATGGTAATAGCAACTGACTGTATATCAATAACGAGGAACAAGTAAGAACATGCAGGGAACATGTAAGATTAGAACACTCATGATACAGAGTATTTGGAGATATAGGCATTCAAGATGATATCCAATTTTGTTCCTGGAAATGGTATATATACAAATCACATCTTTTATTGGACAAATGATTACACAGCGTAAAAGCCTAAATTCTATCACAGGATGTGAAAAATGATCTTCAGAGTTATTGAGTTTAAAATATTTAATTTCACTTTTTCGTTAACATTCAGTAAAATTCAAAACATACACCCAACAATATGTTCACTAACACTGTGCAAAATCACAGAAGTTACATTTGGCAATTTAAGCACTGAAGTCTGTTAGCTTGATTGTTAGTGCTGCCATATGGTTGGATTGAAAACATAATTGGATTGTAAGATTTTTGTACAGAACAAATAGAACTCTGCTGGAACTGTATAAATAACAGACTATTTCTTAGCTTTATATATCGATGGTCTAAATTGTATGCATCTGCAAAGAGATAGCGTTCATTAACAGAAGATGTATACTGAAGTTCTGATTGTATGTAAAATTTTGCAATATCCACAATTGGAAGTAGATTGGCAGATGATAATATTAAATTGACCCCCAAAATAAATAATTACTAAAAGAAATTGACAATAATCATAGAAATCAAATATCTCCAAATGGAAACAGAGTTGAGTTAAATCAAGCATACACTATGTTCTTCCACAATTCCCCCACAGTAAAACAGTCACATTAAATGCATCCAAGGCTCTATCTATTGATGATACCACATCCCATACTCATCTTCTACCAGATGCTATTTTTTTGGAAATAATATTACTGTAGTAAAGATACTGATTAGATAGAACTACAGATGTTATTCCTGGTAATGCTGTCTTCTGGAAGAATGCTTTCAAAACTGATGCCACAGAGTACTGGCTTGGCAAGTGTGCTGGTAAAAATGATATACTTTAAGATATACATAGAAACATGATTATTTAATATTTTCACACTTCTAGCTTTTTCTTTCTGTATAATATACCTGCTACACTTCATCCTAATGTAGTAGTTTGTATTTTCATCTGTTGTCTTTGCAGAAAAAAAGCAGATACCCATGTAACGATAGAGCATGTAGACTAAAAGGAAAGAATATATAAAATTGATTCTTTTAGGGGAGCTTAATATAAATGTGCTAATGTTAAAGGAGATAAGATATGGAGTTCATAGAGAACAGGTAATGGAGTCAAAGCTTTTTGTTGCTAGTTAAATGACCATTGTGAGTAGCTGACAGTCTTAAGTCACCATTCACATAACTTGACTTCCTTGCTGATAAGCTCAGATACAATGTGAACTGAATATATAAAGTATGATCCATTCCCTTCATCCCCTTACTCCTACAAGTGATCCTTGCAGAGTCTGGCTTACCCATTGGTGGGGCAGTACAAGAATTGCACACTGCTACAGGTTGTGCTATACCACTACATAGAATCTATTGACATAATCAAATTGGCACCTTTTCTAAACACTAAATTATGTAAGAAAAACATAAGGTGATAGCATATCTGACTAGTTCCTGGAAAAGATCTGTTATGGAGAGTTTAACCTTAGGGTTAGGATTGTTTAAATGAGTATTTTTCACAAAAATGCTAAGAAAGTATTTTACATTTCTTTAAAATATATTAAATGGCATGAGATTTTCCTTGTGAGCTTTTGTTTACAATTATTTCAGTACAAATTTAATTTACATTTAACAGTTTTTCAGAATGCAGTTTACTTTTAAAGTTGCACAGAATTTTAATTTTGTTTAACAACAAAATACATTTTCACTGTACTTCTGATAGAAACACACTCTAGTATAGCTGAGCTGTAATTTCCAAATTACAATAAATTTGTATTTATTAACTGGTTAAATTTCCTTTGCCATACACAGAAGATTTTATTCAAAATACTGAAGCTCAAAATAAGACTTATTATTTTTCTATTATCTATGTAAGCACTTAGTTTAAAATAAGCAGTTCTGACTTTTGTAGTGTAGATCTAAGGCAACAAAACAATTTTAGTTTGCACATTAATTAGCTCAAACCAGGGCAGCCAACAGACTTTGTCTGGCCCTGACCAATGGGGGAAAGAGGAAGTCAGCTCTTTCCTGGAAGGAGTGGGGCTATTCTCCCCTGGCAAGCTGTCAATGCCAGCTGGAATGGTGGAAGTGAAATGGCTGGGGGCCTTGGCTGCTGCTGTTGCTGCCTTGGTAGCAGCTCAGAGCCACAGGCCCTTTTCAATCACCAGGCTCAGGGCATGCCTTCCTCCTTCCCTATGCCCCCCTCCATCAACAGCCCTGGCTCAAGCAGTAATTATCACATAAGTAATTTAGTAAATCATGCATGCTTTAGAACAGCCATTCATAGTGCATCAGACATTTTTTCACAACAAACAATTTTAAAGCAAAAAATATTTGATTCACAACAGCCACCCGGAAAACCATAAAAAGCTCCCTCCGAGGTTGCAGTGAGAACAAGACTTCTAAGGAAGATCACATGCAGAATTTGAATGAAAGACCACACACCAACAGCACAATGTGATAGGACAATAGAGAAGGAAGGGAAATACAGGAAGCAGATTTATGTTAGACAAGACTGGAAAGAAGGGCTTATATGTTGGTCTCAGCTTTGAGTAATTACTATAAAGCTTTAACTTGTAGCCGCTACAGACTGCAGGAAGCACTTGGATTAGGCCACAGATGATTGGATATGCCTGAAAATTTCTGCCAGGGAAACATGTTATGTGAACAATGCATGCAAAGGGAAAGTTTATACTGGAACACAGTGAGGGAAATGAGTGAGAGATACAGACTCACTCTGTTTGCGGTGCGGTGGGACAGTCCGAGGGATGCCCTGGAATGAGCCCTGCCAGGGAGTGAAGGAAGGAACAGAATACCCACCCTGTACAGAAAGAGAAGGGGAAAAGGTACAATAAAAAAAAAAGAGAACAGGAGGAAAAAAAGCCACCAAAAAGCCACACAGGTCCTTTTTCTAATAAATAAATAATACTGTCATTTATAATTATTCTCTTTTGCTAATCTTACCACCACAAATTATTAAAAATATTAGCAAACCTAGACAAGTTATGATTCCCTCATTACACTAGTCATATCCCTTGTCTGACAACTATATCAGCGACCCCATGGTTTATAAAATATCTATTTAAAAATGACATATATATATAGTCATACTTCTTTTGGTAAAACAAGTTTTTTCATTTTAGAAAATACATTTCAAGGGAAAAACACGGCTTTAGGTATTCATTTTTTATGCCAAAGATCTATTCAAACTTGGGAGCTGCAAACAACTGGGCAGCTGCAAAATAATTTTTTTTCATATAACTTTTAAGACAAAAATTTCTATTCAAAGCACCTCAATGGGAGTCATAATATGTCTACAGGTTGCACCTCCCATAACCAGAATGCTCTGGTTCAGCAACATTAATGGTCCAGCAGGACCACAGATGTTCCTTGATCAGAGAATCTCAGTAGCCTAGTGGCAGGAGGGCAATCCAAGAGGGCCAGGTTGAAGCAGTGGGATGGGGCAGGAGCTGGCAGCAGCCCCCGACAGCCTGTGGTACTGGGACCAGGTTGGGACCGATCCCAGAGGCACAGGATTGGGCCAGCAACAGTCTGTGGTAGCGCGGGACTGAGGTCAGAGCCTGTGAGCGGCTGCAGGGCAGGAGCCAACGATTTCAGTAGCCCGTGGCAGAGGGATCGGGTTTGGGGCTGGAGAAAGTCCCAGCAGCCCATGGCAACCGGGGGCTGTAGCCCCAGACAGCCTGCAGAAGCGGGGCGAGAATGGGACTGGAGCCCAAGCCCATGGCAGCTCAACCAGGGAAAAAGCCAGCTCCCAGCAGCCTGTGGTAGCACAGAGCTGGAGCCTACTGCAGTGCAGGCTGCTGAGCCAGGCAGGCAGTCCGGCTGGGGCAGCAGCTGCAGGGTCAGTGATCCACAAGGCAGCCTGGCAGGGATTGAAGGGAGTCCCTCCTCCACCCTAGAGCTGGCAGAGTTGGCGGCTGGGGACTGTGGCAGGGAACCATCTCTAGTCGGGCAAATTCCCTGGTTCGGGACTGGTCAAGTCCCGAGAGTGCCAGATAAGACATGTCCAACAAGACATGGTATTGAACCATTTTATTTTATTAGAAAGACATATGAGCTTTAGAATAAAAAAAAAAAAAAAAAAAAAAA
>JANRFK010003679.1:17731672-17742205 GCA_030068395.1 Apalone spinifera
GCCTTATTGAAGGCATAGAAAGAAACCATTCCAATGCGTAGCAAGAGAAGCAAACATGGTAGGAGATCGGATTGGCTTATGGGGGAAATCCTTGGTGAACTTAAGCACAAAAAGGAAGTTTACAAAAAGTGGAAACTTGGACAAATGACTAGAGAGGGGTATAAATGTATAGCTTGAGAATGCACGGGAATTATCAGGAAGGCAAAAGTGCAATTGCAATTGTGACTCACAAGGGATGTGAAGGATAACAAGAAAAGTTTCTACAGGCATGTTAGCAAGAAGAAGGTGATCAGAGAGGATGTAGGGGAGAAGGTGCAGAGCCCCTACTGGATGAGGGCGATAACCTAGTGACAGATGATGTGGGGAAAGCTGAAGTACTTAATGCTTTCTTTGCCTCTGTCTTCATGAACAAGGTCAGTTCCCAGACTAAGGCGCTAAGTGACGCAATATGGGATGAGGGTGGACAGCCCTTGGTGGGGAAAGAACAGGTACATAAATCCAAGGGTACTGCGGGAGTTGGCAAATGTCATTGAGGAGCCTTTGACCATTATTTTTGAAAAGTCTTGGAGATCGGGAGAGATTCCGGATGATTGGAAAAAGGCAAATGTAGTGCCCATCTTTAAGAAAGGGAAGAAAGATGATCCAGGGAACTATAGGCTGGTCAGTCTTACCTCAGTCCCGGGAAAATTCATGGAGAGGATCCTCAAGGAATCCATTTAGAAGCACTTGTAAGAGCGGAAGGTGATCATGAATCCATGCTGACTATTCCTGAAGAGCAGATCATGCCTGACCAATCTGATTAGCTTCTATGATGAGGTAACTGGATCTGATGATATGGGAAAGTCAGTGGATGTGATATACTTTGATGTTAGCAAGACTTTTGATACGGCCTCCCACAATATTCTTGCCAGCAAGTTAAGGGAATGTGGATTGGATAAATGGATGATAAGATTGATAGAAAGCTGTCTGGAAGGTCAGGCCCAGTGACATCAATGGCTCGATGTCAGGATGGCGGTCGGTTTCTAGTGGAGTGACCCAAGGTTCGGTTCTGGGACCAGTTTTTTTCAATATCTTTATTAATGACCTGGATGAGGGGATGGATTGCACCCCCAGCAAGTCTGCGGACGACACTAAACTAGGGGGAGAGGTAGATACGCTGGAGGGTAGGGATAGACCCCAGAGTGACTTAGACAAATTGGAGGATTGGGCCACAAGAAATTTGATTAGGTTCAACAAGGACAAGTGCAGAGTCCTGCACTTAGGACAGAAGAATCCGTTACAGACTGGGGACTGAATGGCTATGTAGCAGTTCTGCAGAAAGGACCTGGGGATTACAGTGGATGAGAAGCTGGATATGAGTCAACAGTGTGCCCTTGTAGCCAAGAAGGCTAATAGCATACTAGGTTGCATTAAGAGGAGCATTGCCAATAGATCCACAGATGTGATTATTCCTCTTTATTCGGTTCTGGTGAGGCCATATCTAGAGTATTGTGTCCAGTTCTGGGCCCCCAATTACAGGAAGGATGTGGACGCATTGGAGAAGGTCCAGCGGAGGGTGACCAAAATGATTAGGGGGCTGGAGCATATGACCTATGAGGAGAGGATGAGGGAATTGGGTCTATTTAGTCTGCAGAAGAGATGAGTGAGGGGGGATTTGATAGCAGCCTTCAACTTCCTTAAGGGAGGTTCCAAAGAGGATGGTGAAGGGCTGTTCACAGTAGTGATGGATGGCAGAACAAGGAACAATGGTCTCAAGCTGCAGTGGGAGAGGTCCAGGTTGGATATTAGGAAAAACTATTTCACTAGGAGGGTGGTGAAGCACTGGAATGGGTTACCTAGGGAAGTAGTGGAGTTTCCATCTCTAGAGGTGTTTAAGTCTTGGCTTGACAAAGCCCTGGCTGGGTTGATTTAATTGGGATTGGTCCTGCCTTGGTCACGGGGCTGGACTTGATATCCTTCTGAGGTCTCTTCCAGCTCTATGATTATATGATTAAGAGCAACAAGAATGATTAAAGGCCTAGAAAAAAGTGACCTATGAGGGAAGACGGAAAGAACTGGGTTTGTTTAGCTTAGAAAAAAGACTGAGCGGGGACACAATAGCAGTTTTCAAGTATCTAAAAGGGTGTTACTAGGAGGAGGGAGAAAAATTGTTCTCCTGGGCCTCTGAAGATAGGACAAGAAGCAATGGGCTTAAATTGCAGCAAGGGAGGTTTAGGTTGGACATTAGGAAACATTTCCTAACTGTCAGGGTGGTTAAACACTGGAATAAATTGCTTAGGGAGGATGTGGAATCTCTATCACTGGAGAGATATAAGAACAGGTTGGAGAGACATCTATCAGGGATGATCTAGATGGTGCTTGGTCCTGCTGTGAGGTCAGGGAACTGGATTTGATCTCTCGAGGTCCCTTCCAGTTCTAGTATTCTATGATTTGCATAATTTTTTCCCCACTGATATTATTAAACTGATACGCACATAAAACAAGGGCACATCAAGTCAGGTGTGTGTTGATTACACAGAACATTGACTGTGAGAGCTGTGAGCTCCCTCTGCATTCAATCAGAGCACTGCTATGGATCAAACAGCACATCTCACAAATTCTGGGTATGCAAGCACTGTCAGCAAAAATACCCTGTCCCGGGAAACTGCCTAGGTTATGGCAATCTTTTGCCTCACTGAAATGAAGGAGAGCCACTCGTTAGCTTAGGTTGTCCATTACTGATCCAGGCACAATTCAGAGCTCATCCTGATGGCTTTATATAGGTAGGCATATAAAACAATTTTTCTACTTCTCTGAACATAACTTATTCCTGTCCACAGTTACTATAATCTTATCACTGTTGACATGGCTGGCCTTATGAGCATTTTTTATTTTGATTAAGGTAGGTGAGATTTTTTTAAAGTTAATTAATTTTGGAAGTACCTCATTTAATATAAATAGAGTGGGGGAGATTTTGGGGCCCCAGTTTCTCCAAGAGAAATTAAACTCAGCTGTTTGTATTTGGTTAATGTGCAGTTAACAGATATAAAAGTGAGCTGAGCTTCTGTAGGGATTTTTGTACAATATGGTGACATTTAGCACTTACAGAATTCTTTAATATAAAAAATGAATTTTTCAATTTTGTGGGGCAGGTAATGAATCCCTTTTTTACAAATAGAAAAATTGAAGAATAAAGGTTAAATGATTTCATTAAGACATAAGAGTCGGAGTTACAGCTAGGATTCGAATACAGAAGTTAATTTATCTCAGTGCTTATCTCAGTTTATTAGACTAGCCTGCTGGACATGTTACTGAGCAGCCTTGAGAACAGGTACACTTTTGCTCACTGCTCAATGTGTTAGCTCTACTGAAGGCAACAGTATGGAAAGCCGGTGCTGATTCAAAAACAAGCAAGCAATCTTAAGCTGAACATGGATTTCCTGCTTCTGAGGTCAAACACAAAAAGCATGACTTACTGGCACACTGAGTTGCCAGATGGAGAGAACTGTACCTACAGGACCAGGTAAATAACCTGATAAGGCCCTGATTCTTCTTTATTGTCTCATTTTATTTATTAGTACATACATGCTTGAAAATAAGGCCATATAAGGAGAAAGAAGAAAACAACTGGAGACTGAACTCTTAAAAGAATGTCAAGTATGTGCTGCAGAATTAGCAGGATAAAAATGCAATAATCAGTCTTATACATCATGGAAAATTACATTTTGATATAAAACAACAATGAATCAGAGAACGAAACACACAACATTTTACTGGAGAGAGAGGATAGTAAGTGTTACTCACAGAATTTCTCCTGCAGGAGGTTTGTGTGAATTTGTCAGCATATGTGTACGTCATCCCTTTATGGTTTTGGCCGTCTATGTGGCAGTTACACCTACTGGCCTTAGCCCCCCCATCAAAGAAAAGAAAACAATAAATGTATTACATTCTTTAAATGAAACAAAGTGAATGATATTTGGTAATAAAACTCAAATTTAATGTTCAACCATTGTGTGTAATACTGTCACGGTATATTTCTCCAATTAACTTGCTATAAAATTGTTTCTACCTTCTCTTAAAGGAGAAATTTTCTCCAAAATGACAGGTTCTTAATGTCCTCAAAATTGAGATAAAACTGGTAATAAGCTTAAGGTCAAATACCTTGAAATCCTAAGTGGCTAGAAACAGGTTCTTTTTGCCATCAGAAAGAGCCTATGTAGCCCTGTGATGTTTCATGATATCAAATCTCAAAATTGTAAAATCTATTTATTCAGAAATGCTAAAGTATTTGTTAGGGTTCTACAATGTTAGTAATTTTCCTCCCTCTAAAGCCTGAAATTTTGTACTTACTTTAGCTAAGAGGCCTGAATTTTCATGTAGGAGGGATAAGACAAATACAAAACAATTTCAAAAGCCTCTGATACACTTTTTTAAGTCTCCAATATTTCTAAAGAAGTTCCACTGAAATATATGGAGCATACAGACTTCATAATAGTAATGCCTAAATTTTATCAGAATTTGCTTGGGAAAACTCCTGGTTTATAGATATAACAATATGAAATACATGATGGTGTTGTAAACATTCACTCGCTTGCTCCTTATTTTAAATATATCTTGATATGGAATTGTATTTATATGAGAATTAAAAATATTAAGGATGTTGGTCTCCATCCTATAAATCCATAAAAAATTCTATAAGGTTCTATAAAACATCTCTAAAATCTTTGTTCCCCCATATTTAATCCTGTTCATCTTTTTTCCTCAGGGTGAAGCAGTACCTGGCTAGATTTTTTTTAAACACACAGGAAAGGGATGGTAAAAGTCTTACAATGGTTGACAGTAATAATACACTAAGCAAGTTCAATATCTCCACCCATGATTAAAACTATGAAGCGAGACTATAACACTTTCTGCTGTGCATTTTGTACTGAAGAGGATTTATGTTGAAAACTATGAAGTTTTAAATTAAATAATAATTTGGCATCCAGTGTCAACCTCAACACTTCCTTGCTCTGAACTATTACTGTTAGTGAAAATTAATTTTTACTTATAAAAACAAAAGCTGAAAGTTGTGTTAAATACAAAATTTCCCTCACTATATTTAGTGAAGACAAGTGTTTGACTGAATGAGCATGGATAATGTGAAGACTGGACAAAGGGACACTCACTTTCTACTCATATTACAGAAGTGTCTTCAAAACATGCTCTCAACAAGTCAAGTTTTCATCCTCTCTTGAAAGTCTTCCCACCCCCTATTAAAGTATAGCTGCACGGGTCAAAAATGTTAAATCAACCAGGCTCATCAGTAGATCAAATAGCAGATTATTTACCTAATAATTTAAAAAAATAGCATCCAAATACACAGGAAGGTCCCGAACCGCCACAATCAGGGCTCTATAGAACAAGATCATTTTCTATAACCTGGCAAATTTGGTGCAAGGCAAAATCCAAAATTAGCCTAGGACAGCATTTTAAACCATCCCCCCTCCCAACAATAAATATACTGAACTGGGGAAGTCTTTTTTTATAATCATGAACAAGTCTGTATTTACTGTCTACTGAGGAGCGACTAATTGCTTTGATAGCTTAAAATTAAAAATGTCTTAATAGGCACTTTAGCACATCTATCTGGGAAAAGTAATTTTTTCGTTTTACTGTTACACCTGCTTTAAAAAAGCCTCAGAGAACAGTTACAGTTATATTCGCTTTTTGGATGTTCACTTATTAATTAATAAATCCTCTTGTTATTTAGGAAAGACACTTTTCAATTCCAATATTAGTTGAATATGATTTAACAGTTACTTGACGAATTATTTATAAAATTATTTAAGCTGTGTGTTATTAATCAGGTTATTCACTCATTATCATCCTGTTTATCCTTCATCTTGCATCAAAACCATAAATTATCAATAACATCTTTGTGTTTCTAAAAGTATAAATGTCAAAATCAAAAAATCTAGCCCTCTTAAAAGTCTTCTGGAGAATTATAATACAAATATATGCTCTGCTATGTACACGTTCATTAAAATGTTGCAATTAGCAAAATATACACTTATACTTACAAGCTGGTTCTCTAATAGTTTGATTGTTTCATCTTTTTTCTTCAGATCTTCTTTAAGCTGCCTGATCTCATTTAGCAGATCTTCAGTCTGACAAATGAACAGAAAAGTAGGCAATGTGATATTTTCTACTGGGGTGGGGAAAGAGGGAGGGGTTGACAATACTATTGAATTTAACATCTCCTCAGTATATAGGAAATCAAATGCTGCTGAAACCCCAGCAGGAAAATATGCAGTAATCATGATGAATTCCTCCTAAGATATGTTAGGGCATGGTTTTAATGTACTGTTCACATGCTGACACAGGCTATATGTACCTAAGTTGAACATATAGCTAAAACCAACCAGGAAACTTGGCTGAACTGAAAGTCTTTATTCCAAGACACAGGGCTGAGAAAATATACCGTCTACTGTTAAATGTTTAAAGTATGATAGTTTTGGTAAAAGTGTTTTAAAATCCGTTTTACTCACAATAGCTTTATGATCATTCAAAATTATATAAACTATTGAAAAAAAACTATCAGTGAGAATTACTGCTATCTAACAATAAAAAGCAATGCTAATTTTTGTTAATTGCAATTTAAAAGTTGTCACTTGAAAGTAGACTACAGGTTGGACCTCTGTGGTCTGTCACCCTTGGGACCTGACTAGTGCTCAATGAGGGAATTTTTTGGACTTGGAAGCTCCCCTGCCACCAGATCCCCAACCCCACAGCCCTTTCCCCTGTTGCTGCTAGCTTCACTTCCAAACCTAGTCAGCCTCCCTGCTGCTGGTACCGGCAGGGCTCCCTGCCTCCAGCCCCCGTGCTACCAGACCCCAGACCAGCAGGGTTCCCTGCTACTAGCCCCCTTGCCACCAGACTCCCAGCCCTGTGGCTCTCTGGTCCAAGAACATCTGTGGTTGACCAAACCAGAGAGTCCTGGTTTAGGCAGGTACAATCTGTAATAGAATAGAATAAAAACAACAGTATAAATCACATTTTAAAAGGAATTAGCAAATCAGGATAACTATTTTTTGCACCTTACAGAAAGCCCTGTTGAATTGAATTGTTTGGATCAAACAAGTGATGTAAGACTTCAAGAGAAAAATATCTATTCACAGTCTTCAAGGATTTTTAACTTTGACAGATATGAAGTTATTTTGCATTTTCTTTAAATATTTTCTTTAAATCTTTTCCTTTCAGAAAGGAAAGGATTTAAAGAAAAATAAGGTGCTGTTTATTGTTAGATAGCAATAATTCTCAAGTATTTATCAGTAGAGCCGTGTACAGATAGAAAAAGGTGGATCCACATCTGCTAGAAACAACATGCATCCAATCTGCAATCCACTCCCCACCTTTTGGCTATGTCTACACTGCAGGCTTCTTGAGCAAGAACGGCTGTTCTTTCGCACAAGAGATGTGCTTTTGTGCAAGAGCATTCATGGCAGTGTTGATGCTCTCTTGCGCAAGAAAGCTCTGATGGCCATTTTACCCATAGGGGTTTCTTGCACAAGAAATTCAAGTTGCCTGTCTACACTGCCATCTTGCAAGAGCTCTTGCGCAAGAAGGCTTATTCCTGGCGGGGAGAGGAATAACTCATCCGGAAGAAGCCCTGTTTTCTGACGCTGTACTGTAAATTTACTTGCGCAAGACCACATATGCAGTGTAGACACCTGGCAAGTTTTTGCGCAAGAACAACTGTTCTTGCGCAAGAAGCCACCAGTGTAGACGTAGCCGAGCAGAGGAAAGAGCCTTTCTTCCCCCTCACCTCTTTGTAATATTAATATGTAAGTCCCCAGGCTTCCTTACCAACTTGTTGCTGTGGTTTGCAATATTGAGATGGTGAGAAAAAAAATTCCACATGATGAAAACAAGTTCCTCTGGCAAGTTTCTGGGTTTTTGAATTCATCACAGAGCTCCCCGCCCCCCACAGTAGAGGATTATTTTATCTCTATCTGCATTGCCTAGCTTCAGTTGTAAGTGAAGCTAAGTGATGAATCATGATATTCTAAATAGTTGTGATAAGATAATACAAGATACAGGGAATCTGTTCCAACTGTGGAAGCACCATGGGAACGTCAGGGCGCCTCGCCTCTGAACTTCTAGGGGATCCATGTATGGAGCTAAGAACAAGGACAGGACTCCCTGACTGTCAGTTTTCTGCCACAGCAGGGGTAGCGCAGGGGTGAGGGGCACAGGATGGGGCTGCAGGGCATGGAGGCAGAAGCAGGGCTGCAGGTGTTTTCCAGTCAGCTGCCAAGTGAGTGCTAATTTGTGCCAGGGCTTGCTGTATGCTAGGCTAAGATGTTGGCTTCATAAGTTATCCTCCTAGGGGAACTGTGGGGGAGACCACAAGTATCGACAGCAGGCCCGTCATTCTGGACCATGTGACTTCAGATCCGTTTCCCCACGGGGTGGGGAGAGGTGTCTAGGTGATGGGACACAGGAGGGAAGTGCAGGTGTGGGAAGCCGAGGGAAGTGAATTGAAGAACGTACTTTTGTCACAGCTCAATT
The DNA here is from genome assembly GCA_030068395.1 of Apalone spinifera. NCBI lineage: Eukaryota > Metazoa > Chordata > Testudines > Trionychidae > Apalone > Apalone spinifera. Next base: position 17,740,205 of record JANRFK010003679.1, read on the forward strand.
CCCCAACCTGGCACTTTGAGTGTTGAGATGGGGGCTGGCTAGCAGAATAAACTCTGTAAGAACCTTCCTCTGTAACTCCCAGAGACTAACTTGTCCAGTCTCAGTTTCCCTGAGACCCCAAAAGAGAAAAGACTGATTGCTGCCACCACCAAGTGTATCTAAAAATATAAAATAAACCCTTTTCCAGGGACAAAACCACAAAAAATCCCTTCTCTGAGGCAAAGGCTCTCTCCTCTACCCCAATCTCCATTTTGCTTGCAGTTGTGAAAACAGACAGAGATAATCTACAAAGAACAATGTGGCTCGTCTTCTCTCCCTTAAGGTGGTTTCACACTTAGGCACTAGATTTAAGGGGACACCCCCTCCCCAACCAATGCCAGTTAATCGAAACAAAAAGAAAACACTTATTAAAACAAGACTACTGTTGCAAAGCATTAAAATAGATTGCTTATCTCCTAGAACTGGAAGGGACCTTGAAGGTCATTGAGCCAAGTCCCCTGCCTTCACAGCAGGACCAAGTACCACCCCTGACAAATTTTTGCCCCAAATCCCTAAACAGCCTCTACCAGGATTGAACTCACAACCTGGGGTTTAGCAGGCCAATGCTCAAACCACTGAGCTATCCCTCCCCCAGCATAGTAAGTGACGGGTAAAAGCCATGGACTGAAATAGATTCAGCAATTCTCCCTCAGCTGTAATCCTTAGTTACAAAAGAGAGAAACAATTAACCAGCTCAGACTTGATTTCCAAACTCCCTAATAAGGAAAACAATAAAACCCGATGGACTATCTAAACTTTTCCCAGAGTCCACCTCTTCTGTCACGTCTGACGACTCCCAACAAAGGGGAAAAAAACCTCTCTCATTTGAAATATCTTATTTGCATTTCATTGGCTGAATGCCCAAAGTCCCCTTCCTCAGGTGATCTCCAAAGTTAGCTTAACCCTTTCCTCAGTCTCCAGGTAAGCCAGCTCCTATTCATGACAGCTCTTCAGCCAGCTGCCCAACTAGTGCTTACTTTTTGCCAGGGCCTCCCTGGATGAGAATTCTCATTGGCACCTCTTGCTTCATAGGTTACCTCCTAGGGGAGTTGTGTGGGGAAACCAGGAGCAACTACAGTGGGTGCTTTCTCTCCATGTGACTTCCGGAGTTCAGTTTCCCCACAAAGCCCAGGTCTGCACTAGGGATGTGATAGTGTAGTTGATGACTCGATAAGCAAAAGCTTATAGGTTAATGCTATAGACTACATGCATTTCCTCCTCCCTCCCCCCCGCCTACACCAGCACATTTTTTAGCAGGCTGACCAGCAGCCCGGCTCAGTTCTGGCTCACGCCGGGTCCAGGACCTAGCCCCGTTGTGGCTCTGTTTTTAAAAGGTATTAGGAAATGGGTGGGCAGGCAGCCCGGCTCAGTTCCAGTTCGCGCTGGGTCTGGGAGCTCAGACCCCTCCCCTCTGCAGACAGGGGCTGCTGCCACCCCGCACTGCTGCCTCTAACAGAGGTAGCAGTATAGGGAGATAAGCAGCTGGTCTGTAAGAGGAGCTGGTTTTTAAACTGGCTCCCCTTGTGGACTAGCTTCCACTTGGCAACCTGCGCTGCTGCAGGCCCTGCCCCCAGAGACTATAAATAGTTGATTAACCGATAAGAGTTCATGAGGTTACTCAACTATTCAATTAAATATTTAACATCCCTAGTCTGCACTAGAGGGCAATGTCAAACTAACGTATGCAACTTCAGTTATGTGAATCGTACAGCTGGAATCGATATAATTTAGTACAACTTACTGCAACATCCCCATTGCAGGTAATCAATGGGAAAACCCTTCTATTGACTTCTCTTACTAGTCTCGCTCCAATGAAGTATGGGAGCCGATGAGCCCCTTCATCGTCACTTACACACTTGCCATTTGAATGATCAAACTTTGCATGTGACCACATAAGAACATAAAAAAGGCCGTATCGGGTCAGACCAAAGGTCCATCTAGCCCAGTAGCCTGTCTGCCGAC
>JANRFK010003679.1:17751659-17766108 GCA_030068395.1 Apalone spinifera
TTTATCCGGCTCTGGTGAGACCACATCTGGAATATTGTGTCCAGTTCTGGGTCCTCTAGTATAGAAAGGGGGAGCCTATACAGGAAGGATGGCCTTCACCTAAAACAAAATGGAACGAGACTGCTGGCACTTTAAATTAAAAAGGCTGTAAAGCAGGTTTTTAAAAGGGCTGGGGGAAAGCTGACAGATGTGGAGAAGCACATGGATCAGACAAAGACGTCCTGTATGGGGAGGGTCTATTAATAGATATTCTCTATGCCCTAGTAAAGAGGAGAAGATGGAAGATGATAAAATATGGGTAAAATTTGATGAGAAACAATCACATGAAAAAGTCCTACTCAGTCACATTATGTAATGCAGACAGGTAAATAGTGACAAGTTTTTAAAGTGCTGATACACAAATACTAGAAGTCTAAATAGAAAGATGGGCCAATTGAATGCCTTATATTAAAGGAGGAAAGTTGCTGGCCCTTAGAACGGTCCGCTACAGACAATAAGTGACGCTGGTCTCAGCTGATGATGGAATAACTTGGTTGCATTGTGAGGAGCCTCTGTAAGGGGAATAGTACGCAGTCCCTCGATCGACACGTCAAACCTGCTGCCGAGTGTGTTGTTGGTTGGATGTCTTATTGGGTGGTTGGCGGTGTCATTGAGGTCGTTGTCTCTGCCTCAGCCAATCATATGGTCTGAAGCGAGGTGCAGCATAGGAGACGGTCTTTGTTTATTTTAGGAGCCAAATCTCTTGTGCCTGAATCGTGGAGTATACATTTCGAGTGACCTCAGAGTGGTGCAAGAATCTTTGCCGGAATGAAAGACCTGATCGGTGTTCTGGGAAAACAGCAACTGATGATCAAAGGGTAAGTCCTTGACCTTTGGCTGGAGGTCTTTCAGAACGGATGCCAGGTGGAACCAGGAAGCACGGCGTATGACCACTGATGTTGCCTTGGTCAGAGAGGCCGAGTCAGCAATATCGAGGGCGATTTGCAGCACTGTACGGGCTGCTGTGTAGCCTTCCTGCACCTTCAAGATTTGCCTCTTATCCTCCGGTAAGTATTCTATGAGGGCAACAAGGTTGGAGTAATTGTTGAAATGATGATTGGCAAGTTGAGCCGCATAATTAGCCATCCTAAGGGTTGCCGTGGCAGAAGAATAGACTTTTCTGCCCAACAAGTCAGCCGTTTCGCTTTCTTATCAGGTCCTGCGGTCCTGCCCTGCGCCGTCTTCGATCTTTGTTGTGAGGCATCCATAACGATTGAATTAGGCTGTGGATGCGTGAATAAGAATTCTGTGTCTTTAGTGGCAACAAAATACTTCTTATCTGCACGCTTATTGGTAGGTGGAGCAAAAGCTGGAGTTTGCCATATATCGTTGGCAATTTCCAGGATGGCTTCATCAAAGGGGAGAACCAATTTAGATTTTGTGACGGCTGTAAATTCTTCAGGAGACGTTGTTTTTGTGGCATGTTCGTTGTGTGCAATTCCTGAGACCGGGCTACCCTTTTAAATAGCTCCTGGAATTGTTTGTAATTGTCTGCAGGGAAAGAGTCACCCTGAAAAACTGCGTTGTCCGGTGAAGAAGATGATTGATCTGTGGGGGAGTCCATGTGCTGTTGTTCCTGGGTGAGGGGTAGACTGACATCCCCCTCATAGTGACTAGAGATAGAGGGTGAAGCACCCCTGGGCATCGGCAGAGCTTGGTCAGGAGGTGGAATGCTCCGGGCTGCACGATGTGGAGAGTGGGATTGAGCCGGTCTAGGTGATCTGGATGGTGAGTGCACTGTACTGCGCGAGCGTGGACATTCACGGTAGTAATAAGTGTAACGTCGGCTACGATGGTGATAATCATGAGGGGAGTGCCTCAGAGAATAGGAGCTTGCGCTCCTGTAGGAGTGAGAGTACCGTGAAGGAGATGGAGACATTGGTGACCTTGACCGCACTGTATAGTGTGAGGGTGAATGAGAGCGATAAGACCGGTAATGCGGAGGAGGGGTGCGGGACTGACGTAGGGATCTCAAATGTCGTCGTGTAGGCAAGATGTAGTGCGCATGGCCGTGACTTCCCGAGCTATGCAGAGGTGGAGGAGAAGGCGCTGGAGAAAAAACAGCCATCTCAGGGCTGGGAGCTGATGTGCGCATGTATCTAGCTTTCCGTTGTGCCTTAGTTGGTTTCGTGGAGTTATGCAAGGAAGGCAGAGCCGTGACTATTGGGATATTCGTTGCGGAGTCGAAGGACCTCGGTTCCGAACCCTCTCGGTGCCGGTGATGGTAGTAAAGCCAGGCTTGGTGCCGATGATGTCGGTGCCAACAGAGACCGAGGCGGTGCCGCCCACTTTGGTGCCAGGGCCACCAATCTCACAGTGGCACGTGGTTCCTCCGCTGGTGCCTCCGCTGGTGCCGATTCTGGTAGCGGTGCTGTGTGTGCCGTCGGTACCGGCAGAGATGTAACCGTGGCACTTGGTACGGAGGTACTGTGGTCTTTAGACGCCTTGACAGCCTCATGCTTGGGCGGCAATCCAGATGTGCTCGGTGCATCTTCTGCACTAACACTCCTAGCAGGATCGGAGCTCTTCTTGACATGGGACTTACGCGCCACAGCGGCTTCGTCCATTGAATGGTCCGCAGACGGCGGCTGTAATGCCTTGTTATACAACTGCATTTTTAGCTGCACTTCTCTGTCCCACCTTGCGCAGGCAGTTAGTTTAGAAGAGTGTGTGAACTTCTGGGGGATGTGGCCTTCCTCCAGGCACCTTATACAACAGGAATGGCTGTCCGATGCTGGCATGGCGTCCCCGCATGAGGCACATTTTTTAAACCCTGGAGAGCCATGATGTCAATAGAAGTCTGTCCAGTACAGACTCTCTGTGACTGAGTCGAGAGACTGAAGAACTATGTACATAAAAAACTGTTTTTTGTTGTTGTTTTGTTTTGTTTAACTGGAACTAAGTAAACTAACTATGCTATCGGGAGAGGTATAAACTGGGACGAAAAACAAACTTTCTAGTCTCTAAGAGGTTTTCTATATTTCTCCTCAGGACGGAGAAGGAGCTCATCCCAACTCCGTCTGCGGCCATGGACGGTTAGGAGGAACTGGCAGGCCGGACCATATATCGCAGAAAGGGCCGTACGGCACGAGGCAGCATCTGCATATGCAGAGGGGCTACTGCTAATGAAGACTCTCCAGATTGCGGCACTGGGATGAGCCCAACACCTCCAGTGGAGCACTCATGGGGACATTACTCGATGAAGAAGGGTCACATTACCATCACCTGACCAGGATGATCATAGTGACTGAAGTGCTAAGGGAGATTAGAGAGGCAATAAAAAAAACCTTAATAATAATGGGGGATTTCAACTATCTCCATATTGACTGGGTACACATTGCCTCCAAATAGGATGCAAAGAAAGTTTCTTGATATTGTAAAAGATTGCTTTTTGGAGCAGCTGGTTCTGTAACTCACAAGAGGAGAGGCAATTCTTGATTTAAGTGCAATGCAGGATCTGGTTCAAGAGGTGACTATAGCTGGACCACTTGGAAATAACAACCATAATATAATTAAATTTATCATTTCTGTGGTGGGAAAAACACCACAGAAGCCCAACACTATGGCATTTAATTTCAGAAAGGGGAACTACACAAAAATGAGGAGGTTAGTTAAACAGAAATTAAAAGGTACAGTGCCAAAAATAAAATCCCTGCAAGCTGCATGGAAACTTTTCAAAGACACTGAAATAGAGGATCAACTTAAATATATACCCCGAATTAAAAACACAGTAAGAGAAGAAAGAAAGTGCCACTGTGACTTAATAAGCAAGTAAAAGAAGCAGTGAGATAAAAAGATATTATTTAAAAACTGGAAGTTAAATTCTAATGAGGAAAATAGAAAGGAACATAAACTCTGGCAAATGAAGTGTAAAATATTTTTAGGAAGGCCAAAGAGAAATCTGAAGAACAGTTAGTCTAAAACTCAGAAAATAATAGCAATTTCTTTAAGTACATCAGAAGCAAGGAACCCTGCTAAACAGCCAATGGGGCCACTGGATGATCAAGATTCTAAAAGCAGGGATGTCAACATGTAGTAGACTATACAATTAACCGATAAGCCTAATCAGTTAATTTTGTTAACTACACACATCCCTCCCTTGCTGCGTCTGTATCAGCCAGCTCCCCATGAGCACTGGATCCACCTGCTCCCCTCCCCCTCCCTTGCACTTATGCCTCTAATACAGCGGAAGGTGAGGAGGGCAGGCTGGAGCCAATACATGTGGGGAGTTGGCTTTGAAGCAGGCTCCCCACATGTGCCAGCTCCACAGACCCGCCTGCCTTGCCCCTCCCCCACCCTCACCCCGCCTCTTACAGGAACTGGCGCTGGGGAGAGGCTACTTAAAAGCCATTTCCCCCCGCTGCCTGTCCTCTCTGCGGCTGATTATTGCCTCTGTATAAAACCATGGTATGCCCACATCTTGAATACTGCATGCAAATGTGGTCACCTTATCTCAAAAAACATACCTCCGTATTGGAAAAAAGTTCAGGTAAGGGCAACAAAAATGATTAGGGGTATGGAACAGCTGCCATATGAGGAGAGATTAGTGAAACTGGAACTTTTCAACTTGGAAAAGAGTTGACTAAGGGGGGATATGACAGTGGTCTATAAAATCATGACTGGTGTGGAAAAAGTGTATAAGGAAAAATAATTTATTTGTTCCCACAGCACATGATCTAGGGGTCAACAAATGAAATTAATGGGCAGCAGGTTTAAAACAAACAAAAAAGTATTTGTTCACACAATGCACAGTAAATCTATGGAATGACTTGCCAGATGATGTTATAAAATCTAAGACTATAACTGGGTTGAAAAAAGAACTATATAAATTCATCGAGTATAACTCCATCAATGGCTATTAGTCAGAATGGACAGGAATGGTGTTGCTACTTGTCAGAAGCTGAAAATGGGTGACAAGATGATTACCTAATCTGTTCATTCCCTCTGGGGCTCCTCGCAGGGGTTAGGCAACCCCAGCTCTCCCACCTCAGCCACCAGGGAGGGCTGGGCTATGGTCATGCCAACCCAGGTTCCTTTTCCCTCCCTGGGCCTGTCAGCCAGCCCAGGCCCCTCCTCCCCCTGCCAGTCCGGACCCCTTCTCCCTCCTCTTCCATGCCAGCTCAAGCCCACCTTCTCCTCCCTCCCCCGCCCGCTGCACCAGTCCGAGCCCCACTTCTCTCCCCACACTTGTCCTCTGTTGCGCCAGCCCAGGCCCCCCGTCTCCCTCCCCTGCCCTGCCAGTCAGGGTCCCTTTTCTTCCCCTGCATTGTGCAAGCCAGAGTCCTTTCTCCTTCCCTCCCCCTCATAATGGTTGCGGTACATGTCAGGACCGTCTCTAACCCCAGTGGCAGGGGAGGCACAAGGGTAGTGCAGGGGTGCCTGCCCACCCTGAGTGTGGCGTAGTGAGGTGTAGGTAGTGCTCTGGGCACACGGTGCTCTAAGGCACTGCAGCTTGCTGAGGTGGGGAAAGCAGTAGTGCGGGGGGTGTGGTCCTGACTTCACCCAATGTGGTACTGCCTGTGCTGCTCACTGCCCAGCCCTGTCCACAGAGCCCAGGACCACCCATCTGCTCGCTAGGAGCAGAAGGGAAGGAGTAGACGGGTCGGTGTGGTGACTCTGGGTGGCCTGGCAGCCGCAGTAAGTGCAGTTGCTGGGGAAGGATGAGTTTCCATAGGAGCAGCCAGACTCTGGGTGGTCGGGCACCGCACTCCGGCTCCCCAAGAGCGTGGTGACGGTAAAGCCCCCAGGAGCCCACTGCTGGCACATAAGCCCGGTTGGGTGCCCTGCTCCTAGCACTTGTCCCCAGGCTGCTGTCCCAATCACCATACCCCGTGGCCTAACCCGGCTGCGATGTGGGGTCTTACAAGCTACTGTGCCATGTTTCTTGGCGTTGAAAGCCCTGTGATATGGTGGTGGAGGAAGGGGGGTTGGGGCGTGGTTTAAAATAGTAATTCCAAGTGCCAAGGGGAAGCAATGAGGTCTGACTCGAGCTGGGAGGGAGGGGGGATAGAGGGGAGAGGCAGGCAGGTGGGACACAGAGCAACGTGATGACATCACTCGGTCGTCCTGCAGGAAAAACTTTATATTATATATATATATATATATATATATATATAAAAATAAAAGAAAAGTCTTATTTAAATTAAAAAAAAATCTGACTCATTTTTTAAAAAATCATTGATTTTTATTCAGCCTGGACTAAATAAAAAAAAAATCTGTTTCTCACCTTAGCTTTGTCCATTTAACCAGCAGTGCTAGCTTTACAATTATGTGCAATGCTGATAAAAACAAAGTTATGCTACTATTCTCCATTACAATCAATGCCAATTTACCTTATATGTAGGCTCAACATCCTGTTGGTCTGGGCTTGATGGCATTGAGAGTGGGATGTCCTGAAGATAGACAGTCTCATCATTCTGCGGGGGAAAAAGGAAAGGAATGAAGGCTTAGCTTGTTTACTAAATATCTTGTTCTCAAAGTCAGCATTAAATACCAAAGAATAAAAATTGTGAAACTTAACAGTTAATCTCAACTTTTTCACTGTCACTTAGGAAGTCTGCAATGAATAAGAATGAAGAGCTACATTTCAAAATTCAAACAAACTATAAAAAAAAAAAATCAGTGAAACCCTAAACCACTACCATACTTTTTTTAGATCACATTTTTATGACATTCTACCCTACTCTTGTATTTCATTGCATTTGCACTTCTTACAAAGTGAAATAAATTGCAATAATACAGTTCTTGATCAAAATGCATTTTAAATGTTGTGGTACTCTATTTATGATTATTGTCATTTAGCTGGCACCATCTCTTTACTTACAATTTTTGCCTTATAGAAGAATGGTCTGTCAAAACATCTCATTGATAGTGACCACACACGTTACAACTCAGGACGAGAATCCTGGCTCTCAACTATTTCAGATGCATGTCCAGAAAAATAATTGGTGAGAAGGACACAGTGGAATGGAAGTCAAAAAACCCCTGAAGGAATGTATCTTATTATTGAAAATCAGGCCAGAGAGGCAATGTTTCACTTTTCAAGAATCTCATGAATCTGTTTCCATTTAAAAGTTGCAATAGTTAAGAAAAAAAAGTCTGTACAATAATAAAGTGTGATTCACATTTAAGTTATACTAAAATAGTTCATACCTCAACTAGGGATAATTTTTTAAACTCAACTATACTATTGCTTGTTTGGATGATTAATGCAAAATGAACCCTTTTTTTAAAATCAGGCCAATATGGCATGGAGTGAAAAAAAACACATTTATTGTTATTTTTAGCAATAGTGCTGGATTCTGGAAATAAACACAGTCAATAAAGTTAAAAAGATCCCAAAAAGATGACAAAAGATAATTGCATGACTGTTTCCTGAAGCATTTAAATAGCCATGATAAATAGCTGATGATGTAAAATGTCCTGTACCAGTGATATGTCAAAAAAGAAATCAGACAAAAATCACTGAAGAGAGATTTTCACATCACATTATCACACTTATATCGCAATGTTCATATGTAGCCTCAGGTCATTACAGAACATCACACACTATTTTAAGATTCTAAAATAATTACCATGGATGTGTGTGTTTTGCCTCCTCATCCATATGAAATAAAAGAGTTACTCACCTGTGTAGTAACATCTGTTCTTCTAGATGTGTCCCCCCGTAGGTGCTCCACTGTCAGGTGTCGGGCTTGTCCCGGCGCCGCAGTCCGGAGATTTTCCTACAGCAGTAGTCCCTGGAGGACCGCGCATGCGCAGAAGCTGCCTCGTGCCGTTCGCACCCTTTCTGCAATGTGCGGTCTGTCCCGCCAGTTCCTCCTAGCTGGAACATCTGAAACATACAGAAGGACAATAGTTCCGAAGCAGGGAGGAGAGTGGGTCGTGGAGCACCCACGGGGGGACACATCTCGAAGAACAGATGTTACTACATAGGTGAGTAACTCTTTTTTCTTCTTCGAGTAGTGTCCACATGGGTGGTCCACTGTCAGGTGAGTGTGAAGCAGTGACCAGAGTCAGAGTCAATCTCGTGCTTTGGCATCAAGGCCTCTGCACCGTGGAGAGCACTGTGTGTGCCACTGCCGAGTCTGTAGCCAGGACACGTTGAAGGGCGTAATGCCCGGTGAAGGTTGATGTCGAGGACCATGTAGCGGCCCGACATATGTCTCGAAGCGGCACACCGCTAAGAAAAGCTGTAGAGGTAGCCACACTCCTGGCAGAGTGGGTTTTTGGTCTAGTAGGCAAGGGTTTGTTCCGTAATGAACAACGGGAAATACAAGTCACAATGTAAGACAAAATGCGCTGGGAAGAGAGCTGTTCGCCTTTGGAGTGATCCGCCGTCAACAACAGGAGACGTTGTGACTTTCGAAAAGGTCGCATCCTGTCTAGATAAAAGGCAAGTGCTCGTCGAAGGTCCAGTGTGTGTAGGTGCGCCTCCTCTGCAGTAGTGTGTGGTTTTGGATAGAAGGTAGGTAAAGTGACAGGTTCATTAATATGAAAAGGCGAATTGACCTTTGGTAGAAAGGCAGGGTGACTGTGTAAAGTTACTGTTTGTTCCGTGAACAGTGTATACGGAGGGTCACCTGACAACGCCGCAAACTTGCTCACGCGACGGGCGGATGTAATAGCCAAGAGGAAGCAGAATTTCATGGTAAGAGTTCTCAAATTGCAAGTTGCCAGTGGCTCAAAGGGTGGTTGGGTAAGGGTAAGGGTATCGAGGACAAGGCCCAGATCCCAAGGCTCCGGGATTGATTACAGGGGGCAGAGATTCGTGATGCCTTTTAGGAACCTCTTGGTGAGCGGGTGGGCGAAGATGGAGTGTCCGCATATAGACAGGTAGAAGGCGGAAATTGCTGCCAAATGGACCCTAAGCGTAGATAACGGCCTGTTGAGTGCAAATGAAGGATGTAATCCAGAACTCGCTCAATAGGAACTGAGGAGGGGACAAGGCCTTGTGGCTGACACCAAGAGTGAAAACGACGCCACTTATAAAGGTAAGATCTCTGTGTGGTTTGTCGCCTGCTATGTACCAAGATATCTTTGACAGCCTGGGAGCATGCTAGCTCCGGGCCTTGGAGCCAGTCAGGAGCTATGCCGTCAGATGCAGTCGATCAACGTGGGGATGAAGGAGCGAGCCATGCTGTTGTGACTAAGTTGTGTGACTGTGATAACTGCTGTAGTTGAGACACTGACATCTGTATCAGCTGAGTTATCCATGTTTGACGGGCACAGAAGGGTGCTATTAATATTATGATAGCTCGGTCTGATAGCTCAGCTTTTCCAGCACCTTTGGAATGAGGGGGATTGGAGGGAAGGCGTACGAGAGGCTGCGCGCTCCCCAGTCCATGAGGAAGGCATCCCTCTGAGAACTGATTCCAATGCCTGCTCTCGAGCAGAAGAGGCGGCACTTCTTGCTGCGTCGTGTGGCGAACAGGCCTATACTGGGGTATCCCAAGGCCTCGAATAGGGTGCAGGTCACCTGGTCGAGCAATTCCCACTCATGCTGTAGATAAAAGGACCTGCTCAAAGCATCGGCAATGGTATTGCTTTTGCCCGGGAGATATGTCGCCGTGATGGTAATGTGGTGGCAGATAGCCCAATTCCACAGGCGAATGGACTCCGCACAAAGGGATCTGGATCTGGCCCCGCCATGACGATTGATGTAGTAGACCGTGCAAATATTGTCGGTGAGGATTTGTACTGTGGCTCCGCAGATCCATTGCACGAAATGCCTGCAGGCATTGAAAACAGCATGCAGCTTCAGGAAGTTTATATGGAGCAGGGACTCATGTTGCGACCATAGGCCTTGAACTTGGTGATGATGCCTCTGCGCACCCCACTCCACGAGGGATGCATCGTCGTAATCTGAACAGATGGTTTCTGGGCGTGGACCAGCACACCACTTAATGTATTGGCTGGGTTGAGCCACCATGTCAGGGAATCTCTCACGTGCCGCGGAAGGACCACGAGTTTGAGTGTGCTGTGAATGCCTGACTTGTAAACTGTGAGGACCCAAAGTTGGAGACATCTTAGATGGAGACGTGCACGGTGGCCATATGGCCATACTCAAACAGGTAAGTATGGTCGACATGGTGCGGTAAGAAGAACATTTGCTAGGTCTCGAATGGCATGAGATCTGTCAAGAGGTAGGTATGCGGCAGCGGCTTTCGAGTCCAGTCTTGCCCCAATGAACTCGAGCGACTGGGAAGGAATTAGAGAGGATTTGGGTATGTTTATGAGGAGGCCAAGCGCTTCGAATACATTCTTGGTGGTATTGACTGCTGCTCACGCCTGTTCCATATTAGGGGCCTTTAAGAGGCAGTCATCCAGGTGGGAAAAATAGTGATGCCTTTGCGGCGGAGATAAGCGGTTATGACGGCTGGAGGCTTGGAAAACACCCTCGGTGTCGCTGAAAGACCGAACGGTAACACTGTGTACTGGTAATGGCCATCTCCAAGAGTGAAACGAAGAAACCTTCGGTGGGCTGGATGCACCTCTATGTGAAAGTACATGTCTTGGAGGTCGAGAGACGCAAACCAATCCCCTTCATTCAGTGCAGGAGTGATAGAGGCTAAGGTGACCATCTTGAACTTTTGTTTCCACAGGTGCCTGTTTAGTCAGTGAAGATCTAGGATAGGCCTCCATCCCCCGGACTTCTGTGTGAGGAAGTAGCGAGAATAGAAGCCTTTTCCTCTGAACTTGCGTGGGACCCTCTCTACCATTCGTATGGTAAGTAGATGAGAAACCTCTTGTTGTAACAGAGGTTCATGAGAAGTGTCCCTGAAGAGGGACGGGAGGGGAGGGGAGGGGTGGGAGGGGGTCAAGTGGAGAAAGGAATGGAGAGATGATCTCTCTGACCCATTGATTGGTGGTTATGGTACACCATCTGGTGTAATAGCATCAGAGGCGATCACGGAAAAGCTTGGCGTGGTCGTGAAAAGCCTCTGGAAGGGGAATGTCGCGCAGTCTCTCGACCGACGCATCAAACTTGCTGCCTCGGTTGCTGCTGGTTCGACATCTTTGTGGTTTGTGGACGTCGATACTGCAGTCGTTGTCTGTGCCTAGTCTGGTCGTAAGGCTGGAATCTGGGCGTGGCATAGGAGAAGGGCCTCTGCCTGTTGTACGGAACTAACTTCTTGCTCTAGAAAGGCAGAGTGTACATTCTGAATGTCCTCAGAGTGGTGCGTGAGTCCTTCCCGGAATGAAACACTTGATCTGTGTTCTCGGCGAAGAGGGAACGCCGGTCGAAAGGTAGGTCTTTGACCTTAGGCTGAAGGTCCTTAGGCACAACAGCGAGGTGAAGCCATGACGCCCGACGCATAACAACCGAAGTTGCCGTTGTACATGAGGCCAAATCAGCAATGTCGAGGGATATTTGGAGGGCGGTGTGTGCAGATGTATAGCCCTTTTGTACCACAGCCTTGAGGATCTGTTTCTTAGGCTCAGGCAAGTATTCCAAGAGCGGTATCAGTTTGAAATAATTGTCAAATCGTGGTTGGCCAACTGGGCTGAATAGTTGGCCAACCTCAGGGTGGCTGTGGCCGAGGAATAAACCTTCCTGCCCAATAGATCTAGGCGCTTAGCCTCTTTGTCCTGTGCTGTGTTTTTCGTGAACGCAGTCTTATCCTTTTGTTGCGCCGCGTCCATAACTATAGAATGGGGTGGAGGATGCATGAATAGGAATTCTGCATTCTTGGGATCCACAAAGTACTTCTTATTGGTACTCTTGTTTGTAGGAGGTACCGATGCCGGGGTCTGCCATATTTCATTTGAAATTTCCAATATGGCCTCATCAAAAGGCAGGGCCAGCTTTGGCTTAGTGGATTGTTGCAGATTCCTCAAGAGAGGATGCTGCTTCTGAGGCACATCCGAGGTGCGCAAGTTCTGAGAGTGAGCGACTCTCTTGAACAAGTCCTGGAACTGCTTGTAGTTGTCAACCGGGGAGGAGTCTCCAGGAAAGACTGCATCATCCGGTGACGACGAAGACTGGTCTGTCGGTGAGCCCATATGTTGCTCCTCATGGATAGGGGAATGGTTGTTATCACCCTCCTGCTAGGTGGACGTTGAAGGGGCATCGTCTGTGGGTGTTGGTGGAGCCTGTCCTGGAGGGATAATCTCCTGCATAGAAAGGTGAGGCGAACATGAACGGGGATGCTCTGGTGAGACTGATGGCAAATGAGGAGCACCACGGGAGTACGTGTGCTGTCGATAGTGGCGAGTATAGCGACAACCATAGCGACGCGGAGAGCGGCAAGGAGAGTAGGGACTAACGCTCCTATGTCAGCAACAGCATGATCGTGATGGCGAGGCGTCCGAGCCCTAACGGATCGTATAATGAGAAGGAGATCAGGACTGGTATGAACGGTAATACCGTGAGGGTGATGCTCGTGGGGATCTCCAGTAGTAACAAGTTGACAACCTGTACTGAGTGTGACCATGTCTGTCTGCATGGCGCGGTGGGGACAGTGAGCGCTCAGGTGAGAACACCGCCCTGTTAGGAGATGGAGAACGGGTAGTGACATGTCGAGCCTTCATTTGCGCCTTGGTTGGCAAGGTGGACCTCTGTGGTGGTGGCACTGACAACACTGATCCAGCGTCTGCTGTGCTTCGACCGATGGACGGCGATTTAAGCAACGGGTACGGCGATGCTGGGAGTTGAGGCGGAGTCCTCAGTACCGAGGTGTTATCTGGTGTGGGCCCCCTCCGTGCACCACATGGGGTGGTCGGCGCCGTCAGCTCTACTGGTGCCACAGTCCTTCTCGGCGCCACATCTCTTCTCGGCACCGACTCGTGTCTTGGTGCCACATCTCTTCTTGGTGCTGACTCGTGCATCAATGCTATCTCATGCCTTGGTGCAGGCTCGTGTCTTGGTGCCGGCTTGTGCCTCAGCACTGGCTCAGTTGTCGGTGCCGTGGCGTCCCACACGGGCTGTTTCAGTGCCGGACTGCTTCTCGGTGCCGACTCGGCTACCGGTGCCGGTTGTGCTCTTGGCGCTGTTTTTGGCAGCTGATCTGGTGTCACTGTGACTGGTGCTGACTCCGGGCAGGTTGGGACATGCGATGCCGACCCTGAAATAGAAGATACAGTGGGGCTAGGCGCCGAGGTGCTGCAGGGCTTAGAGGAGTTAGCCGTAGCGTGTCTCGCTAGCAAGCCCGAGGTGCCCGGTGCGTCCCCTGCACTTGTGCTTCTAGGCTGAGGAGGGCCCTTCCCCTCATGGGACTTACGAGGCTTTAACTCCCTTTGTTTTTGCTCCAGAGGCAGCGGTCGGAGGGCTTTGTTGAAGAGGAGCATCTTCAACCTAATTTCTCTGTCTCACCTTGTGCGAGCAGTTAACTTTGAACAATGGCCGCATTTTTGGGGGGGTGTGGCCTTCCCCGAGGCACTGTATGCATCTGGTGTGTCCGTCTGATGCTGGCCCCACACAAGGAGCACTTTTTGAAGCCCGAGGAACTGGGCATTTTGAAAGAATCTGTTAAACTACGGCTAAAAGAGTTTGCGGAGTAAAGTTTAACCATGTACAAGAATGAAAGGTCTCTAAATTTTGTATAAATAAAACTAAATGAACTGCAAAAACACTAACTATAGGTAGGGGCTGAACTGGGACGAACAGATGAAAGAACAACAATTATTCTGCTTTCTCCTCAGGTGGAGACAGGAGCCCATCCCAACTCTGTCTGTGACCGTGGACAGTTAGGAGGAACTGGCGGGACGAACTGCACATTGCAGAAAGGGCGCGAATGACGCAAGGTGGCTTCTGCGCATGCGTGGTCCTCCAGGGGCTACTGCTATAGGAAAATCTCCGGACTGCAGCGCCGGGACAAGCCCGACACCTGACAGTGGAGCACCCATGGGGACACTACTCGAAGAACCTTCCCATATAATTTTGCTATTGTATTACACAGAAAACTTGACCATGAATGAAGAGGTGGCTGCCATAAAACTTTTTTTGCGATTTTTAATAAAAAATCCTTTGAAGTAATTACAATATAGTTTGAACTTGGATAGTCATGTTTACTTCTCCATTTGCCAGTATCCACTGGCAAAAACCATTCATCAGAACCCTCAGGATCCTTGAACACTGTGCAGAAGTTACATTTTTTATAAAAAACATTTTTGCTATAATAAAGAAAGTTTAAATTAAACAATATGCAAGTTCATTTTCATTGCTCTTCCCAAACTTAGGTGAATCATTTCCAATTCATACAATGCACAAAGAATCTAAAAGATGTTTCTAGATCTAACAATACATGTCCATTGGAACCACAGCACCCTATTCCGCCCAATATTAATGATGACAAATATGGTTATTTTAGAAGGAACTCAGCGATTTCTGTTTCTATGTCAGGGTTGATCCCCACTCTGGCACTCCCGAGTGCAGAGGATAAGGGCCTGCAAAAAGTTCAAAAGAAAA
>JANRFK010003679.1:17766208-17805481 GCA_030068395.1 Apalone spinifera
GCACGCGCGGTCCGGCCAAACACAGCTCTGGCAAGCTCCGATTTGCGGCGCCGGTACCAGCCCGACACCAGACGTGGAGCACCCACGGGGACTACCCAAAGAAGAAGTGATTTTTTTATCCCTAAAGCCAGGGGTGAACATTTAAAACCACCCCCAGGAATACCCCAAGTTCTTTTGCCCCAAAAGAGCTTGAAAAAAGACAAGAGAAAAACAAGCTGCCGTCTCTAGTAGCTGACCCCTCAGTCAGAGGCATGTAGATACCCATAGACAGACAGACTTTCCAGACACAAGAATCAAATCATCACCTAAAAAAAGTGATTTTTATTACAAAACAAAGGATAAACTTGATAAAGCATACTTAGTTGCTAGATGTATAGAGCAACTAAGGAAAACAAATTAAAACAGAGAAAAGTCTCTGGACACAATGCAAGATGGTAAATGCAGAGGGGAGGCATAGATTCACACAAGGAGTTCAAACCAAACCACAACATAAACAAAAGTACTCTGATTGCAACTAGATCCGCTTTTCCTTTTACTGACTTCCAATTTTTATTTTGTTCAGTCCACTTCCATGCCCCAAATTCCTTGGAGACATGGCAGTCCTGTCTGGGTTTACATCATTCTGTCTCTCTCAATTCCTGGTTATTCTCTCCCACACAAAGAAAGCAGGCAAGGAATCAATATCCAATTGAAATTTCAACACTATCTCGCTGGGTTCTCCTGGCCCCCTGGCCAACACGTTTGCTAGCTACCTATTTAACCCCTTAGTCACCGGGTGCTGGTCAGCACTCCTCTTGTTCATTACATTCCCTATTTCCTTTTCAGTATATTGCCAACATGAAAAGTTTAGCACTAAAAGAACCACCATCTCCCCTGTGTAAAAAGAAGAAGCTTCAAATAGGATTCGCAAGAATAACTGCAAGTAACTATTAAGGTATACAACACTTGTGTCACCTTTTGAGAAATCTAAATAATTGAATTTACATCTTTATTTTGATAAAATAAAAGCTGTTCTGTTATGTCCAATGGTACATGACAGAATAAGTTTAATAAGTCAATCACCAACACATATTTCAAACAGCAATATATTCTTTATTCAACTAATATTTTATTGCTTATTTAAGAACAAAAAGTTAAATGTGTATTTTTAATAGATGTATGTAATTATAATAGGCTAAACACATTCTTTTCCATAAGGACACCTTCACTGATGTAAATAAAAAAACCCTGGAAACTCCCTGTATCAAACCAAATATGCCTAATTTGAATTGTACATAAAAAACCCCACCACATTATCAGCAACACAATACAATTTTACTGAATGTCCTTAATTGACAATTAATTCTGAGAAATGATGATGTTAGAACAGAAAATGAAACCAATCTTATTTGTAACTGTTTATTATACATTTTAAATTAATTAGAAAACACCTTATAGTAAGTCTCAAATTATGGTACAGGTTAAACCTGGTCTGATACCCTTGGGATCTGAGTGGTCCTGAACAAGGGAATTGCTGGACCAATGGAGGTCATGTGTCTGGGCTCCCCTAGAGTTCCCCCCTGGCTGCTGTCATGGGAGAACCTGGAGGCTTGACCTCCCCTTCAGCTCACCTGCCTTGCTCTGCTGTCCCCAAGTCCACTCACAGGGCTCTGCTCCCTTCCACAAGTCCCAACAGGGCAGCAGCTGCTCCTGGGGTTCCCAGCCCCAGCTGGCCCCACGCAAGGCAGCAGCCACTCTTCTGGCTTACTGCCTGGACCTGTCAGACCATGGATGTTGCTGGACCAGAAAGTCCCAGACAAGAGAGGTTTAACCTGTAATCCTTTTATTATTTTGACATTAACTTGACTTAGACAAGGAAGCACATTGTGCTTTGGTTCTTCACTATGGAATGTCTCTAATTTAATTAACTATGTAAAAAGCTGAAAGTCTATGACAGAGAACTGTTTCTATATAGCCTACAAATGACAGATTGCACTGATATTTAAACCAAGCAATCCCTGTTTTGACAAAAGATAGAACATTACTGTTTATATCCACACCCTTGTGTTAAAGAACTGTCCTTTGCTGTTGGCTATGACTAATAGTAATCTGAGAAACTAGTTTTCCCTATATATTTGCAATTTAAGTATTTTGTTGGGATACTTATCTTATTTAGTTTACTGGACTCATACAGCCTAAGTTATTTAAGCATATAACTAACTTTTAGGAGTCCCATTTTGGGCAACGGGACCATTCACATGCTTAAAATTTGGTATATATTAAAGTACCTTACTGAATCAGAGACTCAGAGCTGAAATCAGAAGTGGTTCAGACTAGAATCAAAGGGCTGGAAGAGACCTCAGCAGGTCATCAAGTCCAACCCCCTCCTCAAAGTAAGACCAAACCCAACTAAATCATTCCAGTCAGGATTTTGTCAAGCATGGACTTAAAGCCTCTAAGGATGGAGATTCCACCACCTCCCTAGAAAATCCATTCAAGTACCTCACCATCGTCCTAGTGAAATAGTTTTTCCTAATATCCAAATGAGTCCCACCCCCACTGCAACTTGGGACCATTGTCATCTGTCACCTCGTTTTGTCATCTGTCACCACTAAGAACAGCCTCTCTCCATCCTCTTTGGAACCCCCCCCCTTTCAGGTAGTTGAAGGCTGCTACACAACTCAGTCTTCTCTTGTGTAGACTAAATAATTTTAGACCCTTTAGCCTCTCTTCCTAAGTCATGTGCTTCAGCTCCCTAATCATTTTTGTTGCCCTCCACTGGACTTTATCCAATGCATCCACATCTTTTCTGTAATGGGGAACTGTAACATACCAAATCAGTCTGGGCTGAGTGTGTCAGATCAGGGTAAAATGCTTAAAACCAGAGCTACGTATAACCCAAGATTGGGTTCCTTCCCTATAAGCTACCAAATCAGTCACACAGAGTACATCAGCTGCCACCCAAACCAGCAAGAATTCTCACAAGCAAAATCCCTTAGATACCCCATCAACCACTTTGCCACAAACAGCACAGAACCTTACACTAGTGAGAGGTTACAAAACACAATCTCATCAACTCTGAACAGATTCTCAGTGTCCCAAAGGACCAGTCCTAGTCCCAGGTCAATTTATACCTTAGCTCATACCCAAAAGAGCACACTGGGACAATCCTTTAGAATGTAAAATCTAAAGGTTTATTAATAAAAGAAAGAAAAGGTTGAGAGTGAGATTGTTAAAGAGAATACTTTACATACATCAATCACCCAGTTCTTGATGCAGGCTCTTAAACTGCCAGCTTAAAAGTCTCTGGTGTACATCCTATGTCAGGATGAGTCCACAAATCCTTCTGGGCCCTCTATCCTTACCAGTGGTGCTTTCAGAGCAGATGGCAGGAGTGAAGACCACATGGAGGCACCCTCATGATACTTATAAAATCTTTCCATGGAGAAGGAAATTCTGTGTTCTCCTGGTACCTCCCAAACTGGAGCTGGTCACATGATCAAATGACCTCTTCATGTTCTTCATTAAAGTAGCCATGATGTACTTGCTGGCCCGCATGTTCCCAGATGCATTCTCAGATGTTTATTGCCAACCTTGAGGACCTCTCTCTATGCAACCATTCCTCACAATAAGTGGCCAATTGCTGTCTCCCAGACAGGAAATATTTAAAATACAAGTACAGGGCTCACATTAATAACCTTACATATAAAAATCATACAAGTATATGAGTAGCAAACATATAATCAGCAAAGCATCAGCTTTCATTTGACACCACACATGGCCCACTTTGCGCAGAATTTGGGGCAAACACACTCTAGAGGGAACACAGTGATTTGCCTGCTCACATTAAAATCCAATTACGTGACAGGGCCCAGAATTGGATGCAATACTCCAGATGTGGCCTCACCAATTCTGAATAAATGGGAATAACAACTTCTCTATATCTGCTGGCAATGCTCCTCCTAACACACCCTAATATGCCATTAGCCTTCTTGGTTAAAAGGGCACACAACTGACTCATATCCAGCTTCTCATCCACTGTTATTCCCAGGTCTTTTTTTGCCAAACTGCTGCTTAGCCAGATAGTCACCAGCCTGTAACAATGCTTGGGATTCTTCCGGCTAAAGTGCAGTACTCTGCACTCTTCCTTGTTGAACTTCCTCAGATTTTTTTGACCCGATCCTTCAATTTCTCTAGGTCACTCTAGACCCTATTCCTACCCTCCAACGTACTTACCTCTCCCCCATCTTAGTGTCACATAAAAAAAGCAAAATGTTGGAATAAAAGTCAGAATTCATTCTGATAGATTTTTTTTTTTTTAATGTTAGGTCTTTTATCTCCTGTATATTTGAGTTTGTCTGTGCATGTGTCTGTCTGTTCAAGAACTCTTCCTAAATGGTAAGAGCTAGGGACACCAAATTGAGTATGCAGCTTCCTCTTATTAAAATGTAAACCAAGGTAAAGATTTGGTTGTGCCAGAAAAATGGGATGTGCCCGGAATGGGATGGCTTTTCATAAAATCATACAGAAAAGAGAGAGAATCACCAGGCAAGTGAAAGAGGCTGCTTGGGGCACACCCCCACCCATCAAGGACTGCCCTATCCCTGAGATTCCCACTCCCCAGATGCCCTTTAAGGAGACTAGGAGGGGCTGAAGTTTCCCTCCCCCCTTGATTCCTATGGGGACACTGATGGCTGTTCTCCTTTGTCAAGGAGCAAGGGGAGAGTGCAGAGTTTGCTGCATTCATCCCCCTGGCCGGGGGATGCAGAGGGCAGAGGAACCTGACTTGCCCCAGCTAGGGAATATGCATGCCTCTCCCGGCTGTGCCTACTGGAGCTGCAACAACCATGCAGAGTCACTTCTCACCTGGCCTCAAGATGCTGTGGTGAGAGCAGGTTCGGGTAGTCCACTCTTCTGGGGCAGCCTGCATACTGATTCTCTAATCCCCAGCCACACCCCCGAACAATAATTTAAATGGGGGGAAAAAAACCATAAAAATTATTTGAGCTAAGGACCTGAGCAATGCTGAGTAAATCATCTAGCACATCATAAAAGTACTAAAAATAGGGCTCTAAGCCATTTTCTCTTTTGCAACTTATGAAATTTAATTGTCAACTGTTATTTTAAATGTAAGGTCCAGTGTAAATTGTAATTTCTAACTTTTAGCCCAACTATAAAATTTTGCCTTCAAACAGCAGAGAATAGCCATGCTTGTTCTGTGAAATCAGCAATGAAGTAGATATGCTCAGCTATTACTAAGTAGAGATTGTTTAAAGGAGGGCAGACTCATTAAAAACTATTGGACTCACTGATATGAAAAATGAATGCAGTATATGAGTTTCAATTATAGATTTCTATAGTGTTATTTTCTACCAAATACTCAGGTATCTTATGGCTTTAAAAATCAACATGAAGAATACCTCTTGCTACTCAATTTACTAGTTTAACTAAAACTACATAGGTTTATCTAGAAAGTCAGACTCTGAGGATCTATGAAGCCAATGTCTGCGATGTTCCCTGCTTATCTTGGACTACAAATAGTAGGGTTAACCTCAGTTTTCATTTTAAAAAATTTCTCTAGCTATTTTCCTTATGAAGAAATTCTTGAAAATAAGCCAACCATTACAGTAGAAAGTTTACCTCATTTTTCATTAACACTACCTATTTCAAGGTCCATGAAAAACTCAGCTACCATTCTTCTTTAATTTGAGAGAAACCTAGACAAATTCACAGCTGTGAAGATAATGTTGCTCAGATTTGCTGCTGAAGGCTGTAAAGTTGCTGCCAGCTTCTTTCCACCAAGTCACTTATAGCCATACTGATTCTAGAACTTCAATCGATACAATGTCCAGCTACAGGGCAGGGCAGCTTGATAAAAGATAATCCATAACACCATTTTACTTTAGAATGGCTGAATTGCTTGCTCTATATGTATAATTTTGGTTTTGCAGCTTTAAGCCAACTCATCTTTTATCCAATCCAAAAACTTTTCTTAGTTTCCTCCATCAATAAAATGGGGATAGTTAGTCACCCTGAAGAAGTGTTATGGTTAACTATTTGCTACATGTTTTCCCATGTCCCTAAGTTCTGCCAATTCATTAATGTATACAAGGTACTACAAAATCTTTCAGTGACTAGGGGCTTATAGTTCCTAGTCCTCTTAATTTGAGCAATTCTATCTTGTAAAACACTAAACATTGGCATGTCAGCAGAGATGTTTACCTGAAGGTTTCCTAACATTCTCATATTTTTTTGATATCTTAAATTGGAAATTGCCCCAACATAACCACCTGAAAAACCTCAAGCCTATCCCAGTCCTGCACACGGTGGTGTAGAACATAGATAGAAAACAAAGGCCTGTTAAAAAACATTGAAGCTAGCTCTTTCCTCCCTTTTTTGAGGAGAGAAGAAGAGTTTTTTTGCCACAAGTTGCAGGAGACAGCAACTATTACACAATATAGCAATATTTAACTACTTTCACTGCAATCCTGAAATACAATTAAACTTTAGGCAATGAACACTTCAGTTAAAAAAATCCCAAAACAGAACAGAAAGAATAATGAACTTTTTCCCAGCTCTGAGTGGCATCACAAAGCAGCTTTGGGCCTCTTTTGAAGAGAAAACAAGTCCAGCATTTCTGTATTGGAACATGAGCCTTTCCTACTCCTCCTGTTGTAGAGAATATGGTGGCTCCAAAGGAAATGCCTGGTCTCCTCTATGGATCCTCATCAACCACTATTCGATTTTTCACTGCATAATGTGTATGGACCAATTTCTGCTTCCTACTGCCATTGCTTAGAATTTTTAAGATTCTCATCATGCACTGAAGAGGAATCAACATACCAATAAAAAAACCTCCAGAGAGAAACAAAGTTCTGCTAATTTTGAGCTTCCTAGGTAAAGTTTGAGTCCCATATTAACAACAGCAACACATTCCAGGCTAGAAATTCAAATGGACACAAATGTGCTTTTATCAATGACTTGTAAGTCAACAGTATACTCCTACTTTGCAATCTTCCCAACTGAATAATTTATCTAAAAGATTCCTTTTTCTTTGAAGAAATTTTTCAAAGATACACAAATTATGACTACATTGTCATTTCAAACCAAAAAAACTCCACCCAACTTTTTTTCTGCTCTGATCTATCATTCTGCTTTAAAATTGCCATACAACACTTGTGACTGCCTACATTGTGAAAAAAGGAGCACAAAACACCTTATAAAAACAGAGAATTAATAAGGTAGTTATAAGCATAAGCCCAAAAAAGTAAAATGGAAAAATGAAGAGCAGCAAGGGCTCTCAGATAAATGAAAACATGTTGTAGGTTCGCTATATGGATAACAAGCATAATTTTGTTGGTAGGACTGGATTAAAACAATAAACTGGCCTAGGTACATCTGGGTCCCTCTGGGTGTGTCTACACAGCAAAGTTACTTTGGAATTATTATGCCGCTATTCTGAAACAACTTCAAGAGCATCTACACAGCAATAATTTCAAAATAGCGGATGGCTTATTTTGAGTTCTGTAAACCTCGTTCTACAAGGAATAGTGCCTATTCTAAAATAGCTATTTCAGAATAGGACCTGTGTAGACAGGGAACAGGGGCCTCCTGCCCTTCCCAGGATGCCCTGCTGGCCCGCTCTGCCCACACACAGGAAAACTCTATCCCCTTTCCCCCTCCCCTGGAGCCCTTAAAGCTGCAGACTCTACAAGGTTTGCAGCTCGCAGCAAGCCTGACAGCCCTGAGCCATCTTGCAGCTGCCACTGACTGCATTTAGGCCATGAGGAGCAACACTGATGGTGTCACCCAGCCTTCCACTGCATTCAGACCGCTCCTAGGAGCCTGCCAGGGGCTGCAAGCGATGTGCGCCTTTCTGGTCTGGTGCGGAGATCCTGGACCTTATTGAGGTTTGGGTGGACGAGACCAACCTCCAGAATCTCTGCACCAGATTCAGGAATGTGGATGCGTATGGCCGTATGGCAGACAGTCTGGCCTCAAAAGGTTACATCCGCATCCAAGTGCAGGTGTGGATGAAGGTTAAGGAGCACTGCCACGGCCAAGGAGGGCAGCTCCCAAACCAGGGCAGAGCCACAAATTTTAAGGAGTTTGACCGCATGCTGGAAGGCAGGGCAGTCCCTTTCCCCCCATCCCAGTTAAAGACTCTGGGCTGAAGATGCCCATTATCGTCCTTACTGGGGGGAGAGATGACGGCGATTGGGGGGGAGTGGAGGATCAGGATCCGGACGAAGACAGCTTGAGAATGCAGCTGACCCAGGAGCCCTTGAAGCCTCCCTGTGGATGTGTCCCAGGAGTCGTCCGAGGCTGGGGAAAGTACATCATGTGACTGCTATCAATTCCCCTTCATACAGGGGGTGGAAGGAATGGCCGAGCAGAAGGGAAGTAGGTGCTCCACGCTTGGTCCTTGCTGGCCATGGATCACGAGGCAACTTGTGCACGTGGGAGCATATGCCATGCCGCTCCTGGGCATGTGGCCCCAGGAGGCTGCCTCAGAGGACTCTTGGGCTAGGGTGTATGGAGAGGCCTGCCATGCTCCTGAACCCAGGGTGGGACACCCTCCCTCCATAAGCCACCTCTAGAAGGAGGCAGGGGACACACACACACACACACACACACACACAGTCTCGGGGCAGCTCCCACTCCCAGGGACATGTGGCCCACTGGCCAGAGTGCACATGGCCTGGCTCCAAGCACATCAACTGTGACAGAGCCAAGAACTGTCGCTCTTGGCTTGAAGATGGGGGCTGGGCTTCAGGCACTTTGTCCCCTGGGATGACTGACCATCCCTCTTTGTTCTCCACAGCCAGACCAGCTGCCAGTGGAGGATGAACAACATGCTCCTGCACACAAGACTTCCACAGGTGCATCCGTCCCAAGGACGAGTACTAGAGGAAGTACCTGGCAGCACTGAGAGCCATGCACCACACCATCCAGGGCTGTTACCAGGAGGACCTGCAACTACGGCAGGAGTGTTGGCGGGAGCTGCTTGTGCAAGGCTGCTCCCTGTGCAATGATGCATACTCCCTTGTGCAGAGCATGCTACTTCCTCCTGCTCCAGCCTCTGCTCCATCTCCTGCTGTTGCTCCTTCTCCCACTTCCCTCTCCACAACCTCCAACCCCCCGTGGACGCCGAGGCCCTGGCACCCATGGTGGTGGGATCCACAGAGCCCGTCACCACTCCAAGCTCTGAGCCTCTCCTCCCACTTCCTCCTCCCAGGTTTTCAACACCCCCCTTCTTCCACCCTCTCTCCTCCCCTCTCCCAGGTTCTTTCCCCAGTCTCTCCCCAGTTTTTTTGACCCCATAGTTATGTAAATACAGAGTGTTTAGTTTGAAAAAAAAAAAGGCATCTATTCTTCAATCAAGAAAGGGGGGCAGTGAGAAATGAAGCAGAAGCCCCCAATGGGGCAGCCCACAGGTGAGTGTCACTGGTCCCCCAGGGAGAAGCTATTCCTCAGGGCCTTCCGGATGCGCATAGCTCCCTGATGGGCCTGCCAGATGGCAGCCATGCACGTAGGCCCTGCCTAAGCGGTCAGCCTCCGCCCCCACCATGGCAGGAAGGCCTCCCCCTTCCCTTTGTACACACTGTGCAGAGATGCAGCCACCACATGTGGGATGTTGTGCTCCCCGAGGTCCAGGCGGGTGAGGAGACTTAAAATGCACCTTTAAGTGTCTGAAGGTACCCTTGACCACCATGAGGGACCAGCTTAGCCTGGCATTAAATGCCTGTCGTGAGAGGTTGAGGTGGCCGGTGTATGGCTTCATAAGCCCCGGCTCAGGGGATACGCCACATCCCCCACCAGGGGGATGGGGTGGTGCAAGCCCCTTCCTCGGGAGGGTTTTTTCTGTCCCGCCCTCAAAAAGCCCTGCCAGGGGTGCATGTGATTGCGGAGCGTTATTCCTGGTGAGTGGGGGAGGGTACAGAGGGGAACTCCACTATCCCAAGTCCATGTGCCTGACCTTGATGTTGCAGTCAGGGAAGAAGTTCCAGTGTGCAGCTTCTGGAACATGCTCGAGTTCCTGAAGACATGTGTGTTGTGCGCCTTCCCTGACCATCTGACATATATGTCCATGAACTGGTCCCGGTGGTCAGTCACATAAAATCATGAAATCATTGGGCTGGAAGATACCGCAGGAGGTCACTGAATCCTACCCCCTGCCCAAAACAGCATGAACCCCAACTAAATTGTCCCAGCCAGGGCTTTGTCAAGCTGGGTCTTAAAAACCTCTAGGGATGGAGATTCCGCCACCATACTAGGTAACCCATCCCAATGCTTCACCACCCTCCTAGGGAAATAGTTTTTCCTAATATCCAAATTAGACCTTCCCTACTGTAACTTGAGACTATTACTCCTTGTTCTGCCATCTGTCATCACTGAGAACAGCCTCTCCCCATCCTCTGTGGAACCTCCCCTCAGGAAGTTGAAGGCTGCTATCAAATCCCCGCTCGCTCTTCCCTTCTGCAGACTAAATAAGCCCAAATCCCTCAGCGTCTCCTTGCAGGTCATGTGCTCCAGCCCCCTAATCATTCTGGTTGCCTCTGCTGGACTCTTTCAAAGTGTCCAAACCCTTTTTGTAGTGAGGAGCCCAGAACTGGATGCAATCCTCCAGATGTGGCCTCACCTGTGTAGAATAAATGGGAATAATCATTTCTCTAGATCTGCTGGCAATGCTCCTTCTAATGCAACCTATGCCATTAGCCTTCTTGGCTACAAGAACATACTGTTGACTCATATCAGCTTCTCATCCACTGTAATCCGCAGGTCCTTTTCTGCCAAACTTCTACCTAGCCAGTGAGTCTCCAGACTATAACAATGCTTGGGATTCTTTCATCCCAAATGCACTTGTCTTTGTTGAACCTCATCAGATTTCTTTTGGCCCAATCCTCTAATTTCTCTAGGTCACTCTGGACCCTATCCCTGCCCTACAACATATCTACCTCTCCCCTTAGCTTAGTGTCATCCGCAAACTTACTGAGGGTGGAATCCATCCCCTCATCCAGGTCATGAATAGGGATGTTGAACAAAACTGACCCTAGATCTGATTCCTGGGGCAATCTTCTTGAAACCGATTGCCTCAAGATGTGAAGTTCTTAGATAACTTAGCATAAGTTTTGACACAAAGAAAACAGCACACTAAATAAAGACTTTTTAAACAACTTCAGATCACTAGGACAAGGATTTTTAAGTCCAATATTACTTCTAAAATGAAAATGTGTGAAAAACCTACCTATACTCCTAAAAGAAGAGAAAAATTATGTCCTATTGTCACAGACACCTCCCCTGCATGTTGGGGTGCCTCTTAATGGCTTTGTCTTGGGATTAACTCTTTTAGCCTGACATCCTCTTTGTGGTTTCTTGTCCCACTATCCTTGTCTGCAGCGCTCGCATTTCAGGAGCTGCAGTGCTGCCTTCATGGTTCAGCTCATTGGCCAAGTCACTGAAGTCTTTCTCTTTCAGGATACTAGCCACATCATCTTCATCATTGTTCACAGCCTTGGCTTAGCCACTCCTTCAGTGGTGAGAACATGTGGCCTCAGACAGCCTCCAAATTCACTGCCCAGGTTGTTCCATTCATTCAGTGACTGGAAGGGGAAGTCAGGCCTGTTCTCTACCCTGGTTTCCAATCCAGAACCTTACCTCCAGAAGCAAAGGTCTGGGCAACCACAAATATTCTTACTGCTCTCTTCCACTACTTCCTACTTGCCGCTTTCAGGGTACATCTAGACTACAGGCTTTTGTTGACAGAAGTTTTGCATCAAGACTGCATCAAGCAGATAGACAAAGCCATTTGCTTTATCGACAAAAAAAGGCACCCAGAACTGCTTCTGCCAGGTCACAGAGGCAGCATGTACTTCCTGGTGCTGCTGCCTGCCCTTTGCAGAGACGCATGCTAAAAGGGACCCCCGACTAGCTGTTGCTCTGCTGCTGCAGCTGCCTTGCTTACCTCCTAGAGGTAAGCTAGGGAGACTGTACCAGGAGGGGGGGGGGGGCAATGGAGGGGGGGTGGTGGAGGGCTCCGGGCCTCACTCCACCGTACTGCTGGGAGCAATCACTGGGGGGGGGGGACTCCTGGGGTCTTGGGGGGAAGGGAGGAGGACTTGGGCAACCCCTCTAACTTCATATTGTGTGTGTATGTGTGTGTCTATTTCTGCAGGTGGTGAGGGGGAGTCAAAGGAGGCTTGAGCTGGATGGGCAGGAGGAGTCCCCAGGGGGAGAGGACCTGGCACAGCCAGGGCCTTCCGGACGGTGGCACACATTGCGCTCCACTGCGGTAGGAAATCATCGAGCAGGCAATTATGCCAGCGAGCCTCCTCCCTGGTTCTTTCGGACATGATCTCCTACATTTTGGCCATGGTCCCCTCAATTTTCTCCATCGCCTCCACATGCCTCCGCAAGAGGTCATTATAGGCCCTCCAATGCTTGCGGGTGCTGTGGGACCGTGTGGGTGGTGGCACTGGTGTTGCCCAGCTGTCAGCAGCAGCAGGTCCAGCTGCAGAGGAGAAGAGGCAGAACCAATCAGTGTTAAGAATTCACAAGTCCTTACAACAAGGGATGGGAATGTTGTTACTGTAAGGCCATGTCTAGCCCTGCCAGCTGCCTCGGCCTCACAGGGGCCCCGTTGTGGCTAGGGCAATGTCTGCCTCCACCCCCTACATCCTCCCCCCCTCCACCATGGCCGTCCAGGCCAGGTAAGTGTGCAGCCACAGTAGGACAGGGGCCTGCAGCACCTTGGGTCTGCCATGGCCCCCACCCACATATCCACCACCTGCCTGCCTGCTTGCGCATGCACAGAGAGATGCAAGCTGTCCAGGAGGACCAAGACATGCATATTGCTCTGCAGCCTCTCTGCTCCCATCTCCCCTGTTCTGTGTCTATGACCCTGACTGCACTCACCTGATGTTCCTTCGCCAGCATTGGAGGATGCCTGTGAGGCTTCCTGAGTGTCCTCCATCTGCTGCTCCTCCTCCTTCTCCACATCTTCCCTGGGGACCTCCTGCCAGCCCTGCTGCACCGGTGTGTGCAACCTTGTCTGCACGAGCACTGGTGCAGACATAGGTTCCTGGCCTCCCCGGATGCAGTCCAGTTCGTTATAATAGGCGCAGTGCACCGGGGCTGCACCTGATGCTGAGCTCTGCTCTCGGGCCTTCACGTAGCCCTGCTGAAGCTCTTTAACTTTGGCCCGGGACCTGTTGTCACGTCCTGGGGTGGTGCCCTTTAATCAGACAGCCCTTGAGCCATGCGGCCGTAGATGTTGGCGTTCCTGCGCCGGATGTGCAGGGCCTGGACTGCTTCCTCCTCCCCCCACAGTTCGAGCAGTGTCAGGACCTCTGGCCCTGACCAGGCTGGGGCTCTCTTTCTTGCCTGAGGGAACCTGGGCTGGCTCTCTTGAAGGTCCTTGGAGGCCTCGTGGCTCTGGAGCTGCACACATGGCCACATGCAAGTGAAGCTAGGAGAGCCGTGTGCTGACTATGTTGGTCTGTGGCCAGCTTCCTGTCAGAATGCCTGCCAGGGGTGTCTGTGCCTTTCAAACATGGCTACAGACAGGAACAAGAGGTTTTCCTTGAAGAAGGACTGTCCAGCAGGGGGTATCCTTGGAGGTCTTTTTCTGTCAACAAAAGAAACCCCTGCGTCCAGACTGCCCTTTTAGTCGACAGAACTCTATTGACAAAGGCATTATGCCTTGTAAAGTGAGGTTTACCGGTGTCGACAAAACTGCCGCGTTCTGTCTACTTACTGTCGACAGAACGTGATAGTAGTATAGACGCAGGTATAGTTTTGTTGACAAAAGCCCACTTTTGTCGACAAAACCATGTAGTCTAGACACACCCTCAGTCTTTACCCTTGTAGCTAAACCCTTGTCCTCTGGATGTACTAAACAAACTCTTTGGTTTAGGTGGCGGGAGTCCTGTGGCACCCGATGGACCTAAACCGAAGAGTATCAGAGGGGTAGCCATGTTAGTCTGAATCTGCAAAAGCAGTGAGGAGTCCTGTGGCACCTTATAGACTAACCGAAGTGTTGGAGCATAAGCTTTTGAGGGCAAAGACCCACTTCGTCAGATGCATGTGACGAAGTGGTTCTTTGCCCTCAAAAGCTTATGCTCCAACACTTCGGTTAGTCTATAAGGTGCCACAGGACTCCTCACTGCTTTTGCAGATTCAGACTAACATGGCTACCCCTCTGATACTCTTCGGTTTAGGTCCATCTCTCTCTCTCTCCCTCCCTCTCCCCCTCTTGTACAGATCTTTCCCCTGGTGCCCTCTTTCTACTACCAGCTCCCTGGCTTTATAGAATCTGTGGCTGTTCCTGAAAAGGGGACTGCACCAAATTTGGGCTTTCCTTTCATTCTAAATGTCCCCCTGATTACATCCTTATAGGTTAATTGGCCCATCTGGCCTACATTAACCCCTTTAAGGTGCGCGTGGAAAACGCACACTGTCACACATACGTATATATATTAGATCATAACTAGTAGCAGCATTTAATTTAATCTTGAATACAGTATTAATGTAATCCCTTAATTTCTTCTCTAACAACCAATTATGGTCTAGCCAAGTACCCGTTGAAGACTTACTTAAAAACAAATTGAGGTATTTTAATTACAAAATTTATACATATATATATATCCCTCTGCTAGGGATCCACAGCTGGATTCAAAACTTCTATTTTTTATCATCCTCATTCCAACAAGATGTTCTTTAAGGTCACTTTTCTGGGATACCGGTATTAGCTATCCCACACCATTTTACCTAGTGTGTGTCAGTTAGTGACCTCACTGATGCTGACTGAAAAAACATTCTGACTGACCAAAAGAGCAATGTTTTTCGGTTTCACTGGAAAACATGTGAAGAATTCAATATAGGTCACATGGACAAAAGGGTGGAATTGGTAAGGGGTCTTGGGACCATCACTGTAACAGGCCAAAGAGGCTATGTCTACACAGCAGCGTTATTTTGGAATAAGCTATTTCAGAAGAGATTTTCCAGAATAGCTTATTTCAAAATAGTGCGTCTACACATAAAATGTGTATCGAAATAGCACTTAGCTATTTCAAAATAGTGTGTCCACACTGAGTGGATGCTGAATCGCATTTAAGGCCACCCAGAACTAGTTCAGTCAGGGCATCAGGTCAGTAGTTGCATCGTGTGGTTGCAGCTTGAGACTATGTGAGGCTCGTAATTAAAGGGACCCCCCCATGACAGCCATTTCTCAGGTTTCCCTGCTTGCTTGCCTACCTCTCTGAAGGACAGTAAAACATTTTCTCTTCTTGCTCTGGTTGCCCTGATTCAGGACACCTCAGCACTCACTGCTGTGGAGACAGAGCTCCCTCTGGGCAGTCTTGCAGCACTTCCTGCAGGTTGCCTCCCATGCTCTGCAGGACCCCAACCCCCAGGCCTTCTGGGAGACCCTCTTCGGGTAAGTGGAGGAGCGGCTCCAGCAGCTGGAGCCTGCCTGCTGTGGCCTGGACACCATGCCCCACCACATCTGGCGTTGGGACACCAGTGCAGACTGGTGGGATCACATCATTCTGGAGCACCGGGGAGACCAACAATGGCTCCAAAATTTGGCACATCTGGCACTGGGCACATCCAGAGAGTGGTAACTTGATAGGTCAGGAGTGATGTGTAACTTGTTTGTACCTGTGTATAAAAATGTATGAAATGTATAAAAATGTATATAAAAATGTAACCCAAGGGAGTTGTCTCTGTCCAGCTAGAGGGAAGCGGTGCACCAGTCACTTACTAAGTTGAGTCCATTTCAATGAGCATACATATGTTAGCCTAACTGTAGACATCTGTTCTGGGTAAGCTAGGACTGTGCTTCATTTATAATAAACCAGACCTGATGCCTTCAATCCTTATCTGCTTTTGTGGTCTTTGGGAGGGCTCTCTCAGAGTCTGCTATGTTGACAACTTGTGCAAGCCAACACGACACACGGAACGGCCAAACACGTAGCGAGGTGGTTATCATCACTGACTGAGCAAGAGATCTATCAGGACACCGCTG
The DNA here is from genome assembly GCA_030068395.1 of Apalone spinifera. NCBI lineage: Eukaryota > Metazoa > Chordata > Testudines > Trionychidae > Apalone > Apalone spinifera. The sequence continues at coordinate 17,782,215 of JANRFK010003679.1, forward strand.
GTGACAACAAAACTTAGTGGGTCAAACTGCATTGCTGAATTGGTCTCTCTCCTATTTAGCCAACTTTCATCTAGTATGGCAACTCCTGTGGTCTCTCTAGTCCAGTATCCTGTTTCTGATGATAGGCAATACTAGACTAGTGTTAACAGAACCCTGGTGTGTTTATCTTTACTTTATCAATTTGTTCCCTTTTTAAATACTTCAGTCTGACAATACCTCAAATTTATTGCTTGAAAAGAGTAGTTTGGAGGTAGTGCTCTCCACTCCTGTGATGAAGACTGATGAAAAAGATAATTTAGTTTCTCTACAGTCTTCTATCTTCTTTATGTGCTGTTTGCTTGCTCTCTGGTACTCTAGTTGACCTTTTGATTATCCCAAAAGTCTTCTTACTTCTGTTTGTCATCTTTCTTAGTGGTTGAACTTCAGTTGGATTTCTGTTTGGCTTTTAAATTTTAACCAATTTGTCCACAGTGTTCCCTCCCCGCCCCTTCTCTTACTACATTTAAACTGAAGAGCTGCAGCGGAGTTAGCTTACACTGCCCCTGGGAGCTAACCCCTTTGCAGCTCTGCTTTTAAATGTTGTAAGAGCTACCTGGCTCTTACTACATTTAAAAAGGAAGAGGCACACCACAGAACCCAGTGGGAGCTGGGACTGCTTCAACCCCCAACTCCAGACCGCTGCACCTCTGCCTCCCCTGTCCCCGACCTTAGAGACAGTGCTAGGGGGGTCCAGCTTTTAAGCTGACTCCACCCAGCACTTGCTCCTGCTCCCTCTCACTCCCCTTTGCTTCTGATATAGAGGTAGTGGGATGGGAGGGGGAGAGAGGGAAATGTGAATAGTTGACTCAACTACCCGATAAAGCCTAGGCTTATCGGGTAGTTGACTATTTGAATATGCTTTTAGATCCTTACAGTACATCAGGGTTAGCGAGTTAGTTCAGGGTGAGGAGGGAAGCAATAGAAAGAAGAGTTTTGTTGCTACTATGATAAATAAAACTTCTGTTTTCTATTGGGTATGAAACTAGGTTAGAGAGGACAAAAACTACAACTTAAAATCTAATTGGAATATTGTGAATGCTTGATACAATAGTTCAAATAGATTTTTGTAAATAATCAAGTGTCTTTAAATAGTTTTACTAACATCAGCTGCTGCAACTGAGGTATGCATGCACAATTTATTTCTGGAACCAATACTACTTCAGGGTATAAAGAGTTTGACTTGCACTATGTTTCAATCTTCACTTTAACAAGAGTTTATCATTTAGACTTTTGTCCCCAATTTAAAAATTACTTTGGTGCTAACATATTACATGTATACCATTTGGATACCATATGTTCCGCAGTAACTCAGCAGAAGGTCATATTGTTACGGATCAGATAAAAAGCCTTAATTCTCATGTTTCCAACCTATTCTTTGACAGGCTCCAAGCTTACCATCTGCTCTTATGACTCAACCTATCCTTTTTACTGCCATGGGTAAATCAAACTCACATAAATGTAGCTATATGTAAATGTACATTTGTATCTATGAACAAAGAATGTAGACCATACTTGCAGGATGGGCAACTATCTTGGGAAGCAGTATCAAATGAAAAAAGATTTTGAGGTCATACTTAAGGTGGATATCTGCAGACATGAAGGGCACTATATCCATACATGTGGATGCGGATATCCATGGCTCATTTTTACAGATACGGATGAGGGTAGAAGATATAAATTTTGTATCTAGAACTCTTCAAATTTGCAGATATCCGCAGATGCAGATACCAATTTTCTATCTGCACAAAGTTCTAGTCATGATCACTAATTAACTGAATATGAGTGTGATGCTGTAGCCAAAAAAGGAATCTCAAGTAGAAGTAGACATTGTTTTACCTCTATATTTAGACTTACTATTTTCTCCCTTAAAATACAGTGTTCAATTCCATTATCTATAAGTCAAGAATAATGTTGATAAATTAAAGGCAGCTGAACAAAAAGCCACAAGAATGATTACAAGATTAGACTGTCCTAGTCCCTAGCCTCCCACCCCACAGGTGCCCTTTAGGGAGAGTGGGGGGCTCAAGCTCCCCCTGCCCCAATTTGTATGGGAACACTGCTGGCTGTTCCCCTTTGAATGAGGGAAAAGCACACCATTTGCTGCATTCCTCACTCTGGCTGAGAGCGCAGGGGGCAGATGAATGTGGACCTGACCCAGCCATCGAACATACGCTTTCCCCCAGCTGTGCCTTGTGGACCTGCAGCAGCCACTCATCTAGCCACTTGGGGCTAGATGAGAGGCGCTTCTCATCTAGCCCCACGTTTCTGTGGTAAGAGAGGGTTGGGGTAATCCTCTCTGCCTGGGGCAGCCTGCATATTGAACCCCTTATCCCCAGCCCAACTGCAGTGCAATGATTTAAATGAAGAAAAATAAAAATTAATTGAGTTAAGGACCTGAGCAAAGTAAATCTTCTAGTTAGTTTATAAATCTCAAAACTGGGAACAAATATTTAATAATGAGCTCTTTGACTTAACAGATAAAGATGTAACAACACAATCCAATAGGAAGTTGAGCTAGACTAATCAGACTGGAAGATGTAAATTTTTAATGGTGAAAATAATTAACAATTGAAACAATTAACCAACCAGAATAGGACTTGCTATTCAAGTCAGGACTCCATCACTGACTATTTTTAAATCAAGCATTGGATGTTCTTAAAAATAATTCCTAGAGAATATAAATTTTATGGCCTGTTAAATAGCATGTCAGATTAGATGATGACAACAGTCTCTTTTGGTGTTGGAATCTCTGGGTCTGTCCTTGATTTCACCACAGCCTGCAAACTACAAAAATCTTACAAAAGGCAGCTATATTGGGAGGTGGGTTAATGCCTTCTTGTTTCCCAATTAGTCTCACCTGAACACAACCTGGCAATCAGGGCAGAAAATGTAGGCCTAATTAGGAGTCAGCCTGCAACAGGAGTTAATTAAGCACCTGTTGCTAGTTAAAGCCTCCAGGTCCCTATAAAAGTTTTCCTCCCAAGCAGCAGGGGGGAGAGTTTTGAGAGGCACAGAGGACAGTTGGAGAACAGAGAAAAGAAGTGCCGAACCCCAAGATAAAAGGCAGAAGATAATAGAGGGAAGCGGTGGATGAAGTGGCCCAGGGGAGAGGTATTAAGGTGGGGCAAGAAGCCCTGCCAGCCACCCCTCCTGTAGGGCTCCTGGCCTGGAGTCCAGTGGAGTGGGCAGATCAGGACTTCCACCCCCCTTCTCTTGGAGGATTACCCTGCCAGGGAGATGGGAACAGACTAAAGGCTAGGAAAAGGGGGGCTGTCTTCCCTCCCCCCCCATACTCAGGACTTGCCTGTGATGAGAATTACTCGGTAAGCAGCAAGCCTTGCCTCTGGGGAAGTCCCAAGGCAACAAAAGGGTCACTGTGAGTCTCTGAGGCACACAAGAAACCGTCAAGAAGTGTAGAACCCATGGGGAGCTAACAAGGGACTTTGTGTCACACCCTATTTCTTCCCTCTCCTTCATCTCACTGCTTCTGACCTATTTTCCACTGCCTTCTATCATGCTTTGTTTCAACATGAATACTACTTGCCTTTCTAATTACAGTCCTTTTTCCTTTCTCCTTTTTAGTTCTAAAATCTTAGAACATGCTATTCCTTCTTATGCCTTACCTTCTCTTCCAATTCTCTTCCTGATCTACACTCAAATTGGATTCCATCCTCCACTAACATTAAGCATAGTGAAATCAGTCAAAGACTCCAAAGGTATGTCTTATTTTGAAATAAGGCAAGCATCCACACCACCACACCTGTTATTTCGAAATAACAGGCTTGTTATTTTGAAATAATAATTCCTGCTTGTGAAGAGGAATAGCTTATTTCAAAATAGTTATTTTGTGAGTTATTTTTAAATAAGTTATTTTGAAATAACTCCCTGGTGTAGACATAGCCCAAGATACGTCTAAGGTACACTTCTCTGCCCTCATCTTCTTTATCTCCCTACTGCCTTAGATACTGGTCACTCTTTTTTCCTGACTTCCATGACCCTCTGCTTCATTGGTCCTCCCATCCTGTGGAATACTGTTCCATCAGATGCAATATTTGTGCCACATTCATTTATCTTCTCTACATTTGTTGGTGTCTATTAAGCTTCTAGATTCCCTCTTCTTTACTCATGCCTAACCTTCTCCTTTTTCAACTACCACCTCTGGGTCAATGAACCTTCAAGTGTCTTTCTGCCTAATCTCATCTCTATATGCGTCTCAGCCATTGTCTTGGATATTCAGCTGCTTCGGACACATGACCTGACCTCTTCAAACAAGAACATTCATTTTTCTATCTATTCTCCCTTTTTTGCTTCCCATGTCTTTGTTCATTATTGACTGTCAACCTTCCTATCTCCTAGATTTGCCATGTTGGTATAACTGATAATACCTCTCCTGCTAAAAGCTCCTATCTGACCTGATTGCCTCACTTATAAATTCTTAAATCTGTGCAAAATTATAAGTGATATTGCCAAAATCATCATGGTTAATCAAAATGATTTAAGTACAAATCAACATTTAAATATATGTATACATAACAGGTGTACACTCACAAACTTCTGCTTCTTTTATTATGGTTATCATCTGACAGGAGATATAAATTACTAATTTTTTGTATGGGCCTGCAACCAAGAAGTAATCTAATAGTTATTCTGCATTTCAAACTTACTGAAGCTAAGAGTGGCTCCTTGTAGGAGGGACTTTGTAATGTGGTATTGGATAACTGCTACTGAATTCCACATAAAACTGTACTCTTTAAATTACATTTTATTAAAAGGGCAATCTCCTGATGACATCCAAACTTTCCATTAGCCTTTAATAAAGAAATGCATTAAGCTAATTGAAGCTCTCTCCTAAAATAGTGAACTTAAACATTTTTAGAAGTGAAGGTCCTGAGTTATTTAGAGTTTAACAAAGTAAAAATCTTCAGAGGAAATTTGTTCCCCACTAAAGCTCATCTAAATTTCTTTTGCCTGTCTAGTTTTTAAAAGAGTATCTTTGAAAATGAATATTAATGCATTTACAAAATCATAGTTTATTAACTCTGTCATTTATTTAGCTAGCTTTGTACATACATGAAAGAAGCCTCTTGAGAGTTTTAAGCAGCTCATCTTTTTTGTATACTAAAGTGCTGACCAAATTTTAGCACTGCCTGTGAATTGATTAACTAGTGGTTGATAATCGTATTCCAGAAACATGAGGATAAGGTGAAAAGCAATCAGGAAAGTGACTTCTTACAAATGTTACCATGGCCAAAAAGGTGAATTGCTTAATGTGCATTTGTCAAAGGAATTGAAAGGAAAGATTTTACTTTTTACTGCCATCTTGGACTTCACCGTTAAGTAGAAATTCATCTGACTTACACTGAACCCCGTGCTTTGTTTGAATTCACAAAAAAAACCAGAAAACTACTTGATTTTCAATTTTCCTTCAATAAAAGAGAGGATAGTTGGGTCTATTTTTAGACAGGGCTTCTAATCAGTACACTTTTACAGTACAAGAAAGGCATAAGTCTCTAAGTATAACTTAATGAGAACAAATTCTTAAATAATGCTATCATTCATTAGACAATAAAAGAGAAAGATTAGCATATTAAACACACACACACCTCTTTCACTTTTGCCGGACTGATAACACACTAACCTGGTGCAGTAATCTTTTCAGTTTTAGTAACTGAGTTTTTACAGCTGTGCAATCTTGAACCATATGCCGAAGGGTCATTTCATCAAGCATCACTGTGTTTTCTGGCAAGCCCACTAATTGCCTAGGTGTCTGGCACATATTTGGTAATCCATAGTCTTCAAAGTGATCAACAGGAGGTTCTAAGTGGCAGGAGTCCCTGAAATAAATATCTTAGATTAAATGAAAAGTAGTCAATCTAGAGCTAAAATCTGAGCTGTTTTTTAAGTAGGGAGCATTTGTGTGTGTGTGTGTGTGTGTGTGTGTGTGTGTGTGTGTGTGTGTGTGTGTGTGTGTGTGTGTGTGTGTGTGTGTGTGTGTGTGTGTGTGTGTGTGTGTGTGTGTGTGTGTGTGTGTGTGTGTGTGTGATCATTAATGCTGTCAGCAATTTTTAAAATTCCAGAAAAAACATAGGCTACAGCTATTTAGATTGCCAACTGGAGAAAAACGTTCATTAGCCAATGTTATCTTTACATAAAATTCTATGCATTATTACACATCTTCAAGAAGTGTCTCAGAAACGAATTCAGTTCCCAGTAATCCACAATCAGTTCACACCTGTACTATCGGACTAGCAACATATATATAAAAGATGGCTTGAAAAACAATGCCACACTATTTACTTCTCAAAATAGAAACACAATTTCCCATTTCACATGACAGCTACTGGAACAATGAAACCAGCAAAGCATTTAGCTGTGAAATTATATGGTATAATTGATTGCACATTTATAATATTGCTTAACATACACAGAAACTAGTGCCAACTACTGGTAAAATATTTGCATCTAAATTACAATCGCCATTAAAGATTTGAGTTTAAAGGAGGAAATATTAGAGCCATACCAATAAAAGTGTCATCATCTTCACAATCTAATCGACACACCACTTCTCAGAAAAATACTATCCTACTTCGTCATGTGTTAACTTCTAACTCCTCCCTGAGAAGAGGTACAACAGGGCCCTTACCTGCTCAGATCATTTTTGCTATGTGGAAAGTAGTCTAAATGACCCAAATGATAGCGGTCTTGTGCACTCCAACATTGTGGTGTTCTCTTCCAGAATCCATCCTGTTGTTGCTGCAGATTTCTGTCTTGTCTACCATAATGATTCATGTTTTCGTACTCCACTAAACAGATGTTTAAAAAAGTTATGAAAGTAACATATTCTAAAGGAATTCACTACATACAAATTACAAGTAAACATTCATTAAATATTATTAATAGGTACACAAGTACAATCTGAAACATCAAATCCTTCTTCAAACTGATCATAAAAGCAAGCTAAGATGAACACACGAGACTATCTAGAATGATCTCACTTTTAATCCTTACAATTCTTACTGCAACAACTTCAGAAGTTATATTGTTTAATAAAAATAAAATTTGATCTGAACTTGCAGCAGAATCTACAAAATGTAAGTCTTAAGATTTAAAATATTTCTAGAAGACCAATTTAAAAAAACCTAATCTTTTTACTAGCAGTATCATTAGCTTTTAAGATTTAGAAACAATCTAAAACATTGTCATCTTGTGTTTTGAGTAAAAAGACCAATATTAAGCTGAAATGACCTTTTTTCTTTTTTAAAAATATCCCAAACTGGCTGTTGCCTTTTTTTAGCTTCAGAAAGAATCCCTATGATTTAAAAAATATTTAAAAAACACGAAACATCTTCATATTTAAACTGCTTTTGTCCACAGTTTGAGAAGACTGTATTTTGCAACAGCTTGTAAACCACTAAAAACAAAAGCCAAAACTCAACTACAATCGCACAAGTCAGATGCAGAAAATAAGTTTAAGTTATGAGCTACTGATCTGCTGCTAGACTTCCCTGTCACTTACCCAAAGAGTTTTTCCTCACATTGTCTGCCTGTGTCTAGAAGAGAAACTTCACACAAAAGAACATTGTGTTACTCTCCTGCCTACTCAGAAATAGTTGAACGTAATACATTGATAAACAGGCCTTCCTTCCTGCTTCCTTCCCAGCCTGCATTTTGTTGGGAAGCAACCGAGTTTTACCCTGTCATTTAAAACTACCATCCTCACTCACTCTATATTTGTAAGATAACTGTTTCTATATATAGCATCTAAGCACCATCCCAGACCCCAGAATAGAACAAGCAAAGTTTCAGTGTGCCTATGAAGTATTACGAGGGCACTGGTATTAGGTAAATCATACATAATCATAAACTGACTGTAGGATGCAAAGTGCATTTAAGGCTCAAAGTAATCCTAAATTAAGATACTATTGTGATAATTATCATATCTATGCTTAATTTTATCAGTTAGAATTTTTTTTTAAAATGAAGTTACATAAAACAAAATATAGTACAAATTACTTTAAAAAGCTGCCTGCTATAGCTTGTTATATAGGAATACACTACAAAGTATAAACAAAGATATTTATAAGCAGTCTCATTGTTATTCAGCTTTACAAACAAAATTGAAACTCCATCTAGAGTTGCCAACTTCCTAATTGTGCAAAACCAAACACCCATGCACTGTTCCTATATTTGTCCCCACCCTTCCCCTTCTGAGGGCCTACCCCACCCCCATTCATTCCATCCATCCTCCCTCTCTGTCACATGCGCTCCCTTACCCTCACTGCACTGAGATGCGGGGTTGGGATGCAGGAGGGAGTAAGGCCTCAGGCTCCAGGGTAGGATTATTGACTCTGGGAGGGAGTTTGGGGTGGAGCAGGGGGCTCAGGACTAGGACAGGGAGTTGGGGACCAAAAAGGGGTGTAGTTTCAGGAAGGAGTTTGGATGCAAGAGGCAGTTACAACCTGGGGCACAGAGTTGAGGTGCAGCTGGGGCTTTGGGGTGCAGGCTTCAGTCAGATAGTTACCCGAGGTAAGGACTCTCAGAAGCAGCTAGCATGTCTAGTTCCTAGGCACAGGGGTGACCACAGGAGCTCTGCACACTGCCTGCCCCCCACGGGCACAGCCCCCCACAGCTCCCACTGTTCACAGTTCCTGGCAATGGGAAATGCAGAGCCAGTACTTGAGGCAGGAGCAGCACATTCAGCTTTGGTGACAGACCCTATGCTTAGAAGCTGGATATGCTGGCTGATTCTGGGAGCCACACAGAGCTGGGTAGGGAACTTGCCTTAGCCCCACTGTGCTTCCGACCAGACTATCAGTGGCCCAGTCAGCAGTACTGACCAAAGATAGGAGGGTCTCTTTTACTGGGGAGTCTGGTCAAAAACCAGATGTCTGGCAAACCTAACTGCACAAAATAGTTTGAGCTTGGGGGAGAAAAGAGGGAAGAAAGAATATGAACCTTATCAAAACAGGAATTTTATTTGTTCAGCTGTTCACATCTGCACAAGCAGTTTCCAATTTTTCTTCTTCAACACCATTCTGCTTTTGGAATGTATTCGATATTAAATTATTTTTGTATTTGTTTTAAGAGCTTTATAAACAAAATATTTTTAGTACCAAGTGACATATATTAAGAAATTCCCAGCTGTTTTCCAATGAAGTTCCCAGCCACCATTAGCAGAAGACCTCTTCTATAGGGGAACAGTTTTTTGTTTTTGTTGGTTTTTTTTTTTTTTTTGTCTTGAGTGATTTTAATACAGATGCCACAATAAAAAATGGTTATAACTTTTTGTAACTATTGTTCTTAGAGATTGTAGGATAAAAATTTCTGAGGTAGGCTAGGATATTCTGTTAAGAACCCCTATTCTAAATTTGGAGTCTGGGACTGGCACACAAACACAGTACGATGGTTACCCCCCCACACCTAGCCCAGGATGGGAGACCGGAAAAGACACATTCAATGGTGCTGGGAACAAATGTGCCATTGTCAAGTACTCCTAATGTCTCTGCTTTAATCTCCGGATGGACCACATCCATGCAGAGATACCTTCTTGACGCTGACAGACATATCACCACTTAACACATAGTTGATAACTGATGTCTGCTTTTGTTTAAATACTTGTTTTACTGGAAACACTGTATAACTTTATATTATTGCTCTTATTTTGCCTCACAATTAGCACCTATCCGGGTCCAGGATCTTACCTCCTCCCCCCATCACTTTGATCTGCCCATTAAGCATCCTATATAATTAATTGTAACCTATGGTCTGGCAGTGTTCACTGAGCCCTAACAAGCAACATGACACTCTGCCAGCGCTGTGTGTAATAAACTCTCCTGCTTGCTTCACATGTGGTATCCAGGTTCTGTTCCTTCAGAGATACATTGTATAAATACAAATACACGGTAGGGTGTGCATTCCCTTTGTTCACTGGTGCCAGCTGGTTTTCTTTAGTGATACCTGTAGGGATGGCCCCTCCAATCTCTAGGCTTCTCGTGCTGCAGAATGAAGGTATAAAGGGCACAGTCATCTCTTAATTCCTTCACACTAGAATCCACTAGTAAATTCCAATGCACTGGAGAAGGAGGGTGAGCCACATATTAGATATATGCTCCCTATCTTAAAGGACAAAAGTTATAGAAAGATATGGAAGGGTTTTTTTTCCAAGTGCTTGTGTATGTCCATTGTAGGTGACTCCCAAGCTTTTACTGTAATCTGTGGGACTCTGAGTTTCATCAGAAGAGGGGCTACAGATGACCCTTCTATATTTGAATCCTCTTTTGATTGTGCAGAGTGTACATGATGTCTGAAGAAAATGTGGACTGAGGACCACATTGTTGCTCTAAAGATGTCCATAACTGGGACATGCATCCCAAATGCTGCTGAGGTTGATTCAGCTCTGGCTGAATGCTCTATGACTAGGGTCAGAAAACACTGCCCCTTTGGCAGTGTAACAGAGCTTGATACAGCCTGGGATCCATTTTGAGAGGCTGGATGATCCCTTAAATGTTTTGCATATGAGGCACGCAGGTTGGATGATATTCAAAAGGGTTTTGTCCTAGCCTCCATATGAATGTTGTTCTGGAAGAGCACTAGTAGACAGGTGAAACTCAGAAGTAATTTTCTCAAGGAAGTTGGTGTGTGGTCTCAGCTGCACCTCATCCTGTAGGTGACAATGAAAGCCTCTATGTGGAAGGAAGGGCTTCAGAACTTGTCAGTGAATAGGAGAGAGTACAGCATGCCCAAACTATGCATCAGCTGTGGCACATTTTTTTATGGCATCATATTTAGTGAAGGTATGTGCTGAAGCCTTGTAGCTGCCCTGCAGATGTCTAAGTGTGGAACATTGTGCAGAAATGCCATAGAGGTGGCTACTGCTTCGGTAGAATGCAGGCATATGATGGGAGGAGCCTCAATGTTGTTCTAACTGTAGCAGAGATGGCTACAAAATGAAATCAATTTAGAAAGTTTTTGATTGGAGGTGGTCTTTCCTTTGGAGGGCTCAGTGATGGACAGGAACAGGAGAAGTGATTTTCTAAATAGCTTTGTCCTTTTGAGGTAAAAGGTGAACATCTAGTGAATGAAGAAAATCAGTGTCAGCATCAGCATGAGGTTTTGGGTAGAAAATTGGTAGGCAGATAGGTTGATGAAGGTGAAAGGATGATAAGATTTTAGGGAGAAATCTTGGAGGTGGTCCGAAAAGGACTTTCTCCTTTAAGAAGATTATATATTTGGAGGGGGCAGGGAAAATCAGCCATTAGTGCTATTTCACTGACCCCTTAGCTGTAGTAATTGCAATGAGGAAGGCAAACCTCATCAGAGGTGCAGTAAGGAACAGGTTGCTAGGGGTTCAAAGGGCCTTCCTATGAGGGCTCAGAGGATTGTATTAAGATCCCATAATGGTACAGGTTTTTTATTGGGGGGGGGAAGGAGGGGATGTAATTGAGCCCTTTTAAGAAGCATTTAATGATAGAATGTGCAAAGAGAGTTTAACCATCCACTTTGTTGTGTTTAATGGAGATTGCGTTTAGGAGCACCATGAGGAAGCTATTGGCAAGGCCATGCTTTTTTAGTTTAGTTTGGTGATAGGCAGGGCTCAACAAACTGCGGCGAGAGCTACTCGTCAGCCCCACACCATGCATGCACCAGTCCAGCACTGCGCATGTGAGCAGCGCCGGTGAATGAGGCGCACGGAGCGACCAGCTGAAATCTACTCGCCACGGGGAGTAGAAACAGCGATTTGTCGAGACCTGGTGATAGGCAATCTCTGGCTGACATTTGGGGGCTGTCAATGGTTGTTATGAGTATAGTCAAGGCAACGGTGTGATAGTTTGGCTTGGGCTTGCAGGCAGTCTTAGATGGGCCCCAATGAAGTCTAGTTGTAGGGATAAGGGATGACCATTTATCATTTATCTGGAAACCAAGTGTGGTGAAGGCCTTCACAGTGAAGTTAGTGTCTCATAATGCCTTTTGAAGGGATGTGGCAGTTATGAGGCAACAGTCTAGGCGGGGGAATATCATAACCACTGATTTGTGAAGGTGAGCCACAACTATGGCCAGAACTTTTGAAAACACTATTAGGGTCTTGGGTTAAACCAAAAGGTAGTACTCGGTATTGATAATGGTGGTTTCTCAGGGTGAAACACAAGAATCTCCTGTGTTCAGGGTGCATTGTGATGTGTAAGTTTGCATCCTCTAGGTTGACGGATGACAGTCAAATTTCTATGGTGCTAGAATGATAGTTGCCAATACTATCATTCTGAAGTGTTGTTTCTTTATAAACTTGTTCAGTTGGAGCAAGTCCAGGATAGGCCTCTATCCCCCACTCTTTTTTAGAGTAAGAAAATAGCAGGAATAAAAGCCCATACCCGTGTGCTGAGAAGGATCCTTCTCCACTGCTCATAGTTGAAGTAGTGATCTATTTCCTGTTATAGCAGGGACTTTTGGGAATGGTCCTGGGATGGTTGGGTGGGTAAGTGGGGTAGAGATGAAGGAGAGAGAGTAGTCTTAGAGGATAATTTCTAGCACTCACTTGTTTGGTATGATGTTTCTCCATAAAGGAAGAAGACAGTCTGTAAAAATGTTGTGGGTTTGTTGGTATTCTGCTAAAAGTAGGTGTGTCAAACCCTTGACTGACAGCTCAAACTAGTTGGTGTAATGTGGAAGGTTGGGCTGCTATAGTCTGGTGCTGCATCTGATGTTAATACCGTTGTTTCTGTCTGCGGCATTGGTTGCATGCACACTGCTATTGGGAATAAGATGCCTACCGGAAATGTTGGATAGAAGTGGCCTTGTGGCCCTTCATGTCTACAGTTTTTAGAGTTGCATTGAAATCCCTGAGGTTGTGGAGAAAGGCATCAGTACTGTTCACAAAAAGTTTCTGCCCCTCAAATGGGAGCTCCAATTTTATTTTGTACTTTGTTAGGAAAACCCAAGATGTGGAGCTAAGAAATTGGTTCTTCTGGCCACTGGTGGCTAGGCCGCAGCAGCTTTTGGGCTTGCTTTCTGCCCCTTCTCTTAAAAAAAAAAAAAGGAAATCGTAGGAGCAGTGAGTAAAGTTAAAAAGGCTGAAAATGTTAAACTAAGGAGAGAAAGGACTGACTGATGCAGTTAAAATTCTGAAGTAGCTCTCTGAGGAGAGCAGCTTGAAGTTCTGTCTGCAGCCAAGGGTGGCAACAAAAGAAACTGAGGAGGGGTTGGGATGCTCGCACGAAATAGGAGTGAATGGCACACGGCTCCTGGTGCCAATGCGCAGCCCAACCTACTACTGCTGTGCAAAACTCTGATCTGCGGTCCTGGGGTGACCCGATACCTACAGTGGAGCACCCACGGGGACATCACTTGAAGAAGAACTTGTCTATCCCAGAAGTGTCCAGCATCTGTCAATCCGAAGTGGACCATGATATTGGTACTGAGATAGGTTTTGTCCTTGGAGACTGTTTCTTTTAGAGTTGCTGGTCTCCTTGAGGAGGACTGCAGCTTGTGTTTGGTTGTGGTTTTTTTTTTTTTTTTTTTTAAAAAACAGGTTCTTTGAAACAGGAGGAGACACCCTTGGTCTGAGACTTTTGCCAGGGATCGCTGGCAAGACAGAGTGAGAGACTCAGGATCCAACAGTGGCCTGAGTGATTTCTCCATTAGGAGAAGCTTGAACTGCAGGTCTCATGGCTTAAGAGATCAGGCCAACAGCTTTTTACAATGGGCACATTTTTGAGGATACTGCTGTTGTAAATCTGTGACTATAAGCTGAAGCACCTACAGTGGAGCATCCACTCCTCAAAGAAAAATGAGCTGCCATCTGCACTGGTATTTTAGAACTTCAGTAGGTGATAGACTTTGAGAGGGACCAAGGTCCAAAAGCACAAATTCTATATCTTAACTGATCCTTTGCAGTCTGTTCAAGTCTTCCTTGTTTGTTCACATAAAAGTTGCAGCAGTTGTTGCTAAGCACATGAACAGTCTTGCCTTGAATGCACTAGAACACCTGGAAATCTGCACATGAATAGTTTATGATTAAATGCAATCTGGCCTGATGTGTAATCCACAAACTTTGAGCTCAAAAAGTTTCTAAGATGCACTTGCCACCCCAACAGTTCAAGCACTTGTTACCAAAATCATGGATGGAGGCGAGGGGGTAGTAGGGAGAAAGGGATTCCCCTACACATATTGTCTTGGTTTATCCACAGCAGATCAGAAATGACAGCATCCTGTCCAGAACCTGTACTGGTATTTGTATAGGTCATGACTCTGAGGGCAAGGGAGTAAAAAAGAAACATGCTTGTAAGAAGTACATGAGAAATGACATGTTTACATTATCATGTGCCTTAAAAACTTGAGACAATTGCTCTGAATGGTCTGAGAGTGATCTGTTGTGGACACTGAGGTCCCCTTATAGCATGAAAACTTCTGGCAGAGATTGAATCAGATCCATCTGTATGAGCCAGTATTAGGAAGCAGCAAGCAAAGGTCCGTCATCTGTTACAGATGACCTAGCACTGGAAGAATACACTTTCTCCTTCATGACAAAAATTCAGTGGATCTTTTTTGAGCAATTCTAGCAAATAAAATCTCAGGTTACAAGTTGAAATTTGGCAGGAAATAATTCTCATTGTTAAACATCTTTCATTTTAGTGGTCTTGGAAAAGTGGATTCGATAATTATGGGGCTACGAAAATTGCTTTTTGTCTAGCCACAGTAATTTTTAAAGTGATCTGCCAACTGCATGCATTTGTGGTTAACTTAGCTGTGCAGTGAATATACACATTTCCAACACAAACACTGATTTGTACATTCAAAAATCTTTCTTCAAGCATAACATTCTCAGCTGCAACAAGGTATGCACTCAAGGAGACAGAAGCTTCTCCTTCCCTGAGTTGAATAGGACAGTCAGAGCCAGTGAGACAGAGCTCTGCAGAGTGTTTACTTTCACAAGACAGGACATTGCAGTTGTGTCTAGCCAACACTGCTATTTATTTTAAAAGCAATGTTAAGTGGAACTGGCCATTCCAATTGAAGCTGAATTGTGGGAAAGAACTGAGAGGGTGGGCAGGATGCAGGGCATTATAGGGATGTATATCCGCTAGCCAATGTCACCACTCCAGGTCTGTTTTTGGTAAATGCCAACATCCCAAAGACGGTCAGGGTTTCAGGATGCAATGTTACATGTCCTTCTCTAGCTTAATCAATACATTCTAAAACGCTAATCAAGACAAACTGTACATTAAAACATACTAAGCTGGTCAAGTTAAAGATGCCTATCTAATGAGATCTTTAAAAAGCTGGAAGTTTGTCCAGCCATAAGGAATTAGAATGGAGAAGGAATGATATGGAGGTGAGTGGAGAAGGGTGGCTGTGTTTCTTGACTTAAAGATTGAAAAATAGTAAAATCCAGTGGGTTGTTTGTTTTGGTTTAAAAAAACAAACAAACAAACAAAAAAAACCCCCAAAGTGCCGGTACTAGGGTTGCCAGATGTCGAGCACAAAATGTGTTGAAGAAAAAAAAAGCACCGGGGCCAAAACATGGTCACAGCCCCTTTAATTGCTGCATGTCTCAAGTGGGTTTCCGTCCAGCACGGCACGAGTGCTCCCTGGACTGGCTGGGGGCTGTGCCAGGGGAAAGCAGTGAATGCTCCCAAAAAAGATGATGGTATGCTGTACCAGTGCGTACTGTCACAAAAAAACACTGGTAAAATCCATTCCCGAAAACGAGAAGATAGCCTAGCATGTATGCAGAAAGGAACTAGATTTGCATTATCTCCACCCCCTCACACCATCTCTGGCAGCAGAGGGGCTACCGTCTTTCCAAAGGAAGTTTGTTTCACTTCCATTAGGAACAATAGAAGATGACATCTTAACTTCAGATTTCTATGGCTTGACTCTCAACAGAAGATGACAACTATGTTTAAGATGGTAGGGCTTCATGGAATTCTCTGGGATGGAATGTTTTCTGTCAACTGACTGAGAATCTTTCAGTTGCAAAAAAAATTGGCAAAAACTGATCACTGATCCTAAAATGTTTCTTCAAATGTAGCCAACACATGAAATTCCAGAAAGTTAAAAAAAACAAAACAAAAAAAACACCCCTAAAGGGAAAGTTTGAATCTACTGTTATTCTCTTAAGAAAGTTAGGACAAAATAAGGTTGGGTATCAGTTGCTAATCTTCTCAAAGGAACTAGTTTTAGAAGCAAAACTAAAAATAAAAC
Organism: Apalone spinifera; assembly: GCA_030068395.1. Taxonomy (NCBI): domain Eukaryota; kingdom Metazoa; phylum Chordata; order Testudines; family Trionychidae; genus Apalone; species Apalone spinifera. Next base: position 17,798,451 of record JANRFK010003679.1, read on the forward strand.
TAATTTGTTTGTAATTTCCCACAAAATTCATTCCATAAGTGTTATAGTTTTGTGAAATTCTTTATACATAGCACAGTAGTTGAAACTAATTAATGTACAATACTTTACTTGACTAAACTGGAACAATGATAAACACTTTCATGATAGAAACAAGGTGAGTGAGGTAATATTTTTATATTCACACACATTCTGTTCTGCAAATTCCATAACAGATACAGAACACTGGGTTGAGTTGTGTGTGTAATCTGGAGTATTAAATTGTCAGCCCACACAAAACCAAGACTTAAATACTTCACTAACCATTGTCACAAGGTGTGTCTTCAGGTAGGTCTACATCAAGCATAAGATCATCATCTTCAAGATCACACGAATCAAGGTTATTCAAGATATCCTACAAGAAAAAAATGAATGAGGGAAAAGAGCTGTGTGTGCAAACAGTGTTCTTACTTACATGATACTTACCTTACTCTCTAGCCATAAAGTGGCATATTTTTATTTTACAATATACTTACACAATGCCAACAAGCAGAACCAAACCTAAGACCTCTGGAGCTTAGTGCATGAATCCCTACTGCATGAGCATAAAGCTAGCTCTAAGGCTGTGGAGCAGTATTTCTCAAAGAAGTCTGCAAAACCACTTTGAGAGAGCTGCTAACTGGCTACTCCGGTGTGTTTATTTACTGGCGCCGTGGCTCCATTGGCTCCAGGTCACTGTTTGCAAAGGGAGCTGCAGAAAGTGGTGGCTCGACTTCATAACAGTGTCCATTATGAAAAGAGTGGGTAAAAATAATCAGTCAAAACAAAACTTCAAGTATCAAATTTGTCTATTTCAGCCTCACTAAAATACAAATGGCAAAGGGACCACTCTAAATGATAACACTAGCACATTTCAGTAAAAGTATAATTTTTCAAGAAGTTGCACCATGGGTGACTCAAAACTCCTTTGACCCTACCAAAATGGGAGGTTCACTGGCAGCTGGAAGTTAAGCAAGTGATGGACCTCACATGGCAAGCAGTCTCTCCTGCCTGTAACCCCCAGCCCTCACCACTCTCCAGAAGCTCAGCAAACATGGAATCCTTCTTTCTGACCACCTCAAAGTTTAGCGGGCACCATAAATCTACTAGCCCCAAACCTACAGAAAAGCTAATCAGTCCTGGGGGAAAGCCCAGAGCCTCAGCGCTCTGCCTGAGGAGCTGGAGCATGAAGGTAGCCCTGGAGCCCAGGGTTGCGTGACTGTCTTTTTTTTTTTTCTCTGCTTCTCAGTTAGGGTCCACAGTGAAGGTTTTTTGGTTTGTAATTTTGTTTGCTTCTCACTTGTTTGTGGCCCCCAACTGATTTTTCTGTGGGTCAATGGCCCCCAGCCCCAAAAAGGTTTTCCACCCTGGCTGTATGGTTTTCAAAACACTATCAATGCTTTGCGTATGTAGCAGAAAGAAGAAAAAATATGAAACGAGCAACAAGAGATCCATTAGTATTGGACTAAGAATTGCACTTACAGAAAACCCAGATAGTGGTATTTCCTTATGTTGAAGGCACAAATTAATAATTGAAATGGAAGATAGGAAAAGGTGAAACCAAAAAAAGAAAACTAGGAGTAAATGCGGGAATATACAGACATATCAAGAAAACGATGAGACACACATGCATTGTATCTACATCTACATAATGTGTCAAAGTCAGGTTTGAGGGCTGCAACGGAGTGGGAGAAAGGCAGCCATAAGAGGGTGGGGAAAAAAGTGCCAAATCCTCTCTTACCAAGGAGTGGATCAATTAGGAGCAATTGACAAGGTGCTGACTCAGGCAGATTAGGGATCAGCTGAGACCAAGCTACCTTGACCTAATTAGGGCTAGCTGACTCCATTTTTGGCCCACTGGAGACCTACTAAAGCCTCCCCTATTAGATGGAGGCAAGGGTGAGATAGAGGAGAGAGAGTGAGAATGTAAATGAGGTATACAGACACTCTCATACTTATAAGAGTCAGGAGGGGGAAAAGGAGCTCCTGAAAGAGAGGCTGGGCTTCCTCCTCTCTCTCCAGGGACAGATTAGCAACCTAACCCATTTCTGAAAGAAAGTTCGATTGTCCCTACACAACAGACAAGGCGGTGCTTTGCCTGAGGGCCTTTAATGGGAAAAAAGCAGAGTTCAACCATAGCAAAGGGGTGGGGGAGCTTCCCTCAATATATTTTTGGTGATCGAGTCAGGCAGCAGGAGGGATGCCAGCTGGGAGCCCAGTTGGGGTAGGAGCCTGTGTGGATAGCAGCAGCCCAGCATGGGGCCCAGGGTTGGAGCCAGTGGAAAGCAACCCAGCTGTGGTGGAAGCAGATCCTGCAGAGGGCTGGGGACCTCCCTGATCTGGAAAATTCCCTCATTTGGGACTAGTCAGATCCTGAGGGTGCAGGACCAGGGAGGTCCAACCTGTAGTTATATTTTAGACCTCTCCTCTAAAATATCCTGCAGAGGGCTGGGGACCTCCCCTGCTCCGGCACCCTTACGACCTGACTGGTCCTGAATGAGGGAATTTGCCAGACCACGGGAAATCCCTTGACAGTGGCTCCTGCCCGCTAGCAGATCTGCTTCCGCCCAAGGCCCCTGCCAGGCTGCTTCTATCAGGCTCCCAGGTATCAGCCCTCTAGGTTCTCCCCATTCAGGGCCACTGTCTCCTCTGCCGTCAGATTACCCTGCTGCTCTCTGGTCCATGGGCTCTCTGGTCCGGCTGTGGCTTGGCAAGCCACAGAGTCCCAGACCAGAGGTTCAACCTTTAGTTAAATAGCCTAAATCAGCTTTATGATTCATCTTTTCACTCATGCTAAGTATACCATAACCCCTTGCTTTAGCTGACATAAGCTTTGGGTTAAGTAAACATGTCTGTCAAAATCAGGGCATATTTTATCATATTGACAGGTAGGGAGTTTCTCTCAGGAATCCTGAATGCTAGCATCCAAACAAAAAATAAGGAAAGGAACATAAGTTAAACGAATTGGGACAAATCAGTGGGTTGGATTTTAGTTACATGTAAAGAAATATGTAACTTAGAAAAATCATGCTATAATATTACCAGCCGAAATGTGTAATTTTGGAAGAACTTCTGCATAAGGTAAATACAACAATGGTGCATAATACACCTTCACAGAGACTGGTATATAGAACAGTGATGAGTAACCTGCAGCCAGCAGAGTGCATGCTGTCCATTGGGGTTCTCAATGTGGCCTGAGACACATTTTGTTATTGTTGCTCCTCTGCAGGGTTGCCAGATTCCACTGATTTCCATCCACATAGTTTTTCCTACCTATATTACTAAAGCAACATGCACATAAAGCAAGGGAATTCCACGTGAGGTGCATGCTAATTGTATATAACATTGACTGTGAAAGCCATGTAGGCCCTCTGGATCCAATCAAAGCGCTGCTACTGTTCAATCGGCATATCCACAAATTCTAAGTACGTAAGCACAGTTAGCAAAACTAACCTAGCCCAGGAAATCATCTTAGTTATGACAATCTTATGGTCCACTGAGATGAAAGAGGGCTTCTCATGATGCCCACACCCTATCATAGGTTGCCTAACGCTGATATCGAACCATTATCCTGTACTGTGCCTAACTGATACAGGCCATTTGGTCTTTTGAATATATTTCATAAATTAACGTAAGGTCAAGTAATTCAATACATAATTTATCAACATTAGTAATGCAAGTAACAAACCAATAATTTTAAGGATATCATTTGGGATATCTTTTAAGGATTAACCTTAAACATAATGTATCAAGTTTCCTGAAATCAGCAGGTTTTAAAATTTATTTTAAGATTTGTCTTGTAATCACAAGAAAGCGGGTGTGAAGTCCTTCAAATCTTTCATTACAGCAGTGGTTATTTACCTTTTTCATGCCATATACCCAATTTGCAGAAAACAATATTATGAGATTCTCCTTCCCATCTAGTCACAAAGAAAGGAAGCATAATCAAAAACCAAACTGAAAATCTGTTTTATACATTTTGTACCAGTTAGGCACTCACGAAATTCTTCATACTGTTCAATGTTACAATAGTTGATATAATTTTCCATCTGTTTTCTATTCTAATATACTAATCAACCTGGTATGTAGCTCTCCACACAAATCTATAAACAAATGGCACCGAGGTGTGAAAAGTCATAATTTGAATCCCAATTGACTTAATGTAGAATCAACAACATTGGACAACTCTGTATTTCTTAAAATATGATATATTTTTGGTGACAAAGAGATTGAGCCTGTATTAAAGTAAAGATCTGGTTATCAGATAAAGTATGACCATGACCAATTAGATGAAATGATGGGGACTAAGTTAGCTGTTACCATTCAAAAGAGATATCTTGGAATCACTGTGGATAGCAGCAATCAAAAAAGCAAACACTGTTAGGACAATTTTAAAAGAGATAGAGAATAAGACAGAAAGTATCTTATTGCCTCCATATAAATCCATGGTATGCTCAAATCTTGAATGCAATGTGCAAATGTGGTCATCTTATATAAAAAAAAAATATATTGGCCCTGGAAAAAGTTCAGAAAAAGGCAACAAAAATTATTAGGGCTATGAAATGGCTGCCATATGAGAAGAGATTAATAAGACTGGGACTTTTCAGCTTGGAAAAGGAACAACTAAGAGAGGATGTATCTGTGTCCATAACTGGTGCTCTTCGAGATGTGTTGCTCATGTCCATTCAACTTAGGTGTACGCGCTTGCCACATGCACCAGTGCTGGAAGTTTTCCCTCAGCAGTACCCGTAGTTGGCCTGGGTCTCAGCACCCGCTACCAGGCCCCTCCCTCCTCAGTTCCCTTTTGCCAAAAGAACTCAAAGAATTTCAACAGCAGTGACAGAGGTTGGTGAGTTGAATGGACATCACATCTCGATGGCAACACATCTTGAAAAACACCAGTTATGGAACAGGTCTTTTCTTTTTCGAGAGCTTGCTCATGTCCATTCACATAGGAGACTACTAGCAGTGTCCGTGGATGCATGTAGAAGATTCAAAAGTATGCAGATTGCAACACCACTCTACTAAAGGCTGCATCACTTCTTGCATGAAGCATGATCATGAAAGTGTGCACTGAAGTTCACATTGACCCTCAACAGATCTCATGGATCGGGACATTTGTCAACAAGGCTTCCAAAGAGATGTTGACCAAATCCAGGGCCGAGATTGCTGCTAGATGGACCTTAATGGAGGCTAGCATGAGACCTTCCTGTTTCAGATCCAACAGGTACTCCCATATCAGCTGAAGTGGAGCATCCATGGGAACTACTCCCATCACAGGTAGCAAACAGGAAGTGAGGAGGGAGGGACCTGGGAGCATCTTATATAATGCAGCATGTACACGCCTCTCCTGGAGGTGCTGAGACTCAGTTGCATACTGGTACTGCTGAGGGAAAAACTTCTGGCACTGGTGCACGTGGCAAGCACACACTTACGTTGAATGGAAATGAGCAAGCACTGGAAGATGATAGAGGTCTAATCATGATTAATGTGCAGCAAATAAACAAGGAAAAGTTATGTACTTGTTCCCATAATAAGATCTAGAGGGTCGCCAAATTATAGTAATAGGTAGCGTAACAGACTGCTGGGTAAGCCAGAGCTCTGCCACTACAGCCTGTCTGAAAAGGCCAATTGCAGACAACTGAGCAAGCCCAGATCAGAAGGGCTAATGAAAAGCAGCTGTGAGCCTAATTAGCCAGAGGGCTATATAAGGCAACCAGAGGGGAAGTGAAAGGGGGAGGAGCTAGGAGCCAGGGTGTGGCTGAGTGTGCTCACTAAGCAGAAGGATTGGCTGGCTGAGTTTACTGTAAACCAAAGCTCTATAAATAGAAGGTGGTGGGGAACTGACAATAAAAGGCATGGGTGACTTCACCAGAGAGGATCTCAGGCCGATTTGGGGACCAGAAGGTGTACCAGAGCAAGGGGTCCGAGTAAGGACCTTGCTACAGTAGCAGGCTTAAAACAAATAAACGATGTTGTAAAATTCAAGTCTATAACAGGGTTATAAAAAGAATTAGATAAATTCATGGAGGTCAGGTCCATCAATGGCTATTAGCCAGAATGGACAGGAATGGTGTCACTAGCCTCTTTTTCACAAATTGGGAATGGGCAACAGGGGATGTATGACTTGATTTCCTGTTCTGTTCATTCTCTCTGGGGCATCTGGCATTGGCCACCATCAGAAGACAGGATACTGAGATAGATGGACCTTTGGTCTGACCAAGTATGGCCATTCTAATGTTCCTATGTCATATCTTTAGAGGAAAATATCCTATTTAAAATTCTTAGTGTCTTAATTCCCATGAAGGTATACAACTATTAGGGAACTTGCTCTTCAAAATTTACCACTAGCCACTGCATCTAGCCAGTCATACCTTTATTTTTGTACATTAACTATTTTTGTGGAAACTGCTTTGAATTGGATTTTACCATAAATGACCCCCAAATAAAATACTACCATTGCATAACAATACATTAATGTAATACTAACACCACATCTGTTTATGAGTTCTGAAAATTCCTTCTGAAAATAAACTGCCATTTCCCTGTTTAATGATACCAATGTACAATACGCTGAATACATTGCACAGTACACTGAATACAGTTAAATGTTTACATAAGGCTTTACCATCAACTTTTCCATTTCTCCATTCTGTTGGCTATGCTATTTGAGACTATAAAATACTGTAGCCAAGAATTTAAAATTTGTTGGATACAAAAAAAAGCACATGGAACAGCTTTGTAATAATTTATTAAAAGTGTGTAGGTCATGGTTATTAAGATGTTTACTATATGGAGTCAAATTAATGGAACTCTAGCAAGGCGGCAAAACAAAGGCTCCAAGTAATATACCTCCAGTTAAATACCTGGGGAAGAGGGAAAAGGAGGAGATTACCAATAGACAATGTCTGGGCTAGTAAGATTTGCAAAGATCTACTTTTGGGTACAGTAAGACACATAGCTCATTTTACCAATACTGGGAATCAACTGATTAAAAAAAAACAAAACAAAAAAAA
>JANRFK010003679.1:17809159-17824518 GCA_030068395.1 Apalone spinifera
CCCCTTTATTCGGCACTGGTGAGGCCACACCTGGAGTATTGTGACCAGTTCTGGGCTCCCCATTATAAAAAAAAAAATGTGGATACATTGGAAAAGGTCCAGCGGAGGGTGACCAAAATGATTATGGGGTTGGAGTGCATGACCTATGAGAAGAGACTGAGGGATTTGGATTTGTTTAGTATGCATAAAAGAAGAGGGGGGGATTTGATACCAGCCTTCAATTTCCTGAAGGGAGGTTCCTAAGAGGATGGGGAGAGGCTGTTCACAGTAGTGACGGATGGCAGAACAAGGAGCAATGGTCTCAAGTTACAGTGAGAGAGGTCTAGGTTGGACATTAGGAAAAACTATTTCACAGGAGGTTGATGAAGTACTGGAATGGCTTACTTAGGGAGGTGGTGGAATCTCCATCCCTAGAGGTTTTCAAGTCTCGGCTTGACAAAGCCCTGGCTGGGTTCATTTAGTTGGGATTGGTCCTGTCATGGGCAGGGGACTGGACTTGATGACCTCCTGAGGTCTCTTTCAGCTCTATGATTCTAACCTGAAAGTTAGGAAGCTTTTCCTAATGTCCAAACTTAAATTGCAGCAATTTAAGCCCATTGGTTCTTATCCTATCATCAGAGATCAAAGAGAACAATTTTCTCCTTGCTCCTTGTAACACCCTTTTCGGTGCTTGAAAACTTCTATCTTGTCCCCTCTCAGTCTTCTTTTTTCCAAACTAAACAAGCCCAGTTCTTTCAGTCTTCCCTCATAGATCATGTTTTCTAGATTTTTAATCATTTTTGTTGCTTTTCTCCGGACCGTCTCCAATTTCTCCACACCTTTCTTGAAATGTAGTGCCCAGAACTGGATGCAGTATCCCAATTGAGACCTAAATCAATGAAGAGTAGAGGGTGAGTGTCAAGGGGCACACCCCTCAACCGTTCTGAAGTCCCCAAAGTTTGTGTTCCTGCCCTCCTCTCCAGGTGTACATGACCCAAACACCCAGTTCAGGGCAATTGCAGCCCCTAAAATACGCTCCCCTCTGTTAGGAGGTATACGGTCTTAAGGCCTAGATTGCAATACAGGCCCCTCTATTGGGAGGTATATGGACTTGAGGCCAAGTTCACCATATGGTCCCCTCTATTAGGAGGTATACAGCCTTGAAGCCTGTCCACGGTACAGTCTCCTCTGTTGGGGGTTAGACAGCCTTGGGGCCTAGTCCACAACACAAACCCCTCTGTTAGGAGGTATGCGGCCTTGAGGCCTAGTCCAAAGGTAAGCAGGGAGGAGGCATGTTGCAAGATAGGGGTGGGGTTGGGGGACCCGGGCCCTCCCGCACCGCCAGGTCCCAAGCCAGGGCCCTGTTGATCTATAGTTTGTCTAGATCGTTTTGAATGTTGACCCTATCCTCAAAAGCACTTATAACCCGTCCTAGCTTGGTTTCATCTGCCAACTTAATAAGCGTGCACTTTGTGCCAGGATTTAAATAACTGACGAACATATTCAACAGAACGGGGCCCAAAAACTGACCCCTGCAAAGCCCCAATTGTTATGCCCTTCCAGCATGACTGTGAACCATTAATAACTACTCTCTGAGAACCGTTATCCGGTCAGCTATGCATCCACCTTATAGCAGCCCTATCTAGGTTTTATTTCTCTACTTCATTGACAAAGGTCATGCAAGACCGTATCAAATGCTTTACTAAAATCTAAGTATACCATGTCCATTGCTTCTCCCTTATCCACAAAACTTGTTAACTTATGAAAGAAAGCTATCAGATTGGTTTGGCATGATTTGTTCTTTACAAATCTATGCTGGTTGTTACTTATCACCTTTTTATCCTCCAGATGTTTGCAGATGAATTCCTTAATTATTTTTGCTCCATTTTCTTTCCTGGCACAGAAGTTAAGCTGACTGGTCTGTAGTTTCCTGGGTTGTTCCTATTTCCCTTTTAATAGATGTGCACTATATATTTGCCCTTTTCCAGTCTTCTGGAATCTCTCTCGACTTCTATGACTTTTCAAGGATGATAGCTAAAGGCTCAGATACCTCCTCTATCAGCTTCTTGAGTACTGTAGGATGTATTTCATCAGGCCTGGTGACTTGCAGTCTTTTCTAAGTAATTTTAACCTGGTCTTTTTTTATTTTAACTTCTAAACCTACTGCATTTCCAGTAGCATTCACTATGTTAGGCATCTAGTCACCATCAATCATCTTGGTGAAAACAGATACAAAGTCATCATTAAGCACCTCTGCCATTTCCAAGTTTCCTGTTACTGTTTTTCCCTCTTCATTGAGCACTGGGCCTACTCTGTCCTTGGTCTTCCTCTTACTTCTAATATATTTGTCATCTTTTTTTTTTTTAAACCCTTTTTGTCTCTAGCTAGATTGCACTCATTTTGTGCCTGTGCCTTTCTAATCTTGCCCCTACATATTTGCATTATTTGCTTATATTCATCCTTTGTAGTTTAACCTAGTTTCTATTTTATACAACTCCTTTTTGTTTTTTAGATCATGTAAGATCTCCTGGTTAAGCCAAGGTAGTCTCTTGTCATACCTTGCATTCAGCTGTTCTTACAATGACATATGCTCTTTGTAAGGACAAAGTTCCTACAAAATTTGTGCTGAAAAGCTTTTGTATCTGCATCAGTTCCTCTACTTTGTGATTATTTTATACCAGATTTCTCATTCTAGGTGACCTCATCTTTATAATCAAGCCTAGATCTCCTTACTTGGCAATCAAATGCTTCCTTTTCAGCAGTTTCAGTCAATGTCCCTATGATACTCAATAGCAACTATCATTTTAATTGGATAGTTAAATAGCTTAATAGCTTGGCTATCCTTCTCATATACAGAGGCTAGTCAAGTATTGACTAGAGATTACAGTTAATGCATAGTAAAAATAGATGGGCATTTTTGGTGCTGGAAATAGAGTTGAGTCAAAACAGTAGTAAAAGAAAGGCAAGCTTTTATAACAGCTTTGCACAAAGTACTCATTGTTAAAATTGTCTTCAATAGGAACCAAATATTCTGAATCCACTTGCGGAAGATACCAGAAATCTCTAGTTCAACAACCCCCATTTTCCTCTAAGCTAAGCAAAAGTGAGCTAACATTGTATTAAAATCCTATTAGATATTGAAACAAACTTCAAACAAAATATTGAAATTATTCTGATTATCTCTTTAGAGAATCACCATGGCAGAATTAACATGTGATATTAAGTGGTTTAAGATAAAAACATGTTTAAAAACAGTAATGAAAATTATTTTTCTAACATTATTATGCATGTCTTCAAAGTACTGCCTCTGAAAGTTGCCCAGAAAAGGCAATTAATCATGCCAACTACCAAGGAATTGTTGAAAGTCCACTTTCAAAGAATTTTAGTTTTAACAGTTCAAAAAATTGCAAGTGATTGGCCAATCACCTGTAATCCTATTTTTTTATTATTGAAGAAGACTGTATTTAAATAAAAGCTTTGCCTTCAGTTTAACATGACAATGAAGATACAATCCCATGTTTATCAATCTGTTCCTATGGAAATATATACATCAAGTTCAACATAATGACTTTGTATCACATCATCAGGTAGGAAGAAAAGAGTAATTGCAGAGGAAGCCCTGGATTTAGGAGATTAGTAATAGAAGGGGAAAATTTCCTGTTCAGCCAGTCAAGGAGAATAGCGATCAGATAATTTACATGAAATGTGTTCGTAGTTTCAATCAAATTATTTGTGGAGATGTCCACATCAGACTATCACAACTGCAGAAAAAGTCGTGTTCAGTTTCAGAAAAGAGACCAATCACTGAGCGGACTGACACTTGAAACTCCTTCTCACCTCTAGAAGTGGAGTTGCCAAATAAGAGAAAGTCATTTTAATAAGGAAACAGGTGTATTTGAAATACCACAGTCTGTACTATCTTTGTAGTTATAGGACTTTATGCTCCAGCACTGTTTTCCCAGTATTTTTCCAGGATAAATAGGCCAGCACCTTTTGTGAACTATCACCCATACTTAAACTAATCATGAATATTTTGATAATTGGCTAATAAAACAAGGAAAGTCATGACAAAGTTAAAGGTAAGACAAATGTTATCAAATATATTTCAAAGTAGGGAAAGGTCTTCCTTCTTGTTACTTTGAAAGTTAATTAGAATTACATAAAACATGAAGGAGCAATTTAGCAATACAGTGGAAATGCAATGCACTGCTCCTCAGGGAACTGAGGTTCCACAATGCTGAAGTCTGAAATAGTCTGCACAGAACCCTAAATACATCATACTTGGTTCCTAGTATTTCCTGGATGAAGGTGGCAGTAGAAAAAGCAGGACAGGTAGGAAGATTGTTTAAAAAAAAAGAAAAGAAAAAGCCTGTGGCGTTGACTAATTTTTTAGGGCAGTGTTTTCTAAACTCTGGGTCACGGCTTGTAAGGGCAAGCTACTAGCTGGCTTTGAAATGCTTTGTTTACATATGATTCTGCAGGTATGGTTGACGTTGGCCACAGATCACTGTTCCTGGCCAAAGGGAGTTACAGGAAGCAGCATGGACCAGGACACAATTTCCCAGTTTCCGTTGGCCAGGAACAGTGATCCACAGCCAATAAGTTGTGGTCACCAATACCTGCAAAGGTGATGGTAAACAAACTGTCTGATCGATGTTATAAGACTTCTTTTCCAAAAGGAAATGTGAGGTTTTTACTCCACAAGAAATTCAGCACTATGTTTGCATTTTGGCCACAAATAATGCAGTATTTTAAGTTAACAAGCTATAAATAGGGTTGGAAGAGACCTCAGGAGGTCATCGATCACAACCCCCTGCCAAAAGCAGGACCAACCCCAACTAAAGCATCCTAACCACGGCTTTGGCAAGCAGGAATTAAAAACCTCTAGGAATGGAGATTCCAACACCTTCTTGGGTAACCTATATTCCAGTGCTTCACCACCCTCCTAGTGAAATACCTTTTGCTTATATCCAACCTACAGCCCTCCCCCCAACACACACACACACACACACACACACACACACACCCCAACTTGAGACCATTGCTCCTCATTCTGTAACTACTGAGAATAGCCTCTCTTCATTCTCTTTGGAATCCCCCTTCAGGTAGTTGAAGGCTGGTATCAACTCCTCCCTCAGTCTTCTCTTGTGTAGACTAAATGAACCCAAATCCCTCAGCCTCTCCTCAAAGTCATGTGCTCCAGGCCCCTAATAATTTTTCCTGCCCTCAGAGGGATTTTCTCTAATGTGTCCACATCCTTTCTGTATTGGGGGGGCCCAGAACAGAATTGGATGCAATCCTCCACATGAGGCCTCACCAGTGCGGAATAAAGGGGAATAATCACTTCCCTAGATCTGCTGACAATGCGCCTACTAATGCACCTCAATTTGCCATTAGCCTTCTTGGCTACAAGGGCACATTGTGGATACATATTCAGCTTCTCATCCACTGGAATCTGCAGGTCTTTTTCTGTTGAACTAATTCTTAGTCGGTTCCCAGTCTGTAGCTGTTCTTGGGATTCTTCCGTCCCAAGTGCAGGATTCTGCACTTGTCTTTGTTGAACCTCATCATATTTCTTTTGGTCCAATCCTCCAATCTGCCTAGGCCACTCTGGACCCTATCCCTACCATCCAGTGTATCTACCTCTCCTCCTAGCATAATGTTGTGTGCAAACTCGATGAGGGCGTGATCCATCCCATCAAATAATGTCGTCAATAAAGATATTGAAAAAAAAGCAGCCCGAGAACTGACCATCGGGGCACTCTGCTTCATACCGATCACCAACCAGACATCGAGCCATTGATCACTACCTGTTGAGCCCAACAATCTAGCCAGCTTTCTATCCACCTTACAATTGATTTATCCAATCCATACTTTTTTAATTTACAGTCTCCCACAGTTTTATTTTTGCCAGTATCAAAAGGTGCATCATGTTCACCATCTTCCCCATATCCACAGAGATTGTTACCTCATCATAAAAGGCAATCAGGTTGGTTAGGCCCTTGGTGAATCCATGCTGTCTCTTTCTGATCCCTTTCCCCTCTTCCAAGTACTTCAAAATGGATTCCTTGAGGCTCCCCTCCATGATTTTTTCAGGGACTGAAGTGAGGCTGTAGTTCCCTGGATTCTCTTTCCCTTTGTTAAAGATGGGCACTACATTTGCCTTTTTCTAATTGTCCAGGGCCTCACACGATTGCCACGAGTTTTCAGTGATGATGGCCAATGGCTCTGCAATCACATCATCCAACTCTCTCAGCACTCTTGAATGCATTAGATCCATCCCTATAGATTTGTGTAGGTCCAGCTTTTCTCAATAGCTCTTAACCAGAGAGAGAGAGTACACACAATGTGGATGATCAACTCTCTCCTACTGTCTAGCGGACTAGCAACTGGATGAGAATCAACCTGGAGAGAAAATGTAGAAAATGGAGCCTTCAGTAAAGGTTGGCATCTTGCACCCTGGGAGCAGGGCCGGCAGCCCCTGCCAGCCCCACTCCCAAGGAGTCAGCATGTAACAGTAAGAGAAATGAATAAGCTGATACTTATCGGTTAACTGTTTAAGTGATTACACTTTTATATCCCTAGTAATGTATGGGGTAGGTTTTGAGAAGGAAAATGTATGTTGTTGAAAGGAACAATGTGGAGTGTGTATGCAACTGACTGAAGGTGAGCTTGCATTGTGTGAGAGAGATAGTGAACCTACTGAAACCAGCCTGATCTAGCTTTTCTGCTTCAAGGATGAGACTAACACTCATGTAACTAAGTTTATCTATGCATATTGAGAAAGGGGGCTCCAAGCATTAAGCCAATCATAACGCTGTTACTAGCCTACGTAATGTCTATTCTATTTTGTGTGTAATCATGAATGTATATAAGGTTACTGCGGACATTAGATTTTTGAAGTCTTCCTTTTGAAACTTCCCACAGCTGATTCTTAATAAAAGTGTTTCTCTCCTTCCAACCCTGAGCCTGGATTTCTGTGAAAGTTTCTTGGTGCCGTGATTCGGATTTCAGATGCCTGCCAGTTCTGGGTCGCTGCGGATCTTGGAATGGGACTCTCCTCAGTGCACATCTAAGGTAGGAGACCTTTTGAAATCTCCAGAGAGGGGTCTTCTTTCTGAGTTTCGTGAGCCCCGTGGGCTGGGCAGACTAACGAGATCCATGCCGTTTGGGCTGGGTGGAAGGACAGACCACTCCCTAGTGAGTTGACTGCACCCTGTGAGAGTGTGAGTGTATGTGTATGTGTGTGAGTTGCTGTGTGATCCTCCTTGGGCACCTGTCAGCTTTTCCCAGTAAGCTGCCCGCCTCGTATAGACTCTGAGTCCTAGAGGTTAAAGACAAGGGTGAAGTGAAGGGAGGATAGATCAACAGCACTGAATGAATGGTGTGTGTGTGAGAGAGAGAGAGAGAGAGAGAGATGTGGCCAAATTTTCTCTCTTTTTCCTCCACGGTACATTCTTCGGAGTGAAAATGCCCTTTTAATGCAAATTCCTGTCCATGTGTGGCCAAACTCTTTTCCCTCCACGATCCACTCTTTGAGTGGAAAAGACCTTAATATAATTCCTGTCCATGGTTAAAACCTTGAAATGGGTGCATCAAACTCTAAGTACGGTAAGCCTTTGGCTCCACCTAAGTGTACACCGGCAAATTTTATGTATGTTCGTTTCAGACCTGGTACATGTAGGTATTTGAGTAAGTGGAACTGGTTTACTAAAGAGAACCCTTCTCAGCAATTCCCTCCAGAAGGGATGTTTGAGTTGGATAAAATAGTGCACTTGAAAGGAGCTTTAGAATAACAGGGGGTCAAAGATTAAGGAGCCACAATGTGATGCTTACTATTCTTGGTATGAAGAATCCTTTAAACGGAAGCACGAATCTAAGGTCTTTAACTTAATGCTAAGTTAAAAGCCCAAGTGGAACAGATGAAACAGACACCTCCTAAGTTGCCACTTTATCCCCAGTTAACCAAGCAAACTGAGTCCAATTCTGACTCTGATAAACAAGTCTAGACCATTGGCTTCCACCTTCTCCCATAGTCCTGTTAGCACCCATGAATAATACCTAGGCTCAGGGTGACTCAGCGTCTGTTACTCCAACCCCAGTGAAAACTCGGTATTTGGATATCCTGCAAAGAAAAGAGGAATTTCTTGAAAAAGCAAAGAAACTGGCTAAGAGGCAGAGAAAGATAGCCATGGAGCTCCAAAAATTAGAAAACATTGATTCAAAAGTTTCACCTGCAGGTAGCGAAAAAGGAAATTGTGTTAATTATCCCCTCTGAGAGTATCCATCATCCGGAAGTAAAATCATAGTGCATACACCATGGTCACCTACAGATCTGTTAAAGCTAGCTAAAATCTTTCCAAATATTCAAGAAAATCCGCAAAAATTCCGATCTGAATTGAAAATCCTATTTGAATGCTACAACCCTAATTGGACTGATGTTAATCAACTCATGCACCTGATAGTCCCTGATGATTTATGGGACAGATTAAAAGACAAGGCTCATTGGCCTATCAGACAGCCTATCTGGGAACAAGATGCTTTAAATGACCACCAAGAAGCAATCCTGGACTCAATCCTAAACGTCTGTCTGAAATGGACAGACTAGGGAAAAATAAATGCTTGCAAGCAAAATAAATGTGAAAATTCTGCAGATTATCTGGATAGATTGAAAAAGGTTTTTGCTCAGCACTCGGGTATTGAAGCTTGTGAAGAAACAGGTCAACAACCTATTTTTAATGCTTTTGTTAATGGGTTGCAACCTAAAATTTCTAGTGCTGTTAAGTTGATTTGTGTGGGGTGGCAATCAGAAACTTTGCTTAAATTACTAGATGTTGTTGTACATTATCATCAAAATCAGGAAGATAAAAAGGATAGTATGTCAGAAAAGCTTATGGCTCTGCAGATTCAACAGGTTAAACCTGTGGGGCTTTGGACTAGGGGACAAGGACAGAGATGTGGGTTTGGAGACAGGAATCCTATGTCCCTTCCTGCTTCCAAACCTATGGCCTCTCCCGTTTCTAGAGGACGGGGAAGCGGACAAATGCAAGTAACGTCTTGCCACTGGTGTGGTCAGTTTTGCCATTGCAAAAGGGAATGTCCAAACCGCCCTCCTTCTGCACCGAAATGTTTCCTTCCTAACTTTCCTGCATTGCCTCTGCCCCAACCTTAACTGAAAGAGAAGTTAATTTTCAGTCTGCTGATAGAAATGTTTCTTGTTAGGAAAGCCTAGAGGGCTCTGCAGACCTCATTGCTTCTTTGCTTATTCCTATTGATCAGTCAGGTCCTTTTATTAATTGTACTATAAATGGTCAAACTGTACTCTGTTTGCTTGATACTGGTGTTAGTCGTTCTACTCTTTCTGCTACTCAACTCTCTGGGAATATTCCCTTGTCTGGCAAAGTAATTAATGCTACTGGAATTTCAAACAAGCCTATTCCCCATCCTTTAACGATTCCCTTACCTGTTATTCTGGGTCCACTTTCAGATAAACATGCCTTCCTTTTGAGCCCTACTGCCCCTGTTAATCTCTTGGGACGCAATCTTCTCTATAAATTAGGCTGTACTCTTTATTGCACTCCACAAGGTGTAGTTCTGGAAGTACCTGAGTCTAATGTTAATTCTGCTCAAACTGTGCTATCCACCTCTGATGCTGTATTCCTTTCTGTTGAATCAATGTCTACCTCTTCTAATGAATTTCTTTCACAAGTGCCTTCTTTTTTGTGGTCAACTCACAATAACGATGTGGGTCAGATTCAATCTGCTACCCCTGTCCGCATTCGTGTGGATTTGTCTAAACCTCTTCCTCGAGTTTCTTAGTATCCTCTGCGGAGGGAGGCTGTGGATGGCATTGCTCCTATTATTAAATCTTTTCTGCAACAAGGTGTAATTGTTTCATGCCAAAGCCCTTGTAATAATCCTATTCTCCCTGTCAAAAAGCCTAATAAAAATGCCTGGCATTTTGTTCAGGATTTACGTGCTATTAATCGAAATCGTGATCCCTTCTTTCCCTGTTGTACCTAACCCTGCTACTATTTTATCCTGTATTCCTTCTGATGCTATTTACTGTACTGTTGTTGATTATGTTCTGCTTTCTTTTCTATTCCTATTCATCACGATAGCCAATATCTTTTTGCTTTTACCTGTAAGGGGCACCAATTCATGTGGACAAGATTGCCACAGGGATACACTGAAAGCCCCTCTCTTTTTTCCCAAATTCTCAAAAACGATCTTGATTCTCTCTCTTTTTCTTGTGGCTCTACCCTGGTTCAATATGTAGATGATTTGCTCTTGTGTTCTCCTTCCTTAGAAGCTTGCCACAAAGATTCTGTACACCTGCTTACCTCTTTGGCTCAAAGGTCATAAGGCGTCACGTGAGAAATTGCAGTTTTGTCTTCCCAAGGTACACTACCTGGGCCATGACATCTCTGCTGGATCTCGCCACCTTTTCTCCTCTCATGTCGCTGCTATTTTTCAAGCTCCAAGTCCTACTACTTTGTCCCAATTACGCTCATTTCTTGGCACGACTGGGTTCTGTTGACAATGGATTTTGGTTTATGCTGAGCTTATAAAACCCTTGCAAGATTTGCTTAAACAAGGTACTCCTGAACCCCTTCCTTGGTCTGATGCTTGTAACCATGCCTTTGTATCACTTAAACTCTTTCTACAGCCCCGGTCTTGGGTCTCCCTAACTACTCCAAACTTTTTACCTTGTATTGTCATGAAAAGAATGGATTTGCGCTGTGTGTTCTTACCCAGATTCATGGGGATAAGCAACGTCATCTTGCTTACTCTAGCTGTTCCTTGGATCCTGTTGCTGCTGGGTTCCCTCCTTGTTTATGTGTTGTTGCTGCTGCAGCCCATCTTGTTGAATGTCCTGAAAATATTGTTCTGGGTTCTCCTTTAACTGCACCCCACTCCGTGATGACACTTTTGCTTAAATGCCGCACACAGCATTTGTCGACTGCTTGCCTTACTCTCTATGAACAGCTCTTACCTGTTTCTGCTCATGTCACTTTGAAACACTGCCCTCCTTTGAACCCTGCCTCTCTCTTACCTACACCTGATGATGGTGAATCCCATGACTGTACTATTACTGTTTCTTCTACCCTTATGCCTTGCCCTGATTTAAAGGTTGTCCCTTTCTCCAATTCTGATTTAGTTTATTATGTGGACGGCTCTTGCCTCCACTCTCCCTCTGATGATCTCTGTGCGGGTTACTCCATTTGCACTTCTTTCTCTGCGATTGAGGCTAATCCCCTACCTGGTATTACTTCTGCTCAAGTAGCTGAGTTATTTGCCCTTGCTCGTGCCTGTATGTTGGCTTCGGGAAAAACTGCTACTATCTACACTGATTCTAGATATGCTTTTGGGGTTGTTCATGACTTTGGCCAGCTCTGGAAACAGCGTGGCTTCTTAACTTCTAGTGGTTCCCCTATTCGCAATGGTCCCTAGGTTGCTGCTCTCTTCGATGCCCTTCAACTTCCTTCTGCTATTGCTGTTGTTAAATGTATGGCACACACTGGTCTACATGATGAGGTCTCTAAAGGAAGCGGGAAGCGGCCCTTTCTACCCTTCAGGCTACATCTTTGTATCCTCTTTCTCACAATGCACCCATAATTACCTCTTCCTTATCCTCTCTTTCCCAATTGGCTATTTTACAAGACATGGCTCCTGATGATGAAAAAGATTATTGGGTAACTGCTGGTTGCAAACTTCATACTGACCACTTGTGACGCTCCCCAGATGGCTGTTTGGTTGCGCCCAAGGTTCTTTTACCCTATCTTGCTCGTCTGGCACATGGTCAGGCCCATACAAGCAAAGGGGGGGGATGACCTCCCTCATTGGAAAGGATTGGTTTGCTCCCTCTTTTTCTGTTTGGCCCAACAATTGCCAAAATTGTGCAATTTGTCAATACCACAACATTGGCTCTCATTCTAAAACATTGCCTCCTGCCCATCCACCACCTTGGGGTCCTTTTGTTCATGTTCAGATTGATTTTATTCAAATGCCCTCTTGTCAACGTTACCAATATGTACGTGTGTTAGTAGATATGTTCTCAGGATGGGCAGAAGTATACCCGGTTAGAAAAGCAGACTCTGTTTCAGTGGCTAAATTGTTGTTGAGAGAATTCATTCCCTGGTTTGGGATTCCTGCTGTCATTGGGAGTGACCGAGGTACTCATTTTACTGGACAAATCATGCAGAATGTTGCCAAAGCTTTAGGGGTTCAACACAAGTTGCACTGTGCATACCATCCACAGTCAGCTGGGAAAGTTGAACATTACAATGGGGTTCTAAAGAACAAACTTGCTAAACTTTGCGCTGAAACCAACTTGAAATGAGTTGATGCCCTCCCTTTGGCCTTAATGAGCGTTCGTTCTACACCTCACCAAAGAACTGGACTGAGCCCTCATGAGATTTTGATGGGCCAACCTATGCGGTCAACTGTGTCTCCTGTTCCATCATTGAACAGTTTACACTTTAGGGATGATGTACTGTTGGATTATTGTAGAAAACTGCTAATTATGTTAAGACGATATCATTCACAGGTTTCTGCAGTCCTGCCAGCCTGTCCCACCTCTCCGGTCCATGATCTGCAACCTGGTGACTGGGTTTAAGTGAAGGTTCATCAAAGAAAGTCAGCATTAGAGCCTCGGTGGAAAGGTCCATTCCAAGTACTCCTCACTACCAATACAGCTGTTAAGTGTGAAGGTTACTCCACTTGGGTGCACGCCTCACACTGTAAGGGTATGTCTACACTGCCACCCTAGTTCGAACTAGGGTGGCTAATGTAGGCATTTGAACTTGCAAATGAAGCCCGGGATTTAAATATCCCGGGCTTTAATTGCATGTTCCCGGGCGCCGCCATTTTTAAATGCCCCGTAGTTCGAACTCCCTGCCCACGGCTACACGCAGCACGGACTAGCTAGTTCGAATCAAAGCTCCTAATTCAAACTACTGTTACTCCTTCTTGCAGGATCATCACAGGGCAAAGCATAGATTACAAAATCCCAAAGAGCTCCTGTTGGCTGAAGTTGTGACAACGAAATCCCGAAGATGGAGACTCTGCATCTTGAATGATCGCAGAGTAAGAACTTATCATTCTTTGGATTGTTTGTCATAAGATTTGTAGTCATCATTGTAATAGGGAATAGCATGTCGTGATTGAATATATTTAGCAGAGGGAATATGCAAGGGAATGAATTCCACTGAACCTTGGACCACTATCTATAATTCTTGGGATTTAGAAAAACTTCAAGAAGTGCTTTTCTTTTGTTTAACTGTGACTATTTCTTATATTGATAGAGTGGTGCAAACCATGGTCGTAACTATACCATGCAGTGGGCAATACTAGTCACGCTCATTGCCCCATGGGCTCTAGGATATAAAGATAACAGTTTCCTTCAGCTATCCTATCAATATGCCCAAACTTTAAATATTTCCAAATGTTGGGTCTATTCACATGTCCCTCATAATTCCCAAGGCGGGATACCGATGATTGCAGTACCCTTCAATTGGACGGACCTGTGCAATCAAATAGACCCTAACCACAAAGCAGACGGGTTTGGACCAATATTGGGGATATTGGATCAATCAAATGTCCAGCAAATATAACTTCACCCATTATTGGGGTAAGTATAATTCCACCTATTACATCTGTGGAGAGAGAGCATATTTTTGGTTGCCCTATAATTGGTCCGGAATTTGTTATGGTGGCTACATTATACCGGCCATGAGACACCTCTCTAGCCTCCCTTGGCAGAAAAATCGTAAAAAGCGAGAAATTACAGAAAATGAACGTTTTGGGGCCATATTATTTCCCATGTACGGAGTTGGCAGAGCAATTAAGGAAATTCAACTCTTAGCAGATGTTCTAGAAAAGGTTAGTAATAACACAGCTGACTTGTTAGAAAAATGTACTGCAGAAATGATAGCCATTAGGACAATGACCTTACAAAACCGTATGGCATTAGACTTCACCCTGGCGGGTAAAGGCGGGCTGTGTGCCCTAATTGGTAAAGAATGCTGTGTATACATCCCTGACAAATCAGAACAAATCCATGATTTAGCAAATAAAATCCAAAGTGAAACAGCAAGATTACACCAATATGTGAAATGGAATTTGGAAGGATGGTTATCTGCAATCATGGGAAAATTGGGAATGCAAATATTACATGGAATACTTTTTGTATTAGTCATCGTTATTGCATTATATGTAGCTGTACAAATAACCCTTTGTATGCTTAAGTTGTGCATTGCAAAATTTTAAAACACTGCTGCCGCTTCCCTAACCCCAGCTTTAAAACAAGAAATGTGCCTAATGTACCTCGATATGCAGCAAACAGAAAAAGAAAGAGAAGAATCATAGAATCATAGAACCATAGAGCTGAAAAAGACTTCAGGAGGTCATCAAGTCCAACCCGCTGCTCTAGGCAGAACTAATCCCAACTAGATCAACCCAGCCAGGACTTTGTCAAGCCGAGACTTAAACATCTCTAGGGATGGAGACTCCACTACTTCCCTAGGTAACCCATTCCAGTATTTCACCACTCTCCTAGTGAAATAGTTTTTTCTAATATCCAACCTGGACCTCTCCCACCACAACCTGAGACCACTGCTCCTTGTTCTGAAATCCTTTACTACTGAGAACAGCCTCTCTCCATCCTCTTTGGAACCTCCCTTCAGGAAGCTGAAGGCTACTATCAAATCCCCCCTCATTCTTCACTTCTCCAGACTAAACAGACCCAACTCCCTCAGCCTCTCCTCATAGGTCATGTGCTCCAGCCCCCTAATCATTTTGGTTGCCCTCCGCTGGACCCTCTCCAATGCGTCCGCATCCTTTTTGTAGTGGGGGGCCCAGAACTGGACACAATACTCCAGATGTGGCCTCACCAGAGCCGAATAAAGGGGAATAATCACATCTCTGGATCTGCTGGCAATTGCTCCTCTTAATACAACCTAATATGCCATTAGCCTTCTTGGCTACAAGGACACACTGTTGACTCATATCCAGCTTCTCATCCACTCTAATCCCCCGTCCTTTTCTGCAGAACTACTACTTAGCTGGTTGGTCCCCAGCCTGTAACAATGCTTGGGATTTTTCCGTCCCAAGTGCAGGACCCTGCACTTCTTGTTGAACCTCATTAGATTTCTTGTGACCCAATCCTCCAATTTGTTTGGAGTCTGTCCCTGCCCTCCAGCGTATCTATCTATCCCCCTAGCTTAGTGTCATCCGCAAACTTGCTGAGGATGCAATCCATTCCCTCATCCAGCTCATCAATAAAGAAATTGAACAAAACCGATCCTAGAACCAAACCAAATCTTGGGCACTCCACTAGAAACTGACCACCATCCTGACATCGAGCCATTGATCACTAC
>JANRFK010003679.1:17831159-17844364 GCA_030068395.1 Apalone spinifera
AGAGTAGAGCGGAAGAATGACTTCTCATGTCTTGCTTACAACACACCTGTTAATTCATTCCAGAATCACATTTGCTTTCTTTGCAACAGCATCACACTGCTGACTCATATTCAACTTGTGGTCCACTATAACCCCTTGGTCCCTTTCTGCCATACTCCTTCCCAGACAGTCGCTTCCCATTCTGTATGTATGAAACTGATTGTTCCTTCCTAAGTGGAGCACTTTGCATTTGTCTTTATTAAATTTCATCCTATTTACCTCAGACCATTTCTCCAATTTGTCCAGGTCATTTTGAATTATTACCCTATCCTCCAGATTAGTCTACATAATCTGTTCTTGTCATACTGTTCCATCAAGTGACCCATTCAAGTGAACTGCTGGATCCAACCCAGCAGCTGCAGTGTGGTGGAGGAGGCTGTATGTAACCATGCACGTTAACTGAGGAGCCCCTGCCCTAGATCACAATCCCTTCCTTTGCTCAGATTCCTCAGACCCCACATTCTCTCCTGCACCCCAGTCTCCTAGCCCAAGCTCTCTTCTGCACCTAACCCCCTCCCACACCTATGCCTCTTCCATAGAAGAGTGCAGCCCTTGACCACTTGGAGTGGCCCCTCCACCCCCATCAAAAATTATTGCCCACCCTTGGTCAACACCTGCTCCCATGAAAAAAAAATTGCAGGACATTGAAGTTAGTGTAAAATACCGTGGCAAACTGTATTGCTGAACATACGAGACTACAAAGTTTTTAAACATTCTCTATGATATTGATGGCACCAGAACTGGCTTTTGAGGCATACATTTTCTCACTGAAATAAATAAAAAAGGACAGGATTGGTACATCAGTGCTGTCTGAGCAGTGAAGATCAGCAGCTGTAGCAAGTAAAAGAGATGGTTAAAACTCACTTTTAGTTGTTTTAAAGAAGGATTTGATCAGAAATTCATGTAATCCACTGAACTAAATATATAAATGATTCATATGAGCTAATTTTTGGTTTAAATGTGTCTAGCTGGGGAAAATCTATATACAATTTATAAATTCTGGTGGATGTTATGAAGTTATGAAATTGTGGTATCATAGAAAACCTCTAAGTGGATGTGCAATCCCCCATTTTCTGACACTGGCTGTAGCACATTTCTGCCAGACCAGGCACAACAGCCAGTTGATATACCTTAATGGCCACTTATTCAGATGGAAATACCTGGAGAGTGTTAGTTGGCTGTAAATGGAAGAAACTAGTCCTTCCAGTTTCTGTGCAGGGACAAAGTAGAAACTTCTCATCAACAGAACAAAGAAATCAAGTGGTGACAAACTCAAGGAACTGAGTCACACAAGAAGCCTTGGCTTACACAGAACAGAGGGACATGCTTTCATAGTAGGTGCAACCAGTTGTGCATAGAGAAATCAATCTGACCAAGACAGACTCCATGATTCTGAAGAAAAGCTGCTTGAGACTATTCCAGAAGACTATGTCCAAACCCAAGAAACTTTCCAGAGTAGTGAAAAAACTGAGGCAGAGGAAATGCATATAGTGCTGCCTTTTTTTTTTTTTTTTTTTTTGGGAACAAAAAGGGTGCGGGTACTCCAGAGGAAAAGTTGCTGAGCTCTGACTGGAGGTGCTGGTACTGCATACTAGGCAGTATTGTCACAAAAAAAGCACTGGGTGTGTTTATTAGGGATGTAAAATCCTGTTTAATTTGTTAACTGGTTAAATGTTACATTTAACCAGTTAACTGATTAAACAGAGGCTAACAGATAGGGACTGATCTGGCTGGACTGAAGTGCTCCTCCCTGTAGTGTGCCCCGGACCAGGCCCCTGTGGATGAGAACAGCTCCAGCTGGGCTACAGCACTGCTCCCCCCCCAACCCGTGCTAGGTCAGCCACCTGTCCATGACAGGAAGGGGGCTGCTCCAGCCCCCACCAATTAACCATAACTGGTAAGCCTCATCCATTAACAGTTAATCATTAACATCCCTAAGCACCCTCTGTCTGTGAGGAGCCTGAGCTCCCCACAGACAGGGCTGTGTCAGCATCCTGCCTGCCCCCCACCCCGTGCTGCTGCCTGCTGCTGATACAGAGGCAGCAGTATGGGGGCAGGGGAGACAGGCGGCTTTGCAAAGCTGGTGCTCACTGGAAGCTGGCTTAAAAGATGGCTCTCCACATGTACCAGCTCCCGCCTGCCCCCCTCACGCTCTGTGCTGCTGCCTATCAGAGGCAGTCGACTCCTCAGGATTGGGTGATCTTTGGGAGCCAGCTTAAAAGTCAGCTCCCCACGGGCACCAGCTCCCACCTTGCTCCCATTGCTGACTCTGATATAGCAGCAGCAAGGGAAAGCAAAGTGTGCATAGTCAATAGGATTAACTGATAAGTCCAGTCTTATCGGCTGATCATTTACTCAACCATACCCTAACATCACTACTTAAACTACAGGAAAGACAGAGATCAGGAACTAGGTGCCTGAACTGTTGGGTCTGACCAGAGAATGCCAGACATAGGACCTGCATGCCAAGAGTGAGAGAACCCAGCCATAGGCCGTGTCTGGGCTAGGGATGTAAAAATAAATTTTAAAAAATCCACTAACTCTGTAACCAATTGAAATTCAATCAGTTACACAGTTAAACATGCTGCGGGGCTGCTGGACTCACGGGCTTAACTGATAAGATTAACCGGTTAAACTCTTACATCCCAAGTCTGAACTCTGTTTACACTCAGGAAGCTTAAAGAGCATGCAGGATGCAATGAGGGGGGTCCTCAAACA
Source organism: Apalone spinifera (assembly GCA_030068395.1). Taxonomy (NCBI): domain Eukaryota; kingdom Metazoa; phylum Chordata; order Testudines; family Trionychidae; genus Apalone; species Apalone spinifera. Next base: position 17,833,917 of record JANRFK010003679.1, read on the forward strand.
CAATAGCCTAGTGAATGTCCAGCCAGAGAGGGAACTGAGTGATGCAAAAGATTTCCATTTGTGTAAATCATTCACTAACATTAACATTTCAAAAACAAGAGAAATGTACCAAATTAAAATATAAAAACTACAGTCAGATTCTTCACATTTATTCAGCAATTTTTCTAAGGAGATTAAAGCCTTTATGTACATTCATATTAGTCTGAAAGACAATTTTAGGAAAATCTCACACTACTTCTTGTATCAAAGTATTAAAATATTTCTCCCATCTCCCATAAAATGAAGAACCTATAATAGCTACAAGCAACACATTCTCCTCCCAGGAACCAGGAACACCTGATATACTGATCAGTCATGACATTTTATTCCAACATCGTGCACCATATTTCAACTTGGATTTTTCATCTGCCTCTGCCAATAACAATGATCAGCAGAACTGAGAAAATTTCAAAATCCTACAATGACATCGACAACCACCAACCTGTAACCATAGAAATGCTTCTCCAAGAGCACTCTCAGAAAAGTAGCAGTCCAAAATTGATTAAGGGAAAACAGAAGAAGGAAGAACAAAATTACAATTATCTCAAGTGGGCAATGATCTTAAAACCTGCTGCATACAAACAGGAAACCAGAAGTGGTTGTCACAAACTTACACGGCCCTTGTACCTAACACCTTGATCCAGAAGAGGGGATACCCACACTTATAGTCTCTGATAAGATGATACCTTTTATTTGCAGTGGTTCACAGAACCAGAGTAGAGCACTGACTATGCAGCATTACCAGCTACTGAGTACCAACTCCAACCACTTCAATTCACAAGCCCTCCCTGGAGGGCTTCCATCCCAGCACTGATCAAGACTGATCCTGCTTACCTTCTGTAGTATGACTAAGTCAGACTCAAAGATGATTATCTGGTTGCTGTTTCTGAATTTGTTTTAACATATTAAATATGTACCCATATTGGTGATATCGCTACAAAAATATGCTAGATTTTGATTTTCATTTTTATTTGTCAGTGAATACTAACTACATTTGTGCACGTACTCTCCGACATGGAGGAAAATTCATGCAAGTTACTTTTCCTGCTTACTGAACTATGGACAAATGTAACTTCTTCTGGGTGGGATCAGTAAGTCAGAACATATCAGTCGAATGACATTTAACTCTTGTTCCACAAATATGAAACCGTGAAGCAAAGGATGAGCAAAACACTGTGCATCTTGAACAAACATTTGTTAAGACGCTGTGCACTGAACAAACATTTGTCACAAATAATTTAAAGCTTGTGAAATACCTCTGTAGCCCTCTAGGAAATCAGATGTTGGCTCCTTAAATGCAAGTGAAAAGTCAGCAGTATTGCTCAACTCTTCCCCTGAGACCTGAAATGTTGTTCAATTGAGACAAAAAACAGGTAAGAACCATACTACCAGCAAGCTACCTGCACCTACTCTGGAAATGGAGTCTCAGATGAAGGCATATGTTCCCTCCTACTTCATAGCAAGCAGCCAAGAACTGTAGGTATCTATTTCATACACAAAACTCTATAGATATTAAAGCTCTGTCCTAGCAAGGAACTAGAGTTTGTGTCTCCAAAACAGGTATCCTATAATCTAGAAAACTTGCTGACAGTGAGATGAAGTATAGGTTTAAAAGAATTTATTTAATAGATTGGTAGGCTGGAGAAACCCATTATTCCTCTTCCCTAATACAAACCTTTGGCTGAAGGAGCTGAGAACATCTATGCATTCTCTATGCTCTTAAGCTAATAGGAAATACTGTACATGCTAATTGGAGGAAAATAATCCCATTGCTATTCCTTTATAGCATCACATTGGAAAAGGAAGATGATACTCTAACCAACTCAGTCCAGTTTCAGGAGTAAGTAGATATTAAATATTTCACTAATTATTTTTAAATGCAATTAGCTATACAACGCTCTCATTTATCGACATTTGGTGGGCATCTGACAGTTTTCAAAACCCAAGCATTTAGATAAACAGAAGTGCTATGAACTAACACAGGACTACATGAAGGATACACTGTGGATTTGGATAGCTAGGACTTTCATACAAAGGGAATTCAGATAACTGGAATAAAATAGGTCTTACTGTAGGTCATTTATCATTAGGTGGGCTCATATATATTTTATATGATGATACCTTTTATTTTATTTATTTATTTACCAGTATATATTTTACAAAGATATAAACTAAGGAGTAGTGAGAAAATGTAAGAATTCTGTGAAAATTAACACTGTCTGAAAAATACTAAGCTAACAACAATCTCAAAAAGCTTTAAGAACATATACATACTATGCTGTTCATTTCTGAAGATTCATAACTTCCACATGGATGGACACTCCCAATAGGCTCCAAACCTTCTTCATCCCACATATATGTTCCATCGGAACTATCAGATGGAGAAAGTTCTAAAGACGAGCCACCTCTGTAGTCCATGTCAGGAGAAATCAAGTTGTTCCCAATAGTATGCTTTGTGCTTTCATTCTTGTCAGCTACAGCTTAAATAAAAAGAAAAATGGTCAAAATCCAAAGAATTTAGATTGAAATTAAATATTTATGTTCTGTGACACTGGCATGCAAAACAAGGGTGGACAATAATTTTTTATGTGGGGCCATGCCAAGATTTTGGAAAATGGTCAATGGCTGCACCCTTCCATGACATTAACGGAGGAGGGGCAGGGTCTGGGATGCAGGTTGGATCCAGAAGGGAGCTTGGGGTAAAGGACTGGAGTGCAGAATGGTGTGTGAGATCTGGGAAGGAGTTTGGGCGAAGGAGGCAGTTGTGACCTGGGGCACTGGACTGGGGTGTCGGGGTTTGGGTTGTGACCCAAGGTAGGAGATTGGGTCATAGGGCAAGAGGTGGTTGTGACCTGGAGCAGGGGACTGGGGTGTACGAAGGGTACAGGGGGTTGTGACTTTGCTCAGGGTATTGGGGTGCAGGATATGGGAGGGAGTATGGGATTGAGGGATTGGTTTATGTGGGGTAGAAGGCAGGAATGAGGGGGCAGAGGATTGGGGGGAGGGAGGAGTTGGGGTGCCAGAGGCAGGCTATGGCTGGGAGATTTACCAATCTGACTCATGGACAGAAGCCCAGCAGGGTTCTCAGGCAGCTTCCCTGCCTGCCCCGCCCTTGTACTGGCTGCAACGTCCATGTGCGTTGGTAAATAAGAGCCTGAGGGGAGGTGAGGAGTGGTGCTTCACATGTTGTCAACAGGACTGCGCTGGGGGCAGGAGCAGAGTGTGAAGCACCACTCCCCCCTCAGGCTCACAACAGAGAGAGAAATGGCTATGGCAGCCGCTTTTCTGAGCAGTGTTGGGGGGGATGTGCAGAGCAAGCAGGGAGTCTGCCTGAGGCTCCCTGCTGCATCCACGGGCTGGATCCAGTGGCTTAGTGGGCTGGATGTGGCCCACAAAGTGTATTTTGCCCAGGCCTGATGTCAAGCGATCTGAATGGAAGTGGTAGGAATGAATATGAAAAGTCTAGGGGGAAAAAAACTAATATAACTTTTCCTCTCCTGCTCTCAAGATGTTATAAACTCAATATACTCACAAGTACCTTCTACCAACCTCCAATATTTTTCCTATTCCAGCCCTGTAACAATTCTAAGAGTAAAAAGTATTTCTTAAAAAACTGTGAATTACCCAAATATGTTGGACCCAGACAGACCAACTTTCAAATAGCAGAATAGTAATACTTCTTAAGGAAATCTTGTCCAGCGAGATGCCCATTAATTAATGGAAGGATATAGGACATTAAAAAATTAATAACTGTGCCAAATAATTTATTTTGATGTAAACAAAATTAAAAGCCAAGTATCTGTAGGTTGTTTTCCAAGCACTAGAGCAACCTTCCTCTACAAAGAACAAAAACAAAACCAACCCCCACCCGACTTTACAGACACTGATTATATTAGGCTAAGCTACATATTCCCTATACATTTCTGTAACAATGCTATAACTGAACTGACTTTATAAGTCCATGTTTACAGGCATTTACATGTGGCGGAGTTAATTTTTTCTGAACTTTTTTTAAATAGCAAGGGTCAGAAATAATGAGTTGCCATTTTTGTTCTATTTACAGGAAACCTGCACAAGGCCAACAACACAGAACAGTTTTTCAAAGACGAGCAGTCCAAAGCAAACCCCCACTAAGAGTTTGATTAAAAGGAGAGAAATGTAACTCTCTCTAACCCCCAAGAGAGACAGATGTCAGGAAGTTGGGAATGGGAAAAGGGACAAGTGTAAGCAGAAGTCTACCAAGAGTTCAGAGCCTCTTTTAATGAAACTAGCCTTGAATTGTGCTTAATGTTCCTCCCATAGCCATCTGTGGAGTACTTGAAGGACCATATATATATTCCCCTCCAAGTAGTCTTCAAATTCCCACCAGGAATGGGAAAAGAAACTGGGTTTGTTTACCTTTTCATCCCTACTTCCTCTGAGTGGGGCATTCACCCACCCAAAGATATGAAAAACTAGAACTACCATTAATTTATTCCTTAGTGCTTCTGGATTTAAACAAGTTTGTTTTAGAAATCCTGTACTATTCTAATGGTATAGATTATCTCCTTTGCTTGCGTGCATAAAGGGGTTTATGCAATTTACTTGGGGAAAGGGGCATGCCACTTCCCTGGAACTTATGATTTCCCTTAGGAGCACCTTGTGGATGCTATCACTTGGGATATCGTCCATTCTATAGGTGCTAGATATATCTAAGTTACAACTATGTGAAAAGGGACTGGGATCTCTTTTGGATATTGGAGACTTATACATTCATGTACAATATGGGCGGACTTGTTTGCCACTTAACTTAAAATTGGTTGTGTAAATTCCTAAACATAACTTAATACAAAGTTATCCTTGTGAATTTGATGTTATAATTCCTATGGCAAATAGCTCTGCCATAAATTTATAAGCACGTATAGTACATTTATTTGTTAAAAGTGCTCTGAAGAGGTTTAGGATATTATATTGGACAACTGTTCAGTGCCCCCATTTCTAGGAAAGAGGGCAGATCAGGACAAAGCAGCACGTGATTCTCAGTCTCATGCAGGATAACAGTCACTTATGCACACAGACTCAGACTGTGATGCAATATCAGCTTTTTGGAGAAGAATATTTCCTAGCATATCGCAACAGCTCAAAAAAGAAATGAAGTAATACCATGGAAAAATAATGGATAAACAAGAGTTATGCCAATGGTATAGATTTTTAAACTGTGTTTAGCTTTAGTGAGAAGTGTCTGTCAGTTTTTACATAAGAAGTTTTCATTAGACTGCAGACATTTAATGGATCAGCATTTCATTGAATTTCTATCTTGTATTTCAGAATTATAAGATAAATTAGAGATTTACTAATACTACATTTACTTCAATGTCAAAGATAAGCACACAATTCACTCTTGAAAACTGTCAACTGAAAATTAAGGCCATTCATTTTTTTTATTTAAAAACAGAAAAAGTAAGTGCCAAAGTCATTAGTTTGTCCCTTCTGAAGTACCTAAAACAGGAAGGGAGTTTTTCTTTTGGAGACAAACTCAATTTAAACCTTATATGGAGTAGTATTCCATGTTTGTATAGACAACCAGAAAATCCAATATCCAAGGCCTGGGATAATTTATCACTAATAATAATTTACATGTAACTCAAGGAAGCAACTAATTTGAAAATACAGAAAAATTAATTTTATTTTACCAGGAGTTAGATACAATTAGGGATACTTGAAACCTGATTAGTATTTTAAACAAAGTTTTTCCTCGACATAAAGGAAAGTTAAAAAATAGAGTGCAATAAAATATTTACCAGAAACATCGATATCCAGCCATTTATTGGTGTTACAATGAGACCTCTCACTTTCTTTGAGAGAAGTGACTGGATCTACTGGCGTTGCACATCTATGCACTTTAACAGGGACTTCTTGCTTTGCTTGCATTGTTCTGTTTGCATCTTCTAAATCTATAAAGTCATCACTGAAGTCTTCACTCAGGTCATTCTTCTCAGAAGAGGATAAGGAAGATATGGATATTTCATCCACATCATCATTCATGCATATGACTTTTGAGCCATGGTTTCCCAGACCGTCATGGAGGACTTCACCATACTCTATTCTTTGACTATCATTTTCTATATCTTTTTTCTCAGTGGTTTCATTGACATCTACTATAATCTCAGAGACCTTTGCTAAGCAAATGTCAGTAGTTGTACTTTTGTTGTCATCCACAATGGTCTTTCCAGTAAATTGCTGTGTAGTAGTTTTCAGCAAAGAAGGACAACCCATCCTATAACCCAAAGAGGGTGGTGCCCTGGATCCATTTGAGACTGGAAGCTTCTTTAAACCAGAGGTTGATATACCACTGTATGGCCTAGTAAATCCATACCTTAAAGGTTCATTTCTTCTGGCTACATCCAACTGTTGTGTTTTTCTGGACAACAGAATTGACCTCTGAGATGATCTAATAGCCAGGTGTTGCTTTTGATAAGGCCTTGTAAGATCTACAGCTTTATTAAAGGAATGTGATCTAGTTAAGGATGCAGCAGGGAGGAAAGAATTCTGAACAGAATGTGAAAAACTTTGTGATCTAACCATTTTTTCTGAGGAAAAAGATGTAATGTTATCTGTTGATTGTGCTAAACTCTCTCCTGAACTAGTCTTGGTGGCACTGGAGTTAATTTTACACCTCTGCAGGTCTACAGATGACCTATTTCCATAAAATCCATATAAACGTGATTTTGGATAACTGACTCCAGAAAATGAAGTTCTGCCAAATAACGTACCTTTGGTGAATTTCACTGAACTAGACAGTCCAAGCAAAGACTTTTGGTTTAATTCTTCTGTAGAGGATACAAACATGTTGACTTGTTTTGCTGCTTTTGATGCTATTGAAGAGGTGGTGAGCACATCTTTACCAAATCCTCCTTGTGATGGAGAATACTTCTCAGAATCGACTAGTTTTTCATTGGAATTTTGGGCAGAGCTAGATTCTCTACCGCTTTGATTATCAAGTTGATATTTATTTGATTTTTGCCAGTTAAAAGAAAAGGAAGACATGCTATCAGTGCCATTGCGCTTAATACAATTTTTACCAGTGCTGCTATGAGGATTCCCTGACAAGGTAACAGCTGTCCTATTTGTGACTGGCTGTAGGGTGCTCCCTAAAGATTTTGTTCCATATTTCGGTAATTTAGAAACCAACGATGTCCTGATACGATTTTTTTCTTCCATGAGCTGTTGGGTGCATTGATCCTTGAAAGTTTCTTGAATCTGTGGAAATCAAAAAGGACAGAATATTACACCTGAATTAAATAGCTCTGGAGAGCACAATACAGCTAAAAATTATAAATGATAACGTTACATTTGGATGCCTAATTACACCAGAAAAATACAGTTTACCTACACATATTTTCAAAGATGTTCTAACTACATTTGGCTAATGTGCAACAAATAGCAAACAAAATGTTTCAACTACAACCAGATAACTATAGGCATCCTACTAAATGGGAGGGATCATTTGCAGTATTGCCAACATCAAGTGTTAAAACTCAGTGTCAAGCCACATAAAAACCCAATATTGATTAAGTGTTGCATGTTTTTAAATATGCCCTTTGTTTAAGTCTTTAAGATGCACTTTTTAAACTTTTTTTTAAAGCAACAGAAGGCAGGCTAAAGCTATTTTTAAAAAAATGAAAGCTCAGTTTCATATGCAAACATTTGATTTCAGCATCTGGAGCTTTACGAAAAAAACCCTCAAAATATCACAAGACTCATGAATGATTCACATGAACGGGTAACATTACTTGTGAAAAATCCAGTATAGATTCTGCTAGATATTAGTTTTCTAAACCTTGTTTGTTAGTCACCTGCCAGTCCTAGCACCCTAGTAGACTTCATACTGCATGGAAAACTATTCTGCTCTCCAGTTGGAAGTTAAATACCCTTGACTCTTCCTGATCAAATTTGTCTCTGGACTTCCTTAGTACACCACAGGAACAAAGCCATCACAATTCTTATACCAGTGGTCATCAACCAGTAGAGCGAGACCTACCAGTAGATCTTGGAGCCTCTGACAGGTGATTCTGACTGGTGTGGCTGGGAAGCTATCAAGTGCTGGCACTTCAGTTGCCCCTGACCCCGCTGACCTGCTACTCTTGCTCTCTGCCTTGGAGCGGCCCCATGGGAGCCTCCTGCTTGCTATGCAGGGTGTGGGAGGGAGCAGAGGGGGGGTGCTGATGTCAGGGTGTGCTCCCTCCCCCCCACTCCTGTACCTTGTCTCCACACAGAGAGAAAGGGTTGGAAGGAACTTGGCAATGCAAATCTCTGTCACTCTCACACACTGTGTGTGTCTGTCACTCTCACAAACACACACCATCCCTCCCTCATCTCCTGACCCAACATGTACATTAGGGTGAGGGTGTTGTTACTACTCTGACTGCTTGCAAAGTGCGTTCTTTTTGGTGTTTGACTGGTCTGTGCATTTCATAACTTTCATTTCTCTCTCATGCTTAAATTTAATTAGTTGAGTAGTGAGTTCTAAAATGCTGAACCTGTCATGGCTGGAGTAATTCTCTCTCTGGCAATTGTGCTCCTGGAGGAGGCTGGCATGTCCCTGCAGCCACTGGGATGGTCAGAGCAGGGGGTCTCCACATGCTGTCCTTGCCTGCAGACATTGCTCCTGCAATTCCCATTGATCAATAATGGAGAACCATGGCCAGTGGAAACTGTGGGGTTGGTGCTTGTAGATAAGGGGCAGCACATGGAGTCATTGCTGTACATACCAGCTGCTTTCAGGGGTGGGGCAGGGCTGGGGCAAGAGTGGGCCTGCCTTGGCTCTGCTGCTCCATCCCTGGGGCAGCTGTCTGGCCACTTCCAAGGTGGGACTTGAAACCACAACCCTGCCTTCCCCAGGCAAGAGTGCTATGCCCGTCAAGGACCCACCCCACCAACAACCTTCAAAAGGGCCATTCTCCTGCTTTCCTAATGCAGGAGCCAGCTCCCATCTCTGGGGCAGCCTGTGTTGACTGCCCAGCAACTGCCTACATGGGTGGGATCAAGCCACCACCACCCTGTTCTCCAGAGGCCGATGCCCTATCCCTGAGTTCACTGAAGATCCCATCCCATCCCACCCCACCCCACTCTCTGCAGGTCCCTTACCTTGTTTCACAAATGCAGGAGCCAGCTCCATCCCTAGGGCAGCCTGGGTTTGCTGTCCAGCTCCTCCCAGGGTGGACAGGACTCAAGACCACCACCCTGTGCTCCCCAGGCAAATACCCTAACCCTAAGCCACTCTGGAACCTAACCCACCTCGCTACCTTCAGTGGGTCCCTTATTCTGCCATCCTAATGCAAGAGCCAGCTCATCCCTGGGGCAGCCTATGCTGGCTAACCAACTGCTCCCCGGGTGGGTTGCGCTCAAGCCTGCCACCCTGTGTTCCCCAGGCAAATGTCCTATCCCCTAGTCCACTCAAGAACCCATCCCATGCCACATTCAGGGTATCCCTTATCTTGCCTTCCTGATACAGGAGGCAGCTTGATCCCTGCAGCAGCCTGTGTTGGCTGTCCGGCTGCTGCCTGGGTGGGTGGGATGGAGTGGGGTGGGGGCTGGGTACTCTAGTCCACCACACCCTGTGCTCCAGATGCTGATGCCCTATCCCCTAAGCCAGTGGTCCCCAACGTGGTGCTCGTGGGCGCCATGGAGCCTGCTGGGGCATTTATGTGCGCCCGCTGAGTGACCAGGGCCAACCCAAGCCATTCTTGCGGCCATTCAGGCACAGGTGCAGCACTGGCCCCAGGTGCCCAGCAGCCGCAAAAGGTTGGGGATCACTGCCCTAGGCCACTCCAAGGCTCATCCCACCTCCTGAGGGCCTCTCATCCTGTGCTGGCTGTCTGGTGGGTGGAGGGGGGACAGGACTCAAGCCCACCCCCCTATGCACCTCAGGTAAATAGCTTATCCCCTAGGCCACTCCAGAACCCAGCCCACCTCCCTTCCTTCAGCAGGTCCCTTATCCTGCCTTCCTAAGGCAGGCGCCAGCTCCATCCCTGGGGCAACCTGTGTTGGCAGTCCGGCCACTCCCAGGGTGGATGGAGTCGGGTGAGAGACTCAAGCCCCCAGTCTTGCACTCCCCAGGCAAATGGCCTATCAGTCTTGCACTCCCCTAGGCCACTCCAGAACCCACCCCACCTCGCTACCTGCAAGGTGTCCCCTCCCACACTTCTAACCCCTTGGTCTAAGACCAGAGCTGGTCTAAGACCAGACCCCAACTCCCTACCCCAGACTGGTGAAAGTGAATGAGGGAAGGGTGATGGAGTGAGCAGGGTGAGACCTCGGAGAAGGGGTGGAGCAGGGTGAGACCTCAGAGAAGGGAGGGAAGGAAGCTGGGCAAAGGTATTTGGGTTTGAGGTACATCTTACATTGCACTTAAATTGAAAAAGTGATCT
>JANRFK010003679.1:17844464-17863255 GCA_030068395.1 Apalone spinifera
AAAAATCAGAGAATACTGGACATGTGCAATGTCCAGTATTCTCTGATTTTTCCGACTGTACACTGGCCAGAAGCCTGGCCTGGGTGGGGGGAGCAGCTGGAAGGCGGGGCCACGATTGGTGCTAGGAGCCTGTGATTGCGCATAAGCCTGGCGGGGGGAGTGAATGAGACTCCCAGCCACTCCCCCCGCCCCCGCAAGGCTTCTGAATCACCGAGAGCAGCGATCATGGCCCTGCCTCCCAGGTTGGGAGTCCCAGCTGGTAGGTGGGGCCGCGATCGCCACTCTGGGTGCTTCAGAAACCTAGCCGGGGTGGGGGGAGTGGCTGGAAGTCAGGCTTCTGTGCAATCACAGGCTCCCAGCGCAGACTGTGGCCCTGCCTCCCAGCATGGGAGTCGCAGTTGGGAGGCAGGGTTGCAATTGCTGTTCTGGGCTCCCCAGAATGGGGGGGCTTATTATTCCAAAAAATTCCACGTGTCCGGTATTTTTTGGGAGACCATCTGGCAACCCTATCAAAACCTGACAAACTCACTACACCAAAACAGTAACATGCAAAGGTTATCTTCAGAAAACTCATACCTTGTCAATAATCACTCACTGCAGCATGTATATGAGGGTTACATTTAAGGAATAATATCTTTATACTGAAACTAGAGGGCTGTGCCTCCTGCTTGCTACACTTGCTAACTCCCCTCTCCCCCAGTGCGTATGCAGCCCTGGCTCTCCCCTCGGCTGCTGGGGAGGACCGGGCTGAGGTTGTAGAGTGGCAGCACTAGCTGCTCCCCCCCTACCCCAGGTGCTAGGCCAAGGCTCTCCCTCTCCCCAGCCACCAAGCCAAAGTCACATCAGCCCCAGCTCTTCCCCTCCTCATACATCAGCCCTCCTCACCCCGGGCAGAGGCCGCACCAGCCCCGGCTCTCCCACACCTCCCGGCTGAGGCCACACCAGCCCCAGCTCTTTCTCCTGCCCCCCAGCTGCCGGGGAGAGCTGGGCTGAGGCCCTCTCTCCCAGCCACTGGGGAGGGGTGAGGCCACGGCATGGCAGCGCTGGCTGTCCCCCTGGCCATTGGGCTGAGTCAAGGCAGCCCTGGCTCTCTTCCCAGGCACTGAGGAGGGCTGGGCCAAGGCAATGGCAGCCCCAAGGAAGGCCAAGGACATGGTTTGGCAGCCCCCAGCTGTCTTCCTGGAGCACTAGGGAGGGGGTAGCAGGGGGCTATGCGGCGGGATGCAGAGCAATGCAATGCGATTACATTACTCTGTTGTCCTACAGGAAAAATTTAGGGGAGGGCAAGGAAGAAGAGTGCTTTATGGTCTAGAGTAGAAATTAGTCACCAGGAGATAATGTGTCTCAATGATGGCTCATCCACTTCACCCCTCCCTAGTCAACTGGTGAGATTATGCATGATTTTGTTGTCTATTTTTGTCACATGCCAGAATAGTCATTGAATGAAAAAGCCACGAGAAGTAAGCAAGCAAGCAATTCCTCTTAAATATAGAAGGAAAAAAAGCTCTACAACAAGGCAGAAGTTCAGCCCACCTGCGAAGAGACATACTATACTGATTCCAGTACGGAAAGGCAATCTGAGGGAAAACCCAGACAGAAAGGTATGCTTTCATGTACATTATATCCTAGTTATCAATAAACCAGTCAGCTTCTCAACAGACTGACCTTGGAGAAGAAAAAAAAAAAAATCTAGTTTATTGGCTAAAAGTTAACTATTGGTGAAAGTAAATGTGGTTAAAAAACAAAATAAAATCATAAAGCATGAACCAGCATTTTCACCATTCTCTTGTTGCTAGTCAAATCTTTATTGTTTCATATAGTGAAACAAAAGAAGGGTTTTAAACCTCAAGTGCTGTATGGTTTACAGGAGCAGTGGTTTAAGATAAAACTAGTAAATTAAGTGTCAAGGCTGTTCCCCACTCCAGCACAGAGTGCAGAAGGTGGGGGCCCACAAGAGACTTTAAAAATACCTTGCCTCTATAGGCTTCTGCTTAAAAGCTCTCCAAGGCCACAGATTTCCTGGCCTTAGGAGATAGGGTTTTTTACTTCTTGGTGGCAGCCTTTCTTCTTGAACCCAGGAAGAAGCATGTGGAACTTCTCTTTTAACACAAGACAGCTTGAATAAATAGAGAAAACAAAATGTAGTCTCTGATTGCATGCCTATGACTGAGAGGTCAGCTCACACAGATCTCATATTAGCTTCCAGGACACAAGAATCAAATCATCACCTTAAAAACAAAGGTTATTTGAATAATAAAATTAAGAGATACACTTGATAAAGCATACCTGGTTGCTAGGTGTTTTGAAACAACTGAGAAAAGAACAATTTAAGAACACAGGGAAATTCCATTTCTGGGATACAGCTTAAAGTTACATATGGGGAGAAGACACATGGACTTAGCACAGAGAAGTTTAACCAAACAACAAAACAAAGAAAATAACCTGATTGCATCTAAATAGATATTTCATTTCCTATCTACTCACAGATCTGTGCTTCAAGGTTCAGACCCTTTCCATGCCCAATATTCTTTGAAGGCATGGTAGTTCTGCCTGGTTCAGTTCATCTTGTTCTCCCAAATCCTGGCTTAAAACTCACACAAAGAAGAAAAAGCCAGCAGGGTTTCTTTCATTTCAAATCTCAACACCTTCCCCCATTGGCTCTCCTGGCTACCTGCCATCACCTCCTAGCTACCTGAATTTAACCCTTTGGTTACTGAATGCTGAGATGTTCAGAAAAGGCCAGCACTCCTCCTATCCATCATATTAGGGTACACTTCACTTTTGGATGCAGAAGACCTAGATATTCTGTGAACAGCTAGTGTCAGGAGCTGGACATCCCAGGGGTTTTATTCGAGAGACTACAGGATTAGGCCACACCTATTGTTAAACTGCCTGGACTGAGACAGTTGGAACAGTAAGGACAACAACAAAAAACTTTAAGTTATTTATTGACATTACGACCATCAGAATGGCATTTTAAAGTCTGGAATACACATCACTTTCTTATATTTACAAATTATGGATACAACTAGTAACTGGTTAACCAGTTACCCAGTAAGCATCACCCTTACCAAGAGCTGTCCGACAGCAGCACCTCCACATGCAGGTGGTCAGGAGCAAAAGCCAGCAGCCCTGGGGACTGCTCCAGCTGGGCTAAAGCAGTTCCCCCTTGGATTCCGCTTAATTAGTCAACTGGTTAAATTAACCGGTTAACTGATTAACTGGAATTTTACATCCCTAGTACAGATTAGATAAGTGGTCAACTATCCAAACTGGCATTACAAACAATAAATAATAGATATGGAATACTGATCATCACAGTAAGTGTCTTGTTACTCTTTCGGCCACCTCCCTCATAGAAATGAAGGGCAAACTATCAACTTAATCCCCAGCCATGCATTTACTATACTTTCTACTTACTGTGTCCCAGATAATAAAATGTAGGTCACTCTAAAAATAAATCAGTTTTGTATTTTAACTGTGCATACTGTGCATTCATTAACTATCAGGAAAAAGACAGAGCTCATTTATGAGAAAGAAATTTTAAGTGAAACAGTATTTTTAATACTTCATAAACTAAAGGGTCCCTAGCTCAGCAGCTGTGAACAAGCTTAATCAACAATTCAATCATCAGCCGAAAGATGCTGCCAGAGTATATAGTTTTTTTTTAAATGAAGGGATAAAAATCTGGAGGTAATGGTAGCAATATGCAAGACACTAAAGTCAGGATTGACCATGGGATTTTTGGTCTTCGTAACAAACAGGTTATGAAAAGATGATTTTGGGTTATTGCTAGAACAAGTGAGGAGTGGGGGAGTGGAGGGTGGGAAGGGTGAAAATGGCAGATACTTATTTTGACCCTTCCCTTTCTCTTTATTCAGGACTAATAGAGCAACATTATGTTCTCAGAGCCAAACTGCCTTTTATATGTGCATAAAAAATTGATAGCCATAAATAATTGAACTGTGTACTTCTAGAGAATTTATGTATGACAGTGTATCCAACAAGTCCCCTTTCCATTAGGGAATTACAAATGATGCATTCAAAAAATGAATGGGATTGAAATTCTCAGCCTAACTCTGTATATAGTAATGTTTCACAGCTAAGAGAAAGAAAACCTGTACAAAATGGTTTTAGAGTTCACTATGCAGCACTAGCTCATGCAGATTGTATTTTGAGACTGAATTACATGAACTATGCACATTTATCTTTGAATCTCATCTTCCAGATAAAGGAATGACATTGGTAAGTCACATTGAAGATAAAATTTTTCTTGAAAATTGGTTATATTTGCTTAGAATATTTTTAAAACTTTAAAAAAAAAATCAAGTAAACATTCAGAATGTTCAGTTTTTGTTCACGTATATTAACTGTTGATTTGCAGAATGCAACAATTTTTTTGTATCATCAAACAGAATCCAGGGTTTATAACATCAAAATTGAGAAATAATATGTTTATAAGTAGGAAACATAACCAAAAATCTGGAAACGTTAAACAAATATATTTTAAAAGATCTCCAAGAAGTTGAAATATTTCTGTAACAAATCCCAATATATAAAAATTTAAAATATGAGACCTCAGAGGGACCTAACCAGCTAAAAACATATAGAAAGGAGGAACACACACATACAGACTCAAACATTAATAAAAGCATGAGTAAAAAGGGTGGCTTTAGCCTGATGCCAGAACATGCTAGCATTGGTGCCATGCGAATATTCCAAGGAAGAGAATTCCACAGCCTGGGAGCAAAAGCTGAGAATGCCCTGTTCCGCGCAGATGTTAATCTTATCTCCACAAGTGGGGGAACACGAAGCAAAGTCTCCCCAGCTGACTTCAATCCCCGGGCAGGTTCATATGGGAGAAGACGGTCCTTCAGATACCCTGGACCCAATTCATTTAAGGCTTTATAGGTCATAACTAAAACCTTAAATTGTGCCCGGAAACATACCGGAAGCCAGTGCAGCTGTCGAAGCACTGGCATAATGTGCTCCATATAACTAGTATTGGTTAAAACTCGAGCAGCCGCATTCTGGACCAGTTGAAGTTTCCGAAGGCTCTTTAGAGGCAGCCCTACATAAAGTGCATTACAGTAATCCAGTCGGGATGTAACAAGAACATGGATCACTGTGGCCAAGTCATGTTTGTTCAGTAAGGGTCACAGCTGGCGGATTAAACGAAGTTGCCCAAAGGCACTCCTGGCCACCGAAGAAATCTGATTTTCAAATGTTAAAAGAGGGTCCAGGAAGACTCCCAAGCTGCGTACCTGTTCTTTCGGGGGAGAGTAACCCCGTCTAGAACAGGTGCCATGCCACATTCACGCACAGATGGCCTCCTGATCTACAGGACCTCAGTCTTATCTGGGTTCAACTTCAGCTTATTTGACTTCATCCAAACCCTCACTGCCTCCAGATACCAATTTATATCAGTCATTGCCACACCTGGTTCTAATGTTACAGGGAAACAGAGTTGAGTGTCATCTGCATATTGATGGCACCGTCCTCCAAAACTCCTTATGACCTCTCCCAGTGGCTTCATGTAGATATTAAACAGCATAGGGGACAAGATGGAACCTTGCGGGACCCCATAGCACAATCGCCACTGAGTCGAATAGCAGCCCCCTAGCTCTACCTTCTGAAAGCGTCCTGACAGGTAGGACCGGAACCATTGCAAAACAGTGCCTCCAATACCCAACTCTGTCAGGCGTCCCAGAAGGATATCATGGTCAATGGTATCAAAAGCCGCTGAGAGGTCTAGGAGAATCAACAGGGATGCACTCCCCTTGTCTATCTCCCTGCGTAAATCGTTTACCAGGGCGACCAAGGCTGTTTCTATTCCAAAACCAGGCCTAAATGGATCTAAGTAGTCTGTTTCTTCCAAGAAAGCTTGGAGTTGCAACGCCACCGCCCTCTCGAGTACCTTGCCCAAGAAGGGAATATTAGCAATTGGGCGATAGTTATTTAAGTCATGTGGGTCCAGGGAGGTCTTCTTGAGTAACGGTTTTATCACTGCCTCTTTCAAGGCAGCAGGAACCATACCAGATCTAAAGGACGCATTAATAGCACCCTGGACCCAGCCAGTTATCCCTTCTCGGCTAGATTTAATAAGTCATATGAAGGGCAGGGGTCAAGTGACCACGTGGTCAGTCGCACTCCTCCAAGCACCCTGTCCACATCCTCAGTCTGCAATAGCTGAAACTGATCCAGAGAAAAAAGACTGGGTGGTGCACTCAACACATTCTGTGCCCCACTTACACAGCAACGAGAGTCTAAATCCAACCGGATGCAGGCGATCTTATTAGCAAAATGCTTTGCAAACAGATTGCAGCCAGCAGCCAAAGGCTCCTCTATTTCGTCACGAGTGCCAGACTGCAACAGGCCCTGCACTACTCGAAACAATTCCACTGGACGGCATTGTGCAGACGTGATACAGGTGGAGAAGTAGCTTTTCTTCTCTGTCAGCACCACCACAGAGTAAGCTCGCAGTTCAGCTCTAACCCGCAGCTGATCAGACTCAGTTCTAGTTCTCCTCCAGTGGCATTCTAGCCATCGCACAGACTGTTTTGCTGCCATCAGCTCCCTAGAAAACCAGGGAGCAAACTTGGCTCGACTGGGCCGAAGAGGGCACTTAGGAGCAATCATATCAACTGCCCGGGCTACCTCGGTGTTCCATGTATCAACTAGGGTATCTACAGGACCATTTGCCATAATGGCTGCACAATCCCTCAGGGACCTCAGAAAACCCTCCGGATCCATCAGCCTCGGATCATCTTAATTAGTCCTCCGCCTCTGTGGAGGGGAAGGTCAGCAGATAGTCTAAACTTGACCAGGTAGTGATCAGTCCATTGCAAAGGGAGTGTAGCCACATCCCTTATCCCAAGAACTCTATCACCCTTAGTCCAAAAAACCAAATCGAGCGTATGACCTGCAACATGTGTTGGGTCAGTTATTTCTTGGGATAATCCTAGGGTAGTCATGGTATCCATAAAATCTTTGGCTGGACCAGACAGAACTGCCTCGGCGTGGATATTAAAGTCCCCCAAGACCAAAAGCCTCGGCGTCCTCAATGCCACGTCCGAGACCATGTCAGCCAGCTCGAGCAGAGCATCTGCCATAGAGCGCGTTGGGCGGTTCTCAAGCAGCATACCCAACCTATCCCGGCCACCCAAAGTCAAGTACAGAAACTCGAATTTGACTTGTTGGACCACAACCCTAGCCAGTGAGATAATATCTCAATAGACAATTGCCACCCCACCTCCCCGATCATTAAGCCACAGCTGATGCTGTACCGAGAACCCAGCCGGGCACAATTGGGAAAGGTCGATGCCTCCCTCCACTCTCAGCCAGGTCTCAGTGATACAAGCCAGGTCAGTCCCTTCATTCAGAATTAAATCATGGATGACAGCTGTCTTCTGGGATACTGACCTGGCATTCAGCAACAGCACCCTCAGGGCTGATGGCCAGGTATTAAAGTTCCCAAAATTTTTAAGGCTGGGAATAGGACCGGAAAAAGGAATAGCACATAACTGTCTAAACCTCATTCCCTTTGGCTGGCCAGTCCGGATCTTACTTACATATCTTCCCCTACCTGTCACAACTGCCATGATGCCATCTGAGCCCTCCTCTTCAGGCACCCCATCTGTGCCAAAGCACATATTGGCGATGGGGCAGGGGGGTGGGTAGCAGAACAAACACATACCTTCAGTTTGGGTAGCTAAAGGGAACTTCCTCTCACCAAGAACCCTCGCCTGCCCTCCCTGTTCTTACCAGGAACTGAATAGGCTACCATACAACCAAGTGTGCTGCTCTCACCAGCACACACAAACACACACTCAATTTCAATCTACCATCACAGCATACACCCTTGCCCTTGGTCTGCCCCCGAAGGGCTCCCCCAAAAGGGCAGCTCCCTTTGGATCACCCCTTCGGGGTGGCCTGGCGGCCAGGGATGGCCTCCTGGCTTTAAGGCCGCCCCGGTAATGGCTGCAGGCAACACCTGCAGCTGAAAGGTCTGAGATCTAATGGGCAGGTCTCTCACTCAGGAACTAGGTGGTAAAAGCTGTGCAGCAAGAGCTCTAGTCGACAAGAACATCATCTTGTTTTAGGAAAGAATTCTCAAAGAGATTCACTCATATGTAAATAGACAAAGTTAAAACATTTCTAGAAATAAAGTCTGTTCCACATGAGAATCCTAGGGTCAGTCAACAATAGGGCTTTATTAAAACTCAATAAGCTAATCAAACATTATTCTCAGTGCAGTAACACACAGATATGTGACCACAGCCATGGGTCATGAGATATAAGGCAATGAATATAAGGCATGCATTCAGTATCACTGACTGCATGATATGTATGGATTAGGGATGTTAAATTTAGTTTAATCAACTAAATTCCATCGACTAGTCAATAAGCAAGGGAGCTGCAACAAAATACAGGACTATGTAGCACTTTAAAGACTAACAAGATGGTTTATTACTAGCCCCAGGAGCTCACCCCGCTGTGGCTCTGCCTTTTAAATGCAGAGCTCTTAATTCATTTAAAAGACTGAAGCGCAAGAGGGTGCTTGCAGGTAGGGAACCTGATGTGAGCCAGGACAGCTGATTCCCAGCTCCCACCAGGTCCCCACTCTGCACTTCAGCCTTTTAAATGTATTAAGAGCCAGCTGGCTCTCAAAAGGCTGGTGCGCAGTGCAGACCCACCCAGCATCGGCTCCTGCTCCTTCCTCTCACCTTGCTGCCTCTAATAGAGGCAGTAAGGGAGAGGGGGAAGCAACTAGTCAAGGGACTAGTCGACTAGTTGCTTACATCCCTAATATGGATAGCACCATATAACACTGCACCAAGTATATGGATAGCAATAGCACAGGCACCACATATATCCACATGCAAAGTTTCATAAGGTTAGACATTCCTTCTGGTAATTTTCTAAGCATCTTAATGGCTAAGATTCAGTGCCCTGTACTTCACATTTCCACATATTCTGTTTCCTTTCATATATTCATATTTGTACCTTAACATTTTCAGCATTTTTATAAGAGAACATTGAATAACAATTTATAATAGAACAATGAGTAACAATTAAAAGAGGCTAAAATTAACAAGTTGAATTCAAGATGTTTAATTGAACATTGTCATATTAAAAGTGGACTTGGCAGCAAGTACTTGACACTGCCAAAATCAACTCACATTACACAAGGTTCATGAGGGGGGAAAAAAGACTATGCTAATGTCCGGCACATTTTCTGTTTTTCTTGTCAGCATCAGTTCCCATTCACAACCCATGTGCAGAATTATCTTACAAAATAATATAAACAACAACAACAACAACAACAAAAATCAGACTACCTTCATAGTGGTAAATTAAACAAAAAAAATCTGAAAAAGATTCAGGATATTCCACCATTGCAGAAAGGCACAGCCCAGCAAAAATATCAAAATTCTAACTATAGTAATTTAGATGTCTAGCTTAGTCTGGAGCTTTCCAATTACTACAATGTGTTTGCCCTATTTTGGCTATTCAAGTTAAAAAAAATAGCTCAGCAGTGATATGCATATCGATTCACCAGATGTTTGGTGTATCAATGATAGTGAAAGTACCCAGAGGTTTGTAAATTATAATCCAGTATTTGGATTTATTTTCCAAATTAAGCTTGAACAACAGATGCCCCAATTTAAACATAAAAATACAGCTGCTAAGAGTCAAATATGGACATACAATAAATTAAAAGTTAACCATTAGCCAGTACTTATCCTATGTCCTCTGAAGAAAAATACATTGGAACTACAAAGCAACAAAATACACTAGTCAACCAGATCCCTCATTTAGAACCCAAATCACCATCAGGCAGCAGCAAAAACCAAAAAACAAACACCAACCGCCATCTCTCCACCCCCCTTCCCCGCACAAATACAGTAAGGGGGGCGGGAGAGGGGAAGGAAAGCATCATTTTTCTTCTGTATAGTAAAGTTTATATTACTACATTAGTATATTCAGTCAATGTTTAGTTGTAAATTTTCAAAAGAATCATAATGTTTTGTTCAGAGTTACGAACATTTTGGATTTACAAACAACCTCCTCCTCAACATCTAACACAGAAAATGCTTATAACACTGAGGTTCTCTGAATGAAACATAGAATCTTAGGGCTGGAAGAGATGTCAGGAGGTCATCAAGTCCAGCCCCCTGACCAAAGCAGGACCAATCCCAACTAAATCATCCCAGCCAGGGCTTTGTCAAGCCGAGACTTAAAAACCTCTAGGGATGGAGATTCCACCACCTCCCTCGGTAAGCCATTCCAGTGCTTCCCCACCTTCCTGGTGACAAAGGCTATGTCTACACAACAGCGTTATTTCAAAATAAGCTATTTCGAAATAATTAATTCGAAATAGTTTATTTCGAAATAACACGTCTACACACAAAATGCATTTCGAAATAGCGTTTTTCTATTTCGAAACAGCACATCCACACTGAGTGGACACAATCGCATTTAAGGCTGGTTGGAACCAGTTCTGGCAGGGCATCAGGTCAGAAGTTGCCTTGTAGCCAGGGCGGCCAGCAGGGCACCCTGGGAAGGGCTGGAGGCCCCCTATTCCGAAATAAGCGTCTACACACAGTGTTTATTTCGAAATAGCAATTTCGAAATTGGCACTATTTCTTGTGGAATGAGGTTTACCAGTTTCAAAATAAGCCCTCCGCTATTTCGAATTAATTTTGAAATAACGGAATGGCTGTGTAGACCACTAGGAAAGTTATTTCGAAATAACTTTGCTGTGTAGACATACCCATAGTTTTTCCTAATGTCCAACCTAGACCTCTCCCACTATAACTTGAGACCATTGCTCCTTGTTCTGCCATCCGTCACTACTGTGAACAGCCTCTCTCCATCCTCTTTGGAACCTCCCTTCAGGAAACTGAAGACTGCTATCAAATCGCCCCTCACTCTTCTCTTCTGCAGACTAAACAAATCCAAATCCCTCAGTCTCTCCTCAGAGGTCATGCGCTCCCGCCCCCTAATCATTTTGGTCACCCTCTGCTGGACCCTCTCCACATGTTTTCTATAGTGGGGGGCCCAGAACTGGATATAATATTGCAGGTGCGTGTGTTTGACACAAACTATAGCAAATCACACAGTCATTCCAAGATTACATGATACTGTGATAACACAGAAAATAAAAATAAATCAAATGCCAAGTATTATCTGCAGGGCAATGATCT
This sequence comes from Apalone spinifera, assembly GCA_030068395.1. Lineage (NCBI taxonomy): Eukaryota > Metazoa > Chordata > Testudines > Trionychidae > Apalone > Apalone spinifera. The sequence continues at coordinate 17,855,675 of JANRFK010003679.1, forward strand.
GATGATTAATAGAAAACTATCATATACTTAACCTTACTGTAGGATAAGGTTACACTGATTTGTAACAAAACAATTCTCCTAAAATGCTCTGCATATTTAATCTCTCCAATTAAGGTAAAACTTTAACAGCAGGAATTTAAACAAAAATAGTATTCACAAGAGAACTATTTCAAATACACACACATATAGCTCTATTTTTGTACATACTACATTTGAATCATATTTACTACTAGGTTATACCCTAAATATATACATAGTTTTGTCCTCTGATTCTGGTTTTTGCATCTACTCCTACCTTAACTTTGCAAAATTGCAATAGAAAAACAGAAGATGCATTTTATATTCAACCATGGAATTGCCAGGTTCATAGTTAAAGGAAGCAAGGCCTAAGGCAGAAGAGGTAGGGCTGGGGGCTAGCCTCCCCGACCCAGCCCTTCAGCATTGCACAGCCTTTGCCACCTGCTGGGAACTCCAGCCCTTTTAAATCACTGCACCTGTGAGCAGTTGCTCCCGCAATATCCCATTGGCAGCACTGATCTAGCAGTAGTGTTTACAATGAAAAAGGTTATTAAATGTAGTTCAGAACATACAGATTTCCATACTTACAAGATCAAACTTTTTCACATCTAACACCTGCCCCACAAAGGAGCAAAGCTGAAGTAAACCAGGGGACTAGGAACTTCTCTTCCAAATTTGGCTTCTTGATCTGGTACCCAGTGAAGAGGGCAAGCAGTAGAAAGGATCAATTGAGCTTTAAGTGATTTATACCTCCCCATGAAGGAAATGCTATGAGACATGTGGCTGAAACTTCGACCTTGTTCTCTAGAACTGCAAGGAGGGAGAAAAATTGTTCTCCTTGAACTCTGATGATAGGACAAGAAGCAATTGGCTTAAATTGCAAGAAGGGAGGCTTAGGCTGGATATTAGGAAAAATTTCCTGTCAGGGACATCAAGCTCTAGAATAAATTGCCTAGGGATTTTGTGGAATCTCCATCATTGGAGATTTTTAAGAGCAGGTTAGGCAAACACCTGCCAAGGATGGTCTAGATCAGTGGTCCCCAACACGGTGCCCACGGGTGCCATGGTGCCCGCCAGGGCATTTATGTGCACCTGCTGAGTGACCAGGGCCAACCCAAGCCATTTTTGCACCCCGGGCACGCGGTGCTTGCACAACCCCCACCCCCAGGCGCGCGGCAGCCCGAAAAGTTTGGGAACCACTGGTCTAGATGATGCTGGGTCCTGCCAGGAATGCAGAGGACTGGACTTGATGATCTCTCAAGGTTCTTTCCAGTTTTAATATCCCTGATTCTATATTAACAGTCTAAATGTTGAGAGGGGCTGGCACCTTCATTAATTCATAAAAAGCAGGGATATCCAGGAAGATATCCTCTATAGGCAGTAACAGGCAGCCCCTTCATCCTTTCTCCTATTGGAACAAACAACTGATACGACCTCCTAAACGGCTTAGTACAGTTCAGGTAAAAAGCTAAGGCACATCTGACATCCAGGAAATGTAGGGTCTTGTCCTAGGGGGTAAAGTGAGGCTTAGGATGAAATATGGGTAGAAAAATGTCCTGACACACATGAAACTGCAAAACAATTTTTGGGAGGAATGAAGGATGGGGTCTCAAGTGAACCTTACCTTTAAAGAAAACAGCATAAGGAGGTTCTGCAATTAATGTTTTTAGTTCAGAAACCTGTCTGGCTAAAGTAATGGCCACCAAAAAAATGCCACTTTCATTGACAAATACAATAAAAAACAAATAGCTAATGGCTCAAATGGAGGAGCCAGTACCTTTGGCAAAATGAAGTTTAAATCCCCTTGGGTTACCGGGTTCCACACACGAGGATACAGTCTATCCAAGCCTTTAAGGAACCTGCTCATCAAGCGAACTACAAATATCAAACAGCCCCCTGACCCAGGATGGAACACCGATATCACAACCAGGTGCACCTTAATGGACGACGTGGCCAACCCTGCTTTAACCTCATAAAGTACTCCAAAATAAATGGAACCGAAACCTACAACAGCTGTGTGCCCCTCTGTAAAGCCTACAAGGCAAACCTCTTCCACTTGGAAGCATACATAGCCAACATGGAAGGCTTCCTAATTACCTAACACCACCCCCTTGACTCCCTCCGAGCATTGCTGATCCAGCACACTCAACCATGAAGCCTCCAAGCTGGCAGGTGTTAAGCATGGAGGTTGGAGTGTAGTAATATGCTCGTTCTGGAACAACGAGTCTGGGAACAAGGGAAGAGGGATTGGGGGTGCTATGGAGAGCTGATGGAGCCTCGTCTACCAACGTTGCCAGCTTGGGTGAGGCCAGTGCTATCAAGATGAGGTCTGCTATCAAGATGACCTCACGGACCTTAGTCAGCACCTTCAGGATTAAGGGCAAAGGGGGGGAAATGCATAAAGGAGGCCTTTCCCCCCAGTTAATTTGTAAGGCGTGATCCAAAAAGCCCTTGCTGCTGCCCAGGTAGGAACAGAAGGCCCCGCACTGCCTGTTCCCCTTCATAGCAAAGAGGTATAGATGGAGATGATCCCACATCTGGAAAAGGGCCTGTGCAACCTCCCATTTGAGGGACCACTCATAAGAACATAAAGAATGGCCATACTGGGTCAGACCAACAGTCCATCCAGCCCAGTATCCTGTCTGCTGACAGTGGCCAATACCAGAAGCACTAGAGCAGTGTTTCTTAAACTGTGTTGCACGAGGCAGTAAGAGGTATGCTACAGAAAACGACATTCAAAATGGCCTTTAAAGGTGCAGGCGACTTTTTTTGGCTAAATAACTTCCCCTGGCCCTTTTTTCCCCTCAATAACTTTACCCCTAACTTTTTTTTTTTTTTTTTTTTTTTTTTTTTTTTTTTTTTTTTTTTTGCACTCACTAAAAAATCCTTGGTGTTCCTCATTAAAAAAAAATTATTGTTTGGTGTTCCTCGGTCTTAAAAAGTTTAACACTGCACTGGAGGGAGGGAACACAACAGGTAATCCTCACGTGATGCCTCCCATATCACCCATTTCCAGATAAACAGAAGCTAGTTTAGGGACACCATTCCTACCCATCCTGGCTAATAGACATTGATGGACCTAACCTCCATGAATCTATCTAGCTCTTTTTTAAACCCTGTTAAAGTCCTAGTCTTCATCACATCCTCTGACAAAGAGTTCCAGAGGGTGACTGTGCGCTGAGTGAAGAAAAACTTCATTTTGTTTGTTTTAAACCTGCTGCTTATTAATTTCATTTGGTGATCACCTAGTTCTTACATTGTGGGAGTAAGTAAATAACTTTTCCTTATTCACTTTTTCCACACGAGTCATGATTTTATAGACCTCTATCATATCCCTCCTTACTCTCCTCTTTTCTTAGCTGAAAAGTCCAAGTGTTTCTAATCTTTCTTCATATGGGACCCATTCCAAACCCCTCATCATTTTTGTTGCCCTTTTCCGAACCTTTTCCAATGCTAATATACCTGTTTAGAGATAAAGCAGCCACATCTGTATGCATATTCAAGATGTGGGCATATTATGGTTTTATATAGAGGCATTAAGGTATTTTCTGTTTTATTCTCTATCCTAACATTGTTTGCTTTTTTGACTGCTGCTGCAAACTGAGTGGATGTTTTCAGAGAACTATCCACAATGACGCCAAGATCTCTCTCGAGTAGTTGTAGCTAAATTAGTCCCCATCATATTGTACATACAATTGGGATTATTTTTTCCAATGTGCATTACTTTGCATTTATCAACATTAAAATTCATTTGCCATTTTGTTGCCCAATCACTTAGTGGGGAGATCTTTTTGAAGCTCTTCATAGTCTGCTTTCGTTTTAACTATCTTGAGCAATTTGGTATCATCTGCAAATTTTGCCACCTCACTGTTTACCCCTTTCTCTAGATCATTTATAAATAAGTTGAATAGGACTGGTCCCAGGACAGACTCTTGGGGGACCCCACTAGTTACCTCTCTCCATTCGGAAAACTTACCATTTATTCCTACTCCTTTGTTTCCTGTCTTTTAATCAGTTATCAATCCACAAAAGGACCTTCCCTCTTATCCCATGACAACTTATTTTACTTACGAGCCTTTGCTGAGAGACTGGAAATCTAAGTACACTATATCCATTGGATCTGCCTTGTCCACGTTTGTTGACCCCCCCCCCCAAAGAACTCTAGCAGATTAGTAAGGCATAATTTCCCTTTACAGAAACCATGTTGACTTTCCCCCAACAAATTATGTTAATCTATGTGTCCAACAATTTTATTCTTTAGTAACTAATTTGCCCGGTACTGAAGTTAGACTTACCGGTCTGTAATTACCAGGATCACCTCTAGAGCCCTTTTTGAATACTGACATCACATTAGCCATCTTCCAATCATTAGGTACGGAAGCTAATGGATAGGTTACAAACCACAGTTAATAGTTCCGCAATTTCCCATTTGAGTTCTTTCAGAACTCTTGGGTAAACTCCCTCTAGTCCCGGTGACTTGTTACTGTTAAGTTTATCAATTTGTTCCAAAACCTCTTCTAATGTCACCTGGCAAATTCCTCCGATTTGTCACCTAAAAAGAATGGCTCAGGTTTGGGAATCTTCCTAATATACTGAGCCATGAAGACTGAAGCAAAGAATTCATTTCGCTTCTCCACAATGACTTTAATCATCTTTCAGTGCTCCTTTAGTATCTTGATCATCCAAGGGCCCTACTGGTTGTTTAGCCAGCTTCCTGCTTCTGATGTATTTAAACATTTTGGTATTACTTTTTGAGTTTTTGGTTAGCTGTTCTTCAAACTCCTTTTTGACTTTTCTTATTATATTTTTACACTTAATTTGACAAAGTTTACGTTCCTATTTTCCTCACTAGGATTTGACTTCCATTTTAAAAAAAAAAGTCTTTATCTATCACTGTTTCTTTCATTTGGTTGTTAAGCCACGTTGGCACTTTTCTGGTTCTCTTAATGTGCTTTTTTATTAGGGGTATACATTTACGTTGAGCCTCTATTATGGTGCCTGAAAAATTTCCATGCAGCTTGCAGAGATTTTACTTTGGTCACTTTACCTTTTAATTTCTGTTTAACTAACCTTCTCATTTTTGTGTAGTTCCCCTTTCTGAAATTAAATGCTACAATGTTGGGCTGCTCAGGTGTTTTTCCCCCACCACAGGGATGTTAAATTTTATTACATTATAGTCACTATTTCCAAGCGGTCCTATCATATTTACCTCTTGAACCAAATTCTGTGCTCCACTTAGGACTAAATCAAGAATAGCCTCTCCCCTTGTGGGTTCCAGAACCAGCTGCTCCAAGAAGCAGACATTTAAGGTATCAAGAAATTTTATCTCTGTCTCCCATCCTGAGGTGACATGTACCCAGTCAATATGGGGATAGTTGAAATCCCCCCATTATTATTTTTTTAAATTTTGATAGCATTTCATAGTCACTATCAATGTCCTGATCAGGTGGTCGATAGTATATCCCTACTGCTATATTGTTATTGGAGCATGGAATTACTATCCATACAGATTCTATGGAACATTTAGGCCCATTTAAGATTTTTACTTCATTTGACTCTAAATTTTCTTTCCCATATAGTGCCACTCCCCCACCAGAATGACCTGTTCTATCCTTCTGATAGACTTTGTACCCTGGTATGACTGTGTCCCATTGAATGTCCTCATTCCAATAAGTTTCCAATATCCTCCTTTAAAACTAGGCACTCTAGTTCACCCATTTTATTATTTAGACTTCTAACATTTGTGATTAAGCACTTTAAAAATTTGTCATTATTTGTCTGCCATTTCCTGATGTGTTAGACTTTTTCATTTGATTATGTCTCATCTGATCTGACCCATACTTCCATGCTCTATTCTTGACTAGAACACAGAGCATCTCTATTAATAGACCCATCTCTAATAGATATCTCTGTCTGATCTATGTGTTCCTGTGCACCTATCAGCTTTTCCCCAGCCTTTCATTTAAAAACTGCTCTACAACCTTTTTAATGTTAAGTGCCAGAAATCTGGTTCCTCTTGGTTCAGGTGGAGCCCATCCTTACTGTATAGGCTACCCCATCCCAAAAGTTTCCCCAATTCCTAACAAACCAAAATCCCTCCTCTCTACACCATTGTCTCACCCACACATTGAGACTCGGAAGCTCTGCCTGTCTATCTGGCCCTGTATGTGGAACTGGAAGCATTTCAAAGAGCACTACCATAGAGGTCCTGGATTTCAATCTCTTTCCTAGCAACCTAAATTTGGCCTCTAGAACCTCTCTCCTATGTGTGCCAAGTACCTGAAACGAGCACCTGAGGTTGTCCACCAATAAATTCTGAGAATCCAGCAGGTACAAGGCCAGTAAGTGCATCTCTTTGCCCATGAACAACTTCCGCAGCGACATCGCCTCCATGCACAGGGGAATAGAGTGATCACTAGTCTGTCTGTTGATATAAAACATTGCTGTGGTATTGGCCATGCAAACCAAGATGCACTTCCTCCTTATTTCACCCAAAAAGGCCAGACAGATGGCCCTGAGCTCCTTTACATTGATGTACATCACACATTCTACTCAAGACCCACCAGGAAACGAAGGAACCTTCTGTGAACTGAAACTATGGCCACATGAAAGTATGCATCCTTCAGATCGAGGGCAGCGTAGCAGTCTCACGGAGCCAGTGAAGGGATAATTGAAGCCAAGGACACCCTATGGAATTTTAACTTCTTTAGGTATTTGTTTAGACTGCATAGGTCTAAAATGGAACACAGCCCACCCTTGGCTTTCAGGATAAGGAAATAATGGAAATAGAAACCCATGCCCCTGAACTGTAGAGGGACCTCCCCTACTGCTTGTATCTTGAGCGTCTGCACCTCCCGATGCAGGAGCTGCTTGTGAGAGGGGTCCCTGAAATGGGATGGGGCAGGGGAATGGAAAGGTGGGGTAGATAGAACATGAATGAAATATCCCATGTTTACTGTGCCTATAAACCACCTCTCAGACATGACTCGGGTCCAGGCATGGTAAACTGGGACAAGCAGTCCCCAAATATAAGGGTAGGATCTGATGGGTAAACAGGTATCTTGCCCTTGGGCCCACCTTCATAAATTCTTGCTAGGACCTGGTGAACATTGGGCTTGGTTATTAGTGCTGCCACTCCAACTACTATTGACACTTGGGCGGCGATGACAACTTTGCCTACTACCCCTTCTATTCTGCTCCTGCCTCTGATGTGGAGGATAGAGTGTGGGGGGTTGATTTGAAATGCCTCCACTGCATTATAGGCATGCGAAGGCACAGGGACTTTAACACTGCTCTTGTGTCCCTTGAGCTATGGAGCCCAGAATCCATTTGCTCTGCAAACAAATTGGAGCTGTCAAAAGGAGGGTCCTGTATCATACTCTGGACCTCAGGAGAGATTCCAGACACCTGGAGCCAAGAGCTCCATCTCATAACTATGCCTGTTGACAGAGACCTGACCACAGAGTCCATGGCATCCAGAGCTGCCTTAAGGGAGGTTTGGACCTAGAGTCATAGAATACTAGGACTGGAAGGGACCTTAAGAGGTCATCGAGTCCAGTCCCC
>JANRFK010003679.1:17877521-17887922 GCA_030068395.1 Apalone spinifera
GGGCAGCAGGCAACAGGGGAGCTGATGTAGCAAGGGGAGGAGACATGGCAGCAGAGAGAAAAGGTAGAGGTTTGTAAGGTATTTATTAATAACTTGGGTGCCACAGTGGCACATCCAAACAAGCCACGTGAACTCAGTACTGGTGCACAACACAAAATTCATTCTGCTCACGGGAGGAAACTCTTAGGCTATATCTACACTGGCGCTTCTTGCACAAGAAGTCTTGCGCAAGAAGACGTCCACAGTGCCGTGTGCGAGCTGTGCTTTTGCGCAAGAGCATCCATGGCAGTGTGGACACTCTCTTCCGCAAGAAAGCTCCGATGGCCATTTTAGCCAGAGGGGTTTCTTGTGCAAGAAATCCCTGCTGAGCGTCCACAATGCCCTCTTTCGCAAGAGAGCTTACACCTGTTAGAAAAGAGTGTAGCTCTTGTGCAAGACGCTCTCTCTTATCACACCTTACTGTAAATTTCCTTGTGCAAGAGCAGACAGGCAGTGTGGATGCTCTGCAGGTTCTTGTGCAAGAATGGCTGTACTTGCACAAGAAGCAGTGAGTGTAGACATAGCCTTAGAGGGAACACTTCCTCCAGTCTCTCTGCCCCCGAGTTAATATCACACACATTGGGTTAATTCAATTGCAGGATAGTTGCATGAGGGGGTTTTGGTGGGGGCCAAACTAATCCCTGTTGGTAGGAGAATGGTGGGAAAAGTCCTTACAGAGGGGTCACATGACATCTTTTACTTCTGGTCATGTGTCCATCTTGCCCCGAGCGTGTTACCTCCAGGGAGCGTGGCTAATGGGGCACCACCAAAAATTATACAAATCTGCCACCCCTACCCATACAAACTACTCCAGGACCACTATCTCTGCTACCTGGCTTCCGGTTAAGCCCTCCAGGTTCAACCACTTCCAGCAGTGGTCCCAGATACTTTGGGCTACAGCTCATAGTTGAGCCCCTGCAAGATTCCCTCCTTCATGCAGCCTCTAATCTCTCTGGGCTAAAACCAGTACTGTCCAATATGTCTGCCTTCACTCGTGCATAATCCAGTGTGTTTCAGGAGATGACATTGCGGTATGCCATCTGTGCCTGTATGAGTCCAATATGGTAGCCCAGTGTTCCTGGGGCCAACAAGTAGCCATAGCAACCCATTTGAAGGTATCTAAAATCATAGAATACTAGAACTGGAGGGGTGTGTCTAGACAGCAGCGCTATTTTGGGATATTTTCAGTATCTCAAAATAGCGTTTTCTATGTCTTGACAGCGTATCCATTATTTTGAAATCGCTTTCAAAATAACGGGAGCACTATTCTGATATCCCCACTAACCTCGTTCCATGAGACTAAAGGGATGTTTTGGAATAGCACCCTATTTTGAAATTTGGCACTGTGTAGACGGTGCCAAATTACAAAATAAGCTATTTCAAAATTAACTCAAAATAAGCTACGCAATTTGCATAGCTCAAATTGTGTAGCTTATTTCGAGCTAAAGGTGCAGTATAGACACACCCGAAGAGTCCTTGAGAGGTCATCAAGTCCAGTTCCCTGCCCCATACCAGTCCAGGTCAGCAGAAGGCCATGCTGACTCACTAGACAGGATCAGCATAATAGGAATTTCTCATTCCTGGGTCAGGATGGGCAGGAAACAACCAAATAAGTCTATGGTTCAGTGGCCACGGTCCTCGGTCAGGGCAGGGCAGCAAACAAACAGATAAGTCTATAACAGTTTGAGGCTCAGGCCTGTCTGAGGCTGAGTCAGGGGTCAGCTCTCCTAGCTTTGGCAGAGAGCCAACGATTGCAGGGGTTTTTCCTCTACAGAGGGAACCTGCCACACCAAGTGGAGAGGTAGGAGGGGGGAACGCAGGCCTGCCCACTCTACTGTGTCCCAGCCCAGGGTCCGAGCAGTGGCCGCACGGGCAGCCACTGGGTTAGCAGAGATCCAGGACGCAATGCACCAACCAGGTCTGTGGGTCAGTGGGAATCCAGGCCGCCACACACTGCCCACTTGACCTCAATTTCATCAGCTGGCATGGGGTCAGTTTTCCCTTGGCCATTTCCTAATTCCCCCTGTGGGCCTACCTTGAATGACTGCTGCTTCTCAGGGTCCACTAGGAGCGCCGGCGCTGGCAGGGTGTGCATAGGCTTGGGGTCTGGGTCCCTTCCTGATCCTGGTGAAACGGCCCAGGCTCTGGTGTGGACTCTGGTCCACTAGGTCCCTCCTGGTGGGGTTCGGAGTGGCCTTGGCCCATCTCCAGGTTGGGCAATGGTCCCGAGGGCCCTATCCAGTCATCCCTCAGGTGTTATGGCCATTGGGCCTCCCTCCTGGGGAGGCCAAGGGGAGTGTCTGGCCTGCTTGCCCTCTGGGCTCTTACTGAGCTCTCAGGTCCTGCTCTTATAGTTCCAGCTCACCCTTCTGCTTCTTGTGAGAGGGGCTGGGTGGCTCTGGCCCTACCCACCAAGGGGTCTTATAGAGGGCTTCCCCTTCCAAATCAGCAGGTGGCCATGCTGACTCACTACATTCCCCCTCCCACCCACCCCCCCGCTTCAAATCCAGCCCCTGATCTCTGGGGCTGCGGTCCGGACTCTCCCCGGGCCAGGAGAAAAAGTAAGTATTCACATGGTCCTTACCCGCTCTGTGTTGGATGGAGAAGGCGTACTGCTGTAACATTAGGTACCATTGGGTGAGAGGGGGGTTGGTGTCCTTCATACAATGCAGCCACTGTAGTGGAGCACGGTCGGTGACAAGGACAAATGGAGCTCCCAACAAATAATAATGAAGGGCCTCAATGGCCCACTTCATTGCCAGTGCTTCTTTCTCAATTGCAGAATATTTACATTCTCATGGGAACAACTTTCGACTCATATAGATGATGGGATACTCTTCCCCTTCTATTTCGTGTGAAAGAACTACTCCTAGTCCCATGTCCAAGGCATCGGTCTTTAATAAAAATTCCCGGTTGAAATCCGGACTAAAAAGCATAGCTTCTTCGGACAAGGCCCACTTCAATGAGCAAAAGGCTTCCTCACATTCAGGCATCCAGTTAATCTGTCTGGGGTTGTCTTTTTTCAGCAGTGAGTTGAGGGGCACTGCGATGGTTGCAAACTGGGGCACAAAATGTCTGTAATACCCTGCCAGTCTGAGAAATTGCTTGATCTGCGGTTTGGTCTTTGGGGCCAGCCATTCCTGTGTAAGCACGGACTGAATTCCTGCTTGCTATGAGCCAGCTAAAAGGAGAGAGCTGCCCTGGGGGTGGGTATGCTCACTCCAATTGTTTACCCCTGCAAGATAATTAACTGTTAACTGTTGATATGTAAATACACCTCATGCCAGGAGGGAGAAGGAATCCAAGGTGTGGTTATGTAAATCCAATTCAGCCAGGGCTGATGGAGGATCAGTGTTGGAATGGAATGTGATGTAATTTGGGGCGGTTGTGGGGTCACAAATCATGCTACCCCTAAATGTGGGAACTGTAAAATATGACACCAGTGCTTGCAGGAGAGACATCATCACTGTAAGAGGTCTCAGAGGAACAAGCCTCCCCCCTTCCAGAGTTGAGTGAATGGAGTTGGGGGGGAAGGGCTAAAGGGGTTGAGTCAGCCTGCTTCATGCCTGCCAGGTATGAGCTGTAAGACTGGCTCAATCTGCCTCTTTCCCCCTTGTTTTAAGGATAGACCTAAAGCAGACTCCATGAGGAGTCTTTTTGCTAGTCCAGTGGAAGCTGGAATCTTTTGCCAGCCTAGATGGTGGCTAAAGAGTTGAAATCACTAAGAACTGAAGTCAATGGCTTGGCCTCGAGCCAGACCCATTGTGGCCAGTGAAGTGGCTGGCGGTAGCAGGTAGGAGCAGCGGCAGGCCAGCGGAGCAGCTGGTGGAAATGACCAGCGGGCAGCCAGTAGGAGTGGCGGTAGGAGGCAAGTGGAGCGGCTGACGGGAACGACCAGGGGGTGGCCGGTAGGAGTAGCGGCAGGCGGCCAGCAGAGCGGCTGGCAGGAACGACTGGCAGGAGGCCGGTAGGAGCGGCGGCAGGCAGCCAGCGGAGTGTCTGGTAGGAACAACCGGCAGGTAGCAGGGGCAGCACACAGGTGGCATCACATCATGCTCTATGAAGGAAGTCCTCAGGGTGATGTGTCTGGGTCTGCACTGACTGGACAGAGCTGTAAGTGGGGTGTTTGAAGTGGAGTATGGGGAAAGTTTGGGTAAGTGAATGGAACCCTGACCTTGTTGGACTAGTGAACCCGAGAGGCCAAGGATATTGCTCAATCCATTTGAGCTGGGACGGTTACTCGTGAGGGGTTATGAACTCTGTTCACGGTATTTTCCCAAGTTAATGCCATGTCACTTCTCTCTCTCTCTCTCATTAAAAGTTTCTTTTCTACACTCAGACTCTGTGCTTGCGAGTGGGGAAGCATTGCCTCTCAGAGGCACCCAGGGGTGTGTGAATCTCCCAGGCTACTGGGTGGGGGCTTGAGCCAGTTCTGTATGAGATGGACCCCTAGATATTGAACCCGGCCCTGGTTGCTGCCGGCCCTATCTGGCAGAAGGGTTACATCTGTAAGGCCTGGACTTTTCCCACTAGGGGCTGGACTTGTCCTCAGCCCAGAGCATACCTGAGATAAGTTGTCTCCTGCCAACCAATGCAGCATTTTTGGGGGTTGGCTGTGAGCCCTGCCCACTGTAGAGTCTTGGGCAAGGGGCTAGACTTGATCACCTCCTGAGGTCTCTTTCAGCTCTATGGTTCCGTGAATCTGTGACTGCAGCAACTTGCACCAGGTGAGTTCTCCAGTCCTGGCTGTACACCACAATGTTGTCGAGATAAGCGGCAGCGTACTCCATGTGGGTGATGAGGAGTTGGTCCATCAGAGATTGGAACGTTGCTGGTGCCCCATTTAAACTGAAGGGCATCCGGATAAAATGGGATAGACCAGTAGGGGTGGCAAATGTGGTCTTTTCTTGGGACTGTGGATCAAGGGGGATCTGCCAATAGCCCTTGGTTAAATCAGGTTCATGGTGTATTTGGTGGTCTCTAGTGTTACCTACCAGCCCTGTGCTCTTGGGGAGCCAGGGAGTGACATTCATGGAAAACCATCCTTCCCTTTCCCTAGGCCTCTGCTAGAATCAGACAAAGCAAGGAAAAGGCCAGGGAAGATACACCTAAACTAATTAAGGAAACACCCCAGCCTCATCTGCATTGAAGATAGAACTCATTAGCATACAGAATGGAGACCAACTCTTCCAACGCAGGAACCTCAGTGAACTATGGGATACCGAAAGCAGAGAAGCACTGCCTGATGGGAAATCTCTGCTCCATATTCTAATGAACCCAGGCCTGCTCACACCCAAATTAGTCATTATCAGACCAATTCTAGTAACAATCCTATTGCCATCCAAAATACTGAAACTGTCTAGTTGCATTGCACGTTCAAGGAACATCACCCATAACCAGGGGTGATCAGTCTCTATGTCTCGCCTCTTTCTCTTTGAACTATTGTCCTATCCCTATAAAAATTCCTATCCTTGCCCAAGAAAAACTGTTCTGATACCTGGATTTAAATTGCATCATTCTTCATCTCCTGTCTGATCGTGCTTGGGGTTCTGCTTTGCTTGGCTTCTGCCCTCTGTACCCCTGGCTACCTACCATCATCATCTGGGAACCCTGAACAGTGTAAGCTCCACGGAGTGGTGAGGTCTCTCTCTCTCTCTCTCTCTCTCTCTCCCACAAACTACCTATCTCTAAGCCTAGCCTCCTGACTCTGCCCTATGTAAACTGTTATATGGTTAGCTAGCCCTACCATTTGTAATCAGTTCCAATTTAGATTTAATATTGTAACTAGGTGATCCAGGAAAGCTTCTATATTATCCTCAGGCCCCATTTTAGCCAGGCAGATCAGCGGCTAAACAGCCAGAGGCTCCCTGATGTCCCCTGTGGGTAGGTTCTCTGGCTGGGGTACTAAAGCAGCCAGCTGCTGCTGCTGCTGCTGCTGCTGCTTCTCCCAGTGCTGAGTGTTCAGCTGCTGGAGCAGCTGTTGCTATTGGGTCGCCAACTGTTGCAGGAGTACTTGTTGCTGCTGCTGTTGGCTCTATACCAGGAATGTTACCATCTGCTCCATGTCTCTGCTGCTTTAACAGTTCTGTCTCCTGAAGTTCTACAAGCCCCTGAAGTATCCCGAAATAGCTAATAGCATCTTTTGAGTGCACCTATTATTTCAAAATATAACAGGTTCACTATTCCAATGTCCCAGTAAACCTCATTCCATGAGGGTTAAGGAATGTTTCAGAATAGTGCTTTATTTAGAAGTTACCTCAAAATAAGCTATGCAATTTGCATAGTGCAAATTGCGTAGTTTATTTCGAAGTAAGGGTGCTGTGTAGATGCATCCTTAGAGTGTTCCACAGTGGAAAGAAAAAGTCTTGATGATTTTATAGAAGACTAAGTTCTGTCAAAGTAGAACACTAAGGTGTATCTGACATCTATACAATGTAGTACTGATTCTTCTTGTGTGCTTCCATTAGGTCTAAGGAAGAAGGAGGGACAATGGATTGGTTGGTTTAAATGGAGAGAAGTAGATACTTATCCTTGAAAAAGATGGTATAATGTGGGTGCGCCATGAGGGTCTTTAGCTTTTCCACTCAGTGGTCTGATGCAATAGCTACTAGGAATGTCACCTTCATCGAAAGCTATGTCAGAGAACATGTTGATAAAGGCTCAGATGGGGGCCCATTGAAGCAGCATATAGTACTAAGTTCAAGTCCCAAGAGGGGGGAAGGTATGTATAATCAAGGGTAAACATTTAATACCTTTAAGGAAATGTTTGGCAATCCAGCTTGTGGTAGAAAGTGGTAATAGCCACAAGTAGTACAAGCTGGACCTGGAACCTGAGTGGTCCCAGACCAGGGAGTTTGCTGGACTAGGGGAGGTCAATGATTCCCTGTTGACAACTGACCACACTCCTGGCCTCCCCTCTGTCCCATTGGCCTGTTCTCTGCTTCTGGTCCAGAAGTAGTCTTGGCCAGTGACCCCTCTGCCGCTTGCATTGTCATTTCCCAGCCCCTTCCAGGACTCCCAGTTATGGCATCCCGTCAGTCTGGTCAGGAGCTCCCACCCACCATTGCCCCGCTATGGGGTTCTTGGCCACTGCCAGCAGCCCCCTGCTGCCAGCCCAGCCCATGCTCAGGGAGATGGGATCTCTTGTACATTTGAAAGGAGGACTGCGGAAATTCCATCGACTACTCAACTAGTAAATTACTCATACGATAAATTACGTAAATTACGATACTTAACATCCTTAGACTGGACTTAATTACTTCTCGAGGTCCCTTCCAGTTCTATGATTCTATGATTTTGTCCATCCTGATACTTTATAGAAAACATTCAGGCTACATTGTCTGTCCTTACCCATATAGTCTTGTTCCTGATCGGAATTATAGAGTGGCTGATGAATAGGCCTTGTAGCCAAAATGATCTAACATTTCCACTCCTTGTCATATGTGTGGATTACATTGATGTTCTCTACTGCACTGATTGATGGTGTCAGCAACTAAAGAGTTGTGGAGTGAGAAAATAAACTCTTTCCCTTTTGAGGGGACATGATATTCTTTCTTTCTTCTCTTTCAAGTGAATAGTTTTATTGCTCGGGTCTGCTATATGTTTTTGGCTGGTTCTATAAGAACTTCATCTGTCAGAAGCACTATTTTTTATGATGAAATTTGTAGAATGTCCAGTAATTTTATGTTGTTACTCTGGGATCTCTAAGGAATCCCTTGAAAAGCTATTTGAAATGCTTGAAGTCAGCTGTGGATTACAGAGACACTGTAGCCTCATCTGCGGAAGAGGAGAAAATTTTGACTAGTGGTGTCATTTCCAGTTCCAGGGCCTCTTTCCCCTCAAAGCTTTTTTCAGAGGGCTGATGGTACAGCCACTGAGGATGGTGGGGGAGATCTAATCCTCTCCTTATAGCATCTTGGGAGCCTGCGGAATTTTCTTTGTTATGCTGCCCTCACTGGAGCCACTGCATGGAAATAGTGGTAGCAACTGTAGTATCCAGGATACTGTAGCAACTGTAATATCCAGGAATCACCTGACAGATCTCCTGCTCCATCAGTGATGATAACCCTTTGGCTATGTGCATGTGCTCCTCTGTGTGTCGTGTTGGCTTACACAAATAACAACCACAGCAGACTCCGAGAGAGCCTCCCAAAGAGAACAAGATCAGATAAAGTTCAAAGGTATCAGGCCAGATTTATTGTAAACTAAGCAATAAATGAAGCACACTAATAGCTTCCCCAAATCAGATCATATGGTTGGAAGAGACCCCAGGAAGTCTATTACATGGCTGAGATGAAGACCACATCGAGGGTGGGGTGAGGGTGCCTGCCTCGCACCTGTCACGCTTGTATTCACCTCTTTTTTCTCCCCAGCCAGTGTCTCTAATATCATACACTGAAGTCTGTCTACTCCTTCCCTCTTGTCCCCTGGTTAGAATCTATAACTTGCCCCTATTGGCAAGGCAGCACAGTTCAATAGTCCCAATGCGGCCCACTGATTGAAGTCTATAACTCGACCCCATTGGCAGGGCAATGCATAGTCCCAATGCAACCCAATGGTCAGTCTATTTAAGGGGTAGTAGTGAAGGGAAAGTTTTACACTTCCCCTTGCAGGGGGGTCCTGGCCTCGCACTCCACTGCACTCTAGCCCAGGGCCCTGCTAGTGGCTTGGTTTAGACACTGAATCAGCAGGGAAATTCCAGCTGCAACACGCTGACTTTTTGACGGCTCTCTTACCCTGTATCTGTAGCCATCCCTGGGCTGCTTCCTGCTTCAAATGTTTCCATTCAGTGGTGAGCTCTCTGGCTCCCCTTCTTCCTCTAGGATATGGCCACTTCCACTTGCTTCTGGAATTTGTGCAGTCTCTAGATGTGTTGGGTCTCCAGCCTGTGTGGTAGGGTCTCAGTGTTTGCAGGGAACTGGCCTGGCACATCAGGCTGCCAGCCCCAACTGATCTGAGTTGCTTGCTTTTATAGCAGTGCAGCCTGAGAATACCCAGTAAGGTAAAGGGGGTGTGGCTTTCTCAGCTCTCAGGGCTGAGTTCATCCCCTCCTACTCAGTGCAAAGAGAGTACACCCTGTCACAAGGTCATAAAGTCCAACCCCCTGCCCAAAGCAGGACCAACCCCAACTAAATCATCCCAGCTAGATCTTTGTCAAGCTGGGATTTAAAAACTTCTAGGGATGGACATTCCACCCTAGGTAACCTATTCCAGTGCTTCACCATCCTCCTAGGGAAATAGTTTTTTCTAATATCCAACCTAGACCTTCCCCACTGCAACATGAAACCATTGCACCTTGTTCTGCCATCCGTCACCATGAGATCAGTCTCTCTCCATTCTCTTTGGAACCCTCCTTCAGGTAGTTAAAGGCTGCTATCAAATCCTT
Organism: Apalone spinifera; assembly: GCA_030068395.1. NCBI lineage: Eukaryota > Metazoa > Chordata > Testudines > Trionychidae > Apalone > Apalone spinifera. The sequence continues at coordinate 17,886,946 of JANRFK010003679.1, forward strand.
CCTCACTCTTCTCTTCTGTATACTAAATAAGCCAAAATCCCTCAGCCTCACCTCATAACTCATGTGCTCCAATCCCATGATAATTTTTGTTGCCCTCTGCTAGACTTTCTTCAATGCACCCGCATCCTTTCTATAATGGGGGTCCCAGAATTGGATGCAGTACTCCAGATGTGGTCACACCAGGGCTGAATAAAGGGAAATAATCAGTTCTGTAGATCTGCTGGCAATGCTCTTACTAATGCATCCCAATATGCTATTAGCCTACTTGGCTACAAGGGCATACTGTTGACAAATAACCAACTTCTAATCCATTGTAAATCCCCGGGTCCTTTTCTGTAGAACTGCTGTTTAACTAGCCAGTCCAGTAACAATGCTTGGGATTCTTCCATCCCCACTGGAAGACTCTAAACCTCTGAACCCTGTTGAACCTCATCAGATTTCTTTTGGCCCAATCCTCCAATTTTTCTAGATTACTCTCAACCCGATCCCTACCTCCAGCGTATCTATGTCTCCCCCTAAATTACTCATAGACTCATAAGGCTGTGTCTAGACTGGCCAGTTTTTCCGAAAAATCAGCCGCTTTTCCGGAAAAACTTGCTAGCTGTCTACGCTGGCCACTTGAATTTCCGCAAAAGCACTGACTTCCTACTGTAAGAAATCAGTGCTTCTTGCGGAAATACTATTCTGCTCCCATTCGGGCAAAAGTCCCTTTTGCACAAAGCTTTTGCACGAAAGGGCCAGTGTAGACAGCTCAGATTTGTTTTCCGCAAAAAAGCCCCGATTGCTAAAATGGCGATCGGAGCTTTTTTGCGGAAAAGCGCATCTAGATTGGTATGGACGCTCTGTTCCGAAATGCTTTTAACAGAAAACTTTTCCGTTAAAAGCATTTGCGGAAAATCATGCCAGTCTAGACGGAGCCATATACTTTAAGGTCAGAAGGTACCATTATGATCATCTAGTCTGACCCCCTGCACAAT